>CM021766.1:32836516-32937716 GCA_011076525.1 Nettapus auritus | reverse complement strand
TTTTTTTTTTTTTTTTTTTTTTTTTTTTTTGATGATGATGATGATGAATGCAGTTACTTCAATGAGTGAGAACAAATCTTATCATTTTGCTATACGCCTGTACACTCCAATATTGTGCAACCAGAGATATAGAAGAGTTACCACAAATTTGCCAACACTTTAGAGGATCACTTCAGCAGAATGCATTCCGTGGTTAGAACAGTTGTGCACGTATAACTTGGTAAAATATAATATCAGCCCACTAAAGTAATATTTCTAGCAAAGAACTAATTCTGTGAGAAGCAGAATGGAAAGAGTCTGGCTGCTTATAAATTTCTGTCTTAGTGAAGAGCAACCACACTGACTTTTTGAAGTATAATAGGAGCGTGTTCACGTTCTTCAGTGGTTATCTGATTTGCCCTTATAAATCCTGAAAAGTCCCTTACAAATCCTGAAAGTCCCTTATAAATCCTGAGGACAGTCACATTTAACCTGCTTGGTTATTACAGTTTCCAAGAAAGCCTAATAAAGGATAGCAGTGTGTTGTTATATACCTCAGATGCAGATGGTGTTTAAAGGACAGTGGGAAAGTACTTTCTTAGTAGTCCAAATAACCACAGTTTATTTGGTCCGTACCAAACCAGTGTTTCAATATCTAAGTTTCACCTTTTCAACCTGTCTGTAATTTAAATTAAAATTAGTATTTCAATTTAGCTTATAGATGAGTAATTCTTATGAGTATGAAAGCACATGCATGTTTTCAGTAAGTATAGAGTTCTTACTCTTAATTATGCATTGTATTATACAGAAATAGCAGAACACACATGAAAAAAACACAGGTAGTCACACATTCCGAATCTATACCTTCTTATTTATATATATATATATATATTTTTTTTTTTTTTCTTCCTCCCCCCCATAAATAATCACCAGTGTTTGCTAAGCTACTGTGTACAAGAACTTGGTGCAGTAAACAAACATGTTTGTCAGTGGAGACAGCCCAGCCTTTTGCAATAGATATATTTCCTTATGGATATATTTATCATACTGAGTTCCTGTACTGCCATGACAAAATGCCTTTGAAATACTGAGACTTTGAGGATGCCTTATCAATAGTGTAACTCAAAAATAACCTCCATGTCTAATACAACCCCTTTGCAATTATTTTGATTGAATCTCTTAAGGGGAATAATTAAAGGTAATGAATTCTTTTACTTTGAAAATAAAGCTCTCTTCAGGCTACTAGTGAAGCTCCAGGGCAAATTGTTTAACCATCTGTTCAAATTACAGGTTCCTTATCCTTGGAACATCCAAAGCTGGAAACAGGTCACTGATCAGGACCATGAATATTGAGATATCTTCTGTCACTATTTCAAGAAAATTTAAGTCTCTTAAGGCTCCCATAACCACCTGGAAAAGGATGCTAAGCCACAGATCACTAGAGAATTAAAACTTCTCTTTTTAGGGTTCAGTTTTTATTCAAAGACAGAACACCAGGAACAGCTCCTACTTCTGCATGCTTTTTAATGAAGGTTGTACCTGATCCTCAGGTCTGTTCCTGTTTCTTTGTTTCAGTAAGCCAGTAACTATCAGAACTGACTTGATAGCATGAAGTCCCCAGTAACAGCAGTCCTGGGAAAATATTTTAACAAATTGTGTTATCACAGGAAAAGATACCAAGTGGTAATGTATAAGAAAACATTAAGTTTAAAGTGACACCTTTTTGTTCCCTGTTTATGCTGTAGCCTTACAGTGTTTTTAGGCCAGTGTTGGAAGTCCATCAAAACAAAAGCATAAAAAGGTGAAATGTGTATATCTAACTAGTTTTTAATATCCCATCTATTTTTACATGGCAAAATTTGAAATAGAAGTTAAACATCCAGGATGATACTATGAGAATATGGTGTCATGAACTTTTGGATCCATTTCCACCTTGGTTCCTCCAGTGACAATCTCACAGTAATAGATATTTACAAGCAGAAGGTGCTGACTCCTCTGGAGGGATGAATTTCAGAAGGAGGCCACACACTGTTCTTCCAGCACAGATGCGACATATCTCCTTCCTCTTCTCGCAGCTTGAGCATTTACTTGGCTCAAGTTTAAGATGTCTCTAAAAAAATTCAGTAACTTATTAATAATTAGGTTCAGGTCTATTTGATGTCTGTTATTTTTCTATCACAGGGGTAAGCTGTGGGTAGTAACTATGAAGAAATGACCTCAAAGACCAAGTTTTCTTGGGAAGCTGTCCTTTTTATTTGTCATTCTCAGCACTTACTCACAGGCTGTATTTAATTATATCCTCATATGTCTTCCACTATATTTTAATGTATTATTGTATTAGATACCACTATGACTCCATGATAAAACAAGGCAAGCAGAAAAATTGCTGTCAAACACCTAATTTGACCTGATGTTAACAATACTTTTCTGCTTCCAAAAGAGAAGACTGGGTAGACTAGCAACAAGTTTTACATCAAACACCAAAATTAAAGGACAAGAGACATAGGTAGCTATTCAGTCTAAAAAAAGCTTAGAAACATATGGTGAGAGAAGGGCTTAAAAAAATGTAGATTTCTAGGATAGCTATTCTGAATATAAATTTTTCCTTGGATAATAATTACTTAGCACTGCTTTATTTTTTATTTTTTAAACAATCCTCCACTGTATTCACTGGCAAAATTTTAAACAAACATTCATCCAAACAGGAAACATTATTTTTTTTTCTCTTCTCCAAGAGGTAGGTTTTTTTTTTTTTTTTTTTTTTTTTTTTTTTTTTTTTTCTTTAATACAAAAACAACAACACAATTTAGTTCAGCCATCCCACTAGGCAGCAATACAATTTTTTAAACATGAAATTAATGCATTACAAATGTACTAAGATCAGAGAAAAGTGCACTTTATTTTAAATTCATATATGATGATAAAGTAGGGATGGGCATGTGATTTAAAGTGTCTTAAAAACAAAAAGACCATGTGATTAAAATAAAATAAAAATAATAATAATAATAAAAACACAGCAATTATTATGCAATGTCCAGCTGCACTGTTTCCAAGTGAATATGTGTTAATTAACATGTAGCAAACCCAGAAGCCCAAAGAGACCCTCACCTGTTTAGAGAACAGTTCCCTGCAGAGAGTATACAAGGTGCTAAACTTGCTGGCTAACAAGCACACATCAATAAACCCTTCAACAACCAACAAAATTTCACAGATCAGTTCAATGTCAGGGACAACCATGGCACAGGGTCTAAGGAAGAAAACAAACCCCATAATCCAGATACACAGATTAGTACTTAAACATGGTAAGAATAAGTCACTTAAATCAAATGGCTGATGTGTGCAAACATTTTAAAAACAGAGCTCAAGAGAGTCACAATTAAGAGTGCCAGTCAAAGCTAACAAGGACCTTACTTCAAAGCAAAAGGAGCTAATTAGGAACCGTTGATTGTTAGCATTCAGTAACATTGCTGTACACAAAGGAGCAGATGAGAAATGCAGGGTTTGCAAGACAGGTACTAGGGACACTTCAAGCAGGCAGTCTGCTGCAGTGTGACAACCAAAAGATATTGTCAGGAGCTGTATAGGGTCTGGATGTGAGGTGCTACACCCTGCCTTTAATGAAATGGCCATATTTTTTTTAAAGGACTTGGATTTTGGGGGTTGTTTAATGCTCTTATACAAGGTTGTGTTTGCCTGTGGAGGTTCCATTGTTTATTTGTTTCTTCCTTTTTTATTTTATTTTATTTTATTTTATTTTATTTTATTTTATTTTATTTTATTTTATTTTATTTATTTCCTTTAATTTAACCATTAGTTCAAACTTCTGGAACAAAAATACAACAACTCTTCTAATGATATAATTCACTAAAATCACTTGTGGGGAAAGATATAGTCCCTCCAATATTTGCTAAGACCCAACTTTAGGGTCTTATAAGACCAGTTTACAACTGGCCTTTCTCAGAATGCAGTAGCAGTGCTGCATGCTAGCTTCATCCTTCAGAGCCCAGCTACTGCTACATCTATGTTGCTGTGTCTCACACTTTGTTACAGCTGGGGAAAGATCCCCCAAGGTTCAGGATATTAAGGTCATCTGGATTAGGAAAATTTCACCTCAGAAAATGAGTACAGAGTATTTGAAGAAAAAGCAGTCCTTTTGCTAGGAGCAGAACTTTGCCCCACCTTAAGTGGGATAAAAAGGATTGATGGAAACCTCTCTAGCGACAGTCTTTGCAGAGGCAGATGAATTCAAATCCTAACCTTCTCCTTATAAGCAGATGTTGCTTCCTGCTTGTTATAAATTTAGGCCAAAGAACAAGAAAGCTAATTGCTGCTGCCGCCCAGCCCTGCCATCTGAAGCAGGATGTTTGGTTGGTGAGAAGTGCCTGAGCAAACAGCTTTCCAACTTCTGTGTCTTTGTGCTGTGAATGCATGAAGGAATATGGTGTCATTGGTAAAGCAAAAAAATACAAATACCAAAATGGCGGTCTATTTTAATAGGTAAGAAAATAGCATCCATTTCAACTTGCTCACAGAAGCACCAATGTGAGGTTCAGTTCTGCCCTAGGTTTCTATCCTTTAAAAATCAAAGGGGGTTACTGCTCAGAAAAGCAATCCCAGATATCAAGTCTATACTTGTGCCTCTCCAGACAGCCTGACAATGCATTGCAGCTTGCCCTATTGAACTTCAATATGTTAAGAAATGAATTCAGTGAATCAAATTTTTCTCAAGTCTTTGTTAAATCAGTGAAAAGCATGAAGGCAAGACCATAGATTTCAAGTAACAAAGCGAGTTACAACTTCTTTTTAAGCAAGCTCTGCACTGTTTAAGTCAAAGGCCATCATCACATAGTTTAAAGTACACCTCCAACACTTTGTTGGAATAAACTGACATCATTAATTCAGTCCCAGAACACCATTTTGATATTAACTCACTGAGTGCAACTTGTAAAACCACAGTCAGATCTTTTAAAATCTAAACTTCTTCCTTGAGAGACTGGTGTTAAGATATAAGGCATAAATATGTACTTTAGGAAAGAGATAACGGGCTGTCCTTCAGTGTCCAAAACCATATGAAATTGTTTGCTGTGTACCATACTTTTCACAGCTTCTCACCAACCACACATTCAGTAGCTTACTAGGAAAGCTTATGGCTTCACTTGGAACTGGCAGTCACAGAACATCTGTGTAGGCATACCTAAGCTCATGGCAAAATGTGACAGCAAGGTACTTACACAAGTAGTTAATTTACTAGGTAAAACCAGCTGTAAGGATTCCCATCTATGGAATCTATCCCTACCACTAGACAGAAAATATTCTTGTGTGTATATTTATATTTTAGTGCTCACAGGTATACGTATATCCGGGGTTCACAGTGATAAATGTTCTAACTTCAGTGTAATATTTTGCCCAAGGAAAATCTTTGTTATCTTTACACATATATATATATACTGTTTAATTAGATGTAAACAAGTGCATAATACAAAACCAATCATCAGATGACAAAGGTTCGTCTTTCCCCAGATCATGTCTCACAAGGGCCAAAAGCAAACGCCTAGGAAATTTTATGCTAGGAGAGCAAACATAATGGCAATTCTCTGGTGGGCACTGTCTTTTAGTAACCTGTCTTTCTACTGTCCAGCATATAGCTTGGATATAAAAGTTTGTACAGTTAGAACAACAGAGTGCCTACAGCTGAAATAGAAGGAACTAACTTTTAAAACATTCTTTATAAATGCAAAGAACAAGAGTAAAAAAGGAAAATTCTTATGGCTGCTTCTCTGAGGAAAATATAATGAGGTCATTTCTTCACACGGTACAGGACAGAGGTATGCTCACTCAATAAAGCCAAGGCAGCTGCCAGAACTGAAGATGAAAGCAAGTGTAGAGAACAAGTCCATAAACTCTATCAATAAAATAGGACTGACAGGGATGAGGCGGTCTTGAAAAAGCTAGGAGACAGCACTGAAGAAAGGAAGTAGAGGAAGGAGAATGATGTAGTACAGTAGAATAAAAAAAAAGGTCTGTCTCAAAAACACTGGGAAACCCTGGAACCCTGAGACTTCTTGAAAAAATTAATCCTACCAAAATTCTGGCCCATACCATGCAGTGATTTCACATGGCATAACTTGAACAAGGCCAGAATTTCAACAGCAAAGCTTTAATTGCATTCCTGTAGAGCCAGGAGGTTACTCACATTTATTACTACATCTTGAAGAGGAAGTTATGTTGACATAGTTATCACATGGGTGATTTAATGTTATTCTCTACCCCCTTAATGCATTTACAAAAGACTTCAGATGAAATTTGTAAGATTTCACTGATTCAGTATTCATGGTCTGTAAAGGACAAAACAAAACAAACAAACAAACAAACAACAACAACAACAAAAACAGTGAAAAAATACTTGTTTTTCTTGTTCCTAATTGCATTCTGAATCATCTTTACTTGTACTGCCACCACCAACAGAAGTTCTGCTGAGATGCAGTTGAATTCAAAGCATCCCCAAGCTCCTGTTGGGACCAAGTTACAGAAAATAAGTTGTTACAGAATTCTTGTCTAAATCCTTAAAAGATTTTGAAAATGCTTACCAAAATAAAACCAGCAGATAATTTCACTGGGCTTCTTACTTTTCTGTATCATATCATGATGGAAGTACCAATGCAATTATAAAGGATGTATCAGCAGCAACACTTGGAATGAAATTGTCTAGTATCTGAAAAGATTTCTGTTTTTTGTTTGTTTTAAACACACCAGAGTTCCATTTCTTTACAGCAGGAAGATATCATCTGCACGGAGATCCAGATTATCATTCCTAGCCCATCCTTTTTAAAGCAGAACAAGTCCTAAAGTCCCCAGCACTGATTACAACCAATCAGGAAGTAGAGACAATGTGAGACAGAGCTGTGCTCTGCTTGAAGTCACAGAACCAGCAGCAACCACAGAACCATAACCTTGCTGCATCACACAAAGGTTCATGGTGGATCACCCTTTGTCTTTCATAGATGCTAGCAGAAATTATTTTTAAAAAGAAACATAAAAAAGCAAGCTCAGGAGATGGATATCCTGGGAATATAAACCACAATATACCACAGACACATCAGACAGGATTTACTAAAACAAAACAAACAAACAAAAAACAAAATAAACACATACAAACAAAAAACTAACCAAACTCAAACCCGTGGGGGGGAACAAAACACACACCACAAACCACTTTACCAATTTTATCATCATATTTATTATCCATGAACTGAACTATGACTAACCTTTTATTTGACCATTTTTTATACTTCTGTCATTCTGTAGCCAACTGTTCTATATTTTAAACTGCACACTGTGTGAAGGTGTTTCTTTTCTTTTTCTTCTTTTTTTTTTTTTTTTAAACTCTGCTGCCTAATAGTTTCAGGTAGTGCCTATTTATATTATGAGAGACAGTGAACAAAAGATGAATCTTTGTCCATCTCCTCTACTATAGGGATAATTTTAGATACCTCTAACAGATTTTCCTGTCCTTACAAGTGTCTTTCCTATTTGTATTTCCAATGTATCAGATTTTCTAAGTTGGAAAAGAAAACCAGACTACTTAAGTACTCAAAGGAAGTGAAGGTAAGGAAAGGTGAAACAAAATTCAAACAGCAGAAGATACTCTTCTGAAGCAGGACTAAAATAAATAATATTAGAAGTAAACTGTTTGGTTTGACTCATAGAAAAACAACAGTTTTTGCTTCCTTAAACAAATACATGGGTTTAATTTTTATATCTATACTGCTTTCATACTTTGTTCTTGCTACACTGACATGGCTGTACTCTGGTAGTCTTTGCTTTTACCTTTCATCTCAGTTCAGAATGGTCCCATGGAAAACCCAGTAATCAAGAGGTACTCAAAATGCACAGAAACTGAAACAAAAGGCCTATTTCTTTTTATTTCCTCTTTTTTTTTTTTTTTTTTTTTCTCCCCTCCCTATAGATGCTAATAGCAGTTAATTTAATACTAAAATTATTAAATATTCCACTAATATATTTTTATGAGACCATTTTCACACTGTGATAATTTTCCCTAAATTTAGCAAAAAGAAGACATCCATACCTATTTTTTGTGGTAATCCTTCAAAGATGATTCCAAACCCTCTTCCAGCCTAGTGAATGCCATTTCTACATCTGAAACCCACCAGATTTTTGAACAGGTAAGTGCAACCTAGGCTGAGTAATCGAGAAGTTCTCTCTGCTTTTCTTCATAGGCCAGTATCACCTTCCTGATGTAGAGACATACTGTTTTGCATTAAGTTTCATCAAGGTGTTGCAACCAAGACTCTATCTTTTGAAGGAAAAAAAAAAAAAAGCATAAATCTATGTACATAGCATAAATGCAATGTTTTATGTTAACAAAATAGGAAGCTCATCTCTTTAATGCTTACAAAATATTTTCTGCACATCAATGTTCTTTACAAACTTGAACTAAGAGTTTTTCTGTTTTTTTTCCCTTTTTTTTTTTTTTTTTTTTTTTTTTTTTTTTTTTTTTTCTTCCCCATTTTCTCTTTCCACACTGCTTCTTCAGTAGGATTTAATTCTGAGGAGCCTTTTCCAATTACTGGGATAACAGACACTGTTTGGTTTTACATATCCATTTGACTGAAGCACACAGACATACTGTCTTAGAGCTCCAAATATAAAAGCTTGAAGTTTTTGTGCTCTGCAGAGACAGAGTAAACACAGACAATACAGTCTTTCCTATGTGTCCAGGCACTCAAATGTAGCTGTATCTTGGAGAAACTATCTCTAAGAGGCAAGTTGCATATATTTGCCCATTCAGTCTCTGGCCTCCCTGCTGAGACAATCAATCATTAGAACTACATGCAACATTGATTTTATGCAATGTGAATGCTTATCCATTCAGCACTGTTGTGAGAACAATAAGTTATTGTCTCAGAAGCTGCTGATCTGTTCTTTCTGACCTACCACTACCCAGTTAGCATGCATACTGGCTGGCCAATTAGCAAACATGAGGCTCAAAAACAGCTAAACCCATGTTCAGCTGATAGGGGACATGGGAGAGAGCTTGAGGTCTGGAGAGGTGTGCCTTAAAGGATTAGAGAGGAGGAGAACTGAAATTGTTATGGAAATGCAGAAGAGAGAAGTATGAGGAATGTAACATTTAACCTTAGGGTTCATTAGTATGAACTATTAGTATGGGTTCAATGTTCTGTGGCTTTCAGCACAATTTTTCTTTTTTGATTGCTCCTAAACACTTAACTGTCTACACTTCTTTATAAGCTTTCACACAAAGGCCAACTAGATTATTTACTAAGTTATTAGTTTATTAGGCAGCTCTGAGCAAAGTAATAAGGATAACAATATTTTGAAATTTAGAAAAGATATTTGTAATTTTTTATTTTTATTTTTTTAAGTTTCCATTTTAAAAAGTGACATTTTATGCTGGTCTAAGTATCTATTTAATCTACATCCCAAAGAAGGAAAAATCCATGAAGTAAATTTCATATAACTCAATATACCTGACCACTGCCACCACACTCTTCGTGGAAAGGAACACGCCCCTTTTCTCTGCTGTACATTCCAAGGGCAGTATTTATAGATTCCTCTATATCCTCTTGAAAATGTTTCTTCACATTCAATTGATCATAGCAAGTAAAGTGCACCAAATGATGGGGTGATTAACAGCATTTCAATTGTAAGGCTTAAAAACAATACATTTTTTAAAATGGTATTTTGATAACATTAGAGCACTTATGCCAATGAAACAAATAAGAAGAGTATTTCTGATTTATCTCGTGGCACAGCCTGACACGGCAACACTGGCTGTTGCATGATTACTACACAAGAGGTTTTTATGGAAAAGCTGTGTGGAAACGCTCACAGAGCAAGTAGTGAATAGAGTTAATAATACTATTGTCACTTGTGAAAGAGACTGAAGGTCTAAGCTCAATATGAAACCAAGAAGTCTGGAAATTGTTATTAATTACGGTTAGTGACTATTTCACACACACACAGAAAATGTTGATTTAGGTCTAAATACCTTGTGTAACAACACACCTCTCCGAAGACCGTAGATTTTGAAGATCACTGTCTACACACTGGCATGGTCCATTCCTGACATGCAGAAAAGAAGATTGGCTGCTCTTCTTATATATAGCACAGAGCAATTAATGGATGAAGCAAGTCACTAAGATTTAGTTATGTAAAGCAGACAGGAGAATCTACAATCGTGTCCGAAAAGGCTCAGTGTTCAGGCCTGTCAAATAATTCGTCCTTTGTGAAAGTATCAGTTCTTCTGATTTACATGAGACATGTAAATGTCTCATCCCTCCTAAAAAAACTATGTTTGAGATACACCAATAACTCTAGTACTCAGAGAATTAATGGCCATAGCTGGATCATCACTGAGGACAGGAGTATCATCTGGCATGGCAGTAACAGAGTATAGAGCTTCTGAAATGAAAAATACCTGTGCTTTATTTTGGTCTCAATTGGTCTTAAATTGGTCTCAAAATGTCACAAAATCTAATAGATTATTGTTGAAGGGGAGAAAACAAGGATAGGTACAAAAACATTGCTTACATTAATGGTCAGCAGTTCAGTCATTAACAGTGTAACAAAGACCATGGATCTCTCAGTCTTACTTACCACTACTATGCATAACATTTATGAAATTTGATCAGTCAGCACCAGAAGCAGAATTGATGATCTTATTGGCCTTTTCCATTTGTAATTCCTGCAAAGTTATGATCCATACTAATTCAAATCATACACAGCTATTTTCCAGTAAGAGACAGCACAGGATTTCCAATATCTCAGAATGATGGTTTAATCTCTCCTTGATGAAGACATTGTACCTCTCCTAGCTGTCAGGAAATGGTTACTGCCTTACTTCAGAAATGTGAATATTTTGTATAAGTAAATTAACACTAAAATTAACATTCAAAAATATCTTCTCATATCATTACCTGGAAATATGTCCTTCTACAGACAACATGAAGTACAAAAATATGCAAAGAAGTTTACCTTTTCCAGCTGTGTTCCTACTGGAAGAATATCTAGCAAGTCTGTTGAAGAAACAAAACAGAAGTAAGGAAATGCTATGTGCTTGGTTTCTAAATATCCACACACAGCTTTTTTCCAAAAAGGAAGTCTGAAAGAAAACAGAAATTTTAATGATACTTTCCTTCAACCACCCTAAAAACAAGAATTCTTTTCCAGTTAAGGAGGAAATCAGATGAAAGAGTAAAATAGAACAATGCAGTCTACTTTTAATTTTAAGTACCAGCAATGGACCCAGCTGTAAGAAACAGAGAAACTGACAAACCTTACATGTTTTCCAACAGCTCTTTTCACTCCTTCAGACCAAGATGTCTATGAGAACGGAATGCTACCAGAGAAGCCTCTGAGAAAATACATTTGGCTACATGGAAACTCCTCTTCAACACTTCCATAGAGTCCAGACTTAGGAAACAAGGGTCAAGATGATTTCTTTTTGACAGGGCAGATATTTATAGATAAAAGAAATTGTTGAAAAAGCAAAACCCAATCAACCACTGTAATGAGAGAGTGAAGTGACTCCTAAATACATTTTCATGTATGAAAAATAACAAACACAAAAAACTGAAAATATTTTGAAGACGTTTGAAAAAGTTTTACATCATGCAATTCATAAATAACAAAATAATACCTCAAATGTAATTAATCATAGAAAAAACTGTACAAGTCCAATACGTCAAATAGCAACGAATGACAAAAATACTACCATATAATGTCAAAACTGTAAAAAAAGCAAACATGACTTGACATCCTTCATTTACTGACTATTCCAGAACTGTATTTCCAACTCATGGTCATAATGGAAATTTTACCTGTGCTGCAAATCTTCAATTTTTCATACATTGATGGCTTGGTGGTAACTTCTATAACAATTTTTGTTTTTGTTGTGTCATTCCTGTACAGAATTGTGAGGAAATTAGTCACATTTTTCCATTTCTTACCATTTAGTATAATGGGACAAAGAAAACACAGGGAAAAGGAAGTGGAAGAAGGCATCTCACCAGCTTAAGATTCTGTTTTTTAAATGACAAAAGAAGAAAATCCACAACCATTTATTTTCACAATGTTTACACTGAACATGAAGAAAATGAAAAAAGAACTCAGGTAACTGAGTTCTTCTGTGAACAGCCATTGAAGAAAAACAAATACTGCTTTGATTATACTATTAGATCTAACAAAATGACAGATTGCACCAAAAACATTAACTTGTATGACAATTCTGCTTATATGTAAAAGACCCATGCCTTTTTCAATATGCATCATGAAGAAAATCATGCATGTTAAATGCCATTACTAATTTCATCATTCTTAACAAGGTTTTCAACTAATGCAAAGGTGTGAATGTATTTTTGGTTTTTTTTGGTGTATATTTAGATATGTTGCAGCCCATATTGCTTACGCTGCAGATTTAAACAATTAGAAATTTATTTGAAGTTTTAAATGTAGAACCTATGAAATGATCACTGTCATAACTTATCTCTTCAGAAACATATGTAGCGAAAAGCGAGACCTCAGAATTTTCCCTGACATATGTGGATTGAATTATAGGTATGTTCATAATTCAAGTTACTCTCTTTACTTAAAGGTTCAGTGACTTTTTTTTTTTTTTTTTTTGGTCAGAATGAACAATTAAGCCCTGATATTTTGTGTAAGTGAAAATGCTTAGGCTGATCTGTCATTTTTGGTCATTAATAAACCATATAGTATATTTTATATATTATATTTCACCTATCACTGTCATAAATTATATGAAGTTTCACAGTAAGGATTTCCGTAACTGAGAAGTATCATATCAGGAGATTAAAAAGCTAACAAAGACTAACTAAAAGAAGATATTAAAGTCATGTGAAGGAACAGTCCACAGAACTTTTTCCACTACTGAGGTTTGTGATAATGTGTCAATCCGCATGCCAGTCCATGTGAAAGGAAAACAAGGCAAATAAATACTTTGATTTTAATAATAAAGAATGCAGACTACTCCTAAGTATGCTTTCTGCAATAACATTAACTCAATGGGTTAGAAACAAACCTATCAAAGAAATTCTCAAACTAAACTGTCAACATGGTACTATTTAAAAATATCTATTTAATTACCCACTCTATATAATTCAAATACAAGACATGAATGAACATAACACACTCACTCTACTTTGAAACCTGTATTGATTTCATCAAGTCTATGTACATCTTCAGGCAAATGGCTTCTGATATCATCAGAGACAATGAAAATACTTTCTAGATGAGCCCATGTGCATTGAACTTCCATCCAAATGGAAAGGACAGAATCTGCCACATTTAATTTATTTTGTCGACCTTTCATTTTTGTTCAGTGAAATACATCACATATTTACTTTTCAGTACTGTTTATAGCTGAACCTAGAAAGACAAAAAAAATGAAAAAAATGCACTAATCAAAATAATTTATCAGAGGAAATAGGGCTAAGGTGAGTTCAATAAATTCTTGTTATTACTGTATATCATAAGAGAACACATTTTTAAATGCTGCACATGGACAGCATATTATTGAATGATAAAAAAAAAAAACAAACAAAAACTAAGAAAACAAGATTAGAAAGCTGTAATTTCATTAATTCCCACATCAAGACAGGAATTTTCTTAGAATATGTACAGTTACATATAATGCATATAATTTCACAGGACTAACATCTGGAGAAAATATAACTCACTAACAAAGATTCATGAAAAAAGTTTTTGATTAACAAAGCATATCAAAGGAGCAACTAATAATGATATACTAATCACATTTCTATTAAGCTCTTACTTGTTTTTTATCTAGAGTTTCAAGCAGCTGTTCAATTGACTTTAATAAAGAAACTCTGTTCATGTGATGTTCTCCATAAGAAGATTCCAAGGCAGCCCACATTTGGCTGATTTCTGCAAAAATCTGGAAACAACAACAGTAGTTATAACCTCTGTCAACAGTCTCCCTACAAATTAATTCCTAAAGAATTTACTAGTAGGCTGATGCTTCAAGTGGCTTATTTATTTCCTTACTTTCCATTTTTACTCTGCCCCTCATTTCCTCTGGTCATTATCAAGAAACCTTCTCTTTGCTATCCAGGAAAGTTTCTAGCCACATTGTTTACTTTTCTTCTAAATATTTAATATGAAGTATTACTTGTAAGTATTTCCTGTCTCAGACAAAACAGAGAACCCTTTATGCTTAGTGCTGCTCTTAAACTCAGCAGGGAGAGAGACACCTATTGAACAAAGCTCTAATTTAGCAAGCCAGGTCTGCCCCCAGGGAGTGGCCTCAGGGAGTCGGGTCCTTTTGTCTGAGTAGAGACCACAGATTTTCTTCTCAATACTTGAGATGGCTCTGTCTGAATCATGAATCACTGCTCCACTTCCACATCAACTGTTTGGCAGCAGCAGCCCTACCACATGCCTGAGTGTACTTTTGCATTGATATGTAGACTATGAGAGAACTGGGATCTCTTTAACTGAATACTTATTCCCATCACCCTCTTGACCTGGTATCATGTCTCTCTGACTGCAAAATTTTGCTGCTCCAATATTCCCCTCAAGGATGATATCAGATTCTTCACCTTTAACTCCAAGCCTCTACATACATCCCAGACACAAACATTATTATCTAAATAATATATATCCTATGGAATAGGATAAGAATAGCTACAATAATTACTTGCTATAACAGCAACCTAGTGCAGTTTTCCAACTAGTTCAGTTGGAAAGATCACAGTACAACTGCATGACACTTCATGACTAACCAAAAGTTAAACCATGTCATTGAGGGCATTGTCCAATTGCATCTTAAATGCTGACAAGCCTGGGGCATCAAACACCTCTCTAGGGAGTCTGTTCCTCTGTTTGGCCACCCTCAAGGTAAAGAGATTTTTGTTTCTACTGTTGATTACTAAGAAAACTACCTTGTTGATATCTAAGAAAAAATGATGAGATTCATCAGAAAGCTCTATTTTCCTTTTTCATATGCAGATGTTTGGGACGGCATAAATCTATGGAAGATTTTATTGCGGTGAGTAGATAAAGTAAAAGCTCTGAAAATATACTTTCCAGTATGATACTTTAAATAATAAATAACAACTATTAACACATTTTATAATTCCAGTTGGATCAGAGCCATTTATTCCATCACAGTTCCAACAACTGAGGTGAGGTTCTTATTATCTCACTGTAGATAAATGTATCCATAAATTTAATAAACCTCTCTGAATAGAGGTTCTGTATACAAGGGAGAGTTCTTTGTACACCTGAGTGTGATGAACATGACACAAGTGATCAGCCTATGACCAGCAGAGGCAGTGATCAGCATCTTCCCTATTCCATGATCTGGCATATATGCCATAGAAGGTCAAAACAGCGATCTCAGTCTTGTCCTTGCTTTTATTACACCTACCACAGCATATTACTCCTGGTATCATGTAATAAAACCTATTTATTTCTGAATGAAATACATATATGAATAAGAAGAAATATAACCATTAGGTTCAAGACTTTCTTAATTCACTACTCAAGTTTTACATTGTCTGGGGATCACTGCTACTCCTTTAGTGTCTTCCAAATCATCTGAGGTGCTTCTGTTCTTATTTTTATTTCATTCTTTCTCTGTCCCATTGGAACTCTCTTCTGTAAGACTACTACCAACAACACATTGCAAATACTTCAAAGTGCCTTCCCTTAAAAAATGAGTGTATTTGCTGAAGCTATGAAGCTAATCCAGCTACTCTGGAGCTATGTCTAAGGATAGAGCAGAGAAACCTCTGCAAATTCCATTTGTCTCTAAAAATAGTGACTTTCTTCTGATCATTTATTATTCTTTCTTTATTTGTTCACACACCTGCACTATTCAGAAAAGTAACAGCATGGATTAACCATGTTCCTCCACAAGGACTGGAAACTCAGCCAGAAGAATAAAGTTTTAAAGGGAAGCCCCAAACCAAAACATGTTCCAGAATATTCAGTTTGGACATGAGCAACAAATCCAGTGAAATATCAAAGTGGGTGGGAAGAGTGAGGAAGGGGTGGCACCAAGACAGATAAATTGTACAGGCAGACAGCTATGGAACCTGCCTTGGCAAACCTTCTGAGCTCTACATCCATCTGTTCCCCATTAATCTGTCTCCACTGGGTTTTAGTCCAATCATCAGTGATGCTCTGAAACAGAAAGTACAGATAAAAGTGTCAACAACATTTGGTACAAACAAGCTTCTACTATATATATCTGCTATAACAGAGATGGATGCAGGGGGAAGGCCTAGCATGCAGGAATACCTTCTGGACCTTATTACTTGTTTCCAACTCTATACCACCACTACCTAGAAAGCACACAAAATAATCCATCTTCTCAAAATCCAAGCCAAAAGCCAAGCATTTAAACTATTTCATACTTCAGTTTCTGATAGTGCCATAAAGGTACACATATGAATACTTATTAAACACACCCATATGAGGTAGCTGGGAGATGTGAGGGAAACTGCCCATTCTCTCTTCATGACAATACAGATGCTACACACACATGCAAAAAAAAAAAACAAACAACTAGTATATATATTTCTAACTTTGCCTATGAAAACCAACATCTCGATGTATATAGAACATCAAAAGACAGATTTCCCATACACCCTTTTTCTGGATTCAGAATCTGAGTCATAATCATTGGTGAATTGACTTTGCTTGTAGCTTTCTACATTTTTCTCAGTTCTGAAGTGGAACTTCTTGAAGCTTTACTCACTGATTTTAATTATTCCAGTAAACTGTTGGTAATAAATAAGCTTAAAGTAAAATGGCAAAAGTTGTTTTACTTTGGGATTATCTGGAAATTTGTTAACCTGAGAATAGAAGTATTTTTAATCTGGTTATCCTAAAACATAGTAGCTATAATTTCAAAAACAAAAGAAATATGAAATGATTCAATATTAAAAACTTTTATTTTAATCAAAACTATAAGCACTTCTAGGATTAAATTAAGAACGTAACATTCAGAATATACTTTAACCTTTCCTTTTTCCTTTTAATTCCTTTCAAAAAAAACCAACCAAACAAACAAACAAAAAGAACAAAAAACACATTAATATAACCATTCACATCCCACACTTACTTGAGCAACTGTATTTCTTTTCAAGACTGAAGTACTTATTCCAGACTACAAGTAAAAGAAACAAAATTTTAAAGATTCCTGCATTAATAACAATTCTTTATTCAGAGAGTGGTGTGGCACTGGAACAGGCCTCCCAGAAAATCTGTGGATGCCCCATCCTTGGAAGTGTTAAAGGCCAGGTTGGATGGGACTTTGGGCAACCTGCTCTAATTGGGAGCTGTCCCTGCCCATGGCAGAGGGGTTAGATAGCAAGGGAAGTAAATGGTCTTTAAGGTCCCTGCCAACTCAAGACATTCCATTATTCTATATTTCTTTTGCAAGTTATTCAAAGCTAAATGGGCTATATATGATACTGGTCATCAGTCTAGTGGATATTCCTTTACTCATCTTCCTAAGATATTAAGTTTCCTTTGCGTACAGGATACAAAATTCGGTATGACACCCGAGATAAAAACTCACAGCACAGACACAGAGAGAGAAACAGTTAGCAAATTTAATTCAGCCTTGCATAAAAAGGACAACTTCATTCTGCTGCTCACAGTTGCAGAAGTGGGTGAAAGCATGAGTAATCCTTTGGAAATTAGTGGGACTACACTTCTATAAACTGTGCAACTGAGAAAACAGATGAGGCTCGGGATTTCAAGACATGATATTAAATAAGTTTGTAACTAAAAATAAACTTCTTGCCACTTACTAATTGGATTCAAGTATAAGAGGAGAAACTGAACCTGATCATATTCTATTTTCAGGTGGTCTGCTAACCTTTTCATTTGGGCAAACATTCAGAAAATATCACCCAGGAGCTCATCAAAGGTCATAAATCCATCACCAGCCTCTTTATCTAGAGAAGATTTAAACTGAATCTCTGTGTTTTTAAGGATCATTTGTGCTTGAAAAACTGAAGCTGGCTTCAGACTTTCTTCTGTGTTCTCCAAAAAGAAGTCTGAAGACTGCATTAGAGTGTTATATAAGCCATCAATTCCAATGCCATCGATGTAACTTCCTAGAGGCTGAGGAAGAATCTGCTTTGAAGAGCTTTAAATTTCCCTGAATAAGGAAACAAACAAGCCCTCTCACAATTAAAAAAGCATTTTATTTTATGGTTGTTTTAATGTATGCCTTCATTCAGAAAGCTTCCTTGTTTAAGAATATTATAATTGGACATAGAATTTATAAATAAATTTTACGTACATTTTTAATTAATCATATGTATATTATAATCATATAAGCAAGCAATAGTGAAATTTCAAATTAAAATTATTTTACAATGTATCCAGTACAAAAAAAGTGTTTCTGGATGACTTCTCCAGATGCAGAAATGATTTTTACCTATTGGGATCATGGGGACAACATACCTAGGGTCACATAAATAGGACAGCAGCAGTACCATGACCTCAGCTTGCCAGTCAATCCCAATCTACCAACTTAAAAAAAGCATTAATACACTTATCAAATTTTGCTAAAAGTGTTACCTTCTTCCTATTTGTCTTCAAATGCGAGTCTTAAAGAGCTTTTATACAGCTTGTGTAATTACACAGATAACTGAATATAAACATAGAAATGATAAGAGTAGTAGAAGTCAAATATTTAACATCCAAATCAAAGTACAGCTCACTTGACCATTACCTCTACAAGATGATGGATAGTAGATAATAGTAGAAGAAGATATTAACAGATGTCATTTAGCAGAATTTCATATATTTTAGCATTTTTTTTCTCCTTTGTCATCCAGGTATAATATAGCTGCTTTTTTACCATTCCTTAAAAAGAATACATGCTCCATTCAGGCATCCATAATCTGGTGGATTGGTTCTAGTGTTGTCCTTTGGCTGTTGAACTCTCTGCAAATCACACCCTAATGTTTTCACATTTGATACATTCTCAGCAGGTTTCCACCTGCCAGGTGCATATTCTGCTTCTTTCAGCTGGTCATGAATAGTTCTCAGCTCTGTTTCAGTCAGGGGATATTCTACATCCAGAGCAGTCTGCATTAGTCTGTTGTACAGCTGAGCAACAGTTTCAAGGTTTCCAACAAACTGTACACAGGAAAGACATGCACAGGATGAAATCCCTTGAATGTCCCACACATAATGTTATGCACTTTGCTTAGCAAGACAGCTATTTGAGCTGTCACACTTGAACACTACAAAGTGAAACCATAGCCCTTGAATTCACTGACACAGAACAGGAAGCTGGGTGCAGAGCAAGCTAGAGGAAGACGAGTGGATCCACAGCCCGGAAGAAACAGGCTGGCAGTGCCCCCAGGTACTTCGCAATCAGCTGTAGCCAGTATTGTAAGCTGAAAGGTAAGCTGCAGATTGGATTCTATTTGGCAAGGATGTGGTATCTCCTTTGAACAAGCAGAACAGTGGGATAGTTAGAGTAGTGCATATGCTCACACACAAATGCAAGTTGCAACAGGGCAGGGGGGTGGGGAGCAGAACAAAAAAATATACCCAACATTGCTAACATATCCCCCAGTTGTAAATCTTTGCAAAAATGTTCCTTTCCCTCATATGGAGCTAAAGTAGAATCTGAAATATAGGATTGCTTCAACATCTGAGGTATTTCACTTCTCTCAATACAGCCACTAGCTGGAAGAAGCAAATAAACTGTTAACCTCACATTTATCCTGTCAGAAGTCTCAACATGAAGACTTTTGTTTACTTTGTGTTTAATCTAAGATATGAAGGCATTAAAACACGCTGGTTATCAGCAGGTAGAATGGTTATTACCCAGTTTAGGTGGGTCTAACTCTCCTACAGGAGCTTTTCATCCTTTGCACTCCCACCTAAACTCATGTTTGGTGAAGGATCAGGAAATGAAGGAGAGAAAATTTTACATAATTTTCAAGTAACTTGGATATCTAGCTCCCACACATGTGTCTTTGAAAGCATTAACACAATAATACTGTTTATGTGGCATATAGTAGTGTTGTCCTGGGGCAGAGAAATTCCTGGGTTTGCTAGTTATCAACTCTTACAGGTATTAATAAATAATTCTGAGAGTGCTGCAGAAACAGAACATACCACTAAACTTGAGATATACACATGCAAAACATGAGTATATAAATGCACTTGTGTAAGAGGGCCATACTGTGCAGATCATACTTTTTCAGTAAATAATAATGTCTTACATAAAAACTGTTAATTTTCCACTAAATCAGTGATTATGAACACTTAGAGGTGAGACATGGACAAGAAGTGGGACCAATATATCTCTATTAATTCCTTTAGCTGTACAGACCATTCAAATTCTCCTTAAGCAAATGGCATATTTTTGTTAATTAATTCATCCCTTTCTTCCACATGTTTATTAGTAGAACAGAAATGAAGCCATTATGAATTAACAAGAAAATCAGTTTTTATTTTTTCATTGTGCATACCTTTTTAATGCATTCATCACATAAATATTTGCAATTATCCATTTTATTTTATTTATTAGGAAAGCTTCCAAAGAAGGTTAAAAGCTTAAAAAGAAAACAACTAAAAAAAAAAAAAGAAAGAAAGAAAAAGCAAGCATTGGAGAGTTCTCTCTGTAATACTCTTTTCCCCCCTTGAAGTCCCATTCAAAATGCTTTTCAAGTACAAGGATTGGAATTGTACCAAGCTATACTATCAGTACATGTCACGTGATGAGAAACGGACCACGTATTTCCAAATTTGCTCTTAAATTTTGCTATGCAGATGAATTCTAGAATTCATCTAAAGTATGATAGTTTAATTTGGATCCCAGAATGTATGAAACTAGGTTTCCCAGATCTAGGCATGGACTCTGTACTGTAGATGTTTTCTAAATACCACACTGCATGTTTCTAAATTGTGTATTTTCTCTCTTCTTTCCAGATACATTCTTTCAGATGTCATTAGTTCCTTCATGCAGCCTCATGCAAATTCAAAGTCTTAATTTTATTTTTAATGCCTTTTTTTTTTTTTTTTATATTTTAAGAAGTCTATTGCTGTAAATAAATTACCAAGAGGCAAACAGAAGTGAATTTTGTGAGGATAAGTCATTTTCCATTCTCCTTGCAATGTTTAAAGCTAGGAGAAGTTATCTGTCTTTTGAAAGTCATTTGATACTGTTTGTATTATCTGAATTCAGTGAGGAAGTAAGTCTGGAAAGAAACAGAAGAAATGCCCACGTTTAATGCAAGATACTAATTTAATTGCCAAGAATGCCAAAGTGACAATCTAAGGAAAATTCATTTAATCAAAGCTATTAGCTAAGTATTAATAATTAATGTCTTATGCTTAATATATTAACCAATTTGCAATAATTTGAAACAGTTTGAGTGTTATGTATACAATGTCATAGATGTGCATGTCTAAAAGACACAAGCAATTAAGTCTGTATTCCTGCTCCAAGACAATGTCTGCTATACCTGTTCCATTTCCAAAAGAAGTTTTTTTAACCCTCCCTGAGAGGTTTTCAGAAATGAAGAGCATGTCACTTCTCCTAGCAATTTAGTGCCCATAAAGCAGTTTTCTCATTTATTACACTTGAACTTTCCGCACTTTAAATTAAGCTCATTATGTTCTGGATGTAGGGAATAGCCTATTTCCTTCCTGTATGCAGAAATCTTTAATGTCTTTGAAAATTTATGTCTGTTCTCAGCCTTTTCTTCTTTGGCCTCAATAACTATTGAGGGATCATCTTTCTTAAAATATAATGCTTACACCTGGACACAATACTTTGTTGGAGGCCTTATCATGGGCAATAATAGATATGTAATATTTCTCCTTGTGTCTTTCAAAATGACTGCCTGTTTGAACATCTTGCATGCTTGCCTTGTTCTTAATAATTTGATATCCTTGACTCAGCACTCTGTATATGACAAATCCTAATCTGTATCTTGAAAAACTGTTTCTAATCAACTTTCTCCATTTTACACTTTAATTATTCCTGCTTTAGAATAATGCATACTACTACAGAAGCATGTTTTAGTTACCCAATTAACTGTACACCACACTGCTGATGGAAGAGCCTGGATGCATCTGACATCCATGAGATTCTCCATGTCTTGTGCAATCAAGTGCAAATACAGAATACTGGTGAACAGAAAATCTCAGTTTCTTCAAATTATCAAATAATGTTTTACTTCTTAGCTATGGCTCCTGGAAACTCCTGGAAAGAACCTGTGTTCTGAACATCATAAAATGCAAACAGACTTTGAAGACTCAGTTAGATTGTGCAGATGAGATACTTCACACAAATTACATTTATTCCAAAAGAACCATAGTGGCCTTGTAGTTTCCAGCTTCAATTGATGGCATATTCTTAAAGTTTACGTACCCTTGTGATGGAATACTAAGTACTTTAGTAGTACAAGGCATTCCATTCACAAATAGCTTACCTAGATAGAGACTGTAATTTTAGCAATTCCTTTTTTTTTTTTTTTTTAATAATAAATGAAGAATAGTTTTATCTAATAAGTACTATCCTTGAACACAGATTCTAAACCTGAGCAGTCATGAAATCCTACACAAAGAACTGAGACAAGATGTCTGTCAAGATCCAGGGTTTTGGTTTTACATCCAAAATAGTCATCTTCTAACTCCTGTAATATTAAAAAACATCTCTCTAAATGTACACAACATGACTACAGGAGTACATTTGGATATATCAGCATAGTCACTGTGATTATTTTCATGAAGCACACGAATCATATTTTATATAACATTGCTTATAGTTTATCTCAGATTGTTGGAAAGATAATATCATGATAATGTCTTCTTCAAGGGTCATCATGCCCCTAATGATGCCAAGAAAAATAAAATTAGAAGTTTACCCATATAGATCTGCTATTCCTCTAAAGCATGACCACCAGAGACCACAGATACAGAGATATTTCCCTCCCTGCCTGCCCAAGGAAAATATTGAGGCAAAAGTACTTTTCATTAACCTTTTCCTGTTATGACTTCAAAGAAATGAGGAAGGAAAATACAGAGGCTAGGCTGAGATATATATTTGAGTTCTTCCCTGAAACAGTGGAATGCTTTGTGATGTGAAGGTAACATGCTTAATTTGTGGGAGAATGTGAGCATCTAACTCTACCCTGTGAGCTTATCTAGCATTGTCCCAGTCTGGAAACTTCAAAGGTATCTCCAGAAGGGGCAAGTACTTGAATAAAACAATTTTTGTGCAACATAGAATATTTTCTTTAAAGATAGGTGAACCCCTTCTTGTGAAGTACATCACCAGAAACCTACTTCTCTCTGAAAAACCTGAAACTTGAATTGTGAACTTGTGAATATATTAATTTACATGGTTTGCAAGCTAATTTCCTGTTCCTCAGATGAAGTAGATAAAAATAACGGAAAACAGCTTATACATAGCTTATTAACGCACACCATGTGTTTCTGAATTGTCTACCACACGGAATCCTGTATTGAAAAATCCCCAGGAATTGTGAAAAATAAAACCACACTAAAGGTGTCCTACCCCTTGATCTGGTAATTTCACATCAGCAGTTTTCGAGATGGCTCACTCATGAGAGACAAAAGGTATCAGATCAGTAAAACCACCTTTGAAAGGCCTTACAAAACTATTTTCTTAGCTGTATTTGAAAAAACAGACACGTTATGTTATTTCTTGCTCAAAACAAAATGACTACAACACCTCTGAGAACATTTTCTCCTTGCAAGGATGCAGGAGGGCAAAGAGACAGGACAGACTATGGACATGAGGGAGTTACACATGTGGAAATGGTGAGGATGGAGAGAGTCAGGGCTCTTCTGTTACCCTGGGGTTTAGAGCAGGACATGGGACCTACAACTCTTTGACCTTCTTTCCTTCCCTATTGTAACTAATGAGCAATGATCAGTTATCTAAGTGATGATTATTATTATTTACAGAAACTGAGTTAATAACTGAAATATTTACTTAACATTTCAGATTAATTTTAATTTACAATGCAAGATCAATACCTGTGTACCAATGATATAGATATTCAAGGAAAGCAACTTTTTACAATATTTTGTTCAGGAAGCTTGTTAAGAGGAATAACCATCTGTGCCAGTTAATACTACTATTTATGCTGCTACTGTTAACTCTTATGTTAAACAAAGACCTTCTCAACAAGTTTTAACAAGTCCCAACTATCTCTGCATTTTATCATTAAGTAGGATATTATAAGCATCAAACTTTAGCTACTCAGTATTTCTTTGCCAACTCACTAAGTAAACAGTATGTTTTGACTCTGACTCATTGTTACATTTAATTAGATTATTTTAAGAATCCACATCTACCACATATTCTAGGCAACAGAACAACAGTCCTTTTCTATAGCACAGGTGTACTTTCTTAATACTTAAAGTAATTAACCACATCCACAGATGAGTACTTTTAGAAAAATAATACCTAAGCAGGAAAAAAAACAAAACAAAACAAAACAAAACAAAACAAAAAAACAGGGGCATTCTCATGATAGCTGTGAAGGGAGAGTTCCAGCACCTTCTGCTAACAGACATCAAAGCACAAACAGGAACATGTACTACTAAAGCTATCCTTGTTCTTTTGTTAAACATGTTAAAACATTGATCACCGCTGAGAAAGTAGTGATATTTTCTTTCCTTTACTGTTTGGCTGCATCTCTTTTTTTGCAAGTCACTTGGGGTGGGATGATAAGTACCAGTAGCTGAAGTAAACATTTAAATAAAACCCAGAAAATTTGGAAAGGCTTATCAAATCAACTTGTTTGAGTCTTCCACCTTTCTACTAACGTGCTTTAAACAAACAAACAAGGAAAACCTCATTGCAGGAAAACCACATGCATATACTCAAAATAGATGGGACTAAACATGGTAGGATGAACTACACCCACTTCTCCATAGCCAGTAGGGAAATTCAGTTTTAATTCTGTCACTGGCTGTGATATGCATTTAAAATATGCACTTCAGAAGTCCACTTAAGACAATCAATCTGAGAAGTCTATATGTGTACCCTGAAGGTTGAATTTCCTTTGGTCCTCCTCAGGGTCAAAATCCCCAGTCCCATCACAAACAAAATCATTGCTCTGTTCTGGATTTTAGGCAAGTCTAGCCACATATTAACCAAACATACAGCACATTGCCTATTCAGAAGTATGTTGTTCTTGGCAATATGTTGACACCATTCAAATATCATACATTGAACAGCATGAACCTTGAAGCTTCTGACAAACAAATTAACTTTACACTGACAGCTATTGTTTGGTGCAGCCCCAAATTAATACTGTAAAACCTAAATGTAAACACTTTCTGAAGAGACTGCAAAAATATTTCAGCAATGACAGTAAAAACAACACAATTATTGTTGCTTACTATTGTACCTTTACATCTTCTGTCAAAACTCAGCCTGCATGCATGAATGAATAAGAGTGGTTCAGGCCTGAAATCTAACTCTTGTTGGCTATGCTTTACCTAGAAAGTCAACAAGCTCACTGCGCAGAGTGATTGCTCAGAAGTGCACTACAAAGGCTGCTTTTGCACCAAGTCAGTCAAGTCACTAAGGAAGGAATTGCTGCCTCAAAACCAGATCAACCTCAACCATCTTATGATCTATGTAAATATGATAATTGCCACATTTTAACAAGAAGTTTAAAGCTGTTACACAAGCATTCTCAGCAACATTTCCATTTATATACCCAGTGTGCAGGGAAACCTTTCCTGAGATAAAGGCAAAACCAGACAAACTGCACGCAGCCCTGAGAAGGGGTGACTTGAAACCACAGCTCTCACAGCCAAGGACTCCAGAGAATCCGGTGCCCACAGAAGGAAAAGAGAAAGAAAAAAGGGGCAGTAGGTCCCTGCTACCATTCACCTCCTTCTGAAGAAGCTTTGTAGCTTTGTGCAAGGATTAGCAGGAATTTATTGTGAATCATAAGGTATTTTACAAAGAGTGATGACATTTAGAGGTATGTTATAGTGAATCCTGACTGTGTGAGGACATAGGAAGGTTTGCTTTGGATATTACAGTACTACAAGGATAAAAGCATTAACAAATTTGCAAGGCTTCTGTATGAATTAAACCTTTGCCATTCTTTTAGTTCAAATCTGGTTTACATCCATTCTTCCGGATCTTTAATTGCCTAGATTAAGTCACATATTTGCAAGAAAAATCAACATGCATACACACAGAGGCTTTGTTTCCTACCACATCAAATAGAACACTAAATTTCTATATTTCCTAAATAATAATTATTATTTGATTAATAACAACGTTAAGATTTGGGTCTGTTTCAGAAAATTTGCCTGGAAAAATAACACCTTACCCAAAGTACACACTCCTTGCACTTAATGCACTACCAAAAAGAACAGGTCCAAGCTCCCACAAGCTAACAAAGCCACCCACGGGGAGGCTGAACCCATCTCCAAATTGCACCTCTGCAAACTCAGCAAGGCTTGTGGGTACACACAGGTGCCAGGAGTACAGGGAAATGGCAGGGATATGGTTAGGAGAACCAGCTGACCCAAGGATTTTTTTTGGAGGGAGGGTGTAAGCATAAAAATAATAATGGGTCATCCAGTAGAGAATAATAATATCATTCAAATAAAGCTCAGTCAGCAGACTGCATTGAAGAAGTGTGTTGTTAAGGTAGCTTGTTTGGGGTGATTAAATCCTGCTTGTGATGGTGCATGTTTGGATCAACGTCAGAGAAGGGACACCATGGAACCTGCAACTGGTGTCAGGGCTGCTTCCTCTTCTGCTGCTCACATTGTGGAGCTGGGGCATACACCTCTGTGGGGGCACACCTGTGTTCAGCAGCATCCCCACCTCAGGGGGATTTAATCAGCAGCTCCCAGCTCCCAGGACAGTGACCTGGTCTACAGCACTGCAAAACTGGCTGCTTTTCTGCCAGAAATGCCAGGAGGAGCAGAAACAAGTCTGAGGAAATATTCCAGCAGCTGGGGCACTCACCTGAAAGCTGGATGGCTCTGTGCTGCTCCTCACTTCTCAGTTGCCACTGTTTAATGCAGACACATAAAGCATCCTGTGTGCTGGACCAGAGCCCGTGCTGAAGACAGCTGGGTGCTCGAGCCAGCAGGCAGCTGTGCCAAGCCAAGTAACATGATAGGGTACTGTTTTGTTTGAATTTATATTAAAAGAAGATTAAATCCTCCAGAACAAACACCCTTTCCCAAGTTTACAGTTATTTATAGCTATGAATTGACATCATAATCTTGAAAACAACCAAAAAGCATCTCTGGAAAGAAAAATAATAAATATTCTGTTCTACCAAATATACATACAATGGATAAGTATACGTTAAGGAATTATTTTAACTATGATTGTAAGACAACATTATATACCAAACATTTTTAAACGTTTCTGTATTTTCAGGTAGAATCAACTGATTAATTATATACACCAGAACCATATATAATTTACCTCTTGATTCTCAGGAAAAAAAATAAAAAATACAGAACTGACTGACAGCAAAAATAATTAGTCTTTTTTTTTTTTTTTTTTTTTTTTTCCTCTTTAAAAAAATAGTTTATTTATTTATTTATAATTTTGATTGATGTTAGTGGGAGATTTTGTTCCACATTATCCAGATTTTTTTTCACTCAAATTTCCCAGTTCCACAACCTCCAAATTCAGATACTTTAAAATAAATGAGTACATGAAGGCTTAAATGCCCATGTGCAGGGTGCAATTTGACAATGTTACTGTAATCTCAAGGATCATATGCTCTCTTTGTAAAAACTTCACAGCTTTCCATAAAATCTTCAGACGTTCACTTAGAACTTTCCCCACAATTCCACCAAAGTTCATTTTTTTCCATCTTTTGAAATCCCAACATGTTGATGAAAGTTTGCTAGATCAAATGAACAAAAATTAACAAACAGTATGTTTCCACAAAAGAAAAACAAAAACAAAAACAAAAACAATCCTGCTGTTTGAAATGTTTTTGCCTCATTTGACTTTTGCTCTTCTGGTTTGGCAGAATGAGAAGTTAAAACCTATCATTTAAATACTTCATATTTAAAAAAAAAAAAAATGTGAAGGAGTAACAGGTAATTCCAGCAACGGTTTATCCTGATCGAGTTACTTATAAGATTAAAACACAAGTGGAAATGAATTGTTCTATAGTACATACAAATTTACTTCTATTTTAATTTTATCAGATTAAGTTAAAAAAAGTCTGAGCTAAAGTGAGTAAACACTAATAAACATACTTTCAAGCATAAACATGATTTATTAACATAGCCCTTCACTAAATGCTGCTCTGAAAATTAAACATAAATCTTTCTAAGATGAGTAAAAGTGAACCCACTCTAACCTCCTTTGTAACATGTGCCAAATTAATTTCTATGGTCTCTGATTTCACTTGAATGAAGTAATTGTTTTGTGCCCCAAAGGGATGGAAATAGCTGGTTCCTAGTCTATTTAGAAATGTGCAACAACTATTCAGCAGCAAAACAGTTGCAGGTTCATCAAGCAGACTCCTGGTGGGCCATGGACACCTAGACTCAGTTGTGACCTAGAATATGTCACCCAGCTGCCTCCTCACCGTGAAGGGATCTGTTCCTGCAAGGCAGGGCTCTCTGTTCCACTCAGCCTTCCTCAGGCACCTCAAGCCTCGATTCAGGTTGACCACAATAAACTCAGTGTGGCTACCACCTGAATGTCAGAAAACACAACTGCCAGTACAAGTTGGTTTATGTGTAATGGCTGTATTTGATGCCTCTGACAGCTGGAAGCAGCTGCTCTTGCAAAATTGCTGGTATGGTTTTGCTCCTAAGCATGTTCAACAACCATCCAGCCTGAGCCCCACAACCTATCTGTCTTCCAACAGACAGTCAAGAGCCCACACATTTACCCCAAAACCATTTTGAGGGATTGTTCTGGTAGGCACAGTTGTACACTGTGGAACTACGTTTCTTACTCTGTGATAATCTAGAGTGGTATTTATGGAGAGGCACACTAGCCATAAATTTTAGCAGAGCTAAAATGCATCATTTCGCAGCTCAGATCCCCAAAGCGAATCTCCCACTGCTCACAACGTCACCCTAATCAGCAGGCAGCCCAGATTCCTGCTACAACTGCTTCCAGGCTCAGAAAAGCACAAAAAATTCCTGGCAGCAGGAACCAGAACCTATGACTGCTCCTGCCCTATGCAACCACCCTAACCACAAGAGTAGAAAACAACATTCCTACCTTCCTTGTCTGGCCGCAGATTTTTCATCTTTTATTGCTTGCTGGCACAAACTTAAAAGCAGAGGTGTAGACTATTTTTTCTCATCCAAGCTGTAACCTAAAACTTTAAAAAAAAAAAATTTGTTTTTTTGTTTGTTTTTTTTTTTTAAGCTATAAGTGGATGACTTCATCTCAGTTCTTGAAAACAAAACAAGACAAAAAAACAAACAAACAAACAAACAAACAAAAAACAGATAAAGGTGCCACACAGGATAAAATCCTAGCTATGGACATATATGAAGTCTTAGCCTAGTACATAAAAAGTAGAACTTGACTCAAGCAACTTTAAAAATCCCAGGAAGGGACGGATTGAGAAAACACCCCTTTTTTTCTTTTTTTTTTCCTTATTGTTAATACCAGAGTGCTCCTTGCACAGCATAGTATATTTGAATCCTACTCTACACTCCCTCTGCATTGTACTTCTTCATTCTGTGAATGAGAAACCCAAGTCATGCTCTCTGTATAACTGAGAATAGCCCATATTTCTAAAATAATATTTTTATATGTATTATCAACAAGATAGATTATTAGTAATACCACAATCTTCAGTAAGCGGTTGAGAAATGTATCAAATCTGGAAAAATACATCTCAGGTCTGAAATCCCATGGTTTAAATTGACACAGGTGAAGTAACTTTCCAATCTGTTTCTATGATATAAGAATGAATCCTTGAAGATTTTTAAGGTATTTTTTGTTGTTTTCACACATTCCAATGTTTATTCACTTTCACCTTTTGAAAGATTTTCCGGTGAAAAGTACAGGCTAGACTGGAACAAAAATAAATGGGCAGCAGAAAACAAAACAAAACAAAACAAAATAAAATTAAATTAAAGTATTTTAAAAAATATAGTTCATGACATCACTGAAAGTTATTTTCTACTTCATATACTTCATATATGAGTATGTGAAAACAAAAATAATTAGTTTTCTAATTTGTTACCTCAAACTCTTCTAGTATTTCAATTACCTCAATAAAGCAACTCTCACATTTGAGAAGCTCCCAATGTTCAAATAGTTAATATTCCAACAACTAGACTGATCCTGAAGTATCATATTCTGTACAGTGAACATTCAGGAAATAACAGAGCTAAGGGACTTTTTCCCACCCTAGAAAGGTGACACTACATATGTATTTGCCTGTTTGCCATAACACCTTCATAATCTTTGGGTACTAATCCTCAGGTAGCATATGTAGTCTCAGCACATACACAAATACCTACACAAATCCTAGCTTTTTCATTTAGTAAATTAGCAGAAGAGGGCTTCTCCCAGATGCAGAATCAAACTTAGAATACATATTTAATTAATGTGTATTTCTGGACAGTATCAGGAAGAACCCAAGAGGGAATATCAGGGTCTGTGGATAACCCTGTCTGCAGGCAGTAAGATTTTTTAACTGGGGCTGGGGGAAAGTTTTTGTGTGTGTGTGTGATATTTTATTATTATTATTTTTTTTTTATGTCATCAGTTTATCTAAAACTGGTACAACTGACATTTATTAAAGAATTTACATCACATATCTGATGTGAATCTTTAAGCTAATACATTTAAAGTAGAATCTGCAGGGGAAGAATGTGGGGAAATAAAAGCTTCTTCTGGTCATAGTTCTCATTTTACTTTTTCCCACACACTCTTCTACTTCATATCAACACCCCTACTAGTTACTTCTTGTCTCTTTTTCTCCAAGACTTAAAAATTAAGGATTATATAAGGTTCCATCCAAACTTTTTGGCACCACTTCAAAACTTGCTATTTTGGGCTGAGATCAAAATGAGCAGACTTTGACCTTAATCAGTGCTGGCCTTCTAATGCACAACAATAATTTGTTAGTCATTTAGACTAATTTCATTTACAGTGTTATAAATTAGCCCATTGAAGTCCAGCTAAAACACGTGAGGAAGGAGATGGTGCAAAGTCAAAGGAGTTGCAAGTGGGGCCTTGCCACACGTAACGGATGTTTGACCACGTGAAAATAAACAGGAGGTCTGATAGCATAGTGAAGTGGGAAACTGATTTCTTCACATAAAGATTTCCTTCTAAATAAATCTAATCTAATGCACTTTGCATTCAGTTCCTATTCTACTAGAGAGGATTCATCCAGTGTAGATGTTCACAGAATGTTTATTTCTCCTGAAAAAGATGTAACTACCCTCTACTCACTCACCACTCACCACTACAATACTTCTGTAAGTCCAAAAGAGAGAAGATGGAGATTTACTCCTCCAGGTGCTCTCAGAGGGCTCCTGCTCGGTGACAGACCTGCTAAGCCTCCTCCTGTAAGGAGGAGTTCTGTAAGCATGAAGTGGGAGCTGTTTCTTGCAGGAGAAAATCAGGTCTCTTATCTCATCCCCTGCTCCCAGGTTACTGTGGAAGCTGAGGAAACTGTCTGCTGGTCCCTGGGGAGGATTTTGGTGACCATCTAGAAAGTACCACAGGCTGGATTTGAAGGGGATTCTCCTTTTTCTTGACTGACAGAATTGCCTCCAGAACACTGAATCCTACAGAATGGCCTTGCTTGCCAACATTTGGAAGTTCCCATACTTCCACTGAACTAGTGGGTTTCAGTAGAATATGAGAAAAGTTCATTGATGACAGGACAGAAAATACACTAAGGTGGCTCATTTACAACTTGTATGCAAACTGCATATTTTCTTATTTGTGTAGCTCTCATCATAATTTTGCAACTCATGAAAGCAAACACCTACTGTGAAACCTGGAAAAAAAAGAGGCAGCAAATTTATATGAAAAGAAGGGTAAGGAGCAAGAACCAACCTGAAGAGGATACATGGCTTGCAAAGAACAGTTTTCCCTCACTAGACAAGAAACGTGTTTCATTCTTAAATACACAGTATGTGAATGGTACAGCTGATGACTAATTACTCAGCTCACAGTTTAATGATCTAATACTGGCTGAGCATATCAAAAATGCAATTACGTTTTTTATTAGAAAACAGATTAAATCTGTGTCTGTTGTTGGTATGGTGCATAACAGCTAACATTTACTTATTAGGTATTTATGCAGTTTATTGCCATTACTGAAGCTACCTGTTCAACTAGCAGATTGCAAAATTCCTTCAGCAGAACTCTTGTTCATGCAGACACACTGCAGAACTTGGAGTGACTCCATATCAGGCAGATGGTGTGAAATAAAGGTGGGATTAAATTATGGATCTTTGGGAATTCCATCTCCTGAAAAAGCCAAATGTATTTATTTATTTATTTATTTATTTATTTTCCCCAGTGGTCTCAGATACAGCCCAATATCTACAAGTACTATAAAATATATAAAAAAGAAAAAAATGCTACAGCTTAAGAGATGACAATTTCTGAACTAACCTAGCCTCAAATTATCCTGTATTTAAGCCAAAGACTGCTTATGAAGCTGCAGAGGCTCAGCAAGTGGACAGGCCAAGCCTGTTCACAAGAGGTCAAGTGATGATCAGTTATGCTCCTGGCTAATCTTGCACCGAGAGGTAGGTGCACTTGGGTATTCTGGAGAAGGCTGTGTGCCCCACCACACCTTCCAGTATTATGTTTAACAGCTTGGCATTTTTTGTCAAAGGGGAAGGACTCCATGTTTACTTCAAGATGGGAGTTTAACAGACACCATCAGCTTTTCTCTTTTCATAGGCTGCAGAAGCCTGTGCTATTCTGCTTTTCAGCGAAGGGCACAGCAGGCTTGCTCTGGGCTGCTGCTGTCATGTGAGGACCTGGGAAGGATCCAGACTCATACACGCAGTTATGTTTGCCCTCTGCTCAATGTAGATGAAATCTGCACTTTTACTGCTCAAAACTTTAAAAGAGTGGAAGCTGTAGAGCAATGCCAGCCTTCACAGGTGGCCAGGAACTGTTGAATACTGTCTTTCCATTGCCTGGTAGGTACTCCATGCATCTCTGGCCTCACAATTTCAGAAGACATCTGCAAATTTTTGCATTCTTCCGTTTTAGATTATTTGCTAAGTAAATGCACCTTATGAACTCTTAACATTTCAACGCTTTTCTCTAGTCATACATCAAGATAAAAATGGCTTAAATATATTTCAATTCACTAATACAAAATTATCTTACCATCAAAATATCAAAATTTTATTACAGGATTTTTTATTTTTAAATAAAAGACTTCAAATGTGTCAACAATTTAAGGTTTTATTTCAAAATTCTAGGGGTGATATTTAACCATAAGTACTTGTCAGCACTGTTTGCAGAGCTGAGTAACATTTAGAAGAAGCTGGCATTTTATTACATTCCATTAAAGCTTATTTTTATACACAATAGTATATTAGCCAAATATTTCTTTATTGCTAACTACATTGTTTAATGTCATTTAACAGCAGACTTTGTCTATCATCAAATATACTGCAGCTAAAGAATCAAAAGAGATGTTGAAAACATGCAAATACTAATTGATTTTTGTACTTCTATCTCTCCTTTATTTTATGATATGAAAAATATCCACATAAACTTGAAAAAAAAGACACATACACACAAAACAGAAAAAATGAGCCAACTCAGAACACAAAGGAGCTAGATTTATCATATAGACCCCTGAAATCCTAATATATCTCAACATAATGACTTATTTTTAAGACAAATTATAGATTATTCTGTAACACGCATATAAACACAGTTAAAATGTACATATCATTCACCTTATCCTTACCAACTTGTATGTCCTTGAAAATGTTCTGAGAAGCAAGATAATAGCTACTTTTTTTGGCTAAGATTTTAATCATTTTTTGAACAACTGGACTTTAAAGCAAGAATTTAACAAAAGAAGAAAAAAAAATGAGCACTTAAAGATCATGGTCACCCATCAAAAGAGTAAGAAGACAAGAAGGGAGAATTTGGGACAACTTACAGTCTCCCTCAGAGAATTAATTTAAAAATATCTGGAGTCTACCATCAGATAAAGGCTGTTCCATGCCAAATGAACCCCCCCTGGAAAGGCCCCAGACACTTTCAGTGAACTGGGCTCATCACAACGTTCACTTACCTGACATTGCAACAGTTCTGATTAAGAGCACAGAAGATGCAGAGGTTAAAAACAGCACCCAACAATATTTCATACTTGGAAAGCAAATACCCTTGCATATCTTTCCAAATTAAAAAGAGAGATTTCAGTTGTAAATGATAATAATTACGGCTTTTAAACAACAGCATCAGTTTCATAGCCATGTTTGGCACTAATTTCCCCAACAAAAAAAATATTCTAAACCTCATTTTCTCCAGAGTTTTCTGGAGAGAAAAAATAAATCAGAAGAGCAACCCTCTGAATGTCTGGACTAGAATTTCCCCACAGAAATGTCCTATGGAGAATAAATGGATGATTATTTAGCTATATTTTAATGCATGCGTACCGAGAAAAAAAAAGCAATCAATCAAACAGCAACAAAAAAATAGCAAATCCCAACACCAAACAGCTTCAAATATAGGGTTACAAAATACACTGAATTTCTGAAATATTTTCTAATAGTTTTTCACATAGATTTGGAATGGTTTGACCTATGAAAGCCAAGTTTTCTTTCTCTGGATTAGTGAAAAAACTGTTTGTACCTGCCATTTTTTGTAGAGTTATTGGGAGCATGGAGAAGGAGAGTTCATAAGGTACATCACAAATAAGAAGTTAAGGAAAGAGGGGATGTTACAGAAAAGAAAGATGGAAAACAAACAAACAAAAAATAAAGTACAAAAAAATGAAATAAATATTTTAGCTGCAAAATAAATAGAAAAACAGCTAAAAATCTGATGCCAGTCCTGTCTCATTAGTCCTTCATCCTGTCCTCAACATCTGCACCCTATTTTAAGTTAGACAATGATCCAGGCAGATGTAGCAAGTAGGAAAAATACCGAAAGACTACAGGAAATACAGCAGAGACAGGAATTCATAAACATAAGGGCAATCACAGTGTTTCTTCTCTCCTGTGTGAACATTTTAAAAACATTTCAACACATCACTCACTACCAAAACAAGACAAATTTAAGAATTTGCTAAATTTAATTTGAAAGGACTTATCTTCACTGTTGTTACTAATGCTTCTTGCTTTTAGCTTTGAAAGCAACATGCAATACAAACTTTCAGAAATTTAGAAAAGATGGATGGGAACAACAGGATGCCTAGTAGTCCTTATGGCTCCATAGTCCTTCATCACTAATTTTCACTATCCATTTTAACTCCTTTTTCTTTGGTAACTTATGCAAAGCCTGATAAATTTGGAAAACAACTAAAAGCTACTGTAAAAATAAAACACTAAAATGTCATTTGGTGACTCACTTTTCAGAAGGTAGGGGGAAAGGCAAAAAAAAAAAAAGTTAGTCTTGATGTTTAAAATGACATCTGAATTAATTTACCTGCTTATTTATATACAAAAGATTGCCTTTTCTTGCTTTCCAAAACTTCAGCTCAGTTTGGGGTTCTGGACGAAGGCCATGCAGAAGAGGTTCAGCACAATTCCCATTCACATGGATCTGATGCGATCAGCTGATAACCGCTGTTTCAGTGGCACATAGTACTTAGAATTAGCATTTTGCCTGCAAAACAGGAAAAAGGCCCCTGAATTTCAAAGCAAGCACAGTACTACGATAGTAGAGTGATGTCTCTGCATCCCGTTTAAGTTCAAGGATGGACAACATTAAAGTTTGGAGTTTAGTTCTGATCCAAGGAAAGTCATAACAAAAAACCTGAAGACAGATCTAAAAGTATTGTTCATGAACAAGGATCACAGCCTCAGATGTATTTACAAATCAAAATCATGGCCAAACATCCTCAAATTATTGGCAGAAGACCTTTTGAACAGTTCCTTGCATTTATTCCAGATGCAAATAATCTGAATTTTTCTGTTTACTTTTCTAATAAGTAAGTTACATGCTAATTTGGTGCCTGAATGAGCTCTGAGTTAACATAAATATTGAATAGGTTTTATATATATTTTTATTGCAATTTGCCAGTGTTTACACAAAGAGGAGCTAACAATACGTGTCAAGGCACTTTAATAAATATTAATGGAACAGAGTTTACTTTCTCCCTTTTCGACTTTATTTTTCCCTTGAGCCCTTTCATTTAAGCTAATTCATTTATTCTGCCTCAGTTTTAAGTCCATACTTACACAATTCAGCCTGGAACACCTACTTCCTTGCCATGACATACAATAAGCAGCTGACCCTGACAGGAGCATTGAGAAGTTATTATTGAAAGGATCATAAATCTTTGTCCATCCAGCAACTGATTACCAATCATATCTGTACACAGACAGTCCCAAACTTTTATAAAGCCTTTGTTCCTTTGTTTTACTTAAACTATGAGTATTCTGGGACATGCCTGAGATTATTGTTATCCTATAAATAACAGATGCACATCACAGTCATTATTGCCACGTTCCTTTTTGATGCCGACCTTTAAGATAGCACTAATCTCACTGAAAACAATAATATGCCAGTTCACATTAAATGCTCAAGGCAACAGAGGAAAAGTGCAATCTGTCAAAAACATACTGAAAAGGTAGTTCGACAAAATAACCTTATTCTGTACTCTGGGAGCATAACTTCCCATAATTCAAAGTTCTGGTGACACTATGACAGCTTAAGTCTTGAAATTCATGTTTCCATATGACAGAGCTTGCTCAAGCATTTAAAATTTATTAATATCTGAGAAAATACTTTAAAAAATTTTAATGGATAGAAAAACTGATTGGTAAAAATATTACATTTGAAACACTAAGTATTTAATTATTTTCTTGCTAAGGTAATTTATTACCAGTTTATATCTGAGACTAGAAACTACTGAAAAAGATTTTATTTTATTTTATTTTATTTATTTATTTATTTTTCTTTTTGGCTGTGTTGCATAAGTCACACAGAAGTCTCTTTACTTATTTTCAGCATATACTTGATACAAGTCAGTCTCTGTTGCACCTGTAGAATGGGCAGATAAGTTCTTCCTGACATCAGCTCTTGCATAATTCGTGTTTTGTTTTTCATGATTTCCACACGCTACTCTGTATTTTGGGAAATACAACCTGGCCAGTATCTGTTTTTTCTTATTGCTTAGAATAGGCACTAACACCTGCAGACAAAGCAGGAAAAGCAACATTACAAGTCAGTAATAACAGTAACTTGGCTATCAGTGATGTACTACAAGCCCTTTCTTTATGTCTGAGAAGAACAAGCTAAGCCAAGCCACACTTCTCAAATTCATGACTATTTAAATCATAATCAGCTTTGTGTTTTCTTTCTTCTGTCAACACACTTGAATCTCAGTCAAATAGTCCTGTAGATGGAAATAATATTTTGGGACAGCACTGCTTATCAGTCTGCTTAAAATTATGTGAAATATCTTCAGTAATTTAGAAGACATTAACTAAATTTTTCTCATCTCTCTCCTACTTCCCTCCCTCTCCATCCCTCCCCCCCCCCGAGAAAAAAAAAAAAACAAACAGTAGTGTGAGACAGGAACCTGCGCAGTCCTATATCCACTAACCCAGTATTTCTAACAGGAGAAACAAGTTCTGATTGTAGCCCAAACCTGCTTTTACATGGTTTAACAGCCACTAATATATACTGTCTAAAGCTAGTTTATTTGCAGGTCATGAGCTCATATTTAAAGAGATCTCTCATAAATAGGTACACGTGCTAAGTCTTTTATAAACAAACGTTTTTACATGGTGCAAATGCATAGCACTGATTATGAAAATAGTTGCACTTCGAGCATTTATTTTAAATCTTTCACCTTGTTTCCCTACAGAAACATTTCCCACTTTCTCTCCACATTTTTTCTTAAAACATGCCAGTACAGAGATCTGCTCAGAACATCATGTAGAAACTTGATGTTATTATTTTTCATGTTTAAAATCAAGCATGCATTCAAATTAAAATATTTCACTGACTCAGGACCAAGCCATGAACTTAGCCTTAGCATTTAGTAGACCTACAGATATTCTGCTATATCCACAGTGTTCCATTTACTCCTCTGTGTAGGAATAATTTAGAACCAAGAATCTGAAAAATAAATGAAATAAACAGGAAGAGAAGCAGTAAGGAGCAATAAACAAGTCTGCTCATGCACAAGCATTTACAAACTTACGGTTCACTTTTAGAGATAGTTTTATTTGCTTTGACTGCAAAGACATTAATTGCTCCAGAGCAGCCTTGCTGTACTTATTGCTTTGCAATTATTGCTTGACTGTGATGTGTAAGCAAGAAGGCAAAATACAAGGTAAAGCAGCTGGAATGAGCAGCGTGGTGCTTCCATTGATCTGTTTTAACCAGCATCCCTTAATTTATGAGGCCCTTACAAAGTATCAGTTTCTTCAGCTCACACTCCACCTTCCAAGCCTCCACCTGAGCACTGCCAGATGTTTCAGAGCAGAGGAGCTCTGCTTTTAGTATAGCCTTTGTCCTCTTTTGAAAGCCTTCTTAAGATCTGTCACTAGGGCCAGTTCCTGGGCCAAGCCTCCATCCTTCCTCAAGGAATGGATGTCCACAGCTCTCCTCCTCAGCTGCTGTTCAGTTCTCGATGGTGTCCTTGGTCACCATCCCATAGACCCTTGACAGAGGAACACTCCCTGTGGAAAAACCAAAAAAAATAAAATCTATCCTGACATGAGAACCTGGACGTGGGAGGCCTCATATGGTATAGGAGCTTTTCTGGCCCCAGATACGTTTCAGCCCTTCACAGCTTGGTCTGCTGAGCTTTTCCAAGCACCTTGCTCATAGAGAAGGCATGCCTTAAACTTGTGTTATACTCCCTATGGACTCTGAAAGGAGACATTGATTTAATGAGTTTGTAGCATTATTTAGGAAGCTATACTCCCTTAATATAAAAAAACCATTTAAACCTCCCTAATTCAATAGACAGAGTTTTACTTTGCGCCAGTAAGGAAAAGAAAAACTAAACCTTTTAGAGACTAGATTTAGATATCAAGGCTAAACTTGTTGTGTATACGCTGATCAAGTACTAAGTTCATGTTAAAACCTAAGATTTTATTTCTCATTTAGTTCCTCTCCAAAATGTTTTAAATATTTGTATGCACTTATTTTTTATTTTTATTTTTTTCTGAAACCTTTACATTTCTTTGCAACACAGATGAGCAGCATGTGAAGAATGGCAATCATGAGGTATTTAAGAGCTTTGGCAAGGTGCTACTGCTGGGAAATTTTGGCTTCTCTCTGCAGAGTAAGTTAGTTATAAAACAGACACAATTGCACTATAAATACTGTTTATGACAATAAAATCTTAGATATTTATTTCCATGACATCAAACCAAAGGAGAAATAATCCTATTCACAGTTTAACCAGGAATATCTAAGCCAGATGAATGCCTATATTAGCTTTCAAAAAAACAGCTTCCTTAATAAATACAGATAAATTCACAGCTCATTGCTAAATCTGACAACTTCCTCTTTTATCTTTTCTTTACACTATGCATGGTTTAACTCTCATTCTCTTCCTTCAAAAAAACCTTGACCTTTCTAAATTACTCAACAGTGGATTTCAGAGGCATTCAAGTTGCTGTGCTTGAGATCTTTCTCCTTTGAAGCTGATGGGAGTTTTGTCACGGGCTTCAATCAAGAAGAGATTTCATTCCCAGCAGGAGAGTGGCAATTCCGTCACTACTCCTATTCATAGCCAATGTCTCTCAAGATCAGGAGGGGACCATCACTTCCTCTCAAACTGCTGAGATAATGACCAGCCTAAAATGTGAATGCTGATAACAAGAGTACTAAAAGACAGAAAGGTGGCAAATTTTTTTTTTTTTTTTTTTTTTTTTTTGGTCATTGTCATCAGTATTTATACACAGCATTTGTAATACTGTGGCATAAATGGCATATATTTATTCCCTTCAGGAAACATCAGTTTCATAGTTTCATCAGTTTCATTCATAGAAATGTAGGAGACACAACTAAAATAGTTCTGTGAAACCTGTTTGGCTGTCCTGTTCTTAAAATTAGGTTTTCTGCATTTCAGCTATGCACAACAAACCACTGAATATTGGTCTCTTCTTCAATTCAAGATTTAATCCAGCATCTGTATTTAAAAAATGTACTCAGAACTAGAGCATTCCCATTTAAAAACATGGTGTTGTTGGTATGTTATTTATTTTGGTTTTGATGAGCCAACACTTCTCAAAATTTTGAGGGGGAAAAAGTAAAAAAAGTTCCAGACAGTTGGGGTCAGGACTACAGGCATTGCATTTTTGCACTAAATGTAAATTCACTATCGGTTTAAAACAGAGCTTTGATTGTAATATTAGTGTAACTTTTATTGTACAAGTAGAAGCCTGATTTGGATTACAGTCTCTCTTAAACTACCTATTTTTTTATTTTTATTTTTTGAAATATTCAAGTAGAGTCAGTTACACTTCAAAAGGAAACATTTTATGTCATTCCAGAACTTTTACAGAATTAAAAAAAAAAAACACAACAAAACTATTCAGATCTAATTTTGCATGTCTATTAGACAGCATTGTTAATAAAGCAAGAGCTTTTTATGCAACCTAAAGACTAATGTACACTAAAAGAAATTGCACATGAATTGCACCGATTTTTTTTGTGCCTTACTCTTTAAGAAAAATCTCGTGCAAATACTTGCTTTTATATCTTCATCCTAGTAACTCTCATAAAACAAGTTTAGGAATCTCCTAAACTTGTGTAGAAATCTCCTAAGGTTTACATTTCAGAAGCAGCACAATTTGGGGAAAACTGGTATAATACTAACTATTTTTCCTCCTTATTATTAACTCCTTTCTTATGAGCTTTCCTCGTTCATCAGGCATAAAGGCCTTCTATCATGTGATGACATAAACTGTTTTTACATCATGTAGTCAGCAGAGAGCTGATTTGTGGTGATGATTCCACAGGCACCTAACTGCTGGTGTGGTAGCATCGCTATTTCATTGCTTCTGAATGAGCAGCAGTTAGTCATTACTGCCCACCAGGGAAGTGACTCATCACTCATGTTTCACAATGACATGCTCTGGACAAGAAGTACACCACCTATCATTACACTGAGGATGGCTCCAGAGACCTGAGCACAGGAAAGAACTTATATTTCATGCTGTAAACAATTCAGATGACAGCAGTCACATCCATTTTATGGAAAGCAACAGAGAAAATAAGAGTGACATGCTGCACAGAACTAAGCCTCCAGCAACAAGCCTTCTCTGATGAGCATCTAAGAGAACAGAGTAGCTACATTTTTACAAGGGTATGTTTTTCCTTTCATAAGAGTTATTTTTCATCAGTTCTCTCTGGTGTCTTGTCTTTGCTGCTTTATTACGAGCAAGGGGTTATAAATACCTCTTCTATAAAAACTACTATATGCTCAAGAGGTGTTTGAGACAGCTCCCTGAGCTGGAGGTCCTTTCTGCTGTTCTTCATTCTAAAGCATTCTGTGGTCTTCCTCATAGCACAGACAGCTCTGTGTCAACTCACAAGGCATCTGAAGGTAGTAAGATGCAGGTTATCAGTCTGATAATAGCAGTTGTACTACCACTTAGACAAAAATAAATGAGATGAGGAGAGCCTCAGCTAGCCATTAGAGCTCTTCAACAACTCATCCATCACAGAAGTCAAAGTCTCAGCAAGCCTTGTTTGGACTGAGCAGAGAAAGAAAAATAGACGAGTTGTGAGTTCAAAGAATGTTTTCCAGAACACCTATACTATGTGAGCACTTGTATGTGCTTAGACTTAGGTTGTTCTCTTAAACCTTCTTTTCCAGCATCCCTACAGATGTGTGCTGGCCTTTTCCAAGCCTCTGAGCTTGGAAAGATGACCATGCAAATCATATTTTGAAAACTACCTGTGAATATTCCATACCACCTTTCACTGTGGTCATATTTTAATATACATAGCTACATATAGTCATCTATACTGCCCCTGCTCTCAAGATGATGTATTGTTCTCATCCTCCCAGATGGAAGCAAGCAAAATCTACTGTGTAGTTAGTAGATACAGAAAAAGGGGCTCACTTCCAGATACCAGTGAGGTTGCATTTTATTTAGGACATGAGAAAAGACTGCCACAGATTAAATTCTGACCAGCTCTATATGCACATGCATATGACTCCTTCTTAAATTAGTGTGATCCAAGGTTTCCAACAGCGTAATCTCACCATAAGTTATGAATTCATGTCTAAAAAACAAACAAACTCTTAAAAATCTTGTCTGCCAGGACTCTGTATTTAAGGCTTGGCAGCTCTGCAAGTTACTGTGAATGCCACAGCTTGCTCAGAACCTGAATATTCATTGAAGCAAAACATTTTTCTACTATCTGAAAAAGTTAAAAACGATAACTGAGAAGTGACTAATCTGAGCACAGCCTGGGACCATACTGACAAGAGGTCATTCACTCCATCACACCAACTAGTGTGTATAGCATTAAATGACACTTCTGCTTAGGTTACAGCCCACAGGATGCTACCAGGCAGAGCATTAAGAGGGACCGAGACATCTCCTTAGCAGAGGAATAATTCCTTCAAGGAAGGCTAATGTGATCCTGACACATATCAGCAACCACAGGTACAAACACCAGCCAACCTGGCCATAGCACAAGCATCACTTCATCAGTGGAAGGGAGGGGGAAGAAGGGGAGCCACGCACAAAGTTTCCGCAGGTTTTCCCAATGATGCTGTGCATGAAAACAGCTAATTTGCCACAAAGCCTTTTAACCAGGACACTTTACACAGTTACTATATTTCAGATTTGTAGCACATATGCAACAGAGTCAGTAGAGTGAAGAAGAAATGAATGATCTTTGTCAAAGTAAATGGCACAGAAAACATTCAGAGACGCGTACATTGAAGAGGAGGAAAAGAGAGAAGGACTGCCACCACAAGCACCAGCATTTTCACCCCTTCATTAGCACCACCAGGTTTTTCTTAAAATGCATTCTGGTTATCTGTGAAGAGCTGCGGATACAGTGAGGCTTACACAAAGAACTTATTTTCGAGCAGGCTGCTCCAAACGGGAATCTGGACTCAGTTCCAAGCTTCGCCCCTCTCTTCTTCCTCCCAACCCCTCCCCTCGGATCAAAACCAAAACAACAACACAACCCATACAAACCCAAAACCATGCTTTTTTGTTGTTGTTTCGTGCTGAAACTAAATTTCCCAGAGGGGCGACATCCTCACCGTGTCTGCTGCTGGTCGCTGAGCCCTCTATGCACTCGGGAGAGTAACCCGCTGCTCCCTCCCGCTGGGCGCACGGAGTGATGGAGGGGTGCAAGCAGCATCCTCCGGACCAGGGTTTGAGGCACTGGCAGCGGCCGGCCCCGAGGCTCCCCTGCTTCCTCCGGTCCTCCCCACGCCGCTCCGCCCGCGGCAGTCCCCGGGGCGGGGATGGAGGGAGGGAGCGCACGGGCGGAGCTGCCGGTCTCGGAGAAATCCGTGCTAATTGACGGCACCTATAGCTCGGCGACTATACATAGCACGCCCTCCCCGCTGCTTCCTCCCGGTCCTCTTCCTCGCCTCCCCGACCCCCGGGGAAAAGGTTCGCCGAACGCCCGGTCAGCCCCCGGCGGGTGGGAGGTGGTGGCCTGACCCACCGCAGCTCCCCGCTTCCCTCCCGAGGCTCCCCTTGCGGAACGAGGCACTGCTTCCTACTGCAATTTCAACCTGCTCTTTGGCTGGCATTTTTATTTTTGCAGAAAGAAGAAGCAGGTCACCGGTGGTTGTCTTCACAACTTCACAGCTACTAGAGGTGCCCAGTTAAGCACAAACATAACCCTATTTGAAGAATGTATGTTTTCAACCCACAGAAAGCAAAAATCTGTTGATGTCTGAGAAAAAAAAAAAAATCCATTATGTCAGCTGCAAAGAAAGCCTGCTTTATTTAATGAGTGATAGTGATTTCTTTCCAAGGTTTGCGCTTAACAGCTGCTCATTCTTCTTTTTGCTTTTAAGATGATCAGCCAAGCTGCTGGTCAGCCAGGCTGCAGAGAACCTCTGGAGATGGCTTCTCATCACAACAAAAGTTGGTTTGCACCATGTAACTAAAACAGCAATAGCCAGAAGACCTCTATGATCATGAAAGGCTTTCAGAAACAGGTAGCACCTAGGAGAAACAAAATAATGTGCAGGAGTTGAGCTCTACTCCCAACATAGCCTAGAAAACAGCACCTGTATGCGTGTGAGCTGATCTGACTCTCCAAAGCCCTGCTCTGACACTTATGAAGCACTCTGGAAAGCTGAGCACAAGTTTTGATGTAATGCCTCCACTGCATATCGGGCTGCTGCCCAACAGACCCTTGGGGCTGTCCTTCCTTCCTTTGTACAAGAAACAATAAAGCCCCTCGATTAATTTTTCTCAAATTCTTCTGCAGCACATTATATTTCTTCCCTTGTTTTCTTTTCTGTGAAAATAAACGTTTCTTTGTCAGTGCATAGGGATTGCTTCCCACTCCGCAGGGGCCAGCACTGTTGCTGGAGCTTGGAGTTGGGCTCTCTCACCAGCTGGTCAACATTTAGCACGTAACCAACTTTTGGAGCACTTTCCAGCTCTTTCAAGGAAACAGCAAGAGAACTATTTGCTTTCAAATCCTCTTGCTCTTTGGAGCTATCGATCTGTAGAGAATAGCTCCTCACTGCCAGGCTTGATCTGCTTTTCCTTCCTGGAATCACAGAGTGGCAGAAAAAATAGCTGTCCCGGTATAAGTGCGGAGGTTTTTGTTTCCCTGCAGACAAACCTTTCAGAACAGTCTACGGGCTTAAATGAGCACTTGTGAAAAAGCTTCATCTATCTTTTGAAGGCAAGTAATTTCCCCGTGTCCATGGGAGAAGTAAGTGCAGTAACGAAGATAATTCTACCACTAAACAAGGGATAAAAATCCAAAAGATTGGCCCTAAGTTTCTGGACTTCTTCTGTAACCTCAGTGACTGACAGGAAATGTCCCCAAGTTTTACTCACCTTATTCTTTGCTGCCAATTCTTTTGTTTCCTTAAATCTTGTCTCAAACTGTTCAGCAAAGCAGTGCAATTTGACAAGTATGGTTGAAAGCTTCAACCAAAGGTAGCTATAGCAGTTGTAGCACAATGAATACACATCCAGCAAGGTATGTAGAGGGAACATTTGAATCTCTCAGCTGGATAATCAGAAGGAAAATTAACAGACAATTAACAAATTCAATGGTATTTTGAATTCATAACCATTTTGAATTCATGTCTTGAGGGACACAAGGTGAGAGTTGACTTGATGTACAGGAGGAGATAGATAATGATCTTTAAGGTCTCAGTGAAGCAGCTGATACTTTGTTCTTCGATACGAAAAAGATTAGTACCCTCATGAAAAGCAATTTCTGACCCTTATAATGAATTCCTTTTTATAGAATCTTTGTGGTGGCTAGTTCAACTAAGAGATTACATGGGACATTCTGTGAAGGCATTTAAATGAAGGGCTTCATGCAGATTGTTGTGATCCAGGAATTTCCTTTTTTTTTTTTTTTTTTTTTCCCCCGGTATGACAACAAGGTAATCCCCCCAATTTCTTCTCTGATCTTGTCACAAATTCAAAATCTGTTACCATTTTGCCCAGTAAATTTCACTTCTGTTTTTCATCAACTTATCACTGCTGTTCAACTGCCAGGAGTTGTTTGCAAAAAATATTTGTTTCAGCCAATTTTTTCTTTATTTTTATTATTATTATTATTTTTTTTATTTTTTCACTTCATGCATTCCTGTGTATTTGCTAGACATCTTCTCAAGACCAAGAATAACTTTACTATTATTATTTTTTTTTTCCCTGCAGGCCACAAGCAGAACTTGAAAGAAAGGAAGTGATCAGGTAGAGAGAGGACTACATTTAACATTTTTGCAGACAATGACTTTTTATATATTTGTTCTACTGGATGATCAGTTGGCTACCACTGATGAATTAGAAAACAATCTAGTAAGTACTAGTGTTCCTAAATGAACAGTTAAGTTCTTAAAAAAATCTTTTATTCTAATAGCATGGTAACAGAATACTGTGCCATAACTGAAGATAGAGGCTATAGCACAGTCATAACTAAAGGAAGAACAAAGGTGCAATCAGTCATTATTACTGGCTAGATAGCAATAATACATCGCAATCAGAGTGGTTTCTAGGTGATTCACAATGGCACACTAGTTTTGAAATTTGAAGTACAAAAAGCCAAGGTTACCCAAAGGTCTCGGTATCACTTTCAGAATAGGTTTTGTATCTTCTGTTCGACAGAAGTGAAATTTATAAATAGTAACACAGAAGCATGAATTGTGCTCAGTGTGAAAGCCATACTGGACCATAAGACATCTAAATTACACCACTTGAACTTTTTCAGTATTTCGATGTCGGAAGACAGTGTATGGACAGTTCTGCCCATATTTAAGAGTGGGATCTTAAATGTATTTTTATTTCATGTCTTAAGCTCTCACTATTTAAACAGAAATATTTTTATTCCATCAGGGTTACTGACTTGATTTCTGACTAGTTGCATGGTGCTATAAAAGAGAAGATTTTTTTTCTTTTTTAATTTTTAATTTTAATTTTTATTTTTATTTTTTTCCAGTGTAAGTAGAAGAATCTTTCTGTTTTATGACAGTCTGTAAAAATTAAGCCTGTCTTAATGTAAACAGATGGTAACAGGTCCTGGATGACTGACATTTACTATGCCCATGCACAGCTCCCAGAGGACTCTATTTTCAAAGTATTCCAATGGAAATCCAGAAGTTTAGGGATGCACTTTCCAGTTTTACAGAACTTTTATTACTGAATCTAAGACTTCTGCTTCTCTTCCAGACAGAAATAAGCTGCCTGTGCCATATGCATAAGCAGTGTTGTTTCAAAATTCAAAAGCATAAAAAACATGTATTGCAAAGGGACAATCCTTCCTATTCGCCATCTTCTTATAGCTCCAAATGCGATCTGCTACTTTTCCTACTCCTCTACGATCATTTTATACCCCATTCAGGTTTGTCCCTGTTCTTACCTTTAGTCTCCTGTTTTGTAATATACTCTTTTACTGTCCTTCTTCTGCTAGTTATATATTTTATCATCCTTCTCATCCCACTCTAAAGTAGTTCTTGCCTCCTTCAGTTAGTCAATTACTTTGACATCTTTTTCCTTCACCAGCCTGTATTAAACACCTTTAGCAATAGCGGAAAGTGGCAGCAAACTTTAATGATGGCTGCAAATAAAAACCTAAGGCTTTAGAGGAAAAAGGCACACAAGCCAAGTGTTTCTACCTCTAAAAAAACACCACTTTTCCCATGTCTAGTTATGGAAGTTTTCTGTCACAAACTGGTAAAAGAAAGTGACAAAAATGTGGCATGCCTAAGAGGTCAGAGTAAACACAATAAAATATGTGCCTAAAAAAGTTAATTCACTGGTTTGCTTTTCACTTTCTTGGTTTTGTTCCATTAAGCTGTAATTTTATGTATTCCCTAGGTTTTTAAAACTGTAAGCAGAGGTGTATTTGGAAGATTGAAGTAGAACTGACTAATATGATTTATAAAGAGGAGACTATTTTTTACACTTGCTGGTGGACACACAGAAAAACCACTCATGTAGCTCCTGCAGTATGCACACACATCACTTGCACACATCTTACCCATTAGCAATAGCTGAATTTAGCAAATTGAAAGAATGGCTGTGAAAGTAATCAATGCCTCATAATTTCAATTACATTTTAAAAATAATAAACAAGCAAAAAAAAAAAAAAAAAAAAAAAAACCAACCCTGCATATGCCTAGGTTTACAGAGAGCACGTTTCTCTTAATGCTTGATTTTAGGTGTTTTAAAAATATTCCAAAATTTTGACAAATGTGTCAACATTTGGTCAGCCAACTTTGAAATTGGGTTCTTCCTGGAATTTGTCCCAAGACTTTCCTTTAAAATGTAAAAAAGTGCCATAAAGCTATGTATTGAACTTGAACCAGCTTAAAAATTAACACTTAGCCAGGTTTCAGATTGGCAGTTCAAACATTTTTTTTTTTAGGAAGACATCGTGCCCTGCAAATTTATACTCCATTTTAAACTCTACCCTGGAATATGATTCCATAACTTGTGGGGATGACATAAAAACCTTGTTCAACTCATAAATACTTTCCAAAAAAGTTTTCCAGCATGAGTATTTAAGATGGACCATTCATTTGTCAAGTTTATGTGTTTCTATGATTTTAGCAAGAAGATTATTAACATAACAGCCTGTGGCATTTGAGAACGCAGTAAGAATGGTGCAATTTGCAAGTTTTTGAGTGAGATCGCTTAGAAGTTCCAATACCTCTGCAAACTTCTTCCCCCGTAATTAAGATGTTTTGGCAGGATTTAATAACTTTCTAAAATTCCACATGGCACAAAGCCGGAAACATATTTCTGTTGTTGTGGCAATGGCATTTTTTGTTTTTGTTTTTTAATTAACTTTAAGACATATCTAGAGGTATATAATGGAAACTTAGGCTACCATACAACGTAGGGTAGAGATGTAGAGATGTCAGAAAGAAAGTGAAAAAATCTAAAAAAGCTCTAAGATATTTTGCTGGTGGAGACAAAGAAACCTCTGAATATTTATGGTCTCTGGGATACTTAATTTTAGAACTGAATGTGTTTCTTCCTAGGGGAAAGTTTAAAAGTTGACATGATTTTTTTTTTTTTTTTTTAAAGAAAAGTCATGCTAAAAAACATTATTGGAAGACATTATTAATGATGGTTCACAGCTAGACATTTTCCATTGATCAAAGTAGAAATGACAGGCAAAGCTTCTAGTCTAAAAATTACGAAGCTTATTAGATTGAGCACTGCTACTTAGTGCTGCACTATGTGAGAGAAATGCTCATTTCCTCATTTGGCAATTTAGATGTAGGAACTTTTTTATCTTGGTTTAGAACAAACCAGGAAACAAACAAATAAATATAACATGTACTAACAACAAACCAAAAAGACTTGAAAAGTTCCCAAATAGCATAGCCTGTTAAAATTCTTTGAGTATGCTATACATCTGTCCCAAATACTTTCAGATGGCAGATAATCCCATGGCAATATGTCTTTTGATATTTTTAACATTAAATCACTTCCATTATGGAATAGGCACATGAAGCCAAATCCCGAAGTGCTGGGGGTTACCAATCTAGTTTAGAGGAAGAAAATGCCTTTAGTCACGTTCCTATCAGTGGGCTACATCACCAATCCAGCTGCTGCCAATGACTTTTTTGGGGTTGGAGTTGGATGATCTTTGAGGTCCCTTCCAACCCAAGCCATCCTATGACTCTATGGTTTCTAGAAGTTCTGCTAGAAAAATGTATCTTGCTGCCCTCTCCCTTAGAAAGTTATTTGAACAAGGATAGCATATAGCAGCTATTGGTCTCCCCAGCATTTGCAAGGCTCAGGATACTGGGAAATAACGCATGTAGTTTTGGAAAGGAAAAAAGGAGGGAAAACAGGGACATGGAAAGCATAAGGAAATGAAAGTGACAGCAAGAATTTTAGTATTAATGACATATGAATTTTACATCTGAAGAAATTCACCTGAGTATTTGCTACCTAGTTGCATTAATTTATTAATTTCTATTTAATGAAATATAATTTCAGAAAGTTACAGTAATGGTATTGAATGTACTTTAAAACTGCAGTACAAACTACTCTATTTAGCATTATATTCTGTTTCACAGAGTATATCACACTTAAAACACTAAAAGGGTAAAATGAAATATGCATACTCATCCTTAATTTCTGGTGTTAAATTGTTACATCTGATTTTATACCACAACAATAGCTTTGTAAGTGAAGAACTAATTTATTTCTTATAATTAATCTAGAAAATGCTACTTGAAAACAATTCTTAAAAAAAAAAAAAAAAAAAAAAAAAAGTACCACAATATTAAAATTTGGGTAATAAAAGCATTTTAGTCGGTCAGATGAACCTACTTTGAATTACAAGATATTTTTTTACTTCAGTTAGTAAGTTTGTTTGATAATCATTGCATTCGAATAGCTCTTAAGTAGGTTGTTCCTCAAACATATAATAAAGATAATTGACTTTAGGTCTGAATTAGAAGAGAGGAAAGATGATTCTGTCCTGCAGTACTAGAAGTCACAAATTTTCACTTCCATCTTCTTTTGGAAGATGGAACAAGCAAGTTGTTTTCCTGGTATTTATTTCTTCCTCTGTGAAATACTACTACTTGTTCTCTGCAGAAGTACTGTAATTTTTGATGGCTTGCCAAAACAAACAAACAAACAAAAAAAACAACCAACAACAAAAAACACCACACACACACAAAAAAAACCCAAAAACCTGTTAGTATAAAAAAGCCCTAGCATTTAGTATACTTCTATAATTAGCAGCTTGGTATGTGATCAAAGTTATTTAAGTACAAGACAACGCAGGAACCCATGTACATTTCACTAAGAAAAAAAAGCTCAGTATAGTTTATACAAGTTGAAGTAGGTTAATTCAGCTTTCCATTGTTTCATTCTGTTCATTTCCTGTCTGCAAGACAATCATGACACTTCTATTATTTACTTCTCCCTACAATTTTTAAATTTTGTGTGCACAGTGGGTGGGTGTTCCTATTCCTTATGTTAGCAAAGTTTTTCCTCCAGTTGCTCCTTCAATATTGTCAGGAATAACTAACTTCCATTCCCAAGAGCTGAGCAAATCCAACTGAATCCATGCTGTCCATGCTGGGCTAGAATCTGCTGTTTTAATTCCCTGTTGGGAGCCTGCCAGTTGGGAAACGCTGACCAGCAAGTGCAGGTCTTAATTACACAAATCCAGAGGCTGCTGCCAACCTTTCCCCATTGAGAAGCGTTTGCTTTCTAGTGTTCTTCTTGATGAACAGATTATCATTCAAACATAATTCATTGCTGCTTTATAAGTAATTAAATGAAGAAACCTTTTAAACTCAAGGGAATTTTAATAGGTTACTTGCAAAATGTTATTGCAGGCAACAACTTGTACATGATTTTAATTCCAAACCCACCAAAAAAATTATACAAATCAGCATTGTAAAAGTGTCAGATTAGTGCCTTACAGGCTTTGCTGGCAGAATTAAGTTCTAAATTCTAGACGTGGGGAAATGTTACTCATTTTTTTCCTTTTCAGTTTTTTTTTCTTAGAAAAATTTACAAGTGAAATATTACTACAAAATTTTTTATAAGGAATTTTTTTTTTTTTTTTTTTTGCAAAACATTTACATTTTTTACCATCAACTATTTTTCTGTTTCAAAATCATTATGTAGATTTAATACCCTATGCTGCACATCAATTCTTGCGGGATGACAATTCAGTGACATGCATAAAAAAACACCACAAGGCATTAAAATGAAGACTTAAATACAAATATTGTTGCAATAAAACAGTTATAAAATTGAAAAATAGGACCTAAACATCATGCTTACCTAACTCTGACAAATTAACTTTTTCTCCTAGATTACACACTTTTATTACTGCTCTCATGAAAGAATGTGATAAATAATGACTTAACACCAATTTCTAATGTAATCGGCAACACATACACAAACCTAACCAAAAAAAGTATATCGTAAGAAAAAAACTAGTCTAACACTGGAGTTCTACCATGGTAAATACACTTTGCACTGATAATTACAATAAAGCAAAATTTTTAACGGTGGCAAAGGGAATGAACAGTGAAATGCCATTAAACAAGATACTACTGCACATCTGTGCCCTATTACTTACAACAGCTATATCCCACTGAGTCAAATAAAGGACGTTGAAATTTACGATCCTTTTAAGACAGAAAAGTGGATTCAGAATGGTATGCAGAACAGACTGTCAAAATGCTTCTAATTTCATCGGTAAAATGTGCACCTGCTAACACAAGTTAATGTACTTTAGATGCTAGGAACCCAACCAGATTTAGATTTTGATACATCTACAATAGGGATTCATCGTCAATTAAAAATGACTTCAGTTTCCTATCTGCATATGTAAGTATGCATGAACAAATTATATATGAAATGGTTGTGCAGAATGCTCATAATTTCAGTTTACAAAAATTGTTAACTTCTAGGAAACATGGTAATAACATTAGGAAACTTTTTCTTTGCATAAAGAAATTTATAGCACTGATTGTGAAGCATAATGATAAAATATATATTTGACATTTCATTTCCTATTTAATAAAATTAACAGTTAATACTACCTAACGTTCATCTGTATTAATTGTAACATCTAATTGAGTATGATGTTTTAAGTCCAGATACATCAGTTAAGAGTACTTTAAATAAAATATACAAAATAATGTACAAAACCCAACTAAAATTTAAAGACTGTTACAAGTCTACAAAAGCTTTAAGAAACTTGAAATTTATAACCACAGTGTAAAATTGTTTTTCTTTAATCTCAAAGCTTTTTTTTTTTTTTTTTTTTTTAATGTAAACTGAAAGTATAAAATACCTTCAGCTTAATATTTTGCTACAAAGGGCTGGCCTAAAGTGTACACAGTGTAAACAATGATTGGTATTTCTCTTGCTTCAAAAATACGCAAAACACCACAAGATTGATAAAGTATTCAGATGAGAAGTATATGTTTTGTGAGAGAATGCACAAGGTATCTGTTATGCGTCTCAAACCAACAGTTACCAAACACATTCTCCCTTTTTTAACTTGCAGGAAAAACAAAAATCTTAACCTTCCTGCACTGTACTTCCTTTTGTTACATCAAAAATATTTTGGTGTATAAATTTTTAAAAATACCGATCATGAGAATTGTTACCAAATGACTATATGTGTAAAAGATTACATTTATGACTATGGGAAACAATTCAAAATCCTGAGCATGAAATATTTGGCCATCTTTCCTCCTCTTATGTATGGCAGTTTTCACATACGAAATGCAGTTTTGTTGTTATTGTTGCTTTCAATTTCCTCTATATTCCTATTAATCTGACTCATCTGAAAATATAACCAAACCTTTAAAATCAAAAGCCATGTAATAAAAAGATAACCATATTCCTCTTTTTCCATTTTGTTTTGTGGTTGGAGTCTCAATGTAAAATTTGTCAGGTAACAGATATTTATTACCAGCCCATATACTATCCTTGAAGAGAAAATGAAGACAGTAATATTTAGGGGAAAGGAGAGAAAATATTTACTTACAATGCCTTTTTTGGTTGAAATGTGGTAATTAATTCTTTTCTTTGGCTATTTAGTCAAAGCATAAAGAACTCAGCACATTAACCACAAAAACAAAACAAACAAACAAAAAAAAAATAATAAAAAAACCACTAGTATTTACAGGAAGATGATACAGGAGAATGATCTACAACACCCATGGAGACAATTCTTTGATTGATTTCCATGAATTCTAACAAAATTAAAACTTATAAATATCTGAGACTGAGTTTTTATTATTCATGTTACCTACGAGTTAGAAATGGACTGCTGATGCTTTAAAATACGAAATACTAAAAACTGACCCAAAAGTTGCCGTATTCGTTCTTTATCCTACATAAAGACACCATTAGTTTTGTAAAATCTTATGTTAATATCTTTCTATGGTTTAATCTTTCCTACTGTATACACTAATTCTACATAACCTTAGCTCTCCAAAGAAAGAGAGGAATTAGAACTTACTGATTGTCATTTATACACACTACTATAATGTAGTGGTCAAAATTAATCTGAGGTCCACCTCAGATCCACCTTGCAGCAAGCACGTATCATCCAGCTGCTATTCGAGTAATTCCGAAACTTGAGAAAAGACGGCCAAAATAAACTGACATGTTCTGTGGACTGAGCAAAAAACTAAACTATTTCCACTATCATTCAATCTATATTCAGTTTTGCTGTTCCTTATGGGAAAAGATGTTCTCATGAAAATATTATAAATTTATATTAAAAACAAAGTACCTTCATCAAACGATATTAATTCTAGTCACAGTCCACCCTGTTTTACATTGATATCTGAATTTACAAACACATTAACATATAATGCCAAAATAGAGGGGAAAAGTTCATTTAAAATCATTACATGATATACAGACATATAACTAAAAAAGTACAGTATGGAAATAATATTCCCCCATCTGTTTATCCAGTACATCAATTTGCGCTGTTTGTATTTTTGAAATTTTCATCTTGTTGCACCAGTGTACACTTCCCATGCTGACCCTCCAGCCTGGAACAATTACAGAAGTCAAGACTGAAAACATGATTTCCTGCTCTGTAATCCACTTTACCAGCCCACTTCCATATCCTGAAAGGTATGTAAACTTAAGTGCAGCACTAGGCGTCCATATAAATTATCCTTTCAGAATTCTTCCATGTTTGTTGAAACATTAGGGGTTGCTGGGTTTGAATCTTGAGAAATGGCAGCAACAGTGACAATTCTTGGAGAACCAAGAACCTCAGTAACTGAAGAGTCCAGTTCTCCTGAGGTAACTATAGCAAGGGCCGTTCCACCACCCTTCTTGTTCTGATGAGTTTTGACATGTTTTGAGAGATGGTCACTTCGCATAAACCTTTTAGAACATTCAGGACACTCAAATCTCTTTTCACCTTTTTAAAAAGAAGAATGAAACAAAAATGTTAGTGAAAGAGAGCACCAAATGCTTTTCGTTTAATCATTTAAATCTGACACTTTCCTACTTGACATCTGAAGTATCTTTCAAAGGATACAATACTTTTGTCTCTACCTGTCTGATTTCCAGATCTGTTCTTTTCAGTCATAAGTTCTTGGCAATCTACTCTTCACTACTGAAATGCTCGTAACAAGTATTTGCTATGCTGTGATGATTTGGTGAGTAGTTTGAATTTCAGATGACCAGAGAATTTTCCTAAACTTCCATAAACCTGATGGAGTAGCAGAGGTACAAACAGTGAATGAAGCACTTGATAGCATTTAAAAAATACTTTTATTTATATTACAGTTGCAAGAATGGAATTTGGACACGAATTTGAATCCCAAAGCTCCATGAATCTGTCTCGTGAGAATGCATAACATCAAACTCAAGAAAAAAAAATCACCATACTAAATGCTCTGACACTGTTTAAATATCATTAGACTTCTTTTGAGTGTTACCTTCTGAAGCTGTAAGTTTGAGGGGGGAGAAAAAAAGAAAGCCTTCTTGGGGCTAGAAATACGAAGACTAATAAAACTTAGTTCCTAAATGGTCCACCTTTCTAATCTGAACTGTTAGGAGAGCTTGCTTTATTAGTTCTTACATGAAACGTCAAGGAATTTTCCAAGACCACCAAATCTGATGAATGGACTAGGTTAAAAAAAAATCTTAACGACTGGGGATAATCTAAGTGAGGAGAACCAACCCTAATCCATGACCAATCCTACGTGCTCAAGAAAATTTGTCAAATTTTGATAAGGTACTATCTAACTTACATCATCAGTGATGAAAAGGACGTTTGTTTCAAGGATAGGTACAGAACAATATGAACAGATCTTTGTTTATTTAATTTCTCAGTCAGCTTGTATTGATGAAAGCTTAAATCTACTGCTTTCTCTATCACAAGTTACTGTATTTACATTTAAAAGTAATTTTCAGAGACCCTAATGAGTGAGATTTTCTATATCACTATTTATTCATGGTCACTATGATTCAGAGTTACTGTATTACGTATAAAGATAGGGCTGACCAACCTGTGTGGGTTCTTCTATGCCTTTGCAACTCATCGCTCCTTGTAAATCGCTTGCCACAAAAAATCCAGTTGCATACAAATGGTCTTTCACCAGTATGCCAGCGCAGATGTGCCCGAAGATGAGATGTCTTGCCATAAACTTTTCCACATCCTTCAATATGGCAGATATGTTGCTTCTTTTTTCCTGGCTCATTGCTGCTTCTAAAGAGATCAAGTTTAAACAGATAAGTAATTTTATTCTAAAACATTATTAGTTGACTTAGGAAAAATACTTCATGATAATATATATAGCTATAATTCAGTCTCAGAAAATAAATACATAAACATACTTTCTAGTGGATAGCAATGAACAAAATAGACAATACAAGAAAATCTTAAGCCCAAATGAAGTAAGCTGTGACAAGATGCGTAGATATGTGTTGGTAAAGTTTACACTCACCTTCCTTCTCCCTCTCTACAATTAGGACATGAACAGGCAACTCTTCTCAGTCTCTTGCCAGGTTGTGCTTCCTGGTCAGAAGCTTGCTGAGCTTGTTGAAGCTGTACTTGTGTTATCTGATCAGGACTAACAGCACCAATTGCTGCGTTAGCAATGCCACCTACCGCTACAGTAACAGGAGCTATTGTAGCTTGCTGTACTTTCACTCCATCCTGACCTTGCTGTTGACCTGTAAAATAAGATAGTGTTTGTACATTTTCATCGTCATTTCACAAATAAGTTTTATATATTTTACAAAAAAAATAAACTACTTAAAAGGAATCCATAAAACAAATATTAAATCTAGCTATTTTTCTGAAGCACTACCTGCTAGCTCAGATAGTCCTGCTTAATGTAATTTAACGTTACCAGAACAGTACAAGACTGCAAATGATATTAAGAAATGTGAACTAGTTTAACGAATGCTACCCCACACCCCAAATGCTGAGATAAATGAGAAGACAATATTTCTGTGTCGGATTTTGTTAAATTTATTGCCATAGAAAACACAAAAGCACACCTCCACTCAGAGAACTACAACTATCTCATTTTTAAAGTTATTTTATGACACATACAGAATTCACTTCTACAGTCTGTACCGAATAAGCACGAAGCCACAAATGAACTTTCACAAAAAAATAAGAAAGAAGGGTCATAGGACTAGCCTTAAGCTCTGCTTCGCTAGCTCATTCATTTTGTTTTGCAGAAGGGAGTATGTTTTCAAAAAGACTGGAAAAGCAGCTTGATTGAATGAAATAAAATTAAAAGACTGACATGGTGAATTGAGACTTCAATTTCACTGTGTAAGTTTATTGATCTCATTGGTTTTCTTGATCAAAGGAAATCAGGAGAATTATCTTGATATTAAAGCAAAATAAAGAGTATTCCCATTTAGGTAAGAAGTGAAGTTTCTTGAGCAGTAGAGCATCAGTAGTATATTTGTTTAAAAAGTTATAGACTGTAGGGTCTGAGAAAAATAACATGGCAAGCAATCTGACACAAAGATATGACTTAGTGCTGCAGTCTGACAACACTGAATACCAGTCCCCCAGGTAATAGGAATGGTAAAAAAAATATCATCAGATATTGCCATTTTCAAAACTTCATACAAATGAAAAATAAGATGAAACACTACCTACTTATAGAGTGTTATGATCAGAATTCCCAAGAACAGACTTCAATATTCCAAGACCTGAAAGTCTGCAGTATTGAAGCACTAATTTAAAACTCTGAAATCCCTTAGAGGTAATATGATTCACAGATATTCAAATAGGTACTCAAACTACTTCTCAGGCATCTGTAATAGAAATCAACAAGGACAAGACTGAGAATAACACTCAAGCCTAAATTGCCTAGCTACTAAGCAAGTTCATCTACAACACAGTGTGAAATAACAACTACTTTATTCACGTGACTGCTAAGGAGCAGTATCTGCCTGCTCAGGATATATTGTATAGTGCCATCCATAGACTAAACCTAACAAACACCAACACATACACGCAGACAGGTTAGGACTGAAGAACCTCCCAAAGTGACTTGACTATCATCCAACAAAGTGTAGTTCACTATAAGAAATACAAAAAATCTGTGTTGTGCCTGGGTCAGTACCAGCTCATTTTCACCATAAGCACTGACCAGTAAATTCTCTTTGTTTCATTCAGGAATTTGCACCTAATTCAGCTAGATCCAAATAAACACAAATTCCATGTTTTCTTTAGCAGGCCACAAATATCAGCAGATACCAAGTACTTTTGGTTCTTTGAAAAGAAAGAGGGCAAACCCAGAAGTGACAATGATTGAAACTTACTTGGAATTCATAGGATTTTGGGGATAGGTAGACAGTAATACAAGAAAAATGTTTCTAAAAAGAGTCTGGAATTGGAAGCAGAGGAACCATAGAACAAGAATTAAAACCTTAACCTTGAGTTTAGAGCCTCCATATACCTAGGCTAGAAGAAAGACTTTCTTTCTAGAATAGGAATATACTGGAAATAAATTTGTTTATTTAATAACGGGAAAGAAAAGCACTAACAAGAATTCTTGAAGGAGAATACGATAGGTTAAGGAGAACAGTGAGGTATAAAGGCAGACAGATAGTAGTATCTAGCACTTGGGTCTAGCAGTGGCAGAACAGGACATGAGCTTCCAAAATGCTAGTGCATGCTAGTGTCAGGCTGTTAAGCTGCTGAAGTACTGAGTGCTATGAATAGCTCGAGTCAAAGAAGGCTGATTGTTTTTGTTATATCTAATACTTATCTTAACATGTTAATGTGATTGCTTGTGTTAAAAAACAGCTGTAGGTTTTAGTTAGCCAAAGGCAAATAAGTTAACAAGAACTGGCTCCACTCGTAGTCTTGCAGAGACACATACTGCTCTCAGTGTGCTAAACAGACACTAGATGCAAAGTCCTGTAATCCACAGGGTGAGTACCATAAGTGATGGCAGTCTAGCCACTGTAGATACTAAAGATATATCGTGTACTACAGTCACACCTACAGCAGCATCTGCTGCTATTCTCACCAACAGTCAGGTGTGCTTTCGAGCACATTAAGTTATTCTTTGCCATCAGAGCCTGTTAGAGAGATGACTCCATCCATGTCAAAGTCCTATTTGACAAAAAAAAAAAAAAGAAAACAAGTCCCATGACCTAACCATTTTCTCCTAGTTTTCTTTTTCTCTACGATTTTCTTTAATTGATATTAATGCTTCAACACAACTTTTCCCAGCCTGCCAGACTAAAGGCTTTTTCAGTACAACGTGAATTGGGGCACTCAAACCCTGAGCAGGACGACTATTTTTTTTACTCCATGACTATTGCTACAGTGATAAATGTCTGACACATAACTCTTGCTGGATCTGACCAATATGCATTTATGTGGAAGCCTGTTCAGCATTTCTAACATCCCAACATATCGTGCTGATTTGATATGAACCAACTTTCAGTCCAAGTCATGAGACAGCCACCCACACAAGGGTCTTCTGATACTTCCTCATAATATCCAGTACCACCGCTTACATACTTTACTGATCCCACATCTTCCCCCATCTTTTTCATTTGTTCTCCAAGGAATACATGCATGGTCCACATAAGCATCTTGGGGGACAAGATACACACTACTGAGCTACAATCCCTATCTATTTATTTAACATGATACAGTGATACATTTCAGTAGAAATTCTTCATAATAACTGTAAAGGTGACAGCAAAAATACAAAAGATAAAATGACAAAAGTAAGGTTGCTCAGGCAAACAAGTACATTCTCTGTATGGTTTCAGTTAAACAGTAATTAAATGACTGCTTTTCAGATGGCATTAATATAGTTATTACATTTCTAATGTGAACTGAAATGTTGATTCTCTTCTTTAAATAAAGCTCAAGGAGTTATTTTAAACTTCCCTTTCCTTGAATTCCACATACTAAGATCAGAACAGAAGGTTCTGAAATTCCCAAAATATCACAGAAATAGCTTTATTTAAAGATCCAGGACACAATATTCATAAAGTAGAGATTTGCTTATTGAGGTAAAGGAACGACTGGAGGAAGTACAGATATCTGATAATTATGTACATTCCTGAAAAGAGTATTTATCAGAAAACACTGGAAAGCTCAATATTGTAAATCCTGGACTTTTTTTTTTGTACTTTTGAAAAAGCATCACAACAAGTTCGCACACTAGTAGCATACAAGATAGAAAGATGTGCATCTGTTTTTATTTTTATTTATTTTTTACCCCATAGAATCATAAAGGTTGGAAAAGACCTCCAAGATCATCTGGTCCAACTGTCCCCCTACCACCAATGTCACCCACTAAACCATGTCCCTAAGCACCATGTCCAACCTTTCCTCAAACACCCCCAGGGACAGTGACACCACCTGGGCAACCTGTTCCAATGCCTGACTGATCTTTCCAACCTAAACCTCGCCTGGTGCAATTTGCAGCCATTCCATCTAGTCCTATCACTGGTTATCTGTGAGAAGAGGCCAACCCCCAGCTCCCTACACCTTCCTTTCAGGTAGTTATAGGGAGCAATAAGGTCTGCCCTGAGCCTTCTCTTCTTCAGACTAAACAACCCCAGTTCCCTCAGCCAGTCCTCACAGGACTTGTGCTCCAGGCCCTTCACCAGCTTCGTAGCCCTTCTCTGGACATGCTCCAGGGCCTTGATGTCCTTCTTGTAGTGAGGGGCCCAAAGCTGAACACAGTACTCAAGGTGCGGCCTCACCAGAGCAGAGTACAGGGGGGTGATCACCTCCCTGGTCCTGCTGGCTACACTATTCCCAAAGGCCAGGATGCTGTTGGCCTTCTTGGCCACCTGGGCACACTGCTGGCTCATGTTCAGGCAAGCATCTACCAACACCCCCAAGTCCCTACACCAAAACCTGCAGCAATGCTAAAACATCAAATAGTTTTCTTATCTATATAATGCCCCAACACTGTATCTATTCAATAAGCAGAGCCTCTGCTGTCCCCCAGAACTTTTAACAGGGCAGTAGAAACTACAACATGGTGCCAGGGCTCATCAGTGCTGGTAGCCAGATGAGGTGAACTAAAACTTGTCAAATGCACTGTTGTACTTTTTCCTGTAATCAAATTAGCTTTCATTAAGAAACAAACAAGCAAACAAAAAAACACTGGTGATTTTAAAACCAAGTAGTTGAGACAATTTTACACATACAGGAACAGAAAAGACTAGTGTCACTTTATAGTGACTATTAAAAATAATCCATATGGCTTGCTACTAGGGGCATAAAAATATTTAAAGCCTTCCAAAAATTCTGCTAAAATCATGAGATCACTTAACATTACTTCTTTCTGGTGTACTTCAAACCACAAGACCTAGTATCAGTATGCTTCACCATCCATAATCAAGCCTTTTAGTAACAACAGCTCTCATGTTTCAACCCAGATTTCAGAAAGAATTCTAAACAAGGCATTACATGAGGGAATAAACAAAGTCACACTTCAGTTCATCTGTGTTGTTATAGATGAGTTGTCAAAGCAGTCAATGCACATTTACACCTGCCTTTAGAAGACAGTTTTTTGTAATATTCCCATGATTTCTTTTTAATGCTGATTTTCTGAAATTGTGAAACATTCTTGATCAACAAAATTATCACTTAACTTTATTGTACATGCTGTCAGATTACAACTTTAAGTTACAACAATATGCTACTGTACAAAGTAACACTGACACCAATTACTGCATTTGATTTTATTTCTCTCAGGTGTAAGTACTCTTTCTTTTGGATAGTAACCACTGCATGTTGTCCTGCATCAAGCAAAACCACAAGGCAACCTGATATAGCATTTATTTTGCAAACCAAGCATAGTAAGCCTCTCACTAGTTATAATATTGCATATATGATTAAGATACAATTGAGAATGTTATAGACGTTTTAAACCTTCTCAAATAGGAGTATCTACATGGTTTTAGTCACTAATCTTAAACACTTAAGCATTTAATGAATGACTTATCACAAAATACAGGATTGCAAGGATTGCACATCCTTTGTTTTTCAGCACCATGTTTTCTTCCAATTTTGAAAAGAAAACCACAACCCTACATCTTAACAGTTGCATCGCATATACTTTCTTGTATATATTAGTCTAATGTGTTCATGCAAGAAAACATTTTCAGGTACTTCCTATAAAGCCAAATATCACGAGAATACATAACAATTTTAGGTTTCAAAGCTAACTTGCAAAATAAGAACAACTGTAACACAACCCAAATGACAAAGAAAGCTAACGTATGCTACCTAAGGAGCACTTTCCTGTAGTGACTTTCCTACAGCGTGATCTACAACTGAAAATCATTGTCATTAATTAGGCTTGGCCATCCATCGTAAGTCTAAAGAAGTTTCCTTTTACTACACATTGCACATGCATTGCTATCACACAGTTCTTGTTCACCTGATGCAGTAAGCATGAAAAACTACTCTTTGAGACAAGTACGGCGGATAAGGAAAAGGCTGTACTTTGACAATCCACAAAAGTTGTGGGAGTTAAGCTTTAAAAAACAGATCTTGGATGGAAGAGAAATTAAGACAAGAAAAGGACACTTCTAGTTTCTATCACTCAGTTCCCCAAAACAACTAACACTGAGTTACTGTTGCTGTTGTGCAGCCGGCATTCTGCAGTCACAGAGATGTCAGCGTTAATGAGAGGTATCTCCGTACCGTGCACCTTACTGCAAAAGCTGAGGAACGCTTTGCAAAATGTACGTAGAGCCAGAGTGGTTAATGTTACAAAACAAAAAATTCGTTTAACTGCGTATTCTAAAAATGAAAGAGACGGTTGCAACTGACACCCACATCCCTATGTATATTGCTAGAGGACATGTAAGTAAAGTTAATAACAAGCTGCAAAGTTTCAAAGTTCTACAAGAGTTGGTACTACAAGTATTGGAGCTGACACAGCAACTTGCCCATTAAATAACTTACTGACACAAAAAAAATGGAGCAAAAGAGGTCTCAGCTCCTTCCCCCTCTCTGTATACTCTAACTTCAGTCAGCTTGCAAACATTCTTTAGTCTAATATTTCGCTTGGAAAATGACAATTTACTTTAAGATCAGCCAGGATTTTAAAATTTAAGAATCTCCATGCAATGGAGATAGGTTTATAGTTGGGAAAAAATGATTTTTAACATCACCTACTGGAAAAGTTTCATGCTGAAGAATGAGACGAAATTCATGCTTTAAATATAAATATAATGTGAAGATAACAGTGAGTTTCAGTATCAACAGAAGACAATGTGATTTAATGCTACTTAAACATTATGCAGACAATGCTGACCTCTCTTTTGTCCTGAAGTAGTAATTTATAAAAGGTTTGATAAAGAAATGATATATGTCAGGGGAAATATTTCCCAGAATAGAAACTTCTCAAGGGTTGATGCAAGGGACCCACACATTGTTCAGAGAAGAGCAGTTGTAGAGAAAGGAATTTGATCCAACCAACTACTGTAGGAAATGTGGGTTGTCACAGCACATTGTGTCCAGATGCTACTACAATTTCCAGTACAAACTGCAGCATCAAGTAGACAGATTTCTTTTCTACTGCCTACAGGGATATCGCAGCAAGTTTCTATTTTTCCGTTTCCGACTTGAACAATATTCATAGGAATATATCTTCTCAAGACACTTTTCTCAAGTCAGATGGGATGGTTTGTTCAAAAATTACTGATGAGCATCACAAATAAGCTTAGCTTCTGTGAAAAATACCACTTAAAAACACAAGGATTAAGGCAGAAAAAAAGTTTTAGAGTTTTAAACACCTTAAAAAAATTTATTGTTTTTCCTTTTGGGCAAGAATCACACTGGCAACACAGAAAAACAAAACACCACCCAAGGAGTTTCATGGAAGTACTTTAATAACTTTTCAAAAATTCAAGGCTTTTCACAAGTGCATTAGGACAGCCTGAAATCACCTCAGTATTTTCAGACAATTTTTTTTTTCCAGCTTGTATTACCTTTCATTTAATGGAAAGCCTACTTTCTCTTTATTATTATTAAACTTCGCAAAGAGCTCTCACAAATACAACACAAAAAGACCTATATGAGTCCTATATACATGGAAATAGACATGGACCTACATTTTCTCAAAATTTAACCTTGCACAACCAAGTAGAGGTTTCAAAGCAAGGCAATAACTAATTGTTTGGGATTGTTGCTGTGATTTTAATAGGCTTCAGTTAGAAAGAAAATATGTTCACAGATTTTAGATATTATGAAGGAGATGGAATCAGAAAAAAATCTTGTTATCCTACTGCTAAGGCAAGAGGTCCTTTCAAAAAGTGGATTTTGTCCTATATTAAAGAGTCAAATAGAAAAGTACATTTAGGATAAGTGTTCAAGTGCAGATGAAAAGAAGTAGTTCCCTGTATATTGAACTTTAGAGCAGATAGATAACTGAAAATCCAACTACCAACTGTGCTGTTGAATGTTAGGTGCACTGCATGGAACTAGCAGTAGATATAAGAAATGTAGCTTTTAAAATTTATTTTTACTGAGCATCTGCCTCTAGTCTATAATCCCAACTAAGATCCCAACTCTCAAGTTATTCTACAGGTTATAGCCACAACACAACCTGGCTCGGTTCTTTCTTCCATCTCTTTCCCTTCACTTTGAAATAGGGCAAGAAAGAAGCTTGTTGACTATTAGTCTCTATAGTCTGACTAGAAGAGCTCAATACCTGACAAACTGTAACAGTAAAGAAGTTACATACACATTCTACACAGTTCTGACATACAGAAATCAAAATACTGCTTTCTGTGATTTCTAGGAAGTCTGTTTTTCAGCACCTCAGTTCAACTTCCCTATATTACCATGGAAATAGCAATTGCCTGATCTTGAAAGGAGGCTGACAGGAAAAAGAAAAAAATAAAATAAACAAAAACCAAACTAAGGTTTCAGTATTGTCTTTTTGTTTGTTTGCTTTTAACTACAGTTTAGATGGTTGACATATTTTATGCTTTCAAGTCCACACTTGAGTAGAAGGTTCATAAATGTCCTTGAAATAAACATTTTGGTTATATGAAATGCTATCTTCGTATTGATCAAGGTAAAAATAAATACGATGCTATGCACAGGAGTTCGGAAAATGGCAAATTCTTTCAAAAGACAGGAAGTTAGCTGACTTCAAAACTAGGCTAAGCCACATATTTTGATAATTTATTCAGAATTAAGAAACGCTAAAGATGAATATTAATTTGTTTATTAAAGCTGAAACAAATGGTCCTTGCCTGATAAAGGCTCTAGCAAGATTACAAGAGAGCTACATCTTATAAAGGCCATGTAACTCTCTAAGATCAAAACCCTCGGCAGTTCTGCCAACTCTTCTGTAACACCATCACTGCTGTAAAAAGAGCATGCTTGATATTACCTGCTCTTCCTTTCTAGTTCAGAACAAATTGAAAAGCTTGATGTTTTACGCAGAGTAGCTTCCCAATGGCCAAGGAAATAACACAAACAAGGCCCATATCTCTTAAGAGTTCAGAAAAAAACTTTGAAAAAAGTTCAGAAGAAACTCAAAGCAAGAGTGGTCACACCATCACTTGAAACCATTCTATAATTAAGGAAAGTCAGATTTGTACCTAAGATGTGTGCCAAGTTGCTTTTGGCAGGAGGATATTAACTGGAGATTTTCTTTACATGAGAATGATACCAGTCTGCCAGTCTAGCAAGACTAATTATGCATGTTGGGATAACCTTGATCAGCCAGTCTTTAAACCATGTACGTGACTATTAGCCACTGTCAGTAGTATCAAATACCACAAACTCCATTCATTTCTAAGAATGGATGCATGCAGAAATCTGTATAAATGATACCCCAAAGTAACCTAAACAGATGTTGAAATGCTAAGCTTCTCAAGAGATTGTGGATGTCTGGAGATTGTTTTGGTGAAAGTTTAATGACAAGAGCAAAATAATCATTATGAAAATTACATTTCATATGCAGTCCCAACTACTATGCTACAGTGTATGAATAAAACTTTTATTAACTTGTATCCATCAAATTGCTAACAATTAAAAAATTTAGTTGTTTCAACAATACTGTTCATACTCAAAATTAACCATTCACCTTGGAACATGATGTCCCATAATAATCGTTAACAGCCAACATTTTTAATACACTAGAACAGTGAGAATTTCTCACTTCTACCACTACCAAAAATCTCATGAAACTCTATATATTCTGATTCTTGGCAACAGAGAACTAGAGAAGGGAGAGCAAAAACTGATATTCTTAGAGAGAACCCATAATGCTGAAATGTTTTTGTAAGACCACATACTATAACTGGGAAATAGTTTTACTAATGCTCTACTTTGAAGAGCTTAAGAACTTGCATCTAATTCTTGAAATTGATAGCATAGAAATGGCTCATTAGAAACCTGTTTCACCTTGCAATTACAAGCAAAGCTGGTACTTTAAATACTTCCCCTTCCTGCTTTCCCTGGAAGCGACAAAGTCATGTCTTGCCACTGACAGGTAAGGCAAAGGCTTATTTTACTGAGGCAGCTTTACCAGGTGATTCTCCAGTTAGCTGAATAGTTGGATTGTGTACACCTTATGCATCAAGCTTAGAACAGAATATTGACACTTGATTTTAAAGCTGCCATCACCTAGGCAAATGTTTGCTGTCACCAGCACAGTTTTGTTAAACTGCTTCTGCCACTATTTCAAAGTTCAGTTTCAGAAAATCCCACAAACAAAGCAATTTTGTTGTTGGAAGACTAAATGCTTCTAATTACTCTGAAGCATTTGAAAAGAATGTGGGTGCCAGAATATTTAGAACACTGTGGTTCTGCAACAATTCTCAGCTGAAGGCAACCTGAGAAGAGCTGCAAGTGACCTTCCCTGACTTTGAAAGAACTAAATTTCTATTTTCTTTCCAACCATAGCCTCAGAATGCCAACTAACAAAAACAAACAAACAAACAAACAAAAAAAACACCCATACAGGAACTAAGCAGAACTCCTGTATTTGTTCTGTTTTTGCAGAAAACAGCTCGGTTCTTCGTACTTTTTTTTTTTTTTCACTGCAGACTCCATAGCTTTGCAGCTTCTGTTTCTTCTCAGGTGTTTGCCACAGCTCGCCTGCCAATGATCATTCACAGAAGCAACGGATGTTGTTCAAAAATCCTCCTCATGGGACCACCATCCTTTAGCTCCTCTGACTCCAACACTTGGGAATTGCCTTTGCCAGTTTGCTTCTATATGCGGTGGCTATTTTAAACCCTTTTCACCTTGTCACCACCTGCAGATCTCTCTCCTTGCTTAGCTACTCAACTCATTGAGTTCTGATTCTACATGTACCCACTGTGACATCAACATGAACAAGGAGAGCCAGCGATTACACTGTAATGGAAATGCTCTTTCTTTCATTTGATGACTTAAGTGTAAAATTCTAAGACTTCGGGCTAAACACCTTCGTTCCCTATCATAATATCCAAAATGGCAGAGATAATAGAAGACCATGAGTGATACAAAGGTGAATCAATTAAATTTCTCATGATAGAGCAGTTTGAGAACTTTAAATAAAACAATGTCTTACACAACAACTGAGACACTGCATTTACTGCAGTAATGAACGTGCCAAAAATTTACAGACTCAAAAAAAAACCAAAATCATGGAAGAAAAGTAATCTAAAGATTATTAAGTACTAAAAAAATAACACTTCTGACTCATGAAGACTTGAGTTGCTGATCATGAAGGGTGGGAAGAGTACCTGAGAAAACCCCTTACTCTTGCATGTAGTCAGCATCAGACATGGTCAGAAACTAAATATTTAGTCAGAAACTCCTTTGACTCATAGATTAAATGCATGTAGTTTGGAACAATCATTTTATTCCTGTTTGAAGCATTTTAACAAATTCTTTAAACTCCCCTGTAAAGTCTGAAGCAGAACATTTACATTTTGTTACCAATCTCTTCAGCGTTTGAACAGCAAGTCAGAATTAATGACTCACACAAGAAGAGTTAATAAAGAAGCAAAGGGAAGAGAAAGCCTGAAAAACAAGCAGAAGATTGATGCTAACAAATTTGATAAATACATGACAGGAAGAGACCTGGAGGTACTAGCAAACTGTGTAACCAGTAACAGTAGCACAATCAAAGTAGCTGTCCAAGAAGAAAGGGAAAAAAGCCTTAGTAACTCACATTATGTACTAGAGAGTATGTAAGAGAAGAACAATTACATTTTAAAGAGCCCCCTAATGAGAATACTAAGTATTGGACTTCATTGTCATTACCAACTGTTTTAGAATCCACGGCACATCCCTCCAGAAGATTTTTAAAACTCTCCAGTTACAGCATTGCCAGGCAGCAAACTGTTCCACTGAACACTGGTCATTCTTCCATGTTATTTAGGTGGTTGAACTCCAGATTCCCCATAATTCAGGCCATGCCAATGCTCATGGGTTAAAATCGCTTGCACTTGAGTCGCAAGGTGGTTGGATTTGGGGACTCTTGCTTAAAGCAACTAACAAAGCTTGGACCAGACACTTGTATAAATACAAGTAATATTTCTCACTATTTGCAAAACAAAAACATCCTATGTAAGGAGAGCCAAACACCATTATCACGTAACAAATTTATTTCAAGAGGTGGACAAATCTGATCTATTACTATTTTTTCTTCCTAAGAAACAGGGAATTCTGAAAGGCCAGTTTCCACCATGAAGACAGAATCAATACACTCCCACTGTCAGCACAAAATTATAAAAAAAATTGAAAAAGAAGCTTACTACCTCTTCTGAAGACCCCTGTGTAAGAACAGGGGGCACACAAAACTCTTACATTGTAATGAAATGCTGTGTATTCATTGTTTGTCTGTAACTTGTTTTAATAAAATTTGATGTTTTATTTCACTCCATATTCTTCAGCACCCACAAAAATATTCATAATTTGTGCTATTCCTAATACAAACACACCTCAGGATCAATGTGTTGAGGGACAAACAACAACAACAAAAAAAAACAACAACAAAAAAAAACAAACTTTAGCCCACCAAAAGGAAATTGTTTTATGAATTCTATTTTTCTTAGAATCATGTAGTACTACGGGTTCCTTCCACAGACTCACTTTCGTCAATTAACACATCTTGACAATTAAGAGGGCACAAAAATATGCTTTAAAAAGGTAGAAGCTACCCTGTTTTAACAAGGGAGGGGAATCCTTGATCTTGATTTTACACTTATCACAGCAGAAGCTTTTAAAAAAGGCAAGAGAACCGTCGAGCACATGCGTGTCCCCAAGGTTATATGGGGTAAATTTGGGATGTCACCATTTATCTTACAACCAAATGACACCAAAGGTTATTCCATTCCACAGGGAATCATGTATAAAACAACAGTTAATTCATATATTACAGAGAAAATGCAGTTTACTTTGTACAGAATTATCTTGTTTAAAGTCCACAACAGGTACTGACCTCATAGCCAGGCAGGTATTTGTAGATCCCTGCATGTTAAAGTAAACACAGCTGCTTTTAGGTAGTCTGTTGTTTGATTAGCACTTCACTTGGTTTCTTTATCCTCCTTAATACAGATTCTCTTCGTACCCCCCTCCATTTACTTCTATATTTTCAATTATTCTTTTGGCTGACACTTTGTACATCTTCTCTGCATAGCTTCACAGAATCACAGGGTGGTGCAGATTGGAAGCAAGCTCTTGTCAAGCAAGGGCACCTGAACTGGCTGCCCCAGACCACAGGGCTTGAATATCTCCATGGATGGAGACTCCACAACCTCTCCAGGCAACCTGTGCCAGCACTCAGTCACCCTCACAGTAGAAAAAACTATCTTCTTTCTGCATCACTGATACTGAACAAATTCTCCTGTGGGTCTGAAAATGAAAAGACATGAGGAGAACTCTGCTTTTGCCTTCCTTTTTGACTACGCACAACATGCAGCTGGAAGTGTGGTACCTACCAGTAGCAACATGTTTGAGGTTTTAACTTAAAAATTGAACAACTACAAAAGAAAAAGCACACCAAACTTTTTTTCATCTTTCTTGGTTTACCATTGAGCCTACACACCTTAGGACAAGAAGCAGAATAATAAAGGTTATAAAAAAGCAAACCAAAATACATCATTTAATTGAAGATGTAAATATTTTTCTTCCCAATGTGAGATCTGTCTCTATTGGAATTTAGAATCTGTTAAGCAAAACAAACAAAAAAATGCCTAAATAGGCTTTCCCAGCATAGTTCTATTGCTTAACATTTCCATAAGAATTTTAAGCCACGAGTTTGTTTTTTGCAATTAGAGTTCTATTGCTTTGTTTCATTTATTACTGAAAAAAAAAAAACAAAACTAATAAAAAGGTACCTAAACTACCCATTTGTAAAAATAACTAGGAAAAAACTATGTCCATGAAAAACATATGGCACAAGTAAAAGAACAGTTGTTTCAGACAGCTACTTATTATATATATTTTTTTTGCCCCCTGAAACTTGGCTGGCTTTATCAGTTAAGTTTGCTCGAAGGACAAAAACTTTTTTTTCCTGTCCTAACAAGGCTAGAGCACCTGAATCAATGGATGGTTTGAGTCCTTCACTCCATCTCCTCCCTGACACTTTCTGGACATCCTCTGTACTCCTAACACCTACTTCCACTGCTCATTTGTAGTGAATGATCCGCTTCTGGAGAGTTCAATTAATGTGCAAAAAGAGTTCACATTGACAAGCTCAGGTACGGAAGGAAAGAGAATGGAAGTATCAGTCTGCAGATGTTGAGATAAAAGAGCAGTTTAGCTTTTCTGGAGACGTCCAGTAACAATAATAGCAGAAATAATTTCAAAGAAACACAACAGTGGATCTGAGGAAACTAAGAGACCTGAACAAGACAACTTTTTCCTTATAATTGGCAAGTAAAGTTTAGACTTTTCCACGTGTATAATTTTCCATTTCGTAACTATTTCTTCCTTGAACACTTAGTTCATTAACACAAGGACTGCAAATCATGCTCTCTGCTCTCCTTTCCATATTGCTTTGCTCTGGAAATAGCAATCAGAAATTTCACAGGAGAGGCAGATAAGTTATTATTTCCTTCTTTTATTTCTCTCTCACATTCTCAAAGTTCTATCTCCATAACCTTAAGTCTTGGGGAACATAAATAGTACCTCATACATGGAGAACGGATTGATGGACTCACTGCTGCTAGTAATAAAATTAAAAACCCTACAGAAGCACCTTACCTGGGCGTAGGGTTGGGGAGGAACGCAGAGGGGAATTCAGTGGTCATACAGTTTAAGTTTAGGTAACATATGAACCCTTTATGAGTAAGGCTTGGCTTCTCCAGAAGCATACTTCTGACTCACTCCCCTTGCTCAGTAACGAATCTCAATCCCTCTATTCTCCAGAAGACATCACATGCAGTCAGAGGTGCAGACAAGGTAACTGAGCAAGATGATATTCAGAATTTCTTGTCTGAACTGCCACAGTTGTAAGCCATCAGTAAGCAGGGAAGCAGGAGAGAACAGCATGTAGGAAGATTTCTCCCACACTCCCAAATCTCAGCTGCTTCCAAAGCAGGCTTTCCACTCCTTTGGCCCCTTCCAAAGTAGGCACTTCTGTCTAACAGAAGTTAACCTGCACTTTCCCATCAAGGACATTTTTCCAAGGCAAATTAGACTGCAAGACGTTGTAGCAGCTGGTCAGCTCCAGTGAGCCTACAATTATTTTTGAACCATTACAGCCAAACACAAGGTCAAATTTTTAATTCTGATGACCCTGATTAACATCACTGTAGCATTCCTTAAGTAAGACAAGTTTAACTCATCCAACCCAACCCTTAGTATTTCCGTCTTCCAGCAAGCGCTGGAGAGCATTGTAGCAGAAAAAATTCTCCTAGTAGCAAATTTCTCATCGTCAAAGTACCTTTAGTCTCCTTGGAAGTACTTCTATTTAGCTGAACAATCCCTTGCCCAGTTAAACATTTCTCATCTTAGCACATGATTATAAAAAACAGATTAAGAGTCAACATGATACTAACATTTTTCATGTTGACTGGACAGTAAACACATTTTTTCATAGTTTTGTATTAAAAACTGTGACTACAGTTGAGTTACTGTCAATACAAGAGTTTTTATTAAAACTAATACAACAGAAGCCTTTTCCTCTTATGGAGTTATACCAAGCTCTTGTAAGCAGTTATCAAACTGGCAATGAGAGGCCCTAAATCAAATTTTATCTATAGCACTAAAAGTTTGCAAGTTTTACATACAGAGCTGTCCTTGTGGGTCACTGCACTCCTTGCAGTGAATTTACTTTAGAACTAAGTTCTTTATTCCAGCCTAGAACCTTTTAGCAGCTCTTTCCACAACTAATAGACCAGCGTAACCACACAGGCATTTCATAATACACGTCAGAAGTTCATCATCAAGCACTGAGGTGGTTACAAGTGGGTTTGTTTGTTTTTAAATTAAAGTAAGTCACAGGAACAACGCTGTGTGTAAGCACACCTTTCTCCATTTAATCTCTCTGCAATATTCAGACTTTTGAGGGAACAACTTTATGAGCTAGTACAGAGGATAATGAAGTTCCATACAAATGCATGTCATGACCCAGGATTTCATAGTTCACAAACAGCCACCTTCCTCATCCTACATCCCCTATGCAGAAATAACGAGTATTACCTGGTTGAAAAAAGATTGTGTTGCTGGCTTTTTTTTTATATATATATATATGTATCATATTTCACATTTTATATATAAAATATAATGTATACTTATAATAATATTATATATATACAATACATATCATTATATTTCATATTTTATATATAGTATGAAACATGATATATAATTTTATATAAAATAAACATATCAAAGCTCTAATAGTCAGGTATCACATTCCCTCCCAAAGCCTCAAACTTTTTAATAAGATGGAGAAAAGGGTCACTGAAAGATAGTTTATCAAATACAAGTAGTTCTACTTCAATTGATGAAACTGGTAATATGCACTCAATGTTTAGGAGAAGTGTCAACTATTTTAAATTTTGAACTTCAGTGGTATTTTCTCACGGTGAAGGGCTTAAGTTTACTACCAAAAAAAAAAAAAAAAGCCTTGTAGAAATATTAAAGATTATCTGGCAATAGTAAAATAAAAATTAAAAAAAAACACCACTTTGTCAGACCACTCACCTGCAACACTGGTAATGGTAACTGGAACTCCTTGAACTTGAACACCTGCAGCACCCAGGTTGGCAACACTTACTGTTTGAAGATTAGGTACTGAAGCAAGCTGGGCAGCATTCAGTGTGATTGGGGTACCGGCAACAGCCACTGGTGCAATCTGAGCAATGGTTGTGCCGCTTGAAGAAGACACGGGGGTAATGGTTAGTTGTTGGGGCAACCCAGCATTTTGAACTTGAAGGTTTGAAAGGCTTTGCAGATTCTGAACCTGAACAGTTTGCCAACTGATCTGCCCCGATGGTGTTAAAGTTGGAGCCCGGATGAGCACCTGAGTCGGACTTACTGCCTGCAGCTGAACGTTCTGCAGAGGCTGCTGCTGGATGGTCTGTATAGTTTGCCCTGACTGGAGCTGAAATGACTGGGGAGGAATGGCCTGAATAATCTGCTGTTGAGGCTGCTGGATCTGTATCTGCTGTAGAATAGGCTGACCTACAATCTGGACCTGCTGAAGGGAACCAGACTGATCCTGTACGTTCTGTAGTCCATTGGACTGAAGCTGACCAGAGCTCTGGCCTTCAGAGTCTGTCGCGGTTGTTTGAGGTTCTTCAGTTGTCTGCTCTGAACTGCTGCCTGCTGTGCTCGTGTACTGGCCTGCTTCTGCAGAGCTCACTAAGGTGTCACTGCTAGTTAGAGATGTCGAGGCAGTGGTTGTAGAAGTGGACGATGAGGAAGGAGATTCTGGCATCGAACTAACAGAGGCAGTAGTGACAGGCGTAGATGCTAGCTGACTTCCATTGGAAACTCCACTCTCCGAAGACTGTCCAACTTGACCCGAGCCTCCTCCAGCTGCCACGTTGTTTATCACCGGCAACGCTAGGGTTACTCCACCAATGTTTATAGGTAAAGTTGTTACAACTTGTGCCTGAGTACCAGGAATAGTTTGCAGTTGCAGCGGTATGGAAACACCAGGCCTGATTTGGACCGGGACTGTCTGATTTGCTAAGTTCTGAGCAATAACATTCCCCGAAGCTGTCCTATTTGAAGCTGTGAGAATAGCCTGATTATTGCCCGCAGGAATAAGCTGAATTTGACCCTGTATATCTTGTATACCAGTAGCATTAGCGGGATTAATTTGAATTTGTTGACCTTCTGTTGTCTGAATCTGTGGGATCACTTGGTATTGGACACTACCGCTTGGATTTTGTACTTGAATGACTTGAAATTGCCCAGGGTTCGTTGCAGGAGAATTGCCTGATTTGGTTTTTGAAGGAGATGCACTTCCATTGTTACTACTGGAGGGACTTGCTGCGCTCGAGGCAACAGAAGATCCTTGTTGAGCAACATTATTTTCTTTTGAAGCAGGAGGAGCAGCAGCAACAAGCTGCCAAGAGTTCCCAGCAAGCTGAGTTGTTACTAATTCTAACTGTTGTGGCTGATTTTGAAGCTGCACCAAACCTTGATTTGGATCTATAATGATCTGCTGCTGTCCAGTTGCTTGATTCTCACCAGGAGTTCCTATTTTGCTGCAAGTGGCTGCTAGCAAAGCAAGAGGTGAAGGCTGGGAATCCTATCCATAGGGAGAGAAAACAGAACAGATTCAGGAGAATAGCCCGAGTATTAATCATCAGGAGTACGCATTAAGATTTGCACAGGAAGCAGACCTAAGTATGTTTCTGCATATAAGGACCAACGATACAGCTCTGAATAAGGAAGTACATGTTTCTTTAAATAATCTTTAAGTATAGGCCAGCAGTTATCAATGATTATGTGACAACCAGGACCTCAACCACTTCCTCAATCCAGTCTTTTTTTGTCCTATAATAAGGACAAATTAAAAAAAAAAAAAAAAAGACCTCAGTTACATGGGAAGCATCTGATCGCTGTAAAACTCGATCAAAAAACATGTCCAGGCAGTAAAAATATTGCACCCAAAGAGCTACGTTTCATCCAGCCCAAAGAAAGATGCCCTGAGCAGGAAACGCTGTTCGCTGAACATTTCATTTTAAATGCTAATAGTTTGGGCACTTCCCTATTCGGGTGTGTGTGTGTGCTTTACCTGCGAGCCTCCAGTTTTCCCTTTTTTATTATTATTGTTGTTATTCTCTGCCTCGGGAGATTTCTCTCCCTCCGTGGGCATAGTTTCCTCCTTCTTTTGATCTGCAGAAAAAAAAAAAAAAAAAAAATCAAGCGTAACAGGTTAATTATTCACCTCCCTTCCTACAACAACAAACCCTAGGAGCACATCCTTTTCGGTTCCCAGCCTCTCGCCCGCACCTCCCCAGGAAAACAACGGCGCAAGCCATCGTTACAAAAGAAGCGAGTCCTGAGAAACGTGGTTTGAAACCCAACCCATGGGGGCTGGAGAGTTAACACCCAGAAAGGGGAGGTTTGGTTTCCTTCTCCCGGAGACAGCGGGAGAAAACCACCCACAACCCTCCTCCTCCTCCTGCCCCCTGAAGCATCGACGGCCACTCAGTGGCCGTCGATGCTTCAGGGGGCAGGAGGAGGGCTGTGCATGGGAGGGAAAGAGGGAGGAAAGGAGGAATGAAGGAGGGAGGGATGCGCACGGGAGGGAAGGCAGGGAGGGAGGGCTGCCGAAGAAAGGGGGCACGCAGGAGGACGAGAAGAAAAGGGGCGCGGGGGGCGACGCCGGGGGAGCGAGGCCGGGGTAAGAGGGGTCGGGGGGGGACAGAATAAAAAGGGGGGGCCCGCGGGAGGGCGGGCTGGGGGGGGCCGAAGGGCGGAGGGAGGAGCGGAGGGAGGGCGGGAGGGAGGGGGTTACATACCGCTCATCCCGCATTAATGCCCCGCCGAGGCGCCGCTCTAGGGGGGAGGAGAAGGAGGAGGAGGAGGAGGAGGAGGCGGCGGAGGGCGGGGTGGGGGGTAGCGGGGAGAAGGCCGGTCGCAGCCGGAGCGGGGAGGAGCAGCCCGGCCTATTTTTCCACGAATGGCCGCCGCCGGGGCTGTGGCGTAGCCGCCCGCCTCTCCGCCGCCGGCCTCGGCCCGCCGCCGTGAGTGACAGCCGCGGGCCGGGCGGCCGGGGGAGGGAGGGCGGAGGGAGGAGGGAGCGCGGCGCCGGGGGCGGGGCCCGCCGCGGCCCAACCACCGCCCCCCGCCCCGGCTCCTCCCCCTCCCCTCCTGCCAGCCGCGGCCCGGCTCCCGCGCTCGGCACGCGCGCTGCTGACAGCCGGGCTCGGCGAGCTGAGTGACGTCCCGCCCGGGGGGCGGGGCCTCGGCGCGGCGCCGGCCAATCGGGTGCCGGCTGCACGCCTAACTGACAGCGCGCGGGAAGCGAGGGGAGCGCACTCCCCCACCGCCCTCAGGCCCCCTCCCGTCCCGTCCCGTCCCGTCCCGTCCCGGGCTGGGTCCTCGTGGCCTCCCCGTGCTCCCGGGGGGTTCCTTTACACCTGCCCCGGGATATTCCCGGCAGGCGTCCCGCCCGCTCATTGGCTCGGCCCCCCACGCGCGGGGCACGCCGGGAAATGTAGTTCGCAGGGGGAGGGCGGCGCATGCGCGGGGCGGGGAGCGGCCGGGCTGAGGCGGCGGCCTAGAAGGGGGCGAGGCGGGACGTGAGGGCGGGGTGCTGCGGGCACCCTGCTGCAGGGCTGAGCTGGGCTGGGCTGGGCTGGGCTGGCCAGGATCGCATTAAAGGCAGAGAAATGAGGGTTGTGGCTCTGGTTCCCTCCGCAGGGTTTCCTCCGGCCCTCGTGCTGCCCGCTGTGCGCCATGCCGTGGCTCTGGAGGAGCGCTGGTTGAGGCAGGGCTCGCCGTGGTGTGGTGAGACAAGTGGAGGGTTTGCGGGGCTGGCAGCGGCCAACCCTGCTCACGCCGTTTTGGTTTGGGAGAACATTGGTGGTAGCGCACACGTGTGTGGATGACAGATCTTCGATCCTTTGATCTTCGATTCAAGCGTCAGGAATGAGGGAAATGTGGAAATACCAAGCCTTTCAGTTGAAGACAAATAAAACAATATGAAATACAAATACCCTGGGATGTTAATAGGTGTTGTATGTGCACTGAGCGTGCAGGTCACATGGTGATGCATCAGGAAGTGGCCTTATATATGCCAGCTTATCTGTGCTCAGATGAGCAAGTAGTAATATCTCACAGCCCAGTCTCGGTGCCTTCTAGACAGTGTCGGAGCAGGAAGAGTGGGGCTGCTCCAGGAGGGAGATGAGGGCCAAGGTGATGACCCCAGTTCTTGTGGGGTGGTGCCCCCCCCCCATTTAGTTGCAGTCCCCCATGTCTGAGCAAAGCCTGGGTGGTGATAGGATCTGCTGATGGTCCAGTGGCCATCACAGAACGCAAGCTGATAGAATCAGGCAGCAAACAGAGGAGGAGACAGGGCCTGCTCTGCCATAGACGGGGGGCTGAGCTCACTGGCAGTGTGCATCTGGCCCAGAAACCCCTTGAGCTGGTGAGGAGGGCAGCAGGGATAGGGCTGGGCACAGCCCCTCTGCACTGTAGCTCCAGCTGGCTCTGGGGCACAGGGCTGAGCTCCTGGCCCATGGAGGGTAGCCCCGGCACCACAGCCTGGCTGTGCACTCAGGACCGAGAGGACCCTAAGTGCCAAGCAATGAAATGAGAGGTTGCATGAAGATTGGACAAATATATTAGCAAGGCTACTTTTTTATTTATTTATTTTTACTTTTTAATAGTGAGGGTGTTTTAAGTCCTGCTGAAGCTTTTAAACTTTTACTGGATTCCCATTTTCATGTGTAGGTACAGTCCTTTTGAAAATCTGACTCTAGGGTGCAAAGAGTGCAAGCTGTCTCAACTATGTGTGATAGAAATGATGGATAAAAGGTATTGGTGGTGAAGGTGGTTTCAGTAGGGGCATCATGGTTTTTATAAATCTTTGCTATCTACAGTTCCACTGCTATACCACCTACTCTTTCCCAAGTATCAAATGTCACTCCTGTTGAAATTCTTTCTGCCAACTTAAGTGTTCTGAGCATGCCACTTTCAGCGTTGTTCCCACATGAACCACTGCACACCCTCATTCTGGTTTCTCTCTGCAGGCTCTCACAGAAGTCAGCAGAAGTCACATGTTGGTTTTAACAGAAGAAGATCAGATCCAATGATGTATATCTGTTGACAAAGGCGTCCCATCTGCTGTTGGGATAGGTGAAAGAAAACTATCAGAAATAGGGAAAAAATAATCAAAATTGTTAATCACAACCTTCTTTAAGGGTTAAAACTTTAAAAGTACATTGACACCCAGAAACAGAGCACAGCTTGGAAACACATGGATCAGCAGAGACCCACCGAAGGGTGAGGTTTCTGGCAAGACTTAGCTCAGACGTAATATCAGATGAAAATGCTAGTTTGCATTTTCAAATGGGCCCAAACTAATAAAATTCATTTGGTGCTTGGCATCTCTTAGTGTGTTTTATTTAATCAGTAAAGGTTTATTTATCTCTTTGTTTTAATATTTTTAATTATGCATTCTCTATGTTCATATGTGCTTTTTTCTGTCTCTTCTGTTTATCAATTTTAAATTTTGTTTCTGTTTTTCTAATCTTTTGATGAGTTTCCTTAGTACCCTGATTTCAGTTTCTTCACTTTCTCCAACTTTTTTCTCGGTATATTTACTTCCCCTAATCTTGCTTTTCCCATTATTTTTTTCTCCTTCCTTTTCTTTTGCATTTCTTTTTTCTTTCTTTTTATTTTTTTTTTATTTTTTTATTTTTTTTTTGTTTTTAATCCCAAATTATATCTTCTTTTATGTCACTTTTGGCTTTCTCTCTCAGCTATACCTTAGTGTCCATTGATTTTTTTTACCTAGCACAATGACTTAGATTTTTAAACCTATTTAGGCATTTCTGTACTGAGCACAGCAAGGCTTGTAATGCTGAACAGAGTAACACCTAAATATCTTTACAAAGAAAAAAAAAAAAAAAAAAAGAGGGGGGCGTGAAGGGGGAGGGAGAGACAGCTGGCTGCATGCTCCAGTTTCATTGGTTCACCTCTCTACTATCTGCCAGCACTTATATAGGTTGCATTTGGACGGACAGTAGCTGTAAACAGTGGAGAGAGTAATGAGACAATGGCTTCACAAAACTGTAAATCAGGTGGTAGTGCAGCTGGTGTTAGATTAATAATGCTGTACCCCTTAGACACAAGATACTGGTGTAGTATAAAACCACTCTATTTGATTTAAGGTGGATGTTGGTGGTGAGAATATATAAATAAAAGAGGGAATAATTTTCATCTGTCAGGGTTGTCAAAGATCAGGTGTCAGATATCTGCATTTCTGAATGAACTTTCTTCGGACAGTCCAAAGGCTCTTTTGCCAGTTCCTTCATGCTCCCTTTCTTCTCTTGATGTTGTTTTGTTATAGAAGCCAAATATTTCCAGGAAATTATTTTTCTTGTGTATATGCAGGTTCGGGTGCATATTTTTCCTCTTTTATTTGGGCCTTTCCTGGAATCCCGTGTTTTGTTGTAAGCTGTCTTGGCTCCAACAACAGCAGCTTCGAAGAATTCAATGACGACATAGTGTTACTGATCAGACAGAGCCTGGACTGGAGCCACAGTGGAAGTCATGTGCTTGGCAAGTATACTCCCTAGGCTTTGCTCCATGTGATCCCAAGTGGACCAACTTAGAGGTATTTGACCTGCTTGGAGTCTGTGGAAAACGTCTATCAAAAACTCTGTGGGAAGTCAAGGAATGAATTCTTCTGTTGTGTCATGTCTTTGCAAATGTATTAGCCTCAGGGACCTCAAACAGTTCAGCATTGGGTTAAGAATCCTGCCTCCAGAAAACCCAATGGTAAAAATAAATGCTCCAGTTCTGACTGCCATGGCCCTAACTTGTCCAGGTTACGTGAAGCGCTCCTTCCCTTCTACCACATTTGTACCCATTGCACCTGATTCTTACCTGATGTTTGCCTAGGATTTTCTCATGTCATAATGATGTGGTGATAATTACGAGAAAATAATTCAGTCTGAGAATCCGAATCAATCCTTCATTTATTCTAAATAGAAATTATGCAATAATGTCAATCTAGACAGGGCCCATGCACTCCCCACCCTTCTGACACGTCAGCCCTGGCCATTAAGTGACATTGTGTCACACATTATACAAGTGAACTTTAGGCTTGGATAGACAAGTGGAATCCACCTGACGTTACTCAAGATATCGGACTTCATTCCTTGTCACAGCAACAGGTCACAGCTGCTATCAAGCAAATCCAAGGACACAACATGCACATTGGTTTCAGGACAGCCATCAATGGGTTTCCCAGGTTTAGTCAAAGATGTGCTTCTTCACCACCCATAAACACATCATCCAGCACAAAAGTGACATGGTGACATGGTGATGAAGAGGGTGATCACTTTCTGCTGTGCACTTTTCTGTGCTGAGCTATTGCAAGTTTGAAAACTGAAACAAAGCCTTACCCAAAGTCTGTTTGAGCTTGGTGAGCTATGGGCCCTACTTATCATTATTACTGAGAGTCCTCGGCTTGTCATCTCCTGTCCCTAACTTCTGACAGATCTACATCTCTGCAGACATCTTTTTTTTTTTTTTTTTTTTTTTTTTCTCCAAACCAGAGAGCCCCTGTTGCTGTGTATGTGACCTAACATCATCAGTGCTAAATTACATAGCAAGGAAAATCCCTGGGGTGAACATCCTCAGAATTTTGAGACGGTTACTTGTCCAGCTAGGGAGAATTTTTACTGTTAAATAAAACGAACAAATAAATAACGGGGAGGCAGTGGTTAGAATGAAGTCTGACAGAAGACCGTGACTTTTCTTTGAGCTGGACGAGCACACATCCAGCTACTGTTTGACAGCAGCTGAGGCAGTAATAGAAAAGGCCTCAGTGGAGATTGCCAATGAATGAGCTGAAGAGCTGGGACACTGGGGTGCAGGCACAGTCACCAGTGGCTCTTGATGGTGTGTTGCTCTCAGCATGCTGGGAACTTGGGGAATGGCAGCCTGCTTCAGTTGGTATGGCCAGGAGAGAGCTGTGGGTCACCCAGGCATCACACACCTTGCTAAACCACCCAACACTGGCTTTGTCTTCCACAGTTAACTACAAGTTTGCACCACTGTTACTCTTTCCTTTTGATCCAGAGTATGGAGAGCTGAATATACAGAGTATATTTTTTCTCTTCAGTGACCCTGAGTAGTTGAGAAAGCTGTTGAGAAAGTATCCAAGAGGTCTGTTGTTACTTATAAAAATGATTGTTTTCATTTCCAAAATAATCCTGCTTGCTGTTGATTTTCCAATCCCAACATGCTGCCAGAGCACTGATGTTGTGGAAGTATGCCCTGGGTTGCCACGTGACTAAGTCATCCTCCTCTACTTGTTCAACAAGACACTTAGACTAGTCATTACCTCACCAAATAAGGGCTGAATTTGTCACAAATCTAGCATTAATATTGTACTTCCCTTTCTAAAATCTCATTTCAGTGTGGAACCGCCCCACCTATGTTTGCAGAACTCTTCTCACAGAGCCCGGCACGACACTCAGAGGGATCTTGTCTTTGTCATCAGTGACAATATCTGACTTTACAGAGGGTTGTACCTGATGTAACTCTGACTTTGCTCTCTCTCTTTTCTTTTTTGTTTTTTTTTTTATTGTTTTTTTTTTTTTTTTTTTGTGGTGTGTTGTGTGCAGGAAACAACGCTTCTGGCTCAGGAAGTCTGTGTGCATCTGAACTGCCACTGAAGCACCACTGCTGTGCCCAGGCACATGCTTCCTGCTCAGTTGCTTGCGGAGACTACAGAAATGCAGAGGCTGTGGTGGTGGGTGTGGTGATAGTTCTTAGTGTTTTATATGAACTTTTTAAAGCTGTTAAGTACTTCAGAGACAATAGGGTGCTCCTTCTCCTGTATTCCCTACAGTGAAATAGGGCTGGCAGCTTACAAATTACCAGAGGATGAGAAACTGGAATGCAGTTCAATCTAGGATAGTAGTTAACATGCCTATAATACACATAAGAGTAAAGAGGGTAACCTGTGCTCTGCATAAATTGTAGTTCATTCTTACATGTGATCCAGATGTTGTATATGCTACCAGTGATCCCGTTCTGCACAATCTGGTATTAGTAAGTGTGGGAAGTGCTGCACAAGCAAAGTGTCAATAACTATGCTGGTTCTTTTTTGACAAAATCAATTAATATGCCTAGTCCACAAGTACAGTAGGGGCATGGGGGGAATGTGAGATGGAGCTTCCACTCCTTACCCTGAATAGAAAACAAAATGAACAAAGCAAATTCTGTATCCTCAAATATATTTTTTATTTTTGACTCCTCAATATGATATGGTTTTGCTTTAATGAAATTTCTTAGATGAGAAAACTGAGAACATGAGACACAGACTGCATTTTTATCCAGATATAAGTCTCAGTACATCTGGTGGTAGAAGACTGACCCCTGTAAAAGAAGAAGTACACACAAAAAAGAATGGAAATGGAAGTAAGCTAGTAGTAATAGATTATTTCAGCTACCAAAGATTAGTGGCTCAAATGTCACAGAAGGATATAGCTAAGAGTACCAAATTCGTGTTACCACAAATGACTGCTTTAAGCAGTAGGTAGCTTTGCTGGTGCACTACAGATTTAGTCTTAAGTAACAAATGAGATCTGTTTTAAGAAGTAATTACAGCTGAATCCCACTGTCACAGTAGCTGGAAGATAGTGAAGATTAGTATAGTGATCCAAACTTTAGTGTGTCCAAAGACATAAGACACAAAACCAAAGGTAAAGTACTTATGAAAACAAGATCCTTAAAATGAACTTGGTATCTGTTTAAGTTTATGCCACAGTAGAATGGTAAAACCATCAAAGATGTTGTATTAGATAATTTATTCACGTAACAAATAAGTCTACCAAGAGTTAAAGGCAGCCTGTGATGCCAGCAGGAAGTGTCATGAACAGCAGCAACTGAATTCTGTAACTGACATGTATTAGAGGGGCTCTGTGGGGAAACCTAAGATGCAAGTGGCCAGAAATAAATCCAAATAAAGATAAATATTTGGAATCAAAGACCCCTAGGCATCAAGAGACTTGTTAAGCTGTCTTGAGAGACTAGAGCAAAGTCAGCATCAGATCTAACCTCTCTGCAGATGTTACTGCTTACAAGGAGCAGGCCACTAGGGCATGAATTTCTTTTTGCTGATAAGAAAGCTCAGTCATTGTCAGAAATTGACATGAAAACATTTGATATCAAGCTAAAAGAGGTCATTTAAGTTAAGAGTTTCTTTTTCTTTGATACTATAACAACAGTAGCTAGAATGAAAAAAATGCAGGAACCCATACTGTTTGTCTCTTGCTCCAAGGAACAGACAATCTCTGATGTGTTTTTACAATTTATTCTTTAAAACCTGAATGACGGAGATTATACCACATCTTTAGTGATCTATTTCTTTCCATAACTATTTTTAGAGTTAGAAAGTTTTCCAATTTTAGCTTAAACCTTTCCTGCCGCAATTGAAGCCAGTCAGTTTTTGTCCTGTTCTCAGAGTCATGAAGAACCGTCAGTTGCATCCCTGCTTACAAGAACCTACTACATATTGGAAGTTTATCATATCACCACCACACCTGCCATAAGCCTTTATTTTTTTTTAGAGCAAATATATCCTTTCCCTTTTTCAGTTAGTCTCTATCTTTTAAATATCAATTTGTAACCTTGTAACCTTTTTTTTTTTTTTTTTTTTTTTTTTTTACTAGCCTATTAAACTATACCAAACTAATACTTCTGAGAGGTGAGTTAAGAAAAACAATTACTACTCCTGTCTTGCGTATGACACATCTGTTAACATGTCCCAGGATGAGTTTTTCTGTTTTTGCATTAGCATCATATTGTTGACTCATATTCAATACGTTGTTTACAGTAACACCCAGGTCTCTTTCTATGATGTTGTTACTATTCTCAATTTTGTATTTATGCATTTGACTTTTTCTTGCCTCAGTATAGTACTTTGTACTTGTCTTTATTGAATTTCACCTTATTGATTACAGACCACTTCTCCCATTTATAAAAATCATTTTGAATTTTAATCCTTCAGCTCCCTTGCAGCCCCTTATACTTTGGCATCATGCAAATTTTGTAAGTGTGCTCTCCATTCAGTCACCCAGGTCATGAATGAAAATGTTGCATTGTATCTGATCTTGACTAGACCCAGCAGAATTCTATATCATATAAACTTTTTGCTTGAAAATGTGGTATTGGTAAGTCTTGGAGTATTTTTTTAAGCAGCTCAGCATCCTCTGTGTAGTAATTTTCCCCAGAAAAAAATATCTCTGACACTTTCTATGAGAATGTCTTGTAAGATGGTACCCAAGGACTCCCTGATGTCAGTGTACATCACTCCTGTCTCTTTCACTGCAGGCAGATATTCTGCTAAAGAAAGAAAATACATCAGTTTAATGAACTTTTGTTTGCAACAAATCTTTGCTGTCTCTTTCTTTTTCATTTTGCCCTCCAGGTGCTTTTAATGTAACTGTTTAATAATTTATTGGAGTATTTTTTCTTGATATCAAAATTATGGTGTATGCCTGATTCATCCTTTGTTTCTGAATATTGTATTATTTCTCCTCTATCCATATTCACCTGTCTTCCATGAATTCTTGAAGTCAGGGATGGCAATGAGATGTTATGAATGTTTTAATTCTAGAACCAGTACACAGAAAATTTCTGATGTAAATATTTAGATAGTGAGGGAATATAGAAATGAAGATTGTGTATTTAAATTTACAAGACAGAAAATAATATAGTAGAATAACATATCAGAAGGAAAATTGTATAATCAGTGTATTAGTATTCTGTGTAACTTTAACAGGCTTTCCCTTCTAAATATTGCTATATAATTATAAGAAGTTATGATTAGAGACTGGACTCTCATGCACTAGAAAGTAATTAAGTAATGGAAATATATATGGAATTTTAATGTGTAGACAAAGGTATTTTTTGTAATATTTGTTAATGTTCTTTACCAAATCTGCATCTTAATAAAGTGCTAGTTACCAAGTTGCATACTTGAATCTTGTCATTCAGTGGGCAAAATGAGTTTAAAAAGCATACAGAATGTTAGGATATAAATAGTGAGGTATGGAAATACTGAAAATATTTTTTCTTATGTCATTACATAAGAATGAGACTCACTCAACTTGGGTGTTCATTTGGTTAGTCTTGTTCAGGAAAATACAGAACAAAAGCCAACACCAGTCAGGTATAAAATATAGAGAAAATTTAGTTAAAAGTGTGCACTTAATTTCAGAAATCAAATAATTGAAGAAATATGTCCTCTGGTTTAGGATGTTTTGCTATTGAACTCATAGAAAGGGCCTGAAGAGGGTTATATTGAATGAAAGATAAGGAATGTTGCCCACTGGAATGCAGCCAAGAAAGGTAAGCTACAAAATCATAGAATCACAGAAAGGTTTGGGTTGGAAGGGTCCTTAAAGACCATCTAATTCCAAACCCTTGCCATGGGCAGGGACACCTCCCACCAGACCATGTTGCCCAAATCCCCATCCAACCAGGCCTTGAAAACTTCCAGGGATGGGGCATCCACAGTTTCTCTGGGCAACTTGTTCCAGTGCCTAACCACCCTCAGAGTAAAGAATTTCTTCCTTATATCTATTCTAAACCTACCCTCTTTTAGTTTAACGCCATTGCTCTTTGTCCTATCCATACACACCCTGACAAAGAGTCCCTCCCCAGCTTTCCTATAGGTCTTTAGGCACTGGAAGGCCACTACGGTCTTCCTGGAGCCTTCTCTTCTCCAGGCTGAACAACTCCACCTCCTTCAGCCTGCCTTCATAGGAGAGGTGCTCCAGCCCTTTAACCATCTTTGTGGCCCTTCTCTGAACTTGTTCTAATAGGCCCATGTTGTTCATGTGCTGGAGAACTGAACCCAGTGCTCCAGGTGGGGTCTCAAGAGAGCAGAGAGGGAGGACCACCTCCATCACCCTGCTAATCATGCTACTTCTGATGCAGCCCAGGATAGGGTTGGCATTCTGGGCTGCAAGCACACATTGCTTTCTCATGTCAAGCTTCTCGTCAACAAACACTCCCAGGCCCTTCTCCTCAGGGCTTTGATGATAAGGGAAATGATAAGGGAAAATGACAAGGAAAATATATCATGCCAGCTCCAACTGCCCAAGAGAGGTGAGGCTGCTACAAGAGGTACTGTCAGCAGGCACATGAGCACAAAGCACACCTGCATACCTACACAGACCTCAGAATCACAGAAATATGGAATGGTTGGCAGGGACCACTGCAGGCCATATGGCCCACCCCCTACTCAAGCAGGGACACCTAGAGCAGGTTTCCCAGGTCCATATCCAGGCCGATGCTCAGAGCACCCACATGAACAGACATTGCCAATAGCCTAATTATGCTCCCCGTTCTGGCTGGGCAGTCCATTAGTGGGAGTATGCATATGCATATACACAATGTGGATCCTTCCATCACCCAGGCTTGGACTTTCAGTCTGCCCAGTAGCTCCCACTGAATCCCAGTCACCCCAGTTGGCATGTGGACAGCCCAGAGGCTGCAGCGCTGCTCCAGGTACTGTTACAGACCATCACAGCCACACAGCTAGCCAGGACTTTCCAGGTCCCATTGCTGTGCTCCAGAGAGCTGCTTTTGGTGCCTCATTATGATGAGTTTGTCACCTGGACATTGGGGCCAATGGTTCTGCTGGGGTTGGCCTGGGGAGGCTTGGACAAGGTGTTTGCTCTTCAGGAGTGTTTGATTTGGGTTCCCGCTTGCCCCTGTGTGTCCTTGTGCTCCTTTGCACTTCTAGAAACAAACTTTTGATGGGCTGGTGGCTCCTGTGATGGCAGTAGCCTGGCAGGGTATTATTTGTGCTTCCCCACCTGCCATTGACTCTCAGAGCTCCTTTAAGGGTGTGCAGATAAGCTTTGTCACACATCCTAACACAGAATAGCTATTCTGCTGTAGGTCGGACTCTGGACACACATAAAACATTATAAAATACAATTGGAAATTTTCAGATGCAACTGTTTCTTTGAGATTAAACCTCTCAGGAAAACACCCATATAACATGGTTCTTGTAAGCAAGCTTTTGATGTTAGGTGTTGTGGAAGGTCCAATTATTACCTGAATCTGTTCTTTATTCTCTTTGAAGGAAAAAAATGTCAATAAATCAAAGAAGAAAATGACTGTGTCACTTTACCCTGGTCATTTTTTTTTTTTTAATTTGGTTTTGTTTTTATGCTGAATTTTGATGGAAACATAAAAAGTGCTTTCTGTTTTATAAAGAGGTTTGTGCAGATTGCTGAGATTCACCTCCAAAGTGTTAGAAGTTGAATTCTAAATCATAATGAAAGTCTTCCCTTTTCATCAAGTTTTAGTTATTATGTGAAAGAGAAAGGAAATTGCTTTCTGATACCTCTTGGAATTATGCGATGCTATAAGATGCTGTTGCTAAGAAATAAGAGAGTTCAACCTTTTTGGCTTGGCAAAAGAATGTGGCCATGAACAACTCTCCATCTGCCTAAGAAGAGCACCTTAATTTATAACTGTATGTTTAAATTTTTATTTTAGAGCACAGGCACAGTTACCTGACATCAAAAGCAGCTTTCCTGGGCTGCAGATTTATTGTGCTTTGCTGGTCTTGGTAGCAGTGTGTAGCAACAAGCATTTCACAGAAGTGGACAGGACTAATTTGACACCATGCAACCCGTTAATGTTAGTCTTTGGACTGAGAACAACTAAAGAGTTTTAATGTCAGAATTGTGTCTCCTGTAAGGGTAGATAACAACTGCAAACTAGCTAGACACTTCAATAGCCTTCTGCTACTTTGTGAGGTGAACAGGAAATCTAATTTGTCTCGTGGTTTCCTGCTGAAATACGTATTTGCAGTGACAAATGTATGAGCACTGCAAAATTCAGTTACCAGATAATGAAAGATATCTTTTGTATTTTGACATGTTTTTTCTACAGTGGAACACTAACCTCACCAGAAAAGTGACTAAGAAGACATAAAATATAATATGGAAATTGTTTCTCTCTTCACCTACTTGAAAAATAATAACTTATAGGTCTTTAAGAGATATAAGCCCTCAATTTCAATATGTGTATTTTAGATACTAAAAAATGGAAGACTTTCTTACTGGAGTAAAGTCTGTCCCAACCTTCACAAGGCCACCTCACAGCTCTGGAATAAGCACAGCTCTGCTGCATAGCTGAAATGACTAAAAAGCATTAATGGAGAGCCAAACTCTTTGGGTGCCATCAAGCCTCACTCTGTGGGAATGCACATGTTTAATTACTAGGGAGAGGTGAGGGCAGAAAACAGCTGGGAAGTGGCTGCTGTAATCACACCATGGTGCAGACCGAAGATTTGATAGCAAGTGGCTAAACTATTTTGTCAGTTTGACAGCAAATTATACCTCAGCTAGAATTCCCTGGTCCCCCTCCTCAGCTTGATGCTACGTATTTTTCCCGCTTCAAACAGTGTGAGAAAGGGAACATCAGGGAGGGCCAGAGCCAAACCTGAAGTTTCATATCAGCTTATGACTTTGCAGACTTCTTGTCGACTCTCTCCTTAAAGCTGATATGCCAAGCTATGAACACAGCAAAGCAGGAAACATCTCCAGAACAAGAAAATCAACACAGTGGAGCTTTTGCCAGTTTTTTTCCTGTCTGCTATCCTGTATCAGAGAACATTATTGGGATTGCTTAGTTTCAACTCTTATTTAAAAATTATTAGTGTTTTGCCAAAGTTAATAATCTCCTGTTGTTATATAAAAATATAACAGCAGAGTCTTCAGAAACATTTATCATTTATGCTTTCTATCAGTTTGCTGGTGCCTGACAATACTCTGCTCGTAGTCAGAAAAGCCGTGATCTGGAAAATCGCTGTGATCTATGTCAACCTCAGTGGCCATTGCCGTGTGAGCTGTTAGCAGCTGCAGCACTACATTAACAACAGACTAATTAACATCTGCTGGGTTCTTCATTTAGTTTTATGTGCTGATTCACTTGCAGCCATGTACTTACCTATGCTGGGTTCGTCTGCAGCCTTGTGGTTTCACAACTATCTTCAGCCAGCTTGAGAAGGTGCTCTTCCAAAAAGAGCAATTCTTCTTCTCCCTCTGGTGCATGTTACCACTGACTCCCCTGTGATAGTGCTGGTGCTTGTGTGGCTACACAATGACTCAGAGAAGCTCGCTAAACCCAGTAGGGAAAAACAGTCACAAAAAATGTATTTTTTCACCTAGGTCAGCAAGCTTTTACAGCTGACTGTGCTGACAAAGCAGCATGGCACCAACACAAAGGAAAGGTGAGGATATGTAGCCAGGCAGAGGGAGGAGTTGCACCTTTCCGCAGCAACGGAGGTCACTTCACAGAGGAATGAAACCACTCCTCTGTGGGGTTAGCAGAATACATCTGCACTGATTTTCCTTGTTATCATGAGGTCTTGTTTCCCTCCTTCATAATAGGCTCAGTCATGCTGTGAAACTGCTTGTAGTACAGCTAAAAAGAAATGAACGCTGTGTTTGGACCCTCCAAACACCTCTGCTGGCAGCATGGCCTGCCAGTACCTTCTAGCTGTTATTTCAGCTCAGGTGTCAAGCCAAAACTCCACATTTGTCCACACAGGTTTTTACTTCAGTTTTTGTGTTAGCACAAGTGGACTGATGTGTTAGAAGGGCAAACTCAAGTAGGAAGCATGGATGGGAGAAGTTGGTCTGACTGACTCTTCACAGGCCACAAGGGGCAGAGCTGGTTTAAATTACACATAACGGAGAATTAAGCCTAGAATTAAGGATGTATCAAAAGAACTCTGCTTGAGACATGGCATACGAGAAGTGTCAAGAGATCAGATGGCGTCATATAGATTTTAAAGGTATAATTTGAATTTCATACTAAATGTGGGTGAGCCTAAAAACAAGCAATAGAGGTGAAACAATTACCTCTACTTCTGGAAACATTTCTGAAAGTTGTTCCCTTGTCTACCATGCCACTGCTACAGATATTTACAAGGAGCGGTCAATGCTGCTTTAACAAATACAGCACAGCAACATTCCCTGGAGAGCTTCTATGGCATGTGAGAATAGTCGGTCGGATAGCTCCTTGGCCTTGCTCCCAGCTCTTTCTCTTATGCCAGAGGCTGAACTGAGTGAACCAGCTATTCGGGGCTGGTTTTACAGTTCTCAAAGTATTCCATGATTTACAGAAGCTCCTTGGCTGGACACTTCATATTATTTAAGACCTTCAGATATGAAATTTGCCTTTTTTTTTTTTTTTTTTTTTTTTTTTTTAATTACAGATGTTTTGTCATTTCCTTTCAAGGAAAAACAATTGCTGATCATCCCAGTACCTCCCAGCCACACACAAGTTAAGGATTATCATTGCTACATCCTGGTGTTTGGCTTCTGGCAGAGGATAACCTGTGCCATTAGCTGTGCCTGCATTTTAAAGACAACTTGTCAAAGTTGCTGTTAGCCCAGCAACTACAAATGTCTAGTTTTGTACTGCACTGAAAGTTTTGTACTGTACCCCAAAATCTGAAGATTGTATCTAGGATACAACTCACCAGCAAATACTGAGCATATTCCAGAGAAGAACAACCAAAAGTAGCACCTTAGCAGGAACAAACCTGTATTGTTCCTTTTTTGGCCTGTACTTGGGTTAGTGAAGTAACACATAAAAGACGAGAGTCAGCAGTGAGTGACCATGATCTCAGTTGCCAAGAAAGGCTTACTCCCCAGCTCCTTGCTCCTGCTTTTCCTCACCCAGGTGCTCCTGCTCCTTCAACCCCTCTTCCTTTCTTTTGCCATCTCTGACCATCAGCAGGATTTCTGTAAGATGATCTTACTCACCCAGCGATGGGAAATGATCCCTTTTTGCTCTTTCAATTAATGAATCTGGCTACTAGAAATACTTCATTAGCTCTGGAGCTGGCATGCTGTAAACAGCCAAAGTGGCTAGTGCTGGGGCAGAAAGGTGAGAGGGTAGGGTTGGGAGCAGTGCATGTGTCAACAGTGTTAGGGTGTTAATTCAGCTCACCAGAGGTGTGAAACTGTCACTTGGAGTCAACAGCCTGTCTTGCAAGCAAAGGCAGTGAAAATACCTACCAATAAGGTTCTATAAACTGGTTAGACATATTACTACAGTGAGTAATGGGGACAAGAGCTAGAAGGGAATGTTATCCAAGACCCAGGTCTTCATTCTCTGCAAAAGCACCACTGCTAATAGAATAATGCACAATCAAAACATAACTGGAACAGAGGGCAGCTTGAATTATTTATAGTATTTTATGATGAATTTAATAATAAAAACTGTGTGGGTTGTAGTACTCATTTTTCTATTTATTTTATTTTAATTATTACTTCTATTAATTATTTATTTAATAGCTAATTTTGTATGACACCTTTTCTGTATGATTCCTAATTTGCATTAGAATTTACTGAGGCTTTCTCTGTTGTTAATAGAAGGGCATACATACACACTTGCTGAACTTCTGCTTGAGACTATAATGATGTAATCCATCAGAATCCCACAAGACTCAGAAAGGCTATCTTATCCCTAAATGCTTATGCCAGAGTGTTTGCAACACCTCTAATTTTTAACATTTGTATGCTCACAACACTGGAAAAATTAGGAAGCTTTATTGCTTCCAGTACTATTGGGATATCAGAGTGCAGAGGTGCTAAAGTCCATATTCATGAAAGATATTTTAGTGCATAGATTTCACTAGATGACTTGCCTGAGGTAGTAAGAAAAACCTTTGTGAAATAGGCACTGAACTTCAACCTGCCATATCCAAGAGTTCCTTCTTTACTACTGGCCTTATCTTGGTTGTCTCATTATACGCACAACAAATTGTTCATTTAAGGCTGGGTTTAGACTACTTTGGTGTGGAAAAATTTTCATATAGTGGGAATTTTGGATGGAGGTCATGGATGTGGGAAGGATAGAAAATAGCTGCTGATGCATAAAGTTTTGAAACTTTTGATGTCATATCCATGACATCAAAACTGAGCTTAAATTAAGGAATACCAAGTTACGTTGAAGCCCTGAGACACTGAAGTCAGGAGAGTGGAAGAATTCCTCTGAAGAAAAAAAAAAAAAGAAAAAAGCAACACAAGAAGGTACTTTGTATATTGACTTAACATTGCTTTAGAACAAGATGTCACACAGAAAGCTGGTCAGGTGACATCCTGTGCACCTGTTTGGAATGCATAGCATCTAAAAGAAAAGGAATCAGTTTTAAGACTAAGTCTAAATTGTTAATACACAGGGTGCTGTTTTCTTTGTGTTGCAGGCTTGCTTTGCTATATTAACATGAAAACACTTCTTAGTATTTCATATCATTTATGAATATAATCATGTCTCTAAATTTTGTAACCTTAATTTATATAAATCAATTTTGTGAAATATTTAGAGGGGTTTTGCATGTATTTTTTTACAGGTAAAAAAAAAAAAAAGAAATTTTAAAAGGCAGTATACATGAACCACAGAACAACTATTTTCCAAGGGAGTTTTCCCTGACGGGAAAGGAATTTTTGATAGCACTTCTTATTTCTTATACTGCCTATAGGATACCAACCATCCTATAGGAACAAAAAAGTTGAATTTCTAACAGGTGATGTACAAAAACTAGGCTATGCTTTATTCTGACATGCCTTGTTCTGGGAGTTTAAAATAATACTGGTAACAGAATAGGACTTTGGAGCAGTGCGTGAGCTTCCTGAGGCCTATATGTGGTGTGCAGATATATGCATGGATACGTCTACATTGCCTCTTGAGAATTGTTCTAAGGTTGACTTCAAGGTCTTTTCTCAAGATGTTCTTAGCCCACAGAAGTAATCAGGCTTCATGTGAACCAACTTTGTATATGGAAAGGTAGCAGAAGGTGAATGCTACATTTATGGCCTGCTGGAAGCTGCCTTCAGACAGGTATGTAGGTGGTTGCCCTGTGAATCTTCATAACCATGTAATTATTTGTGGCTATTTTTATCTCAGTGGTAAGAGTATTAATCAGACAAAATAGACAGCACACACTAGTCTTACTTTACAGGATAAGTTTCTGCTCAATAAATCTGTTTATATTTTCATACCATAATAATTAGATTTTTATTTTCATGATTTTTTTTTTCTTTTTTTATTGACAAAACTTTCAGTGAAATACAGACTGTATTGAAAATCAGTACTTAAATGTTATTTTAGCAATCCCATGGGTAACATGTTTTATATTCAAAATATTTTGTTTATATTTAGTGCTGCAATAAAAAAAACAACTTCTCTTGAGGGCATTAAGAGTATTTGATTTAATAAAGGAAGATTGGATTTAAATGCAAGAATTTAAGACAGATGCTATTGAGTAGCCTTGAAACAATGACAACAACAATTTGAACACATTAAACTTGTCAGAAAGCAGCACTATACTAAAAAGAAATAAAAGAAATATGTATGCTAAACATATGCACTCTTTGTTTTGTCATTAGATTTGTCCAGTTCAATCACCTTCTGGTGATTTTACAAATGCGATCTGTTCTCAATGTATTTAATCTTTCTTCCTTTCCCTTAGTGTAATTCCTGGCAATATTCACACAAGTAAACACTGACATATTTAAGAAAAAAATTTTAAAAAGATTTTTTCCAGGATGTGTTTCAGTAAGCACCCCTGGGCTTTTCTAGCAGCTCACTGCCACCTGAGAAGGGGAGCTCTTGCTCCTCCTGTGCTCCAAGGATCTCTTAACAAGTCTCTCTTCCGCATGCACTCTCTGCTGCCAGACAGCCCTTTATTGTATCCTTCTCTTCTTACTCTAATACTTATCAGTCCCCTTGTCCCCTCCCTGAGCCAAATGAACTCACTATTTAAGCAGGACATTTTTTTTTTTTTTTTTTTTATTATTATTTTTTGGGGTTTTTGCCAGAAGTAAGTTTCCCCCAAGCAGGTTGTAAAATAAAAAAAAAAAAAAAAAAGAAAAAAAAAAAAAAGAAAAGGGTCTTAGTGTGAGGACAAAGGGGGAGCTGCTTGTGGGAATGTACCCCAGGTGACTCATAGCAGAACCTGTGATTAGATAATCATGAGCATCTTACGCTGATATAACTTTTAATATGGTACTGAATTAACAAGTAAGAAATTTCAGAAATTGTTTGATAAACTTTATTCTAAAATGATATTGCTGGAGACAACTGCAGTGAAGAATTTTTACAACAAGCAATGTCCTTTTAATTATAAATATATATATATATATATATTTATGTTTAATGAGGCTCTATCGTATTTGCTAACAATTTGAGACTTATACTTCTCAGATTCTGTTAACATCTACACTGCCAGGATTATCTCTTCCCAGCAGCTGAATAAAGCATTGAAGACTAAGCCAACCTTCTCCCAGTAGTGTCCCTACCTGCTGGGGATGCGGCTCAAAGCACAGTGAGCTGGACTACTCCTGGCACCCACCAGGCTATATCTCTAAGATCATGGAGGTTATTACATTGCTGCTGTTCAGAGTAACAGGAAAAGTGAAATTATAAGAAAGACATCAAGCAGAGGTATTTTTCAGTTTCTCTAGCTTCTTTTCCACAGCTTATTTCTTCCATGTGTGTGCTAGGAACTGCTGCTCCTAGACCTCCTGAACTAGCCTGTCATTTCTCAGGCTGAAAGCCTCGATGCTGTAGGCAGGGATGAAGGTCAGGCATAAGTCAGTGAAGCTGTGCAAACAGTTAAAGCAGAAATAAAGAGTTTGGAGTGGCTGATATCCAGTGGGGATATCATTGCACAACTGGCTGTGTAGAGTGGACCTGTGCAGGTCAGCCCATTGGCCCCTTCCAGCTGGCTCCCCTGCCTCCCCCAGGTCCAGAGAAAGTGCAGGAAAGGGCTAGGTTTATAGATAAACAACTCAAGTACTGTTAAAAAATGGGCACTTTCCCCTTTTAAAGGAATGTAAGAACAGTTATTTTGAAGGATATAAAAGCTATGTGTGAGCTTCAAGAGACTGTAAGTAATGTTACTTGTGGTTGTCAGATGCTTTAAATATGTGTGATTAGGCTTGAAGGGGAAGAATAACAAGCATCGCTTTTTAAAATAAAGAAGCCATTGGCTTTTCTTTTCAGCACTGAAAAGACAGAATCCAGTACTTTGGCATTTAACAGGAATTATTTTTCTGTGTGCCTGGTTGAACAGAAAAGTGAATGAAGAAAAGAATGACAAGCTTAGAACCCAGATGCTTCTGTTAGCTTAGTGAGGTGGAAAACAGAAGAACAGTTATTATGAAGAAGAGTTAAGTTGCAAGTATATGAGATTGCAAACAACACAAAAGATGATATCACTAATGACAAATTAGTGAAAAATCCAATTTATCAATGTTTTCTGGAAACATATTTTCATTTTATGAGGCAGGTGCTTCCAGTGAATACCATAAACTCTCAGTTATTTTTTTGGTTGCTATAAAACAAACGTCTAATTATTGACAGATTGACCTAACTACGTTAAAAAGGGCAGGCCCCAATTCCTTGAGCTGCATTCAGTTTCAGATTGCAATATTTGTGCAAGGCAAATATGAAGACTTCTGAATTATTTTAAAGTAATTCTTAATGTTACATTTTTTTTAGTGCTTCTTTGCTTTACTCAAGCTCAAACATACTCCCCAAAGTAGCCTAGGCTTAGAATAACAAAGAGGTGTAATAATGGAAGGAAATACACAGTGCAGTCCCAAATTCTGATCACAGCACAGATATTGGCATAGGCTCAGGTTTGCTGCAGAAGTGAAAATCTGTTGAGAGTCAGTAGGACTGTACAGCTTTCTTGTGGCTTCCTCTTGCAACCTGTCTATACCGGTTAGGCAAAATGCAAATCAGTAACCAAAGCCCTAGTCATCTGGAGTAATGGTAGGCTTGAATGGGGACATGAGGATGATAGAATCTGAAGGATGAGGAAGTGTTCAGGAGAGAATGAGGCACAGATGTGGCCCTGGGAAACTCCCTTTGGTGCAAACTTACCAGCTGACTCTTTAGTAACCGCATTTTGCCCTTGTGCTCTCCACCTATCAGTCAGCAAGGAGGTCTAGTCACTGTGCTTTATTAGTCACCAGTGCAAGGAAAGGAAGCCTAAACCTACCACGTGAAGTACCCAGCACTAGGACAGACACCTCCTTGGGAGGCTCGAACTTTTCTGCCTATTTCAGAGTGTAAACATTTATCTCCTGCAGTTCTCAAACTCCCAGGTTGACATGGAAAAGAGTCCGAAGACAATTAGATAAACAATTGATTATTCTCTTTTATCCTGGTGGCAATACATAAATATCAGAAACTATATGGTATTTCCATGGTCCCGGGCACCATGTGACCACAGATGAAAATAGCTCGTCTCCAACCAATTTTGTAACAACATTGACTCAACTGAAAAAGGAGCTAATAATATGATGGCAACACATTAATCATTTGGTCTACGTAGATATTTCATGGTAGCATGGTTGCATCCTGGAAAACTGTGTCACAAGCAGATGATGTATATATGAAAGTTGTTGGATAATACAACTGCAAACATTTGCTCCTCAGCAGAACCTGTTTTATCATTTTCTATACATTTTTATGTGTCAGCAACATATTGCAAGAGTTTTGTTCCAAAACTATAGTTGGATTATTGTTATTAGGCCTCTCAGTTTCCATGATATCTTACATTTGACAGTCCACCATGGGCAACTGGTACATTTACCTCTGCATAAACTTCACTAGGTCTTATAATATATATATATATTTTGCTTCTCTTACCCATCTATATAAAATAAATTTTCCATTTATTCAGCTGAGAAAACGATTGCTTTTATTTTTTAAGGAGTCCCCACTGTTTCCATCTAAATAGCTATAACTTGATTAACAAAATATGTAAAGATTATGCTTACTGTCAGCCTCAGGTCTTGTACTTAGTCTTTACTCATCACAACCATATATAAAGTATCTAAATCAATATATAAAAATTGATTTAGATACTTAGGCCTTTTATTGCTATTAATATGTAATAAATATTTGGTATAAGATCCCAACTAGCATGTGAGAAGGTTTATGTACAAAGAGGTTGACTGTAGAGATGGGATTGATTTAAATTACAAACATGCTTTTAAAAAATTTAGTAGCACATGGATTAATTTCTGTAGGAAGTTTGTAAGGAAATGAAAGATTTCTTTTTTGTCTTAAAGTTGCTGCATGTTATCTGCTGTTTGCAATCAGAGCTATGAGATACTTTATAAATTTGTAATGTCATCTTCAAAGAGTTACTGTCTTCTAGTAGCCTGGATCAAGGATTCTGCATTTGACTGTAAAACTGGGACAAGCAGTCACCAAAACTCATATGCATATCCTTTCCTTTGCTGAAAAATAGTCTACTTAGTTTGCTATTATGTTCTTTTGCTGACAAACTGAATTATATTTGAAAGATATTTTACTTCAAAATAGAAACATTTATACATTACCTAAAATAGACCACATTTTTAGATTCATTCATCCTTCCCATTTTAATTTCATAGCTTATTGGTACTAGCGGTTTTAAATAAGTTGGGTTTGTGGCAGAATCCCATATGCACGTGATTTCTGTCAGAAATAGCTCTTGGCAAAAAAAAAAAAAAAAAGAAAAAAAAAAAAAAAGAAAAATGGAGACTGGCCTAAAGCTAAATATCTTCTGCATACAGACACTAAGAACAAAGAGTTAGTCAGTCTGGAGAGGGAAATTTAGGCAGGGAGAAACAAGGCAGTTTTGCAAAAAGATAACATTGTAATCTCCAGAAATAATTTTTAGCGCATCTGCGGCAGTGACTCAGTGGAATAGAATGAGCAGTAGCCATCACTTGTGGCTTCTGGACTTTCCTCCTAACCTTGGCTCTGGAAATAGATTATCCTTGCTCTAACATGTACCCACCGGCAGCTATTCCACCTCCTGAAGACAGGCACAGCAGATCACCTTGCCAGCACAAATACCAAGAAGGCTATATCATACCCATTTACGCAAAATCCCCCAACTGTCTACTAAAATCATTTATGCTCATTCACTGTCTAGTTCCCCAAGTTTGAATTACTGTTCTGGTTACAGAAATAAAAGTATATGCAGCTATTATGATGTACTTGTGTTGACGATGTCAATACTTTTTAACCATTTATTTTCTTGACTGGTCTTTACAGAAGCTGCATTAAGCAAATTAACCAGTTCTGGGGCAGAATTAGGACAGTAACCTCAAAAAGCAGTCCAACCACGCAGACTGGACTGGTAATTGTGGAATGTCAGTATTCAATTCAGTGCTACAGACTGTAAGAAGCAGACAGAAGCTATTGGTTTCTTTAATGATTTGCGTGCTCCTTCCTTTTTCTGCAGCTTACCAGTCACTATCAAACTCTGAAGGCAAAAGGAGGAGCCAGATTCTTTCAGACTCTTAACAGGAGAGAATGACAGCTCTTGCCAATGACCAGCCCTCATAGTTTTAGAGGTCACATTACTGATTAACAGCCAATATGTATTAGCTTTAGTCATCTGAATTATTCTGGGTCTTTAGTGTGCATCTTAGACTTAAACGTTACTGTAACCAGCTAATTTAATGTTATTAAAGCATTTGTCTCCAATATCAATGTAAATATCATCATCAAAATATCATCAAAATTGTCAGCTAATGCCAAGGTGACTTGTGAACCCCTGACCACACAGAGCAACAGAAAAGAGGCAGCAGAATAAATTAAGGCTGAGAAACCATAAAAAGTCCATGCAAAGATAGAGGTTTGAAATGGATATGATAGAAATCTGTCATTTTATTCTTGCCAGAAAATTTACAGCATGTATGAAAAATAGGACATTTCTTAGCACTAGAACCATCCTTTGCAGCCTGCAAGGTGAATTCTGTGTAGAAAAAAAGTTAGTCAGTTCTGCCCATGTTACCTGATGTGTCATTCTCACAAAGCAAGGAGCAGCAGAAGAGATGAGATTTACTGAAAGCACGTGTTACCTCAGCTTTTCAAACAAAAACAAAAACAAAAACAAAACAAAACAACAACAAAAACAAACAAAAACAAAAACAACAAAAAAAACCCACCATGAAGTGCATGTGTCCCTTAAAGTTAATAATCACTATGTTGTAATATAATGTCCATATAATCTTTAATACCTAATAAAAATGAAAATATGTCCTTTTGAAAGAATACTGATGTCTTCTTTCCCTAAATGGTGATAATCCTAGAGGCATTATTTGACAGCCTAGGAGAAAAAAAGGTGCTATTAATATGCCTTTAAAAGAAAGGTATACAGAAAAAGCTTTAATGCACTTTGCTGTAAGAAAATTTACTTAATGTGTACCTTCATGAATTTCATATATTGAATACAGTATTTATGATGAGTTTAAGAAGCAAGACATGTTAGTATGTAAATGAAAATTACTTATGCTTTCTTTTTGCAATTAATCTCTGGCATAAACATGCAATGAAATCAGTAGCAATTTCAACACAAAACCCTGAAATAAAAGATTAATAACCTGGAACTGTGTACTGCTATTGAATTGCAGGTAGAAATCTTTTATCTTTAAATGTAATTAATTTAATTCAAATTATGTACACATGAAATATAGATGTGCTGCAGGACAGTATTAAGAAAAAATAAATAGATTAACAGATACTGCAGATCTTGGCAAACAATATTAGTCTTGCTGTAACAAACTTAAATATAGAAGGATTCTAACTTTGACTTTTTTTTTTTTTTTTTTTTTAATTCTTGTAAAAATTGAAATCTCTACTTTAAAGCACCTCTAATTAATTTACCTCCTTGGCTATTTTTATTATTTGCTTTCTGAATAATGAAAACATTGCATAGTGAAAGCACTTGTGAGAATCAAGAAGAGGAAGTGTTCCTCATGCCTTGCAATATCATCATATTTCCATGATTTAAAAATCCTAAATGACCAGGAACCACAGCACAACACACTTTCAAAAGTTATCACTTGAAATGTCTGTCAGTGCTGAAGGAACAGGTGATTTTTTTTCATATGCTGTTATTGAAATTAAAATAAACCTATAGAAACAGTCATGGCCAACCAAATGTAGTAATAATTAATAGATAAAGAACTAGGGGCAGTGCTATAGAAGGATATTTTGGCATCTGAGGCAGGATGTTGGTTTGCTACACCCAGCCTGCCTTCACAGAACAAAGAGGAAAGAGAAGATGCTTCTCTCTTTTATTACAGTGTTGCTGTGGTAAATGGCTCTTAGAAGCACTTGGATTTCATGCATTCAGTCTGCTTGTTCTGGTTTGGTGCTGTTTCAGAAATGGCATTGGGGGTGTGTGTGTGGGGAAGGATGCTGGCCAGGGTTGGGGTACTACTCTTCTGCTGTCTTGCATGATGTCTTAGCCAGAAGTGATGGTCATTGTGATGATCTATTTTAACTTCACAGTCCTCAGGTCTCTTCAAATGGTTCCCTTTGTCTCTCAATATTTCTCTGAAACTTACTGTCTTGGCAGATATTGATATTGATTGGGAAGAGTTAAGTGAAATCTTCAGGATCCCTTTGGCAGGTTTCTCATAACCTCACTCAAATGGAAGTGAAATGAGAATGAAGTGGTAGGTAGAAGAGGCTGGAGAAAGCTTTTTGTGGAAAATATATATATATCTATATATATATATATTTGAGAAAAGAGTGGCCTTTCTACCTTTGCTAATTTATGGCCTCAGGAAATTAAATCACCGAGAAAAGATGAATTTGGGCTCTATGCAGTGTGCAGCCTTCAGCTGGCCATCTAATAAAGAAATTGACCTTACAAAAAAAAACATAAATCAACCTTCAGCAGTTCACAAAATCTAACCAAACATTTTAGTTATGAATCTCCTTGAAAATTGGCTCAGGATTGTACATAAGTAGCTTTTTATCTCTAAGAGTATGACTACTTAATTTGAATTTCCCCTGGATGCATCTTTATAGCCTCTTATATGATGCCTTTATAAGAGGTACCTTATAAGGTACCTATAGGTACCTTATATGACAAGCTCTTATAGATGGCTTTATGGCATCTTTATTTTTTTATTTTTTTTTTTTATTTTATTTTTTTATTATTATTATTTTTTTTACCTTGCCATTCTTAATAGTATTAACACTGAAATTGAGTTGGCTGGCTGAAAACAAGGTTTTAGCTGCTTCTCTTTTTCTTTTTCTTTTTCTTCTTTTTCTTTTTTTTCTTTTTTTTTTCTTTTTCTTTTTCTTTTTTCTTTTTCTTTTCTTTCTTTTTCTTTTTCTTTTTCTTTTTCTTTTTCT
>CM021766.1:32811151-32836416 GCA_011076525.1 Nettapus auritus | reverse complement strand
TTTTTCTTTTTCTTTTTCTTTTTCTTTTTTCTTTTCTGTAGAAAAAAACTTATTTTACAATGTGCTTTAGATTGGTCCATACTGAGAAAGTCTGCTGAAGTTGTTTTTGTTGTTGTTGTTGTTGTTTTTAAGGTTTAGTATAAGTGTCATTTTTGATTGCTATTTCATAAAATAGAAGATCACTACTGAATTAGTACCAGCAATCTTACTTTCCTGACCTGGATCTGCACCTTCCTGGCAAGCAGTGCCCTTTGATGGAGAAGAATGCAGGTTCATAATATATATATTCACAAAGGACTATTACTTGATAAATGTATTTTTTTTAAGGTCTGATAACTTTAAAATGCAGAAACGTAATATAATAGGACGAGAAGGGAATTCTGCAGTAATCTCATCTGTCTCAACACCTGTTCCTGAGGAGGCAGAGTGCCACAGTGCTGTTTTTATGAGCCATTTCATGGTTAGTCAGAGCTGAAGAGAAGAAGGCTTCTATCTAGAAATGCAATGGGTTTCTTTTTGCAGCTTTTGGAAGAGGAACTTCTCAAAGGACATCTGGAAAATAAGTAGTTACACAACATGGCAGGGAACTGAGCAAACGGATCTAAAGGTAAAGTAAATACAAGGATATTGGCAGAGTATGATCAGCCTGGGAATGTCACTTTGGGGCAGGATCATGAGACAAGGGTGAGGGCAGAACATCAAAACAGTAGCAGTGAACAGAATGGAAATGTATGAGAATGGTGAACTAGCACATGCCATGAATGGAGAAAGGGTCAAATGTCCCTTTGTTCTGTGTATGTCAGGCTACAGTTTCAAATGGACATAACCTGTATTCTGGTTGAAAGAGCTGCATTAAAATTTTGAACTTTATAGACTAATATAATGCACGTACTCATTTAAACCTTTTTATTTTAAACATGGAGAGGAAAGAAGAGATCTAATTCCCACATAAGAATGTACTGGCAATTTTGTTGAAATGTTAATGATAAATAAAGGTAGTGCTTATTTTCTGATCTACATTAGGAATCTGCAGGATTAAAAATCTGAAAGTCTCCACAGTAACAGGTGGCAACTATAAATCAGCATGTGAAGTGACTGAATATCGGGTTGTGTATATATGGAAAGAGAAAATGCTGGAATAATGTTTTAACCATTTTTGGTAGCCAGCACAGTGTGTTAGCCACAGAACAAGCTTTCCTTGTTATGACATTTGGTAAAACATTTTTCAGAAAACCATTTCTACTGGAGGCTGTGGCCTGTATTTTATTCACATGAAAAGGTTAAAATTTTGTTTCAGCCTAGTAGATGGTAGATAATAATTGTAAGAATAAGGTTGATGTTCAAGATGCCATGTCAGCAAGCTGGTATCTATGTGGAAATGTTATGGGCTGTTGACAAAACGTGTTCTTCTGGCTAAGTACCCACCAAGTTCCCCACTGAGAAGGAAGTTTTAATTGGTGACAAGAGAATTACTTCAATCATACCCCACAGTAGGGGAACATACATGAAGAAAATGACTATACTATGGAGTTTCAGAGGAAAAATATATATATATATATATATTTACAGGGAGAGTGCTGAAGAAGTAAACTAGAACACAGAAGAAAAGGAAAACAATTTTTGAAGCTCTCTAGCAAAGAGTAATCTTCATGTTTGTGTCGAATCTAGTTCAAAGTACGATTTTTTTTTTTTTTTTTTTTTTCACCTCTTACAGTCCCAAGGGAAAGTGACATTTTGAAGCATTCAAGAGAATTCCCACAGTTTGTCACTGTCTGCTCTTTACAGGCAGGAAAGCCAGTATTTGTGGAGAACCAGATGCTCAGAATGGGAAGTCCTTCCTGTGGTTTTGTTTGCAAAGCAGAGAGACAAATTGCACCTGCACAGGTTTGCGTGTGCACATGCATATGCTGAAAGCTGCAAACCTGTCCGGTACTGCACATTGGCAACAGGTGTTGTTTTTCTCAGATGCATGACTATCATACCAAAATATTTAAAAAGAAAAGTGGGAGATACTGTAGGCAGTACTGACAACTTGCAAATACTGTTTGCTCAGAATGAAATGGAAACACAAAGAAGGGCCTGCTGAAAAAGTTTACATCTGCTAAGTAGAAAAATGGTTATATTTTAAATATAAGTCTTAGTTTGACAGAGGAGAGTCAGACTGATTTTTAATAGGAGAATTTATGTTAAAAAAACTGAGAGATAGAAAAAAAAAGAATTAAATATATTACTTACTATCAAGCAACTGTTTCCAGAATCTGAGGGCTCTTGAAAGTAGCACAAAAGCAGAAAAACTACAAAGATAAGTAGAAGTATACATCTGTTCACCATGTACAAAAATTCCGAAGAATAACAAAGTGCGTATTCTCCTGTCATGTTTCACCTGTCCCAGAACAGGTATTTCATTGACAGTCTGAACAAGTCCCAGAGTTAACCAACATTCAGGAATCTAGAGAAAGAAAAAAAAAAAAAAAAGATTTGCAGGTTCATTTTTAAAAGCTTTAGCCTTCTGTGATCTACATGGCTACTGAATCCAAGGCATTGTCATAATGACTTATACAGATATATTTACTCCCTAAAATCAACATTTTATGCAGCTCTTAATATATCTTATTATTGTTTTCTGGGACGACTGACTCAAAAAGGATATTTTGGGGGATGATCCTATGTAGCATAGAGATAAGTATAAAACTCCAGAAGTCAAAGGAGTCACAACAAAAAGGGATTGGTGGGTTGCTTGCTCAGAATTATGCATGAAAATACCAAATAAGTAAAGCTGAGTCAAAAACTCAGAAAAAGAAAGGTTATGAATGTACATGTTAAATCAAGCCTCTGTAGGAGGGAAAGAAGGGAGGTCCTTTATGCTCTCTCTTCTACGTAGACTGCCTTTACAGCAGAAAAAAATATATATATGCCTTTTCTCTGAACTGAGTAAATGCCCTCTGCATCAGTTATCAAAGAGGGAGAGGACTTCTTTACAGTCATCTTACTAAAGGAATTACAGAGCTCTTCGAGGAGGTGACATGCTTTTGGGTACTGTAACACCCACATCAATAATATCAAATAACATTTGCTATTAAAGGGAATCCTGTTACGCATGAATTTCTGGTATAAAACTCAGATTCCACCTAATCTTTTAGTTAGTTTCATCCCTTTGAGATGGCCTTGAATAGAAGCATTAGGTTTGCTCAAGCTGTATAGTATTTCTTTAATGCCAGCAACTACAAAGACCTTTCTGCTCAAAACCTTATAAAAAGATCTGGAATTTCAGGTATCCTTTTAGAACTTTTTCAGATCTTTTTTTTTTTTTTTTTCTTTCTTTGTTTCCTTTTTTTTGTTTTTTTTTTTTTTCTATGAAATGTTTTCTTTCTTTTTTTTTTTTCTGTCTGAAAAAAAAAAGATGTTTTCTGCAGCTGCCCTTAGAGACCAGTTTTACGCTTTCTCTTTCAAATCACTAGAATCCTGTAATTAAATGCCTGTCATGTCCTATCCTTATTTGAGAAGAGTGTTTTATGCACTCATACAAGAGAATCATAGAGGAGGAATGTCCTGAGGGAACTGGTAGATGTAGGTGCTAAGCTACCATCTTTGAGAAGCTGTGGCAGACTGGTGAAGTTCCTACTGACAGGATGAGCCAGCATTGTGAGCTTGCAGCCCAGAAAGCCAACAATATCCTGGGATGGATCAAAGGAAACATGTCCAGCAAGTCGAGGGCGTACTGCACTCAGCTCTGGGGGCACAAGAAGAACATGAAAATATGAGTCCAGAGGAGGACCACAAGGATGATCAAAGGGCTGGAGCACCTCTCCTAAAAAGACAGGCTGAGGGAATGGGGGCTGTTCAGTCTGGAGAAAAGAAGGCTCTGGGGAGACCTAGCAACCTTCCAGTACGTAAAGGGGGCCTACAGGAAAGCTTGAGGGGGACCCTTTGTCAGGGGGTGTAGGGATAAGACAAGGTGTAATGGCTTTAAACTAAAATAAAGTAGGTATATTAGATATTAGGAAGAAATTCTTTACTCTGAGGGTGGTGAGCACAGGGAAGTGGATTCCCCATCCCTGGAAATGTTTAAGGCCAGACTGGATGAGGCTTTGAGCAACCTCATCCAGTGGGAGGTGTCCCTGCCCATGGCAGGGGTTTGGAACTATATGATCTTTAAGGTCCCTTTCAACCCAAACCATTCTATGATTATATGATATTGTAATGGTTGAACAGATGTAAAGTGACCATCCCATCCATCCTCCACCCACATACCAATTGATGTTTTCAAATGTATTTTTATAAGTTAGACACACACAAGGAGATTTTTTTTTTTTTCAAATTTGCCTTTTTTTTTTTTTTTTTTCAGTTACACTTTTGCTGGTTACATTTTTCCAAATTAGTACTTTCCCTGTGTCTCAATAGTTGACCATTTGACACTTAACTAATAAATTGATTATATTCTGCTCAGAGTGCTTTTTCTTCAAGAATCTTATCTGCTGGAATATAAATTATCTGGCATGTATGAGATAAAAAGCCAACTAAGTATTCAAGATACTTGGCAGTTAAAGAAGACATCAGCTCTTGAACTCGTGTCCCCTTACCTCATGTTTCTCTTTATAATTACAATCTCTTTTATGAGAACATATTGAAAGGAATCACATTGTGCATTGGCTCTGTACAGTTTTTTCTTGGAAGCCACTGAAAAGCAGGAAACAAGCTCTCAAAGCTAATCTTCACAATGGATCAGTTAGATGTAAAGTGATCTGAAATATATTTTTCAACTTAAAACTGATTGTACGTTGCTGAACATGCATGTTAACATGCATGTTAACTCGTGCTGTCCGTAGGACTCTGTCATGTCATTTCAGTATAGAGATTTTTGCAACTACTTACAAAAACCACTATCAGGAAAATTGTTTGGGAAAAGTACTTCCCAAAATGGAATAAAATTGAGAGTCATATACTCATTTTTTTATACATAAATATGTATATATATATTTTTTACTACTCATAAATTTTTAAACAAAAGTTTTCATGCTGGGATCTACAGAGTTGCTAAGGCTCCTAAGAGAGGCCTGCCCAGTGTAGCTGCCAGATAAAAACACATTACACTTTCTGCAAAATCATGTCCACGTGTGCAATTGCTATTGTTGCTATAAGAAACATGAGAGATGTAAGCAATAGAAGAAAAGGTAAATGGCTGGCAAGGTGTTTCTACACAGTTATCAGTGTGAGGAAAGGAGGACTCAGAGTTATTTTTCTGCTATCAAAAGATTTTAAAGTCCTATTTCAGGATACCACTTCCAAAAAACCATAAAAATTGACATGTCTATCAAAATCTCCTTAAGCAAACTGTTTTTCATTGCAGACAAAGAACAACAGACAAGAAGTGTGGAGTGTATACAGAACCAGAAAAATAAACATTTCCTTGAGGGGAATTTCACTCATAAATCACTTGCACATACATCTAGTTTTCAGCTTAACAAGATGGATAAACATACACATGCACATGCATGTACGCATTGCACATACATATACACAGAAACATACACCCATTTATATGTCTTTTTCTTTGCAAATACTTGAAATGCTTTCTGCCACGTGCAGGGACTAGGGGGATGCCTCTCAGGGTTAATGGAAGCACTCTCCATGGTCCTGGAAAGAAAGCACCTACCACTCTAATGACTGAATCAGGATTACAGGAAAAGACCATTGCTTTGACTTCAAGCAGAAACTAAAGCAGAAAGATGCTTTCATGCAAAGCAAGATCACCACTATTTGTGCTTTTCTGCTTAATAAGCAGAATTAGTAATTTAGGGGGGCACATGGCTCATTTCTCATTGGTTGTACATAGGCTCTGTTGTACAGTTTCTCTCCCCCCAAAAATGCTTTATAAGATATGAAATGCACATAAGGAAAACTAGTCAAAAAAACAATTAGAAATGAGAACAGAGAAAGTGTGGATCTGTTCTGCAAGTTCAATTGGATAATTAAGCAGAGAAAACAGGGTAACTCTCCCTCTGGTATTGCAAGCAAGAGAGATTTGGGCAGTGATGTAATTATTTTCTCCCCATACCCCCTATTAGAGAATGTTACTGCACTTATTTTTAAACCAGCAAACAACATTCCTAGAAGAACTGATACATAGCATATCTCCAAATATGTGAGCTCTTTTTCACATGACTGGTGGCTGTGTATGTAAAATTGAGTTGTGTCAGTGCTGACCATGTGGAGTACTTCTTGGCTGCTTCTCTGAAAATGAGCTGGAACCTGCAAAAAAGATGAACCCATTTAGAACAATAGCTACAAAAATGATACTAGGAAAAAGATGCATGGTGAAATATTCTCTTTCTTGTACAACTCAGTTATGTCTCATGTTAGTCACCAAAGGCAGTCTTTTTTTTTTTTTTTTTTTTTTTTTTTAATTTTAATTTTTATTTTTATTTTATATTCTGAATATAAATTCTGGTCCACAATTCTGTGTCTGTTCTCCTTTGCTAATCTCTGCTGCCATCAGCTTTACCTAAATTGACCATCCTTCTCATCATAAGCAAATAGAAAATGTAAAAAGTGAGAATGTTACAGGCTCATGGGATTTCACAGACTGAGATCTGGGCTGAATATTTTTGTATATAATTCTGAAATGAACTTACTACCTCTTTTTGTGTATACGTGGTGAGTATGCTTCCTATTCTAAGACAACTAACCTGTTCAAAATAACAGGAATCCATGTTAAAGTATGCATTAAATCTCTGCTTGAAAGAACCCCAGAAACTCTGTCTATCACCTCAAATTGAGACCAGCCTGTTTTATAGTTTCTTTCAGGAAGAATATATAACTAAGTTTGTGGTAGAAAGATGAGATGAAATACCTGAAAACTTTATTATTATTATTATTATTATTATTATTATTATTTATATATATATATTTTTGGACATGTGAAAACATGCTACTCCACTAAATTTTGAACATGGAATCCATTTTTCTCCTCTCCTACTAGTTATTCTTTGAGATTTCCTCCTCAGTATTGGTGCAAGTCTTGGAAAGAGAAGTTGAGAAAATAGAGCATGAATTAACGTTTTATTTGTATGGTGATAGGTTTGGTCCCTGACCTTTCTCACTGATTATCTCATATTATTTGCTTGATCCCACTGACTGGCAATTTGTTCTGGTGAACACTTGATTCTGTGGGCCTCAGAAACAACTTTCTCCCCAAAACCCGAAATGGTCAAGTTCACCAAATAAATGACTCATATAGCTATTGTTAAGTATTATGAAAGAGTCATTTACAATTTCTGTGTATATGAAGTGTTTTGTAACTAGAGAAGAATGTGCAATAACAATTTGTATGGCCTAAACTGTCATGAATTTTAAGTGCTGATCCACCTTGCATTGTAAAAGCTTTTTTTTTTTTTTTTCTTTAATTATTTACTATATTTAATTGCTCAGAAAACTTAAGCAATTAGTAATTCTTAAAAGAGTAACAACATATAAAAGTTACTTGCCAGCACAGCTGGAAAGCTAGAAGGGAGGGAATGAAATAGTTTACTTCTGTGTATGTTTTTATAGCACATACTGTACCAATACTGGCCAATCATCGTAATTCACAACATGAATAGTAAATCACATCTACCGTAACACGTCACACATACCAGATTAAATAGAAGAAGTCCTGTTTTCATTCCAATTGCAGTTTAAAACTATCATTAGCAGCTATGAAGCAGCTATGATCCATTACTGGGAAACTACTGTCAAATGCTGTAATAAATCAATGAGGTAGAAGCACTCAGCACTCTGCATGTACATAGCACTTATACTTTTTATAAATGTTCTTTTGTATGCTGTATCACTTGTAGATAGAGACAGATATGTCTTTTTATGGAGTCCATTGTCTAGTAACTCGCTCTTTCCTTGTCTTTTATCACTAAAATCCTTCAGCTTTTGGCCCGTTTGCATGGTCTCCTTCCAACACAATGTCCTGGTTCCCTAAAACAAATCATATCCCAGGACCTACATTAGGAAGGTGATTAGACGAAATTTCTTTTTGGCAATAGAGTACCTGGCAGTAGGACTGCAGAATGTCTACCACAACATGAGTAATCCAGAATGTTCTACAAATGCGCAGCTGAACAGGACCACTCCAGAAACAAAATGAGGAAGACCTGCATGAAGAATAGTCATGGTTTTAACAGCCAATGCTGATTCTGCATATTTTTAATATGATTCTTCCAAACGAGACAAAACCCAGGGAAATTAAACTTGTTCTTTCCACATATAGCATGCAGGTTATTTTTTTTTCTATACAAAAAGCATCCTCCACCAGCTAGATGGTTTAGGCCTCAGATGAATGTATGCCAATTACAGGGGAAAAAAGGTGGACTCAAACAAGTACTTCTGTGATGTGTAAGCACTTGATCCAAAGGCCAGCGGAATCCAGCAAGAACACATAAGGGTGCCACTCACCTGACTGAAACTGCTCTTGGTGCAGTTTCAGTATAATTCAGCTCTGTTTCACCAAAGTGGGGAGGCAACTTGTCCTCTTGCATTCAGTCAGCACCTGCTCCATTTTGTAAGCTGTCAACAGGCACTGTGTGCTTGAAAGTAAAGTAAGAGTTTATGGAATTGGAGTATGTGTCATATAGGGATAAATGAACCTCTGTGATTAAAAATGGAATAGAGGAGACAGTCTGCGAGGGAAAACCAAACCAAAATACATATTGCCTAGGTATTATAGTAAGTAGAACAACATAATGAGTTTCTCTGGTCTTCCAAGGCTTCATGACCCTGTATGAAGGTGAGGGACTCATTTTCAGTTCAAAAGAGATTCCTTGATGAGTAAGTATGTTGGGCAAGATTGATAAAATAACCTGTGTCAACTGGCAGCATGGAAAAAAACGGTTCAAATTCTCAGTTATTTTCATGATGGTTCATCAAATAAATAGTTGCTAAATAAATGAGAATGGGAAGGAGAGGAGTTTATTTAAGTTCTCTCTCTCTCTCTCTCTCTCTCTCTCTCCCCCCCACTCCCCCAGTCAGTATGCATCCATATCTGATAGTTTCTTATTTTATCACCTCTGGCACATTATGCAAATGTTAAGCAAAGTTTTCATCATCTGCTGAAAAATATTATATAGGATTTTACTTCAAAGTATCTGTTCTCTTCAATCATAACCATATAATAAAGTTAACATTCAGAAAATTTTAGAAATAAAAATGAAGTCTGTACTGGCTGAGCAGCCTGGGATCCTACTTTTTCATTTTAGGGTATTTGCTTTTGTCCTTGTAGGTTGCAGAACAAAAACATTGAGAAATAGCTACACTGGGGCATTCTTATAACGTTTCACATTCTGTTGTGATCATTTATCTCTCCCTTAAAGGTCTGTACAGTTGAATATATGATACTAAGCTGGACAGGTGGAAGAAAGAATATGAAAAAGAGAACCTCACACTTTTTTTTTTTTTTTTTCTTTTTTACTTATCCTTTAGGACATATACTAACACATTACTTCTTATGAAATATGAGCTAAACATAACTTGTGATGACGTGCTCTGGGATTAAGAACTATTTTGCTCTAGATTATGTTGTTCCAGAACCGTTTTGTGACTTTGCAGTTCATGTGAATCGCAGCTATTCATATCTCTGTGTGTATATCGATATAAAATTTCCTTTACCATAAAATAAATATATATTTTAAAAAAAACAACAGCATAACTGAATTCTTCTTCCAAGATAGACATACCCTTCAGTGCAAAGGTGTGACAGTGGTGACACTGCAGGTCAGAGTATGTAAAGTAATGCTCATTATTCTGTATTTTTTTCCCAAAGACTATGACCTTCAGTGAAAATAAATAACATTTTGAAAGCAAAGGTAATGCAATTATTCATAGACTGTTTTGGATTAGTTGGCAGAAAAGCAAATATTTCAGTTTCAGCTTGAAAATCAAGCCATTATTTAACTTTCAATGTGCAGTTCCCATAGTAAATTCATTTTTAATGGGATGGTGTACCTGGTTTGTGCTTGGTAATTCAGCTATAAGAAATCTGAGCTGTGCCCCATAAATCAATCTGAATGGTATGCCATAAGACTGCAATAAATTTATGAGCTGCCTTAAAAAAAAAACAGAGCATGTATTAAGTATTTTATGTGTTGTACAGATCACAAGTCAAATTTTTGACTTTAGAAATATAACTGTGGGAGGCTTTAAAATCATAAAATCTCTGTTGGACCACCTGGAATCCTTTCCATGTAATACATCCCCAGCCCAAAACTGAACTTTGAGATCCCTTTCAGATTCACTGCAAGATTTGTCTGTGAGTCAGTTCCAAGCAGCTTTGCTGACATGCCTCACAGATAATGTACATTTGTGCTACTGGAAAAGCTTTGCTAATGGGAGAGTGTAGCTGTGTATGTGACAACACTGTTTATCTGTGCTGGTAATTCATTTCATGGATGACAATGGGGTCTCAGAGTTTTATGACACTAGCCCCTCACAGAGGCTTTTTCTTCTGTATTTTAATGATTAATATGTTATGCACATGGCAGCCGGAAGGGTGAGAGAGGTGTAGAAGCTTAAATAGAAGTATAACGACTTGTTAGCACTGTCTATAGAGGTACTGTAAATTAAATTTGATACAAACAGACTTCCAAACTCTAAGGGACATTGGGAGGTTAGGAGATTCTAGATAGTAGTGTAGAGGCCCCTGATGAGACTGCTCATGGAAACTTACGTTCAGTATGACCAATAGAAATGCAAATACTTACCTAGACCTAGCACAACTGCTGCAGAGCTGCTCAGCACCTCCATGCTCCCGTGGCACAGCTATTAACTGAGGGTCAGCCATGGCTCCAGGAGTGTGCTTGCAATATTGCATTCAATGAATATGCTTTCAGCCAGGCTCCTTAATGACTGCTGTGTGGAGATGTTTGGGCTGACCCTGCCTTTGGCTGGCCAGAGTCTGCAGGTGTGAGTGGCTCAGCCTGTCGTCAGCCCCAATGTGCCATGCTGGAGTATTCAGGGATGATGAGTGGTGGTATGGTCGAGGTGGGAAACCTCCTCTTCAAAGCCTGGCTGCAGTCTTTCTCAATGATCTCTTTATCCATACCACAATTTACACACAAGGGAGATAGGCTGCCTCTGGGTATCGGACAGCAGCGTATGTTTGGTGCCAGGGCTTCTATATAGTGAAAAACGCAGAACTGGTAATGGAACTGAGTGAGTGCATGGAGCCATGGCTTTGCTGAGATGCCAAAATGGGCTTAGACAGCAGCAGGCTCTCCCGTGGAAACGGAGGGAATATTGTACTCGATCTACTTAACAAGTGGTTCACTCAAAGCTGAAATATGACAGACTGTGCAGTTATAATGTCCTTATCCTCTTTCTACCTGCAGAAAGTAAAAAAGTGTGGAATTTAATAATTCTAAAATTCTTAAGGATATGCAGAAAAATGAACATAATGCTTGGTTTGATAATTCAGAGAACAATATGCTGTGTTGTACTGAACTTTTCCTCCTTTTATATGTCTGTGGTTATTTCAATATGAAATCTAACTTTAATCCAAACATATTCGATCCAAACCACAGTGAAAAAATGTGTCATCGCTTTTTCTGTAAAACTTTAAAGATGTTAAAACTAGGAATATGGAGTAATGTATGTCAGATATGGGACAATTTAAATAAATATTAATGCATATACATTGTCTGATATTGCATACAAAAGAAACATTCTGTAAGGGAAACAATTAACAATCCATTCAAATTGAAATAAACTGTTGAACTTCCATGTTCTTGACAGCTAATATCATAAGCAACACTGGTGGTGCAAGTGACTTTTATATGAATGAATTTATTCACGTTAACATATTTGGGCTAGACCTAAAGGGGGGAAAGTATGAACTGAAGTCTTGGATGTAAGACAGTGAACAACTCAAACCTCATTATTTGTATTTCCAAGGAGTGATTAATGGGTAAATGTTTCAATTTTCAGAATGCAACTGGAAGTCTCTTTTTTCTTTTCAGCAAACTTGGATGGCAAACTTTACTTGTGTGTCAAGCCTACTTGGTATTGGTAAGCATGTTCTGCTCTTGTTGTTAGTAACCTCCAGAAATTTTGAATCTCTTTCCAGCAAACAAGAACTTAGAGAACAATATAATCCATCATACTTAACTTTTGATGCAAGTTACTGAACATCTGGTTTAAATCATGTAGAATATGTTGACAGGTATTTTAGTGAAATGAAATTTCCCTGTTAAGCACTGTAGTTCATTTAGTTATTTAGCACACTGACTAAAATAGTAAAATGCAAATATCCGAAAATGCAACATTGGTCCTACTGTATACTTTTGCATCATTAATGTCTGCAAATCAGATATCTTACTATTATTATTTTAATATTAGAAGACCTAAAAAAGATTCTGAAAAAACACTTTATCTTAGGAATGAGTGATCTAAAAATAGAGAGAAATCTGTTGTATGCTGTACATTGTAGGTATAGTACTGAGACAGTACAGTACTGAGACAAAACAAAGCCATGCGACTTCATTTGCAACATGCAGAGTCTAAATGTAAAATCTTATGGGGTACTCCTGCTTGGACCTGAGCAAATTTATTTTGACACAGTCTGATTTTTGGTTAGGTAAGAGAGTAAACAGTGAGAATTTGTGTCTCACATTCAATAAAATATATACCCTCACAGATTTTTTAAATGTTAGCATGGTCTAGTTCCAGAAAAAAATAGATCCCTAAAATGCTGGAAAAAAATAAAATAATAATATTGAAGTTAAATGAGAGTTTCTATAAGTAGCCTATGTTTTCCATTTGAAACCCAACTTACATATTTCATGCTAACTTTCCTATGCAGACAGGTCTTAAGCAAGACTGATTGAAATAGTACTAATAATTTTTTTGATTGATTAATTGATTAAATTGATTAAATTTGAAATTGAAATTGATTAAAATGGTGAGACTTTTGTGTTCTCAGCAGCAATAGTGAGGCACTCAGGAGCCAGATGTTCAAGCTGTAATGTCAGCTGTTCTCCCTACCCGTCTGTCTCTGTGCAGACACCTATGTACCTCTGTACATAGGCAAATTAAATTAAAAATAAATAAATAAATAAAATGTAATGGCAAGGTAAGCAAAGCCCTCATTCCCCTTTCACTGAGATGAACCTTATGTACAGCTCTGCTCTTCCACTACTGATACACACACAAATACTGTCTATAAGAAAATGGTGAGTTTGTCTGATCACAGCCATCCTCTACTCATACTAATACTCCTTTCCCTGCTTTTTCTTCTGTAAATATTTCCTTAACTCCAAGCAAAGGAAATTCTGAAAATATCTAAGTAAAAGACAAACCTTTGTCTGATTCAAACATCAGACAGAGCATATTCACATCCTCTAAGCCCATCTCTTCCACTCTCCACAGCTTCCCTACAAGGTTGATAAAACCTTGTCTTCTGCAAGTCACAGAATCACAGAATCACAGAACTGTAGGGGACCTCGAAATATCATCGGGTCCAACCCCCCTGCCAAAACAGGTACCTCAGAGCAGGCTGCCCAGGTAGGCATCCAAATGGGCCTTGAATATCTCCAAAGAAGGAGACTCCACAACCTTCCTAGGCAGCCTGTTCCAGTGCTCCATCACTCTCACTGTGGAGAAGTTCTTTCGCATGTCGGTGTGGAACTTCCTGTGCTCTATAATATATTCCTCCTAGAACTTTTGCTACCTTAGAAATGTAAGTAATCAGCTACACTTCCTGAAGTTCTTCATGGTGATAAAACCTGCAATTAATCAATTTCTTGCTTGACAGAAGGCAGCACTATTTCCTTTTAATCTCTAATCTCTCTAAAACAGAATTTTGGTAATACCTGCAGATTTCTTGTCCTCTTCCTTTCACTCCAAAAACTTTTACATAAGTGTGCAAATATGTTTATTTTATTTTATTTTCTAAGATATCACTAAAAATGGACTACTTTCCTCAGATGATATGAAAAATAGCCAAAGAAATGTCTCTAAAAAGAAATAGTTCTTAACATATTTCTAGTTTTATTTTCCTCAGTAACATAGTATTTTTATTGCATGTTACAGACCACAGATATCCAATTCTTCTGAAAAGACATTTCTGAAGCTAAGCAATTTGGATGTTGTGAAGAAGCACTTTTTATTTGTAAGTTTTTATTATTATTATTATTATTATTATTATTATTATTATTATTATTATTATTATTATTTAATGAATATTTAACATAACAGTGTAGCCCTGATCTGGCAGAAAGAGTAGAAGAAGAAATTAAAATAGCTAAGGAAAATATCTACATAGTTCACAAACTATCCAGTGCACTAGCAAAACCTCAGACTACTCCTCAGTCTACTTTTCCAGCCTGAACCCCCTCATCTTTTAGGTGGGAAATCTGTGAGAGATGGTATCAAAAGGCCTTTCTGCAGTTAAGCTTGTACTACATCTACACTTGCCTCTCATCCAGACAACCAGTCATATTGTAGAAGAAGACAAGTTGGTTGCGTGAAATTTGCAGCTGGAAAAACCCCCTTGATTATTCCCAATTACCTGCTGGTCCTTCAGGTGCTCGAAATGGAGTCCAAGAGGTTGTAACTTGGGTGCTTCCCATGAGCAAGGATGGGGACACCCATCTGGCAGGTTTATGCTTTTGGTACAGCTCAGCATCCCACCAGGCACTGAAAATCCACCCCCAAAAGCCAAGCTGGAGTTCAAACCTCTTAAATCCTAACTCATCATGGCTGAGTTTCTTTTAGGTGAAGCACTAAAAGAATTTCATAAGATTTTTGATGAGTTTACATTTTCTGCATTTGAAAATAATGGCAATCTCTCCTAGGAGCTCCATAATACCTTATGAATATTTTCTTCAGTTTCAATTTTATGGCATATATTTGAAATTCCAGAAATTATTGCTTTTAGTGTAAAATTTCCCAATTTTATAGAAAATGGAAAGAATAATGAAGTAATCTATTTGAAATAAAATATATAATTATTACTTCTCTTTGTTCTCAGGGAACATGACCAAGTTTCATTGCAAGTGGCAATGAAAATACAGTTTTCATAAGTAGGATTAACATACAAAGATTAAGGCCAAAACTCATTTTAATATTGTTACATGGCGAGATTACACTGTTGTTGTAAATACCACCTCAGTCTTGAAAGTTTGACCTAGACTTGCATGATCCCCACTTAAATAAACTTGTGCATTTTAAAGTGATTGCACTTTAAAATTGCCATAGATTGATTATGGTTGCTGTTTTATTATGTGGACCTACAGAACTTTATTCTGAGGTACTCTCACATTCCTTATTCCTTTGCTCATCTCTGGGAGTGGAGAAAATATTCTGTATAGTGTGAGTTAAATCCAATACAGCACTTAGTTAAATTAGATCCACTTTTGTATATTACAATGGTTTCCAACCCTTTTCAGTTTGTTTCTCCATGTCTTCCACTGAAGATATAGAAGTCTGCAAAATAAAATTTAATCTCATAACATTTACTTTGCTTTTGTTATTTAGCCTTTCTAGAAGTCTCAGAAATAGTCTGTCCATGCTCAGACCTCAGACCACAAATGGAAAACTGCAGATAAGGTCAGTTAAAGCCAGTAATTAATGAAGATACAAAGAATGGAATTCAGAATCTGGAAATGAGATCAGCACAGTAAAGTTATACCTGCCTAATTAAACTTAAACCATCTCTAGATATTTATGAATGTCCAAAAGGGACATTAAAATTTCATTTTTGCAGCTTTCATCAAAGCAATGCACCTCAAGTACAGGTCTAACAGTTAAGCTGTATAGCACTGTCATGGTGTTACTTGAAAAATAAGATAGCACTGACTAGGAGAGGAAAGAGCATTCAGTACATGACAGAACAACCTCTACTGCAGTTCTTGTTTTATTGTTTTAAGGGAAGAGAGGGCTATTTGAAAGAGGCAAGTGTTTTGATGAAGCTACCTAACCCTCCAAGTAAACCAGACATTTTCTGCTTAATAGAATAGCTTGAAAACAAAAACAAAACCAAAACAACAACAACAGCAACAACAAACAAACAAGAGAACAAAAAACAGATCTTGAGGTAATAGAAATATAGACACTAGTTTGTTTCTTCTTTTAAAACAGTATATATGTGTGTCATTGCACACAGCTGACAAATGTTTTAAATGTTTTAACTGTGCCAGATAAATTAAATGATTTTTCAATGTGTAACCATCATAGATTTGTCAAATGATTTTTTTTATTATTTATTTTTTTATTTTTTGCATGTGTGAGGATTGATTGCAGGTGAATTTTGCAAATGGAAAGTGATATTAATTGCAAAATATTCCATTCCTTTTGTTATTTTTAGAGGAAATATGAATATAAATTATTTATATATAGACATTTTGATTTCCAGGCACAATAAGAAAAGAGAGGAAAAATATCTGTCTTGTATTTCACTGACATCAGCAAGGTTTCCAAAAAAACTTGTGAAATAAAACTAATCTGACCAATGTGTTAGGCTTATAATATTATCACTTCCATATTACACCCATGGGAACTACAGAACAGATCTATGAAGTAGAACATGTAAAAGCCAGAAAAACTAACATCCATTTCAACTTCATAGAATAATTGAATCATCGAATGGTTTGGGTTGGAAGGGGCTTTGGTGGCCAATTAATTCCATCACCCTGCCATGGGAAGGGACACCTCCCACTAGACTCCCACTAAAGAATTTCTTTCTAGTATCTAATATCAATCTACCCTTTTTTAGTTTAAAGCCATTACTCCTTGTCCTGTCCCTACACTCCCTGACAAAGGGTCCCTCCCCAGCTTTTCTGTAGGCCCCCTTTAGGTACTGGAAGGCCATAAAGTCTCCCAGGAGTCTTCTCTTGTCCAGGCTGAACAACCTCAACTCCCTCAGCCTGTTTTCATCCTTCAGGTCTTCGATCATCTTTGTGGCCCTCCTCTGGACTCATTCTAATACTTCCACATCTTTCTTATTCTGGGGAACGTAGAGCTGAACGCAGTGCTCCAGCTGGGGTCTCACGAGAGAAGAGGGGGAGAATTACCCTGCTAGCCCTGCTGCTTTTGATGCAGCCCAGGATAGGGTTGTCTTTCTGGGCTGCAAGCACGCATTGTCAGCTCATGTTGAGCTTTTCATTACCTAACACCCTTAGTTCTTCTCAGGTCTGTTTTCAATCCATTCTCTGCCCAGCCTGTATTTGCAATTGGGATTGTCCCAGCCCAGATTCAGGATCTTGCACTTGGCCTTGTTGAACCTCATGAGTTCACACAGACCCACCATTCAAGCCTGTCCAAGCCTGTCTAGATGGCATCCCTGCATGCTGACCGAACCACACAGCTTGGTGTCAGCAGCAAACTTGCTGAGGGTGCACTCAATCCCACTGACCATGTCACTGATGTCAAAGATGTTAAACAGCACCAGTCCCAATAGTGACTTGAAGAACACCTCTCATCACTGATCCCTCCTTGGACATTGAGCTGTTGACCTCAGCTCCTGTGACCATCCACCCATCAAGTCGTCTGGCCATCGAATCCAGCATCACTCCTGAGCTGGGAGGAGGTGATCCTTGCACAACTTCTTGGGGCACTTTACCAACTCTTCTGTCTTTTTCAAATAGTCTTCTCTCCCTTTAGAGAATGAAAGAACTCAGCATTGCATCAAGATAGTCTGCTCCTCTACTAAACTGGGAGTGAAGACACCTGGCATGTCCCACATCGTTTGTAGCAGCAATCTAGAGGAACATTATTACCATATAGAAAGAAAACTGCAATCTATTGAAATATGCAAATTATACACCTTTTCCTTTACAGACTGAAAAATATAGATAGAAATATTCTTGTTGCCACTGAAAGATGCTTTCCAAGCTGTATTGTCACTCATAAAGATGTAAGGCTTATTTTGTCAAACATCTTTACACACATTATTCTGACATAATACAGCATTCACTTCAACAACTCTGAGAGCAAGCAAGAGATACAAGAGTGGATGTTAGACAATGGTGTGAAACTAGATGGCAAGTCAGAGAGAGATCATCAGCTAAAGGAATTAATGACAAAAAATACATAAAACTTTTTTTCTCAGCTAGATTTATTTGCAATATTGTATGCATCACATAAGAAATACCTGCATCATCAATTAGACTGATTCTAACTTCTGCATGATCCCCTCACTCTTAAAGGGAAAATAAACAGAATATGAATAGGTCTGGAAGGGCCTGCAGCTCCTCAGGGAGTTTGTGGATTACTTCTAAGAGGACTGCTAGTCATAATTTTAAAATGCTATTATAGAATCTGTGACCAGCAGTCTAGCATGCAAGTGTGTCCAGTGTATATCCTTTAAATGTCTGAAATATATTAAAAAGGACCAAAACATCAAGTGGGTACGAGAAGAAAAGCAAACTTGTTTCAGAAGTGATGCATGCAGACTGTAAGTGAACCTACATTTCAAGTGTAGCATTTCAGTGCCCTTGAAGAGAGGAGTTACTGCTGAGCCATGCAGCAGACACCAACCTCTGTCTGCTGGGAGCCACTAGCTACAGCTTGTAGGGCTGGTCCCTTTATGTAAGTAACTATGTGATAATGTCTCCCACTGCTCACTCCAAAAGCTGACACAACTATTTTCTGTATTAAATAAGGATGTTTCTAAGAGACAAGAGAGGAATGAGGTACTTAGAGCAGAGGAAGAAGTATCTGCGACATCCCACCTGTAACCAGGTGCACTGTTGTGTTCTTGAACATAACACGATATCTAGATTCACTGGTTTTTCAGAAAGACATTGCCAGGAAGGATCTTTCCTCCTTTCCTATTTCACCACTTTAGGGCTGATAAACACTGCCTGTACTGTCACTGCTGCACCTGCAGATAGTGAAGAAATGTATTCACAACAGCAAGCAATTTAACAGCATGAGCACACAGAAGCATTATTTATTACTAACATTCTAACTAAAAAGTCTGAGGCTGCAAAACAGTAACACATACAAGATCTCATCACTCATCTGTAATTTGCATTTCTCATGAATACAAACCTGGCTGGCTAATTGGGAAGTCATTTGACTTGAGACTTAATATACTTTTACCCTGTGATGGATTCAGCATGAAGAGAATATGGTGTGTTTTTATTACTTAGAGCCAGGAGCAATTTTCAACTTTGTGGTTTCTAGCTTCAAACAGGAGATTTGTCTGCCAGAGTAATGGACTGGTCCATCAAATTCAGCATACATCTTCCAGCACTATGAACACACCAATGCTGTGTTCATTTCCTGATAATTTATCTATCAAAGAATACAAAGTTATACAAAAACACCTAGCAGTAATAGATCTGGTAAAATTCCTCTCTGGCCAGTGCAGGTGATGGGCTTAGCAATGAAGGAACTAAAGCCTCCAGCTGTATGTTCAATGAGCAGGTTGAATAAAAAGGGCACTTAGGCTCAAATGTGATCCTTCAACAGATAAGATCATCCTCTATTCCCTCTCCAAGCACTGCTTGTCTTTATTTCCAGAGCTGCTCATATTTAAATACACATAAGCAGGTTCTACTCATTCTCTTTTTTCCATAACTCAGAGAAAAGCCAGTTTTATAACGAGAGGAACATAGATACCAGACTGGGACGGCATCTGGCTGGCAAAACATTGCCAACATGAAATACGACCCAACAAACAGCTGCTGACTCTCACAGGGAGATGGAGGGCCTCCACCTCCACAGCTACCGCCAACGGAGGCGTTGGACTTGTGTCATCTCCTGTCGTGGCTGAGTTGATGGGTGGAGAGTGACCACAAGTAATTACAGAAAAATAGAGAGAAACATCTGGATGAATCTAGTTTCACCCAGCAACCACTGACATGTTTTGACTTTCTAACTGCTTTGATGTTGTAAATATATTTAACCCCCTAAATCTGCCTCAAACCAAATCAAAACCATAATTCATTTTCTCCTCCCCCTCCAGAGGGAAAAGAATGTCACACTTTATTTTGCCAATTGTGTGAAATACTTAACAAAAATGCTATCCTGATGCACATTTGCAAGGACTGGCAGTAGAGTCAGGAGATGGAGATATTGAAGTGATAGCTGCCTGGCCATACAAAGATACTTGTTTCTGCACTTAGCTGTATTAAACATGTCTTGTTGCTTTCATGTATCACTTCAACAAGTACTTAAGAAAAAGAAAATAAAAATCAGTGCAATGCAATCTGCCTTTTTACATTCCAGTTTGAGTGACTGTGCTTTTAATTCTTTCTGACTTATGATTGGGTTGATTGCAGGTATAAAACTAATATTACTGTAAACCCCCCAATTTCTTAGTATCTTTTCCTCCATTCATGCAATGAACATGAGGGTACAACCATTGGGAGAGATGTGAAAGCATAACACTTTTGCTACAGTTGTCTATGAACAGTTGAGGTCTCCAATAACATTCTAGCAGCACATCAGGGATATTGCCAAGTAGAAAACACCAGTTACATTATGAAATTCATGTTTTGGTTTGTTATTGTTTTCCAAAATCTCTTCCTGCACCACCAGATCTCCATAGAGGACTATTTTAATATTTTATGTTAGAAACTCTTCCATCTAGAATCCCATCTGCCTTGGTCAGGCATGTATGTAACCTGAGAGTGAAATTCAAAAATTTGAGGTTAAAAGAACAATCCTAGTAACACCAGTGCCTGATCTTTCGCAATCAGTGATCTTTCGCAACCAGTAATTTTATAATTTCATTGTATGCAGTGATTAAATATACTGTGTTTTTTTTTTTTTTATGAGAAGAAAAAATAAAATATTTTAACATTACTTTTAGAACACCTTAGCTATAAACTATAGACAAAAGTTGAACTGAGCAAAAACTCTGTAAAAGCAGAGTGCCCTCTTGTGGTTACTGGGGCGGATAGAAAATACAAGAATAGACTGTTGTCATGGGTATATTATACAGTTAGAATCTTCTATCTTGAAAGTGATTTCTATATATTAATTCGATTATTTTTGAGGAAAATTTGAAAAAAAAAAATTTCATTAAGCATGAAGGAAATTTATTTAAATATACTCCAAAGCATTTTTTTTCTTCCACTAAGGTAATACTATACATTTTTTCATGAATTTGAGACCTCTTTTTTTTTTTTTTTTTTTTTTATTGAATTGTTAGAAATATGAATAGTTCGACTATTAAAATGTATGTTATTAAATATTATTTACAAATTACTTTACTTTTCAATAACTTTTACCAAAAATATATATAAAACTAGAGAATCATTAAGATTTTCAAGAACATAAAGGAACGTCACTATGAATGCTTACAGGGATTGTTAGTTTTTAAAAACACTCTTTTTGTGTTTTGCTTTTAACATTTTCTCTTTCTCTTTTTTATTTATTTTTATTCACAAACACATATTTGAGATGTTTCAGTTCACAGCTGAAACGGGTTTAATCTATGGACCTAACCAAAAAAAAAAAAAAAAAATTCTCCATTTTCAGTTAATAAAACCTCGGTTTCATGAATATATATTTTAATTATAACATTAGAAAAACGAACAAACAAACAAAAAACTCCACAAAACTTGTTGAGAATAAATATCATGAAAGCAAGTGGCAAGATCATTGAAGAACAGAGTTTCTGATTTTTTTATGCTTACCATAGTACTTCTGAATACACACACATTCGGCATTACAACCTGCTTCTTTAACCCTTGTTATTGTAGTCATAATACAATAAAACAAATTAAACTACACAATTGTTAGTTTTCTTTTCTTTTTTTTTTCTTTTTTTTTTTTTTTCTTTTTTTCCCCCACTACATCTTCAAATGGTTACAAAAGAATGGAAATTGGCCGTCCTTTATTACAAAATAACATTGAACAATAAAATCTTCAAATGAATCATTATCTGTACAATAATGCACACACAAGATAAATCGAACTATTTACTTAAGTAACATATTAAATGTACACCATTATTTAACTTAACATTCATGATTCTATTTTCAGCATTTAAATAACATATATAATACATTTTTATAAGTGTTTTTAATAAAAATCTATCACTTTCAATGTCGACATCTTCAACCAATTAACATATGAAACAATTCTGACAATGTTTTCATTCACCCAACAAACAGATGAAAAAGAAAAAAAAAAAAAAAAAAGATGAAAAAAAAATCTCTGTTCTCATCCTTCAATAAATCCCTGCTCAAAAATTACAATAAAATTTACTGTTTTATCAAGGCTTGCTGGAAGTTAGATCCAAAGAGTCACCAGCATACCAGGACATCAATTTTAATGTGTCATGTAGAGACAACATAGGAGCTAAAATCTGTGCTCAGCTGTTTTGGCTTTTGGGAGAACACGGAAGGATTAGAAGGATTGGTATAACCACCAATTACAAAACAGGTTTTTTTTTCTTTTTCTTTTTCTTCCCACTGTGTTCTGTGGCATTTAGCGTGTCTATTTGCATCCAGTCTTAAAAAGTATTATTTTTCATTACATTAATAGAAATGTGTATAAATAACAAATTTATCTGGAACTGTGAGCAACAAAGAACACACATACATACTTGCATACATGCATGGAAAGAAATTGCTTTCCACTAACATCACCAGATATATATCTTTCTAATCATCAGGATTATATGTAAATGTATGGTAATGCAATAGGTCACGTTGTATTTTGTTTTGTTTTGTTTGTTTGTTTTTAATATATCTATTTATTTTTTTTTTCTAGCACCAGTCTTTAAGTGAATACCTTCACTTTTGCAAAATTTGCATTATTTTTCGTACTGATGAAACCATGAGATTTGCTGTGTGAGAGCTTTAATCTGTTAAAGGAATATATTTTGATCAACAGAGGGCACTCTATGGTTTTCAAAGGGGCTTAATAGAAGCCTAAGATGGTTGAGTAGGAGATGACTGAATATGGTTTTTGAAGAGTGTTTAGTACTGGTCAATCTATAATTTATTGGAAATGTTACTGATTTCTACAATAACATAGAGTATAAGAATGAAAGAGAACCCCATCATTTGCTAAAGTCAGATACTAGGATTAAGCCTGTGATGTACACAGTCAGCTCTTAGTTACATCTTCAAAATTGTAAATTATGTGCAAAAGTTGTAACATACTCTTGGTTAAAAGTGCACTTAGTAATGTACGTTTTACGCTTGCTGATTGTTTAAAAATGTTGACTTCAAATATCCTAAGTGTAGACAGGTCAGACACTACTGCTGTTCCATACAGGCTCTTTCTTCCAGGTCATAAATGGGTTAGTTTCCTGGCATCAGGAAATGTTATGCTACTGATTTTACAGACTATTTTGATTTCTGTTGTTCATTAATTTTCAAATCAAAATCATTGTACTTAAATCCAGACTTTGAAAGGATTTTTTTTTTTTAGAACAAATTCAGTATTTTTAGCTTATCTGTCTAGAAAGCACTGAAGTAGAGTGGAGTAATCTAAGGAAGACATAACACACACACACAAATATAAAACTTGACAAATGACTTAGTATGTCAATTCATAGTAAAATGAGATAGAAAGCAAACTATGAGAACTTGGCAGGAGTACTGCATGCAGAAATATCATACATTAAGGTAGCATGCATGTATTAGTAGAAAGTCGAATGATCCTAAAAATCTAATTGAGAAACACAGGAAAGCCCTGGAAAAGACAGGAGTCTGACACTGACACATTTTTAAATACATGCTTGATGTTGTTCAACAAAAACTTCAAGCATGGGATGAACACAAAGATGGGTTGCATTACACAGTATAGACATCTATAGTTAGAGGTAAGATATTGAGGGTTAAGCCAGAGAAAAGCATAGTAAATCCTCATTTTATCCATTAATCTATTTTAATCCCCATAGAATTGCTGTATAATATGTTTGTAATTACAGACAATAAGAAAGCCAGGGAAGAACTAGTCAAAGACTAGAGGGCAAATTCTTATCTCTTTTCCCTGAATGTGGAATCAATTGAGTGATTTCAGTGGAGTTTCTGGAAATGTGTGTGGATCACAATTTAGCCCTAATAAGGAACAATAATTATTTTCTTGCAAACCTAGAAGTGAAAAGCTGTTTTCTTTGGTTTAACACTTAGGTTTGCCAACAGCTGCTTCAGCATTTATAAACACAATTTCCACTGACCGCCAAATAACCATAAATTTATTTCTTCATATTTTTGATGTTGTAGGCATAAAAATAATTACATCTGATTAAATCTATTCCTGCTTTTATATCTTACTAACTCTGTAATAAATATGAATTGTTGAATTGTTGCAATGTATTATATCAAAAAAAAATAATCTCACAAGTTAAAGGCAGGCTCTCTTCAGAGGTTACGAAGCAGTAATTTATTAGGTGCAGTCGTGTTGCTCTATTTCACAGTTTCATTCCAGCTAGAGTCCACGGTCTCTAGTACACAACAGCATAACTTGGGGTGGCATGCTGTAGGAGATTCAGGTGCCCTTTTTGTCTCCAGCCTCTTGTCAGTCAACTGTTTTAACATTATGGAAATCCAGAAAAAAAATCTTTCCACAGGAGAAAGAGACCTTCAGAGTGCTGTCATGAAATATTGCTTCTTTGTATGACATATTTTCTCCACCTGGAAAATTAAGCTATGGCTAGTGTTCCTAAACACTTGTTTCTGTAAGAAAATGTGCATTCGACTTGTTCAAATATGAAACCTGTGCGATGATAACAGACACTGTGCCTGCAAGTGTGGAGCTACAGAGACTGAATTTTGCTTCTTCCCGCTGAGCACATAATGCCTTTCACCACATAATATTTAACCTTATGTGTTCTACCACAGTCCTTGCTAACACTTCATTTTAAGTGTGCCTGCATTATTAATTCATTTGGTATTCACTGTAATAACACTGATCATAATTAACTTGCTCTATAGCCTGGTGAATGTCGGAAGTACTTACATGGAATTCCACTGCAATTCAGCATTAATTAAGGTACCACCTAATTTTTGTAGTGAAGCAAGCATGTGTGATCTGTCTTACAAGGCAACTACTTTAACATCTCATAGTGATCTAAATATTTGGAGCATAGGGGTGTTATGAATATGTTGGATATGTTCACTCTCCAAGGAATATTGTATATACTGCATGGAGAAATTATGCAAGAACAACATTGTCTAAAATACAATACACACAATATAGTCTGTATGTCATTATGTAAAGTATATTGCTCTGCATTTAATACTGATAAATATATTTCTTTCTACTTTACAGTACATGCAAATGTACTGTATTTATAGAATTAAAAGCAAATCTATACA
>CM021766.1:32791184-32811141 GCA_011076525.1 Nettapus auritus | reverse complement strand
TACATGCAAATGTACTGTATTTATAGAATTAAAAGCAAATCTATACAAGAAATATCTTTACATTTAATTTTTTACTTCTTACTTTTCTAAAACTACACACCACTACAGAACTAAATCTACTGTAAACTAAAAACAAGCATAAATACTTTTTAAAAGTATGTAATAAATGTAAAAAATAGCACACTGTAAAATAAAAATATATTTCAAAACAACTTAGTGAAGTACATATACTGCTACTTGAATTCAGTGCATCCCTTAAACTACTATTTTCAGGATCTCAAGTTTGTGGAGGAAACTGATCCTATGCAATAATCAGACAGGCATTGTCTCAGCACAAAAACTGGTTTTCTGTTTCTTGAACATACTTTCAGAATGGCCCACAGTTGCTTGCTTATTTTCTAGTGATGGAGATGGCATATATGTGTAAAGCATATTTATATACTGTGTATTCACACAAAACCAGATCATATCAACAAAATATTTGGGATGTCTGCTTCAGCTTGTTTGATATTTCAGGGTTTGTGTGGGAGTGCATGTGAATTTTTACTTTTTCTGTGCTAAAAAACATATTGGTTATAAAATATAAGTTTAAAAATTGAAAGTAATGCCATATGATATAGACTATTGCCTCATGTTTAAATCACATTCATTAAACTATCCATCCACAAAGTCCTCTGAATGAATTTCTCTTGGTTTACTTGAAGGAACCAAGGGACTTTAAAATAAACAGAATTCAGCCAGTAAATATCTTAAAATAATATTGATTTCTTTTGCAGTCCAAACCTGTACTGTGAACACTCTCAGTATTGGAAATCAATGACAAAATTTTAATTGACTTCAACAAGACCAGGCTATCATCTATTAAATTTCAGATTGAAACCATGCTTTATTTTTTTTTTTTTATCCAATGCACTGCAAATCATAGCTTGAATAGAGATTTTCTCATCTTTAATAAGTAACTATGACTTCCATTAGCAATAACAGATTTTATATAGTAAGTGGAAGAGAAATCCACTGTGCAATGTTAACTAGTAAGACATAAAATATGAGACATTCAGACAGAGCAGAGATCTTCAATATTTTATTTCTTGGAACTTTCAGGGTTGTTTTATTGTTGTTTTTGTTGTTGTTGTTTTGCTTTGTTTTGTTTTGTTTTGCTTTCAGTATGAAGGCAGATCTTTGAACACACACGGACAATGAGAAAATATGATATGACTTCAGAAGAAAACCCAGCATTTAGTTGATTACTTCTTCAATAGAAGATCTGTCACCTTGGCTACTTGAAAGTGACTTGAGGGGTGACTTTCTACTTTGGAGGGTGAAGTTAAAGGCATTTAGGTGCCCATTTTAGCCACCAATAAGTTTTTCAGAAGCTTTAAATGTCAAAGCCCTGAATTCAACTCCCTAATCTGAACAAATATGCCTTTCAGCCTGTGCTTTCTATTAACCTATTTTGGGGTCTTCATTTTCTAGAAGTATTAAATTTTTTTCCTCACAAGTTTTTTGGATTATATAGCCTGAATTTATTTAGGCAACACCCTCCTAAGAAGGAAATTTGAGAGGCTCACTGTTGCAATAAACTTTTTTTTTTTTTTCCTTGCATGGTGTTCATCACATCCTAGTATCTGCCAGAACAAGAACTTTCAAAACCATTCAGCTGAATCACCAGGAGGACAATATATTTTGTTTAATATTGAAATTCTGTAGTATTTCTCAGATGAAATGAGAACTGGATCCTGCATCATGAAGATCAGCTCTGAGTATGACCTGCCAAAGGGCTTGTTAGACCTTCATCTCATGAAGTCACCTCCCTGGAAATACTCTAAATTCAGTTTCAGTATTGGTGTTATTTGGGTAAGCAGATGTCTTTCTTTTTTCTCAAAGTTCTCTAAATAGTAATGATGTGAAATGTTTTGTCAATCTCAAAAAGATGCAAAAAACACTTTAAATATATAAGAAAGAGATCCAGGTGTTTTCTGTTATGCAAAGGAGCAGCAAAAAGGAACAGAAGAATATTAAATATCTTGTCTTTTGCTTCTTGCTTACGAAAAGTAAACTGCAATAAAAATTAGCTGGACTACAATTTTTGGTAAACATATCAGGGTACTAGTGCCAATAAAAGCAGTCTTTAGTAGGATGGGATTTGGTACTGTGATCAGAAAATAAGGACTCTCTCAATACTATAAAACAGATTTAAAAAACTAAAGCAAACAATAACCATAAAATTGTTAGAACAGAAATGGTGAAAAGAATGCCAAACTTGTAGGATTGGTATGAAAAGAATAAACAGAGTTAGGGGAAAGCCATAGAATCGATTAATCCTGCAAAAATTTCCTACTAGTGTTTACCGTAGTGGGATAGTCACATGTTAATACAACATTTAATTATAATACTTATAACCTCAGTGTCAGCACAAAAAGCACATTCTTTAAAATTATATAGAAGGAACATAAATACAACGTTGTCATATGCTTTCACTTCGTTTCTGATGTGTTTAATTTCTCTTCACTAGTGGAACAATACTAATTTATCTTCCAGATAGGTACAGTTATTTATTATGATTTACTTAACAGTCAAAAAACTCTTCCGAGATACTAGTGTTAAGAGAAAAAATGATGGTACCAGAAAACCGGTTCTAGTCCAGAGACTAGAACTCAAACTCCTCTAGAGCATCATGATAGCAAGATATAGTCTAAACATGAGATGTAGAACAGGAGAAAAAAAGGAGCAGTTAAAAGGCAAACAATATTAATCACATTTGATTTACAATTATTTTACATTCACTTCATTCCACTAAATCAGTGTTGCTTTCCTGATTTATTGCTATGCTGTATATCAAATCAAAATGTATATCTACACCCCGCACTTCATTCAAATCTGAACTCAGACTCCATCTCACCCCCATCCTGCTGCTGCTGTGTCCCAGTACTGTGCCATACCATCAGGGACATTTGCCAGCAACAAGAGATAAGCTGCTGCAGCCATGATAGTATAAGGATACAGGCAGAGAAAAATTCCAGCTACAGTTAAGCCTGTGAGCACTTCTCATATGTTTCAGTAATGCTTGAAGTCCCCTTTCTTGGCTTTTTGCTGAACCACATTAAAGTGCTCATGCGGTCAGTTACAGCTAAGAAAGGGCTTAAAAATGCTCCATACACACAGCTTCTCCTCACTGAGATTCTACCCTGAAAATAAACTTTGAACCTGGGTCTAGGTAGGAAAGAGTAGAGCATTAAAGACTTGACTTCCCAGGTGGCTTCCAGGAATGCTCTAGATAGCTGCCAAAGTTCTGGGAAATGAGAGTGTTTGGATGGTCTGTAGACGAACATAGTAGTGGTTTAAAAACCTAAGAAGCAGAAAGGTGGGTCCTGAGAAAAGGAATAAAGAAAGGAAACCTTCTGAGAAGATTTAAAAAGATTTTCAACACCTGAGAAGTTTTTAAAATCACAGAGAACTAGTATCAATAAGGCTATGCCAATTGCCAATGACATACAGGATGTAATTGGATACAAATAAGCCATAATAGATTTAAATCAGACAATGAAATAACAAAATGTAGACCAAAAATATTTTTTTTCATACCTTGATTTATATACACAACTGAAATATATTGGTCTCTAAGTCAAAAGTAAAATATTATTGAAAAGAAATATCATTGAAGAAACAAAATTAGTAACTGAACATATGCTACAGTCTAAAGCTCATGGATTTCCTATAGCAATCATAAAGCTTTCTCAGTTCCTGTTGGCTTAACCACATGATACCTGAGTTCAGTATAGTGACATATATCAGTAACATCTCTATAATTCTTGCTTGACTTAGCATCTGATCTCCTCATGTGTTAGGTGAAGCAGGTCTCCGTACTCAGATATTGGCATATCAAAAAGATTTTCTTGATGAGTCTTCTTCATCTTTTAATGCTTAAAAGTGCTGCTTTTTATGTGTCAGCATGTGCATTTCCTGTTAGGCTATGAATTTAGGCTCTCATAAGAACCCCCATTAATCTATTTTATTTTATTATTATTTATATATATATATATATTTTAGCTGTATGACTTTCATGTGCCTAAGAATATAGCCTCAGAATGCCACAAAGGAGTGATGGTGTCTCTGCCTTTGTGGTGTTTTTAGCTATAAATAAATAAATAAAGGATGGTTAGAACTTTGTGAACAGTTTCTTCCAGAATTATAAGGCCTGTGGGTAAAATGCCGATCTGAGAACAATGGTGGAAGTGTTACAGAATCACAGAGTAGCTGAGTTTGGAAAAGGTCTCTGGAGATCATTTCATCCAGCCTCTTCCTCAGAGCAGGGTCAGCTGCAGCAGCCTGATCGGAGAAAGAAAACATCAGTTCGAGGCATGAGGATACTGGGTTTTCATGAGTGTGTCCTCTCGGCTGCTGTGCAATGTCAGGTGACTCAACTACTTTGAGGTCCTATTCAGAAAAACAGAAAAATCTTTAACACAGTTCCTAAACCTTCCCATAATCTCTAGAAAAAACTCCTTTCCCAAGTAGCAGTTGGAGATTCTCCTAAGATTATTAAAAGATTTATTTTACGACTGTGAAACTACCTAATGTTGTACTTGCACTTAATGCAATTGTATGATGTACTTCAACACTGCAGTAACTCCTGTCTTCACAGGGTCTACCATTATAAACTCTTCAATCCAGCACCATCAGAGGAGGCTTGAGTGAGTCCTGCTGGCTGTGACTATTTTTTTTATTTTTATTTTTTTCAAGCAAAAAATGACACTTATTTGCATGGATGTTGTGAGCAACTCTTCACAGCACGGCTGTCAATGCTAATTATGAGCCTACAGTACCTACCCATAGAAGTCCCATGAAAATGATAATGGAAGATGGTCATTCCTGTTGTACACTTCTACCACACCCTCTGTCCTAGCTGTGTCTGCCTTAATTTGTGCTCACGAGCTCATTCTCAAAAGCTGAAGGAAAACAAACACCTCTAAGGTGCTACATATCCACATGAGAAAAGACCCCTTACATGTAAGGTCAGTGTTTAAGCTTCATTTCCCCAGAAAGACCAACAATCAGATGAAATCCTGGTATTTCAAATACTGCTCATGATACATGAAGTTCTCAGAAATGAGGTCTTGAGCTGGAGTGTTTTTCCAGTTGTGCAGCATATTGGAAGGTGTTACACTGATATTATTATTATTATTATTATTATTATTTAGCTGTGATTTGGAATGTATATATTTTGAGATGTCCTCAGCCAGTAAGCCTTTGCTTCCCTTGGGGTGCAATCTCTACAGAGCAAATTCCTTTGGAGTGAAACTAAACGAGAGGTGGCATTAGCTGAGCAGCTACTGCTCTAACTGCTAGTGGACATCCAGACCACAAGATTAGAGGTGAAAACAACAACAACAATAACAATAAATAAATAAATAGATAAAGAGATATATAAATAAAAACACTGAAATGTATATAATGAGATCTTCAGGTCTTCTGCACCTACTGTTACACACTACATAGCCACTCTTCTTGGCTTCATACTCCTTGTTGTGGGTATAGCTCCTCAGAGCTATCTTTGTGAATGCTGTTTCTGGGTATAGCTCTAAGGGGGTATGTTTGTGAATGCTGTTTCTCAAAAGGAATAAATTACATTGTTTTCTGTCACAATTATTTCTTTAATCTACTCCTGTAGCAGCTGTATAGCATCACAACAGGAACGAAGTTCAAATACTTGAACTACTCTTCCCACCACATCAGCTGTATCACCAGTGAGTGAAAAATATTATAGTTAGCACAGTGTTTCAGATGCATTTTTTTTTCCCCTGAGAACTTTGTATTTTCCAGTGTTTTGTATGTATTTAATCCTTGTGCTTTTAAAAGACCAAGAGGAAAATGTGCAATTTTCCTGCAATTTAATGCAAAGAAAAAAGGGGAAAGGGAAATGGACTGTAAAAAAATACAAAGGAGTATAATGCATTTTTGACCTGAAGTTTTGAAAACAAATTCATGTGTTTTTTTTGTTGAGCTTGGGCTCAACCAATGCTTATGCACACTAGGAAATACATGTTTGTAGGAACAATGTCAGACAAGATTACATGTCAGGACTATTAGTAACTATGGATCTGCTTTTTTATTACATGGTTAGATAAGAAATATTTTGTACTTTTCAGGAGACATTCAGCAATTAATTTCAAATTCATTTGCACCACTTAGCAGAGATAACATAGCAAGTATCAAACAGATCATTTCAACTTTGAGCTCCAAGGCATTCACTTGCAAGAATTCTTGCAAAGTAACATGAAGACAGGTGAAACACATCCTATGCTTATTCTGAATTTTGTATGAACTTAGAAGTCTGGACTACACATGCCTGAATTCATCACCTTGTATTGTGTTCCCCATTTTTCCTTCTATAAAGATCTCAAACTTTCTATTATGAATTCAGTCTTTCAGTACATCCCAGGAAAGGGCAAGCAAGTGCTTGATAGTTACTTGTTGCTATTTAGCAAGACTCCTTTACCATATATATTTCTTCAGGGCTGACAAAATAAGCAAGGTTTTAAAAATGTCTTTAGATATGTAAAGAAGCTATTAGGTACTTTCTGGGATTCATAGACATGCCTCAGTACCACCAAAATATAGGGGAATTATATACTTTTTGTTGTTGTTGTCGTTGTTGTTATTTATTTATTTATTTATTGGAAAATCACATGCAATGCATATCTCTGTTTAACCATCAAAGCAACCTTATATATGAACTACAGATTATCCCCAAGCATATAGCACTGGCTATGCTTACTGCACACTGACTTTTCAAGAAGAATACTCCAGCATTTCAAAATCTGAGTATATATTGATATAGGTTTTCCTATGCTGTTTTTTCAAAAAGATGAATCATATCTTACAATACTTCTAATAAAATTGATTATGTCCTTTATAGTTGCAAAAGAATAGATAGAAATTCCCATCGATAAGAAAATAGTTTAAAAAATATATAGTTAAGTGCAATGTAGCAATAACAATAACCAACATATGCAGTAGTCAAAATTTCCATTAAATTGTATGCTGCTTCAGAAAAACAAGAATTTAAATCAGCTATCCAAAGCCAGGAAATAGTTTTATGCTTCTCAAAGGGTAAGGGAAAAATAAGTAAGTTTGATGGAAGAATTCAAAGTAGCTGATAAGATGTTGTTATGGAAAAACAACAACAACAAAACACAAAGGACTACAACCCTGTTACAGCGGTCCTTCTTTAAAAGGGATGTGATGATGGAGTGAGTCCACAGGAAATCCTTCCTAGCATGTGGTGAAGCTACAGCTGGAGAAGGAGCTGCAGTATTTGGCCTACACAATTGTAGGCACCAAGGCCAGGGTCTATGCCAGGTATGGGGACTGATGTGCAGCTCCATGTTGGTTTACACAATGCCTGAACTTTGCTGCCTCTGGACTTTAGCCTGCAGCTCTCCAACTGACCACTGCTTACAGACCTGGTGAGGTGTTGCGTCAGGTGGGCAGCTGAAGCTGTAGGTGCCATTTGTGAATCCTCATGCCTGGAAAGAGCAGTCTGGAATTCCTACGGGCCTTCAGCTTCCCAGGAGAAGCCAGCACAAAACAGCAATGAACTTCTGCCTCCAAAGTTAGCAGCACTTTCCTGTGACAAAGCCTGGGGAGCAGAGTGCAGGGCAATGGCCCTCAAACCCATTTCAGACTCGGACTAAGGGTCAGCTCCTCCTCCAAAATCAATCAACACCCTATATTATTCCTCATCCTCTCACCACTAAAGGGGAGCCCTACAGCTGGGATCAGAGCTTTCTTACTTAAACCACATGAGGAAAACCAGCTTACTGAAAAGGTCATTCATTTCAAACTTTCCTGAACTAACAGCAGTGGCTGAGTTATATCACAATTGCAAAAGAGAATCTTAAGAGAAGCTGTCTTTCAATGATCACCATACATTTTAGTCCTATCCTTGTGCTTAATCATATTGTGCCTAATTTTATACAAGATTGTGTGCAAAGAGTGACTCATAACCACATTATTTCATCTGGGATGTCAAAGGGGAATCACATTCCAGGCAGCGATAATATTTTCTTTGGGTTCCCTTCCTGAGCTCCTGAAAGGGGGGAGTTTCTCCTGTACCGGGCTCAAGGACGCTGCTCTTGGTTCTCAACACCTGCAAATAGGTAGCAGGGAGAGCTGGGACCAAGAGCTTCTTTTGCTGTCTCTCATTGGTTGCAAGATTGCACTAAGAGATGATAGCTCCTACTTTTACCTATCTGTGCCACACAGAGATACTTACCAAATATGCCATAGCAGTGTTTGGGATGTTTTGCATGTGTTAATGCTGCCTACTACTTTTCTGTTGCATTTATTCCTGTAGGGTCAGTGAATCTACTCTGCATGCTGTTTCTCATTTATTTGAGATGTGTTTGAATCTGCTCAGTAAACCTCTTAAATGCCCCTTTTCAAGGTAAAGTAAAAGAGTCTTTGTAGCCATCATTAGATGTCTTCACCACAATATTTACTACTGCAATCAGGACAAAGCAAATGGATGTATTTGGCAGCAAAAAGCAGCCTTAAAAAGACAGTGAGTATTGTTGTTTTCCTTGCAAAGTATAAAATTCCTCAAAAATTACATGGTGTCACACAGTCTGCCGTAGCTTATAAAAAAAAATGATGCACTGCCTTTAGTTTTATTAGGAAAATTACACTGTGTTAACTCTTTGTGTCTTTGGGGGCACATCTCTGCTTTGCTCAGTAAAGCTCATTCCAGACAGATCCGTACAATGTACATGGCACAGGGTAATGATGTTTGGAGACACTTGCTGTGGAAAGAATGGCTCAGAGCACCTCATCGGCACAGGCAAAGACTGTGGGGCTGGGAGCCAGAGTGCTCCTGGCCTGGGAGAAGGAAAGCTTGGAAGCACAAAGGACCTGCGGGGGCGTCTCACTCTTGCTACTGCAGGAATGGAGGCATGGCAGCAAGGACGAAGCACTTCTTTGATTCTTTCCTCAGTAGAGGCAGCCAGTTTTGTTGTTGTTGCTGTTGTTGTTGTTGTTTGTTTGTTTCCCTGGAATAAGCATAATATGTGGCAGAGTAAAACAATACCAAAAGAAACTGCTTGAATTGTAGTTAAGTACCCAATTTACTAAAACCTGCTGTGCAGCAGGACCCACTAACTCCAAACAGAGCTCCACTGACATGGCCATACTGCTCCTAGTGTTGGGGAAGCCTGGCATGTGCTCACACGTGTCCTTGGGTAGTACTGACCTTCCCCAATAGTCTGGAGCAACGGATTTTCACCCACATGTGCAAAGGAGCCACTTTGTGAGGCTGTTGTTCAAAGTAGGAAGCTTAAGATTAGTCTCCTAAGAAATGTTTGAAAAATTGGCTTTATGAAAAGTACACTACCCTAACATTATTACAGCTCCAGTAAAGCAAAGTTGACAAAAAATCAAAACCACAAGCAAGGACTGTGTGCATCAAATATGTTTCTTCCTCTCACTCTACCACAGAGAAGGTGCTCCTGCTTAGAGCAAGAAACGTGGTTGCAAAAACAGCCACTCTCTGCATACAAAGGAATGATTTTCTGCATAAAAGGTTATGTAGCATAAAATATTGTTTCGAGGATGCAAATTCTTGGTGTCAGCCTTTATGGTAACCAGGAGAACATGTAGAAGATGTATCCAGGTACACTTAAAAAAAAAAAAAAAAAAAAAAAATTAAAAAAATTTTAAAAAAAAAAAAAAAAAAAAAAAAAGTAGAAGCCTTTGGCCAATACCTAAATTAACTCTAATTGTATTTAAGGGTGCTGCAGATTTAGGCAGACTGTTCATTGCCAGGATGAATACTGTGGGATGAATGCGCCACCAAGGCTCACACAGTTGTACACACATATAGCTTTTCAAATTGGGAGAAATATTTTCAGAAATTCAATGCCTATATGTTCTGGACCCTCTCCTGCTTAAAAATCCTGCAGCCTGACAGTGTTAGTTACCTGTGGCTTTACCAAAACAAGTATTAAAAAAGAGTGAAGACACATCTACACACTCATCTCAAAGAAGAATTGACAATATTTCTCATTGGCACAACTTCTGACATCGATGGGGCCATAATAACACAGAAAAGAGAGGAAACAAGATTTTTTTTCTTTAAAAGAGCAGCATACAAAAAGCTAGTGGGGAGATTCAAATAAGGGGAATCATTTTCTAACCAAGAAGAGCTGCTATGCTATCAGCACAGATTTGTGCTGTGTTTTTTGAAATGCAGCCCATTAAAGATTTCCTATGCCAGTTTTGAGAGAATAGGAGGGTCTTTTTAGGAGAACAGGATGTGCATATGAGCACAGTTGATGGGAGTTAGGAGCATTCATCAAGACACTGAGTTCTTATACTAAATTACAGAAAAGAGCTAAATTCACACAATACTGATGGGTTAGAGAATACCATGGAGTAACAAGGTAGCAGAACATTTCTAACCTTTTTGTAAGAGTCACCTCAGAGGAGACCCAACCTGCAGTCATTGTTCTCCTGAAGCTTTCTCCCCCAGAAGCTGAAGAAGTGGAGGCATACACAGAGAGAAAGGAGCCAACAGAGCCACCATTTTGGAACAGCCATAGCTTCCAAACCAGTGTTTTACTGGCGATGGTAGACTCTTCCTCTAGTCTTTTTCTGAACATTATAATCCATTGGGATATTTTAGATTTACTTTTGTTATATTCTGTTCTGAAAATCAACACTTCATGATGGAGTGTTTTTTTGGTATTTTATTTATTCATTTTGTAATGAAAAGACATGCTTAATATTAATGATAAGCATTAATAAATTCAGTCCACTCCTGTACAACGGACACAATGCTCTTGGCATCACTTCAAGAAACAAAGCAGAACAATTATGAGTCATCAAATGTATTTGTCAGAGGATTTTGTATTGCAAAAAAAGCCTGTTCATGTTAGCATAGAGCTGAAAGACAAGGAGTGAATTATAGCTTGGAAAGTGATGGGATAGATATAAAATCCAAGGGTCCAGAGGCCAACTGACTATATAGACTCAGCTGGAGACAGAAAATACATGTTATGTATTTTTTCAATGGGTTCTTCCATTTATCCTGTTAAGAAGTAGTGACTCCCCAAATCAAATGTGAGTTAGGCTAGAATTTTAATCGCACTGGAAACATTGCCACTGCAATTGTTATTTGAAGCTCTCCTAACTGATTGTTATGCTATTTGTTCTACTGTGAATGCAGAGAACCAACAACACAGACACAGTGGCTGTGGAGAGCAGGACAGGCACAGAGACATCCATGAAGCCACATGAAAAGTGTATAGCTCCTGATGAAGTGGCACATATGCATCCTTCCTTCCTAGATGCTGGTATCAAAGGCAGTCCTGGCTCTGTTCTGATAACCCAGACAGTTTGCAGCAAGGGGTCACAAAAACCTTAAATCTCCTTTGTACTGTTATCATTGCTCAAAGAGACCTCTTAAGAGGTGCCTCCAGGGTATGTGCAGATAAGAATCTGTCTCTTGGCATTCTAATTTTAATTACTGGGACTAATTTAGAAAAATTACTTTCTTTTTTTTTTTTTTTTTTTTTTTTTCCACTTTAGCAGAAGAGCTTTAATTATTTTTTGAACATTTTTTTGAGGAAAAGAAACTTCTACTATTGGAGATTTTAGTTTTTGTAAAATGAAAACATGAGATTGACGAATAGCCTAGCATTGCACTCACATTCATGGTGTTATTTTAGGATAGTTAATGAAGACTTCAAAAATTCATGAGAATTGAGGTGGAACTCCAGATAGAAAGGAGCCGATGCTTTTATCTTTTAACTTTATTTGTGCTGAATATCAGGAGGTTTAAATCAGTGTTGTACAGGAAGTTTCAGTGGATGCAAGTTTATGTTCTGTCCTGTAGGGAAAGTAATTTTAATAGTAAAGCAGTTCTGACTCCACAATAATTCTTTATATATGTGTTGTTAGATAAAAAGGAGCAACTTTAAGAAAAAAATAAAAATAAAAATAACTGACTCACTGACGGTGTGCCCCTGAAGACAGAGACTGAGCTTTCTGCAAGGGCTTTCATTAAGTCTTGCTTGTAGGTCCCTGACATAAAGCTTTGGTGGGACCTTGTGCAATGAAACAGAACCAGCCTGACAGAATTGTAAGAAAATGGATGAAACAACCAGTTTGGTGCAGGAATAATTTTTTATTGCAATCTTTTGTGGAACTTTTTGTCTGCTTTTTGTTGTTTTGTTTTGTATAAAAAATCATTTACAATAAAGAAAGTTCAAACAATTATGTGAATTGAGCTTAGTTTTATATCAAATCTAAGTGCTGGAATTTTATGTGCACTGAATTTTCATGTGCCTACAAATCAGGGAAGAAAAGTAACGGGGACGAACTGTGACAATTCCTTCTATCCCAGCAGTCACCTGCCCTGGGTCAGCTGTAAAACTGGGATATTGTTCAGACACTATTTTTTTTTGCCTTCCACATTAAAGTTCCAAAAAATAGAATTTCTTATTTCAAGCACTTTTTCTCTTCCTGAGAAACAAGTAAAACTCCTCTGTGGACCTCTGTGAGATCTTGCAGTAGTTCCACATAGAATTTTAATATTCTGGGGGTTTCTTGCACTGAGCTCTTTCTTTCCAATGGAAATATTTTATTATAATAATATAATAGGTTTATTGTAATGGGTATTTTCTACCTTATCTTTTCTCCCATGAAAAAATAGGTGCAGAATAGAAAGAATATGAAAGGTTTATCTGAACTACTTTCTTGTTATGAGTTTAGTAGTGTCGTTCTCAAAGATGTAACACTTATTTGACATACGTGAAAGTAATGTATAAATTAAGATAACAAAATGGCTACAAAATTTTTGTAACGGTCCCAAACTAAATGGATTCCCATCCAGCTGAAGAAAAGCTCTTATTTCTGTAAAATATCTTAGTAATACAGTTTTTCAATTTCAAAGCCCTCATGAGAATGGTTTTAATTTACTCTTCAGAAATGAGACTGCACCTCAAGTACTGTGTTCAGCTTTGAGCCGCTCAGTACAAGAAGGACATCGAGGCCCTGGAGCGTGTCCAGAGAAGGGCTATGAAGCTGGTGAAGGGCCTGGAGCACAAGTCCTCTGAGGAGTGGCTGAGGGCACTGGGATTGTTTAGTCTGGAGAAGAGGAAGCTCAGGTGAGACGTTATTGCTCTCTACAACTACCTGAAAGGAAGGTGTGGGGAGCTGGGGGTCGGCCTCCTCTCACAGGTAACTAGTGATAGGACTAGAGGGAATGGCCTCAGGTTGCACCAGGCGAGGTTTAGGTTAGAAATTAGGAGACATTTCTTCTCAGAAAAAGTAGTCAGGCACTGGAACAGGTTGCCCAGGGAAGTGGTGGCATCACCTTCCCTGGGGGTGTTGAAGGAAAGGTTGGGCCTGGTGCTTAGGGCCATGGTTTAGTGGGTGACATCAGTGGTAGGTTGATGGTTGGACCAGATGATCTTGGAGGTCTTTTCCAACCTTAATGATTCTATGATTCTATAATTGCAGACCTTAGTGGAACTTTTCTTGATTTCAGCAGGCACGCTGTTAGTAATCTCATTCCACAGATATTCACCCACTGACTCTGGGATTCAGCTCACATAATTTGGTTGACTAAAAATTAGGTTATGACTCTGGCCTCTTTATTTATGCTCTTTCTACAGACAAGAGAGTGAGACAAGCACCTCCAGAGGGCATTTAATTTTACCAGTCTTTGATATATGCTACAGCATGGAATAGATCTTCTAAGTGCCTGTCTCTCTCTTCAAGGGGAACCTAAGAAGACTAGCAAATGGGGTACTTAACTTTGGGGTGGATTAATACCCTGAATACATTAAATGACTTCCATGTGATGATTCTGTTAGACAAGCTAACGGGCACAGTGGTAGCACTTGGAAAAGTGATGTGTCAGCCCTCTACCCAACCTATAGGCTAGAGGTAGATGCTGTTACAGCAGGGATGTTAGAAAGCCACATGTACCTGAAACTTAGCCATCCCAGTTTGGTGCAGTGTATTAGCTTAAACCCATGATGCAATGGAGTTTACATTACAATGTGAGGCTGTGAACTGTGACAGTGAGGGTCAGGCAGGAAGTTTGTTTGCTGCTTGTGCTTCTAGAGAGCAACCTCTGGCAGAAGTGTGGAGTAGAGGACAATTGACACACATAACATCCTGAACTGGTTAATTTGTAAAAGATTCTGCCAGTCCTATTAGAAGATTAATTCAAGCATTCTGGTGATTCTTAAAGGCATAAAGTTTGAGCTTAATTTTCAGTCATTGCCTAACCTTCCCTTTTGTGTACTGAAAAATCAACCCCAACTAAAACTTGAAATAAATCATGACATCATCCATCTTCCATCTTCCATCTTCCATCCATCATCCATCTTCCTCAAATCACTGGTAATGTTTTAATTGTGAAAACTGTAGCTGTACTGCAAGAATGAAAACAGTAAGGATTTTTAAAACAGTTCCTTATATTACATGTTAACAGAAAAAGTGTTTTTGATCAGAAAGGAAAGAGGTGAATCCCCCTCACTACTTTTAAACACTAATGAAGAAAGAAAGAGCAGGGGACCAGAAAGAGCCTCATGAGTCTGCGAGTCCAGCCCCCTGGGGGCAGTCAGTTATGTGGGCATCAGGAACTAGGGCTCTTGTTTCAGCTATAAAGTCATGGCACACAGTCAAAGCCATTCTACAGGATGAAACAGCCGTGATAATCCTGGCCAAGATTTATGTTGCCCATGGAGACTAGCTATGGGAAAATGCAATTAGTACAAACACAATGTAGTGAGTAGTGCAACTGTACTGTTCTCTATTACAGATATGCCATTTACACGTATTAAACCAAAGATACATAAAGGTATGCTATTAGCTAGGCATTCACACCAACTAAGTTCTCAATGCATGATACATGCATTAATAAAAATTATCCATAGCCAGTTCCACTGTTCACTAGTAAGATTCCCTGCAGACTTGAATATAAAATTGTTTTTTATGTTGTATAAAAGGGATTCCTATGGCATTTCTTAGTTTGATCCTTTCTCCAACAGTTTCGCTTTAAGATGACTGAGAATGTGCAAACATATGAAAAAGGTAATTTTAGGCTTATAGTTAAGTAATTAAAGAAGCATAATAACACATTGGCTTATAATATGATTTCCTTCATTATACAAATTTCTCAATTTTGCATTCCCTAGTTTGATATACCACTGTGTTTAGTCACCAAGTTACAAGAGAAATACATGTTTCTACTGGGCCTTTAAATCACACTACAGTGATTTAAAGTCATTTAATAAGAAAACCTATACATAGATGTGATGCTTTACAAAAACTCATTAAAGAGGCAGTCATCTGAAAGTCTCTGTGTTACTTATTTCAAATGTTAAAATATTATACTTTTCTCTACATCTAGTCCAGCCATTTTCACCTATGCAAATGGACAACAAATTGAAAAATAATGGCCTGGGGCCACCCGGTTGGAAAGCAGCTCAGCAGAAAAGGACTTAGGGGTCCTGTCTGACAACAAGTTGAACATGAGCAAGCAATGTGCCTTTGCCATTAAGAAGGCTAACAGTATTCTTGGCTGTGTGAGGCAAAGTATTACCAGCAGGTCAAGAGAGGTGGTCCTTCTGCTCTACTCAGTGTTGGTGATACTGCATCTGGAGTAATGCGTTCAGTTCTGGAGCTGCCAGTACAAAAGAGACATGGACATACTGGAAAGAGTCAAGTGGTGGGCACAATGATGATCAAAGGACTGGAGCACCTCTCCTATGAGGACAAGTGAAGAAAATTGGGACTGTTCAGCCTGAAAAAGATGAGGCTCAGGGGGCATATTATCCATGTGTATAAATACCTGAAGGGAAGATGCAAAGAAAATGGAAACAGGTTCTTTTTAGACATGTCCAATGCCAGGAAAAGAGGCAATGGCCACACACTAGAACACAGGAGGTATCTGTCTAAATGTGTGGAAGGACTTCTTTACTGTGAGGGTGACAGAGGTTGCCCAGAGAGGTTGTGGAGTATCCCACCTTGGAGAATTTCAAAGGCCACCTGGACATGGTCTTGGGCACCTTGTTCTCAGTAGTTCTTCTTGAGCAGGAAGATTGGACAAGATGACCTCCAGAGGACCCCTCCAATCTCAACAATTCTGTGATTCTATGCCAATCTTGATATAATTTAAATGCAATACTATTGCTCATTAGTTACTGTTCAGTAAAATGCTTAGTTGGTATTATTCTTCATTTCCAAGCACTTCTACTTCCAACTGTGCAAGCTATGTGAGTGCTGCCAGACTTGAATTCTCCCACTGAGATGCAGGCTGCATACAACTGGACAACACTAATGAATGGTTGAACTGACATCAGCTAGTGACTGCTGCATCCAGCTGAAGGAAGCTGGAGTACTTTCACAATAGGGTTTATGGAAAAGCTCATGAAACAAGTGTAAATCATTGCTATTTTCAGACCTATGTATGTATGTATGAAAATAAACTGACCTGGATTTCAGCTTTCCTTTTGTAAATCTGTATGAATTCTGGATCTTTTTCATACCCTTTTCACTTGAGTTGTAGGACAGATGAGTGGTAGTTGCATCAGCCAAAATTCACAAGTGTTGTGCTAATACTACACTTTCATTTGCAGATTTAAATGTCTTCACAGGACAAGACAGGCAGGATATGCCATGAAGTCTGATTCTGATTTTGCTTCTGTTTAGAGCAGTGTAAATTCACAGAGATGAACTCCTTATTTAAAATAGTATGACAGGAATCTGCCCTTGATAAATAAAGCCCTACACTTTTAAATAACATAATCTAAAAGTTAAAGCAAACACCACTAAGAGTCTAAATGTAAGCAGGGTAGCAAATTTAAATCCCTGTAAATAATAAAGTGTTTCAATAATACTTTTAAAGCTAAAAATATAAATGCTTATTACACTAGTTAAATACTTTACAGAACTTAAAGTTTCAATTTTTTTTTGGCTCAAATAATTAAATATGGACAAATAAGACACTTCAACTCTGAAAACGTTAGGCAGAATATTGAAATTTTCAGTGGAAACACTTTACCTTAATGTAATACAAAGGGAAACAAGGTCAATAATACCTATTTTTTTCAAAGCAATAATACATACAAATATATTGGACAATACTACAGTAGTAGCAGATGTGGTGTTATCAGGGTTTGACAGAATTTTCACGTAAATTATTGTGTAAGCACAGTTAATCATTATGTACAGGTGGTTTGCCACCTGTTTAATTCATTTTCAAGCTGATTTACACAGCTTTTAAGGCAAACAACCCTCCCCCCTCCAAAATTACAGTTTTGCTTGTGTATCAACTAATGTGGACAATTATATTTCCCTTCAGTTCCCACCACCCCCCAAAGACATGAAGTAAAAGTAACAGCTTCTTTCCCCCCTTTTAGATCCTCATTTCGGTCAGCAAGGAATATTTGCCATCTATATGAACACTGGTGTTATCATCGCTTGTGCTTCACCATTGTGCCTCTAACTCTTTATTTGTATACTGTTGTCCACGGGAAAGACCAACCCCACTTTTGCAGGCTAAACCACTTCCTCTGTAGGTGTTATTATAGATCAATTGTTTATGACATAGAAATCCTGGGTTTTGGCTCTGTATGCAGGACACAGAGAGTGGAGCATCACCATCTTTCCATGATTAACCAGTTCTTCATTCCTTCATTCCTTCATTCTTCATCTGAACGGCATTATTGATCCCCTGGTGAAAATAGGAGAGAACACCAGCAGAGGAGACCATGTCTATGCACCTCATCTGTGGTCTGCCAAAAGAAGTTTCCAGAGAGCAGACAGAACACCTCTCCCTGCACATTGAGGCCTAGAAGAGCAAATCCACTCTGGCAGTGCCCCAGTATTGTCCAATTTACCTGGAAAAGAGAGAAAAAATATTCCTGTAGTGTTTGTTAGGGTTCTGTCACAAAAGTGCTCTTTCCCTCAGGGATGCTGCTAAGACCAGCCCTCAGGAATCTCAGACCCTAGAGACAAAAGATAAAATCTGGAGAAAGGAGAACCTTCCCTTAGCTGAGGAAAATCAGATCATTTAGGGAAACTTGACACCCACATATCCATGGACCCTGATGGGATGTATCCATGAGTGCTGAGGGAGCTGGCAGGTATTATTGCTAGGCCACTCTTCATCATCTTTGAAATGTCATGGAGAACAGGAGAGGTGCCTGAGGACTGGAAGAAAGCCAATGTCACTCCATTCTTCAAAAAGGGAAAGAAGAAGGATCCAGGCAAATACAGGGCAGTCAACCTCACCTCCATTCCTGGAAAGGTGGTGGAACATCTCAACCCGGCAGTCAGGATGTACACTTAGGGCAGAACAACCCCATGCACCAGTACAGGATGGAAAGATCATCCTCCTTGGACAGTCTATAGCTGATGATGTTCCTGATATTCTTTAAACAACTTTTGATTTCTCATGCATGTTCCCACTTTCTTGGGGCAATTTCCTTGTGGCCAGGTTCTTTTTCACCTGTCCAGGTGATAAGTTGTTCCTCAGATTCTTGTTGTGTCCACCTCGATGGTCTCTTCAGAATGTCTCCACTGCTCAGGTGTCCAACTGCATGTCAAGGATGTCCCTGACTCCCAGGCACAGTTCCCAGGCTGAAGGCTGAGCTCCCAGCCTGGACCCAGCCTGGCAGACGTTGTTCCTATCAGGATGAAGCAGCTATTTCATGTCAGCATTTTCTCACAACAGTTACTTTAATTCCCTAAGTGCTGCCACCAAGGGAACCCCAAGAGCCTTGTAATGTCACCAGAAAGTCACTGTCACCCTATGGCCTCACAAAAAGTGGCTGTCCATAAATGGCAGCTTTGTCTCAGCTTACATTGGAATCATGGTCCTTTAGGAGTTAAAGTAACACCTGCATAGAGACATACCTTTGTGCACATCTCTGCTAACCATGTTAAAAGAATGTTTTCTGGCTGCTGAGATCAAGCTTTCTCAAGCTGGAAATGCCAAGGTTTTACAAAACTTCTTAATCCTGTCTCCCTCTGTGTCCATCCAGTGCAATGAATGGCACCCCAACATTGAATCTCTCTTTCCAACCATGTAATTAATGAAGGTGCCATAAGATCACATTCAAGTTTACGCGCAGTTTAATGTTTCAAGAGTTGTTTTTTTTTTCTTTCTAAATATTATAAATAAAAATATGTGCATATTTTGCATCAAATATCTCAGCAAGACATAACATAGGCAGCTCTGCAGGAGGCTGCTGCTACCTCAAATAAGCCAGCTACATGTGCAGGAGATGGGAAGAGGCAAGAATGCCTGTATAGACCAAGGAAATGCTCTGCTGTGTGCACCGCGACTCCCAGTCCAGGCAGAAAATGTAGCATTTAGTAGGTGCAGTGTCCCAGGATGATGTGTTCAGCTCTGCTTGTCTTTATAGCTCTTGGTTTTCACATATGCCTGATAAAATAGCTGCCAATAATAATGACTATCAGTTGAATAGATTCAATCTTTAAATGTTTAAGTGATCAGAGTTTTTACAAATATTTTTGGCATTCTGCCAAAGGTTTTCTGAGGAATGTAAATGCCTGAAGAGAAGCAGTTGATTTCAGCACTTTATCTTACCAAATGCTGAGTTAAATGTCATGAAATTAAAAGCATAAAAACAACTGAAGGAGAGTCAAGGTGTATTTTCCATGGTCCCTTGTCAAATTTCAAAAACGTGCTGAGGTAGGCAAGGCATAAGTGAAACATCTTAGTGGTTGTAAAAAAAACTTCTAATACAGAAGTTTTCTTTTCCAGTTGGTCTCTAACAACATAAAATAGAAGCTGTGTCCTTTCTTTAATTCACTGCTGATCTTGACTAAGAGAGGGAAAAATGAGCCCATTTAATTCACCTGGGGGGGGGGGGGGGGGGGGGGGGGGGGGGGGGGGGGGGGGGGGGGGTGTTTTTTG
>CM021766.1:32766947-32780913 GCA_011076525.1 Nettapus auritus | reverse complement strand
TTTTTTTTTTTTTTTTTTTTTTTTTTTTTTTTTTTTTTTTTTTTTTTTTTTTTTTTTTTTTTTTTTTTTTTTTTTTTTTTTTTTTTTTTTTTTTTTTTTTTTTTTTTTTTTTTTTTTTTTTTTTTTTTTTTTTTTTTTTTTTCTTTCCAGCACTTAACAAACATAACAAGGCCAGAGGATGGTTGCAAATCAGAACTAACCCATTAGATAAATCTGTTCATGGTTTCCGTGTTTGGTGACTCTCTCTCAGTTTCACGTGCATTCAAAATGCTTTAACATTTTGACTCCCTGACATTCACAGAGATCAAGTCAAAGAGAGAAAAGCACTAACATCAGCTTTACCACATTCCTTTCTGTTCTGCTTCCAAGTAATAAAGGTATTTGGAAAGAAAAATTTGAAAGAAAGGTATTGTTTGATTTTGTGCAAAATCCTCAGTGAAAATTGAAAACACAGGAATTGGAGCTGCTTTCATAAATGTGAACCAGAGTGCCTCTAGATTTGCAGAAGTATGACAGTTTTTTATTTGTTTGTTTGTTTGCTTTTCCCTACAAAACTCCAGGAAAAGCAGTACATTGGCTTAACACAATTTTTATTAATATTGGTGTTAATGACTTTAACATATCTTAATGAAAAAGCCCATTCCCAAACTCTGAAGCATAACTCATTTTCAACTTTAGCAAAACACATACAAATCTTAGCTAATTCTCCCTAACAGGCGATATTTTGAACACAAACAGGTTTTGCCCTGAATTCGCCATTAGGCCAGTATCCTCACAGGTTAACAAATCAATGCTGCCCAAGGTGGACCCGGAACACAAGAGAGGAAGTGCCATGCCACAGCAGGAGTCTATTCAGTGGTGTGAGGCTCTGCTGAAGAGCCTCTAGGCAGAAATCATCTCTCCCCTAGCAGGAAGCATCTCTTGGACTGCATAAAAGCCCCTTGGGGAGAGAGAACTCTCTCAGGTAGTCTGCTTTCAGACTGCCTGATTCACTAAATATAGTTTCTGCTAAACAGCCATAAATTGTATAAACCTCAGCCTCCCTGAAAACAAAGCAAAACAAAACAAAACAAACTCCCATGCAATACACATTTCTTTGTACTTATATTTGCTTTTTGGAGGAGGCTCAGTGTCTGTAATCACTTGCCCCAAGCCATTTTAACACCTCTAAGTAGGAGTGGCAGGAATGACACTTCAATATTTTCAGGTAGTGGATGCAGCTGGGAGATTAACGGGACCATGAGCTCTGCTTTTTGCCTATAAAATTTACCAGACTTGGACAACACGTTGCACTCATGAGGTTGAAATGTACCCATTTTTGCTTTTTGCCACCAGGAAATTCTCTGAGTCCACATCTCAAAGAGGGGGAGTGCCTGGTCAGGTCTGCAAGACCCAGTCCAATTTTCCATTTTCACCTGCTGTCTCTGATGGAGGTCACATTTGATGGGGAAGTCAATCACATGTGGCTCCTTCAGATCTGGGTATTCAAACAGTTGGTGGAACCATTAGGGTGGGATGTAAAAGCTGTGAGGGGACCTATACTGATAGGTTACATGTTCTCATAGAATCACAGAATCAGGTTGGAAAAGACCATTAAGATCATCAGTTCCAAACATCAACTTAACACTATCAAGTTGTGGTGGTTTCACTCAGGTGGGCAGCCGAGCTCCACCACAACCGCTCTCTCACTCCCCCTCCTCAAAGAGGAGCGGGGAGAAAATACGATGAAAGGGGCTCAAGGGTTGAGATAAGGATGAGGAGATCACGTAGTAATTATCATGATGGGCAAAACAGACTCAGCATAGGGAGATAGTAAGATTCATTAAGATTCATTACCTATTACTAACAAGCTAGAGAAGTGAGAAACAAAAGAAAGAAACCAAAAGCACCTTCCCCCCCCCCCCCCCCACCTCCCCCCACCTCCCTCTTCCACCTCCTCCCCCTGAGTGGCGCAGGGGAATGGGGGAATGGGGGTTATGGTCAGTCTATAGCGTTTCTTCGCCGCCACTCCTTCTCGGTCACTCTCATCCCCTGCGCTGTGGGATCCCTCCCACGGGATGCAATCCTTGCTGAACTGAACTGACATGGGCTGCCCACAGGCAGCAGCTCTTCAAGAACTGTTCCATATATGGGTCCGTACCATGGGGTCCATCCCTCAGGAATAAACTGCTCCCACCTGGGTCCCCCCCAGGCAGCAGCTCCTGCTGGGTCACCTGCGTGGTCTCCTCTCCATGGCCTACAGGTCCGGCCTGGAATCTGCTCTGGCAGGGGTCTTCCACAGGTGGCAGTCTCCGTTGGTGCAGGTCCACCTACTCCACTGTGGTCTCCTCCATGGGCTGCAGCGTGGAACCCTGCTCCACCGTGGTACTCCATGGGCTGCAGGGGGACAGCCTGCTTCACCGTGGTCCTCACCACAGGCCACAGAGGACTTCTGCTCCGTCACCTGGAGCACCTCTCCCCCTCCTTCTTCACTGACCTTGGCACCTGCAAGGCTGTTTCTCCCTCCTCTCACTCTCCCAGCTGCTGTGTGGCATGTTTCTATGTTTCTTTTTTTTTTTTTTTTTTTTTCACTGTCTTAAGTATGCTCTCACAGAGGCTTATTGACTCAGCTCTGTTTAGCAGTGGGGCCCTTACCAAACCTGGGGCAGCTTCTAGATCCTTCTCACAGAAGCCACCCCTATGGCCCCCTGCTACCAAAACCTTGCCACGTAAACCCACTACAAATGTCAAAAAAAAAAAAAAAAAGTCAAAAAGTTTTTCAGCAAAACATATGGCTGCGGGGTGGGGGGCATGTCTGAGGCTAAAATCATTCTCCAGCAACATGGAATGGAGGGCATATTTTGACATGGCAGTTCTTCCCAACCCACCCCTGCAGATGCAGCCAAAGCTTCTTTCTCTTGCTTGCACAGTGCACCTGCTACAAACCCCAGCTAACCTTAGTAAACATATAAATTGTTTGCAGCATTTCCGGGTGAAATTTTCTCTTTCTCTCACTGTCATTTCTCTGGCTGGGATAATAGGTTGCTGCAGACCAGCTGCAAGAGCCTGGGAGTATTCCAACTGGATGAAGACTTCTGAGCATCACACCAAGCTGCAAATAGTAGAAGGTTATTCTGAGCTGTGGTTAGAGGAGCTGCTGGGGAATGGTGTTTGCATAGCTTTCTCAGGGGAAAAGATCATCCTTTGAAACCTCCCTGCAGTTTACTTTGCAATATAAAAGTTTTGTTATATCATGATTCTTCTAAAAGTTGGTGTGCAAATGGATCCACCCATAGCACTGCCAATACTACTCTGAATGTCCTTGGGAAGACTCGATGTGCTGGCTTGGGTCTCCAGGCATACCAGAATGACTTAATTATAAGGTATCATCCCTTCCCCATCTTTCCACTCGTGAGCATTGACTTCCTGCTTTTCTGTGAATTGCTTAATCTGCTTGTAAGTTAACAGTTTTAACTAAAGAGGTGCTTGTTTATAATTTCCCAGGAAATAAAGTGTATTCTTGAAAGCCATCAAGAACCAAAAAAATTAATACAACAAGCATCTAGAGAACAGTTGTGGCTAAACACGCCAATACTGTAGCATTACTCAGATAAAACTTCCCTTGCAATTAATGAGGGCTTTGTTTGAGAAATGACTTAATATTGGATCTTTGGAGACATAATTGGGGAAAATGCGTTATCATGTTGGGCTACATATGGTCACTTGTTGAGCAACAGTAGAATATTTTGTTCATAATGAGAGCTTATTGAGTTTGGTTGCCTTAAGTTTTCAGCTTCTAATTATGGTCTTTAGAAGACAATGGAGATGGCTAAAAATAATAAGAATGCTGTAAAATTGCTATGGCTGCTGCGGTATTACAAAGACAAATGTTGGCTCCCTGTGTATAGTATGCATTTAACCTGTCACCAAACACAGAGCATTGTACAGGTAAAATGTAAAGGGATGCATTTAGTAGCTATCAAATGAACATTTTTTGTTGTATTTGAAAGTAACTACTTAACTTAAAATACTACTTTATTAAATTATAAATTAAAGTATGCTACATCAAAAATGCTTGCAATTTCCTTCTGTTATCGCATGAGTCATTATAATGCAAAGTTACAGGTTTCTGGAACATAATGAAATTCAAACTTGCATTCTTAGTGCAGTTGCCATGGCCAATTCAGCTGAAAATGAGAATTATAGTGAGAGCATTTCCTGGTCTTTGACCCCTCTTATAGGGTTTTAAAAAGCAGGTTTTTTTGTAGAGCATTAACCTCATTCTCAAGCAATCCATTCCTCTGTGTAATATGAGAGGTGTTAAAACACTTCAATAAATGGAAAAGTATTTAAACATCTTTTATTCCAAGTTTCAAAAGACTGGACATTTAACTTTAAGGATTTCTAGCTGTGTAATGCAAAAGACTTTGATAATAGAACCAACTGTAATAAAATACAGTCTCCAGTATATATACATATTCATCAAGATAGTGCCTCATGACAGGTAGGCAGTAAGAGACAGGCATTTTGGCAAGTTATAGTTACATTTATTTTATATTTTTCCTGTTAATTTCACACAATAAGGAAAAAAAAAAAAAAAAAAAAAAAAGTGCTGTTGATCCTGAACAACTAAGGGAATTTCATGGGTCCTTATTGTATTTTGTGATCCTTTCTAGAAAGTCACTGAATGTGTCCTATGATCCTATAGCACCAACTGGCTTGTCCTGACCTAAACCAAAATGCATACGTTGAATGTCTTAAAAGTTCATACTATATATATCTTTTTGCTTTTAGACATTTCATACTTTCACTAAAATATACCCATGTGTTCTTGCAAAAAGTGATTCCTGATGAAGTCAATGCCAGCTGAATTCTATATGCCAGAGAAGAATCTTATCCTCTCTGGCATAAATAAAAAACTTGTCTGGCTAATACAAGCCAAATACTCAAAACTAAATATTAAATACTAAATACTAAATAATAAGATTGTTCAGTTCCTAAATTTTATCTGCTATGTGACAGTGGTAAGAATGAATCATTGCAAATACCATGTTAGCCAAAAGGACTAAATTGTTTACTGCATAGTTGGATTATATCTGCTTTTTGTTAGTATAAACTATATTGGCATTTTATGAGTTTTACTTTCTTGTTTTTAAGCTTTGATAAACAAGCATCCACTTATCACTCAAGTGGGCTTGTCAGAGTTGTTACTTTCAAAAGCCTTGGAAATCATAGTGAACACTGTACACAAAGTACTAAAGCAAATTAAAGAAATGATACAACATACAGAAATAGCATTATTTCATTATCCCAGATGAGAACTGTAAAATACAAGTGTAAAAATTTAATGCTGATGGAGGGAAGACTTAAAAAGAAGATTACTTGTTTTCAAGTCAGGGTGTAAAGATGTGAGAAGTGTCATCTAATGCTATGGCATTAAGCGCCTAATCTGCTGACTGCAGGCTTTAGTGTTGCAGGCTTTTGAAGAAAAACAATGGCAGAATGTTATATTATAGGGCACGTCCTTTCAGGTACTGATGTGCATACGTAAAGGTATGTGTCTAGCAGGAATTGATGGAATTTCTCAAAAGGGAGCCAGACTGGCCCAGATTGTACATTTGAGATTGGCCCTGCATTTGGGAAGATTATCTTCTTTTTTTAATCTCACCACACTCAATTTCCCTGAAACTCTCTTTTGAGTTACTGCTAGATATCCACCAGCCCAATCTGATGTAAGGGTGCATCAACTCCAACACAAGAGACCAGCATGCAGCTCTCAGAATTTTGTTTCTGTGGGTGCCTGGTCCATCACAGAAGGGTAAGAGTGGTGGAAATGGTGCAGCTGCAGTTGCAGACCCAGCTGTAGGTGGTTTCTCTGGGGAGCTAGATGGATCCAGGGAAGCAGCTTCTCCAAAGGTAACAAAAGTAACAGAGCACAAGGATGCTGTGAGCTATTGAGAAGAAAATACCTCTTGCTAAAGGCTTGGGTCATTTGGTGAAATAGGTGTAAGCAGTATCTTTATAATAGTAACATTTCCATATACAGGGGTGCCAATCCCAATTAAGGAAGAGAGAGTATGTAACGCAGGTACCAAAGTGCTGCTGTTATTGAAGATACAAAGCATATTAGCTCCTGGAGGTTGAAGAACCAAAAGCTCTTAGCTTCACAGCCCAATCAAACCCTAAAATGAGCTGATACACACTGTTTGTGCTTTGCGTAAGTTGCAACTGAACCCCTGCACTCCCAATGATATGCTCTTGAGCCACTCAGGTGCATCCATCCAATGTGTTGCTGCTCCTTATTGGAGGTAAAAGCACAATCAATTCATCCATCGAAGACATGCTGAAAGTGCTTAGAATGAAATTGCTATGTAAATACATTATTACTTGCTTTATGTTACTAGAGAATAAGAACATCAGCTGGAGAACTGGTTTATGATAGAATGACAACTACTCAGTAACGTGTATTTTTTGAGACACATATCTCTTTTGGAAAAGAGGAGAATGTAACTTAATTGACACTTTTGCATGCAATGGTTGCTTCCTTTTCAAGTGTTCACCTAGCTGAGGAAAAAATTGAAATGCAGCCCAAGATGTAAAATATTGATGTTGCATTATTCAAACGAGAAAGCTTTGGTATGTGTCTCTTTTGTTTAATCATGCTAAAAGCAGAAGTGCACAGGGCATAAATGACAGAACAATAGAGCTCTTATGTATTTAAATGACATCAGATTCACAATGCAGAGCAGAAAATAAAACGCCTCTAAATCTAACATTTCCTAAAAACATCACAGACATGTAGAAAGATTAGTTTATTAATGTGATCCTGGATTTATTATTATTATTATTAATGGTAGTCTTTTAAAGAATGCTGTTCTATTTACATGTGCTAAAGTAAGGAGAATACTTACTGCTTATGTTAAGATTTCCAAACTAAATATTCAAAATTAGGAGATTTCTGTATAATCCTTGTTTGGGCCACTTTAATTTATATGTTAAAACACAACCATTAATGATACAATCATACATTGTGTTTGCCATCAGCCTTCTCCCTCATTCAGGACACCAAATGGACAATTCTCACTTAAGCTACTGTTCAACGTTACGTTTTGTCTTTATTCAGCATGGAGCCTTATGATATGTTTATTGCAATCCTTGCTCTGAATACCTATTTGTTAATATTCTCTTGTTTTTCTTGTTTATTGTACTTATCACCATAATATTTGAATTTATCTCACTGTTTCTGTGAGGCAAGTTGACTTTTCTTTCTGTTTTACAAATGAGAGAGTGAACTACAGAGATATTCATGCAGGAAGCAGTCTCTGATTTTGTGTCCAATTTGATATCCCTGTAGTCTGTTTTTCCATAGCTATTTTGTAATGATGAACAACTCTGCATTGTTTAAGTTTATATATCTCCTTGTTAATATTTGTGTTTTGACACAATTTTGTAAAACTGATTGGTTTATTTCCCTATATTAAAGGAAGAACTAATTTGAAGAAAATGGATACTTGTCATGTGGCTGCCTGGCTAGGACAGGTATCATGGTCTATATATCTTTGTTACCAGACTGAAAAATGAATTGATACAAATAGCAGCCATGGTAATCTACACAGAATAGAGCTAAAAATACAAAAGATAAATATGTTGCCTTTTGCTGAAAGCAGAGTCAGGAGTCTTGGGTTCCTCTCAGGTAGGTCAGGTTCTGGTGACCTATCTGCCAGGTCCTCATCAATCCCTCCTTCATCTAGTTCTTGTTCCAAACCAAGAACTGATTAAATAAGTGGGCAGTGTGGAGATCTAAAAACTAGTTAAACAGCTGGTCTCAAAGGATTGTGACCAGGAGAGCAAATTCCAACGGGAGCCCAGTCTCCAGTGGTGAACACCAAGCTGAACAAGAGGCAACAGTGTGCCCTTGCAGCAAAGCAGGCTAAATTGGTCCTTGTGTTGCAAGAAGAACAAGTGAAGTGATCCTTCCACCTGTTCATGGCACTGGTGGGACACATCCAGAGTGATGAGTCCAGTGCTGGGATCCCCTGTGCAAGAGAGACAAGGATATACTGGAGAGACTCCAGTGAAGGCCTTGGAGGTCATGAAGGGACTGCATTGTATGTCAGAGAGAGTCTGAGAGAGCTGAGACTGATCACAGAATCACAGAATCACAAAATTGTAGGGGTTGGAAGGGAGCTCAAGAGATCATCAGGTCCAACCCCCTTGCCAAAGCAGGTTCCCTAGAGAATGTTGCCCAGGTAGGCATCCAGACAGGCCTTGAATATCTCCAGAGAAAGAGACTCCACCACCTCCTTGGGCAGCCAAGGAGGAGAGAGGTCTCAGGAGGATTTCACCAACGTACATAAATACTTCATTGGGGAATCTCCCTTACTGGAGATATTCAAAGCAAAACTGTACATGGTCCTTGGCAACCTGCTATGGCTGATCCTGCTCTGAGCAGGGGGTGGACTAGGCCATCTCCAGAGGTGCCTTCCTACCTTGTTCACTCAGTGATTCTGGGGTATTTTAGCTGTGTTAGAGGCAAACAATTTTAAGAGAAGGAACTGGCATGTACAGATCTTACACAATTTGTGCTTAGTTCAAATTGCTAAACTGAAACTGCTTTATTAAAATTGTTTTTATTTATGCTGATGCTTCAGTTCAATCAAAATATTACAGTCATAAATTTAAATTAGTGAAGAAATGTATAGCTATGTTTAATCAAACATGATTAATATTCCATATCTATTTCTCTTAGATTTAGTACAAAGACTGAGAAATGAAGCTAAATATTTTCATGTTTAAAAAGGTACCTTCAATCAAGGAAAGATGACTAGTTTAAGATCACAGAATTTAGCAGCTTAAAAATAAAATGATAAGCATTTCCAATGCAAATTAAGGAAAATTTATGTAAATAGTATTAATTGCGTGATTTAATTTCATAAAGCAGATTAGTAGAACTTGGAAAACAGAATTATATTTAACTATCTGTCTATGCCTGCTTTCCTTGCTTTTCCTTAAATTACCTATTTTGCAACAGAATGAAAAATACAAATAAGAATGATAATTATTATTATTTTTTTTAATACTATCTAAATTATAGTAAGTATGAGTTGGAGCATAATATGTAGCATTTATAGCTTCTGTGATTCAAAGCAGATGCCTAAACTAGCCTGTGAAGCAGAATCCATGATGCTACTTAGACATTTTTCAGAAGCTGGGACTACTGCATGAAACAAAAGGACTTTCCTACTCCTTCACTGATCATGTAATAAGAGAGCTCTGGTGGGAACCTCCTGGGAACTGCACCACCTCTTTCCTATCCAGGGACAGAGGCCACCTTTCCATGTCAGATCAGGGACAGGGAGTACCTTCCTGCTCAGTGTTACCAGATGGGATTGCATACCTCTGTGTGTTGGGGTTGGGACTCTATGCGATCACATTGGGACTCTGTGTGATGGGTCTTTACATGTCAGGGATGGGGCTCTGTGTGCTACCAGGGCCAGCAGAGGAAAGCTAGCACTCCCCAGCTGCAGCAGTTCCATTGCACTTGCAGACCTTGCACAACGAGTAAAGCTGGCTGGTGGGCTGTCTGGATCCCTACAGGACCATGGAGCTGAAGAATACAGCGTATTGTAAGTAGGAGAGAAGAAAAACAGGAGTTAACATTCCCTTAGCACCTTCCTCCTTCTGGCTAATGCACAAACAAACATCTCTTACTATACAAGTGACTTGCCATAAAATGGTTTTCTAAAAGGTTTTGGTTGGTAGACTATTAACCCCCTATGTCTTAGCTCTTGGAGTACTATATGTCACAGCTCTCAAGATCTTGTATGGATTCCTCTATAGATACTCAGTTGGAGCAGTTTGGGATGAATCCTTTTCAAAATGTTATCATAAGCTGTGAATATTGGCGTGATTATTATTTTTTTATTATTATTTTTATTTATTTTTTGTCACAGAGCCCAAGTGAAATCAAGCTGGAGCCTGCACATACAACGGAAGACTGTAAAATTCTCTTTGCCCACAAGAGGGTACATCCCACACTGCTCAGCTTCTTAAGTCAGTATAGAAATTTGAATTATAAAGCCATAAGGAACATGAGGCAAAATTGGCAACACTTTAGATTCTTAATCTCTAACACTAACAAGATAGAAGGGAATTTGGTTTGTGGAGTACGAGAGAGTAGCAAAGGATAGGAAGATGTAAAAAGTACTGAACTAGGCAAAATCAGCCTTACACAGGCTTGAATCAAATCAGGAGGCAGAGAAGAAAACAGAACATCATCATCATATGTTCTGCAGGTCAAAGCTCTCATTATGCCTAGCAGAGCCCAGCCACAAATCCTCAAATCAGAAAATACTTGCCTCATGAATCTGTGAAGAATTAATTGAAACAAACAAAAATATCTTTAGGAACACTTTATTTTTTTTAATATAAAAATAATTTGTGAGCAATCAAACCCAGAAATGACTAACTCCCTGGGAGACAATTGGGGAAAAAAAAAAAGAAAAAAAAAAAGAAAAAAAAAAAAGAAAAAAAAAGCCTGAATTTAAAAACATTCAGTAATTCACACTACACAGAATCCTTATTATGTATCCTCATCTTTCCTTGATAAAAGCTACAAACATGCCTTGAATTTTATTGACAAAGTTTTCATGTGTCTGGTGACTTTCAGAATTATACTTTGTGCTTGACCAAGCACCATGGAAATACTGTACACTGATACTGAAAAAACGTATGCATATGAAAATAGAGATGGAGACAAACCAAAGGTCAAGGATCACTACATTTGCATGGCTGAGAAGATCTATGAAGTGAACTGTCAGCGCTGTATTCCAGTTAAACTGTTTAGGAGTTTAGAAATTCGTGTGTGTTGTTTGCATCTCCTGGGAGAGATTTAGCAGGCTGAGCACAACCTGGGACAGGCACTTCCAGAGCTGCAGGGAAGCTGTGGGGTGGCCTGGGGTGGCCGAGTAGTTTGATGACCTCCTCCTCCTTTTTCATCCTGCTCCCCTTTTCTTCTTCCTTTTCCAGTGGCTTGAATGCATGGATGCTGTCTGCTGTGCTGCCCCTGCCCTGAGTGTGTGCACACCCTCTTTGTATTATGGTTAAGTGGCACTTGACACCTACATCTGCATCAGAGTAGGAAGGACTTATTTTGTCTTGAACCTGGCAGTAAAGTACCAGTTCATTAAGGCTGAGGAGCATTTGTTGACCAAAGAGAGTTTCCTAACTCTGTGATGTTTTGTTCAAGCCCTTGAAATCCCCGATAAAGCAAAGCAGGGATGTAGCAGAGACTGGGCACAGAACTGTAATCTGCTGTCTGCAAATACTTTTATTTACAACCTTTTCTCGTTGCTGCATTACACATAGCAGCTACGGATGCATAATTCTACATATGCAGTGTTAGTAATGTTACTTTTACATAGCACTGTCTTACTCTGAATTATATTCCTGTACATCTATATGCATAGACTTTTGCTCACATAAATGAAATTGTAGGGTGAAGAAAAGGTTTAAATGGCAATAAATATATATATATATATTTTTTTACATTCCAAGCTTTTCTTTCAGATTAGCCAAATGTTTATTACTTTTGAGAGTCCCATTTTTTTTTTTTTTTTATTTCCACTGCTGTCCCTTTAACTGTAATGGGTATGGAAGGAACTTCAGAGATCTTTCCATGACTGCTAGACTCCCTGGGTGAGACTACAATATCCGTCGCTTTTAGCCTCTTGACTACCAGAGCTTTATGTCACATAGTAGATAAGAAAAGGCTTTCCAAAAATAACGGTCATATTTAGGATTTTGGTTCTGTATTCTCTTGGACACTCCTAACAATTGTACCCCAAAATATATGGGTTTGCAGCACTGGAGAAGCGCAAATGAAAAGCAAATAGACTTAAGTACATGTTCCCCAGTATCTGGTAAGAATAAACATAATATATAACGGAATGTGGGGGAAAAAAGCATATATGTATATATATATATTCTTGGGTTTTATTTTTCTATTTGTGCATGTCTGCAGTAAATACCTTCAATTTAAATTCAAAGCATACAGCTATCTATATATCTGCATATCTTCAGCTTTCATACAGAGTCTATTGCACTGATATCATAAAGTAGATATTCAGAAATGGAAGAACATTGATCTCAAATAAGACAGAACTACATCTCATTCACTTGTCATGTTCAAAGGAAATAGCTGGCTGCAAGGATTTGTGGCCTTCCAATACATGTGGGAAAAAATATAAATGACAGACAGTAATTAAAGACTGCATTATAATGCATGTGGAAAAGGAGACAACATGAAGATATTAGGAGTAAATTTAATTCTCCCATTTCCTATCATTAAAGTGTTTGGCTTTGTAATTTCAATATTTTAACGTCATTTTTGTTGTGTTGTGTATATCCGTAGGACCCCGCTTTTTAGTTTACACCTCCTGAGGGACTGAATGCTTCAGAGTTAATGAACTTTCTCATCAGTTGGCCATTAGTTTGAACTGAAGCCAACTCATCAGGATGAAAAGCATCTTGCATCTAATGGATGTTTGGGGTTCTGTATAGAATGAGTTTGGCAGGTCTCTTTAGCTGCCACAACACAAACATGCCGTAATGCTCTGCACTAATTGGCAGATTCAGTGAAGAGGCCAAATGGTGGCTGATCTATTGAGGCTGATCTACCCATTCTGCCCTTGGAGGAAATCTTCCACCCCAGGTATGCTGTCGGGGTTTGTTAGTGTTTGTTAAGCTTACCAGACTTCCCTCTTTAAAGATCCAGAGGGTATCAGTCATGAAGGCTGTCTGGTGATGACTCTCATTATTGCTAAAACCACACAACTATTTAAAGAGGTGGTTTACCATGAATACATTTTTTTTTTTTTTTTTTTTTTTTTCACATAGGCAAACATCTCATTAGCTAAACTGAATAAAATATCACCCAGCTCCATACAAAGCTTGGCAGCTATGTGTAAGTTTGCAAAACTCCTACTTGCTTCAAGTAGAGTTTATCAGTTTCTTCACATCTGACTTTGTATCCCAGTCTCATATTGACAAATGTTTGTGTTCACCCAGAATTTCCTTATATTGTAATCCTTCAGCCTTTAAATTGTACATTTCAGGTGTGTATATGTGTGTGAGTATGTGTGTGTGTGTAAATATAAATATATATAATGTGTATTTTTATATATAGAGAGAGATACGTAATGGAAGTACGTTCAATATTCTTCCTTGGAGGAGCAAAACAAGAGTCTCTTCTTGATTTTCCATATTAAAGGGAAGTCCTTGGAATGTCAGTGAATGAACACATTAAAAAACATACTCTAAAAGCATATTTTTGAATCTGTTTCTTTTAATCATCTTCCCCCCATTAAATACATAAACTAATTGAAACTGCGTGGCTTTCACAGATTCATATCCTGAGTTTATATTCAGGATGGATATAGAGACATGCTTGGATCTGATATCACAAAATGGGGCTGGAAAGAAAGAGGAACTGAAGGATATAAGCTTGTCTGCTATTTTCCTGCTAAAAACCTGGTACTTCAATATGACTTCTGCTCTCCCGACCTTCAGCTCCTGCACTGAATCAGGACAGTCCTCCAAATCCTTGGATTTATACTGCTTGCAAATGACCATGCAGAATGTAACAGCCTAACAGGGAAGAGGGTGATCCAAGTCTCTGAATGATGCTGACCAGAATTTTCTACCTTTGCTGGAGAGGGGAGGATTTCAGGGAGAACTTCACCACCAGAAGTCAGGCATACCTAGTGTAGTACAGAGGGGTACAGATGCATATTTTCTGATGCATCACTCTGGTGGGTGTCTCCACAGGGCTGAGATATTCCAAGAATCATTCCATGGTGTTATCTGCTGGAAGGTATCTGTTCTTCCCAGGCATCTCTGTTTTTTTTTGTTTGTTTGTTTGTTTGTTTGTTTTATTTTGTTTTGTTTGTTTTTGTTTTGTTTTGTTTTGTTTTGTTGTTTGTTTGTT
>CM021766.1:32738809-32766937 GCA_011076525.1 Nettapus auritus | reverse complement strand
TGTTTTGTTGTTTGTTTGTTTGTTTTTTGTTTGTTTGTTTTTGTTTTTGGTTTTTTGTTTGTTTAATTATTAATTTTTATTATTTATTTATTTATTTATTTATTTTTAATAGTCCAGCAACAAAGACAGAATCTGTGTGGAACACACTTCTGTTTGCCCCAGCCATTTCCATAACGTACCTGCAGGAGACCTGTGCCAGCTCTGGGGTGTGGGGATAGCATTTGTGCTGCAGTATTCAATCTCCTCTTTTAAAACCACAGTAGCTGGCCAACATCCTTCTCTACTACCCTTACTCCTGCTCTCGCCTGCTTTGGGCAGCTTACCCCATTTGCTTTCTTTGTTTTATTCCCCTTCTGCTTTTACTTCTGGTAATGAAAGTACATATATGTTTGATGTTTGTGACTTTATGGTCATGTCACAGCAGCACTAAAAAATGATATTTTTATATGTTTCCCACCAATATAAATTATAAAAATTCTCATCACACCATATAAACCAGGATTAAGATTTTCTTGGATCATTCATTTTGTTTAAATTCTAGATCCTTGTTTTCTGCCTAGCAAGTGTTTTGTTCAACTCAGGACACCTACCTATTACCATTCAAAAAGTATTATAAACACTTAACACTTATTTAACTCATTTAGCAGGGAAAAGTTTGGAGGCCTAATTGGGACAATGGGACACGGAACACTGAGGTAATAATCTTATGCATCAGCGTAGCTTAAGAAATTTAACTTAACACTGTATATAATTTGAGTACTTCACAAATGTCTAGTTGAATTAAAAAATTACATGTCCATACTTGCTTATGAACTCATAACTTTCTCAAACTCATAATTCCAGCTTTGGAACAATTAACTAGCACTAATCCATTAAATATTACTTTTAATTAATTGTTAATTGTAAATTATTTTTTGTACCTAGCTTGGATTCTGTCTTACAACATATGTGTTGAATGAAATAGGAGACCATAAACTTGATCTGTATAGACTATCAGCTGAGTCCACAACTAAAAAACCTATCATACTTAAACATTACATATTTTTCAGTGTCCATGACTGAAGTCAACAGTCTACAAGACATTTCCACCAATTATGTGATTTTGCTTCTAAAAGAAACAAATACTATTTTTCCTCTGGCATTTCCTTCTTTTCCTCCAAACTCACCTAAAATGTGCCCAGTTTGAGGCAGGACTGCTGACAGACCTGTCAGGACCTACTCCAGATCCTATATTATCACTGTTGTTGAAGTCTCCCCAACTCTGCTAACCTCTCTGCCAGGCTCTTCATCAAAAATTTGACAAAAATTAATGCTCAAACAACAAATCATCCATAAAGTAAAATCTCTCATGGTAGAAGCAGGTGGACAGGAAGTATCAGGCTTGTCCTTGGCATTTTAAGCTTTGAGGATTTAACTTTTTTTTATTTATTTTTTGTTTTCCCAATAACAAACTCCCAGCATTATGGCTGGAAGAACCCAATTTTAATTTAATGGTGGTAAGGGCTTGGCTTAAACCTCCAGTGAAGGCAAATGCCCATGAGTTGTGTCCTACAACATTTTTCTATCTGTTAAAAACATTTCCATCTTTCCTAAAATGTTGTTTCTTTGAAATATTTATGAAAGCCTTCAGGGAATATCTTTCCTCTTTCAGCCTTCCTTATAAGTTAACTTTCTTCAGTTTAGTCTACTGTGAAATCAATGAGCCCATCCCATTTCTGTTTTCGGTGTTGGGTTTGGAATAGGAAGGAGAGGACTGAAAAAAGGGAAGAACAACTGAAAGTATGGAAACTTTGAAGAAATTAAGTCTTAAAAGCTGGATCCCTTTAGTAATAAAGGAAACATTACAGTCACATACAAAACCAAACAGATAAGAGACACTGTCATTTGCTTACCAATTCAGGGCCAGAAACTGCTCATCTTTTAAGAACTTTATAAAAAGCTATTCATATGTACAAAACAGATAAGACTGTTGCCCTTTTTATTTGCATTTGTATAGACAATTTATTTGTATTTATATAGACATTTTTGAATAGTTCCCCTTAGTTATACACAATTAAGAGGTTTAGAAACTGCTTGATGGGTAGGTATGTCTCAAACTCTCTAATGCTTTTGGTTTCTCATAAAGATAACTATCTACAAAGGTAGATGTTAAATGATTGTATAGTGATCTATATTAAAAAGTCTACAGCTCTTTCATAGGCCTAATTAACTCTTCTTCTGTATTTTTAGTATTCCCTATGCAAAGGAATGAAATACCACAGAAAGCAACAATTGTTATCTGTAAGTAATTAAAGGGTGCATTGGTGACTACCGATGCAGGATACTGTAGAATATCCCAAATCCCATATCCACAAAAAGCAGCATAGTTTTCATGTGCAATTACAAAGTGAGCTAATAATTCATACTTTACAGCAATATTTACTGAGTAAAAGGGGTCATGCTACACTTTTCCCATTCACAAGCTTCAGCCCCAGACTTTCCAACCCTTTATTTATCAAAAATGAAATATTACGTTAACTGTGACCTTTTAACAACAGCCTATTCACAGTGGCCAAAGGTTTTTATTGCTGACATATTAATCTATTATAAAACAATAATTTCCCTGTGTTGCCTTTTTTATTTTTTATTTTTTAAGAGAAGAAAAATAAAAACATGAAGATTAAAAGAGTAAGGATTAAAACTGCCTGAAACATTCACCAAATGCAGAATTTTTTCCTGTTTCCTTTGCCAGAACATTTCAAGCACATACTATAATTTATAGCTTTCCCCCCTCATATAAATCACGAATCTACACAGAAAAAAAAAAAAAAAAAAAAAAATCAGTTCTGTACATACCTCTCTTCTAGTAATTTTAAGTTTTCCCATGTCCATTAGGCCCTTACAACCTAATCTTGCTCTGCCAATTGCTCCCATGGTGAGATCATTAAGTAAATTATTTAAAGATCAAACAGCCTGCAGTGACAATGGAGTTCCATGTAAGGTAAATGCTTCAAAGCCACCCTCCCCCCTTCTCAAATTATAGCTCTACAGGCTATTCATCACCTCTGGATGGGGCATGCCCCACCATTACTTGGCTTTTTGCTGCAGGCTAAGGTAGCACCACTAATTGGCCTTTGTAACAAAACTGACCTGTGGACAGGATAAAACTTGTTTGGAGCTTTAGAGACAACAATTATTCAAGGTTAAAAACACATCAATGCCACAGCTACGTCACTATAATAAGGGTGAATGAATTTCTTCCTCTTGGTTCTTAATGCGAAAGAATGCGTTCATGTTGTGCCCATGCCAAACAAAAGCTCCTTCAGGTAGTTGAACCAGTCCACTTTTCTTTCTTTCCCCCACCCCTTCTTTTTTAGCTCAAGGACAAGTAGGTCTATCATTTGCTTTATTTCTCCAGAGCCCCTCACAGTGAGGGCTCTTTGATCTCTGAGAAGAATGGTAGATGGAACAATTTAACCGCTTCATACAGGTGCAGGAGTTTATTTGACAGGTTGCAGCTTTTATTTCTAGCACATTAGCTGTGTGCATACAAATGGGCCCTTGACAGATTCAAGCAGGTAGATCAGAAATTTTTTTAAGAAGCCTCAACAAAAGCCTGGTCACACCTGCAAGGATGGCACGATTTAAAATGCTGCATAAACGAAAGACAGGTAAGGCCACTGAGCTTCCTGCTGTGAGGGAATTTTTACAACCTAGGAAGACAGAGTGTAAGAGGAAGTGCTGCTTGATCAAGTAAACAAAATAGGATCCAGTCGCTTGTCTCTCAGATTAAAGGACCCCTACTTGATCTGAGTTATTTAAAAATAAATAACTCAGCTAGATGCACAGGGCGCTGTAGGACTTGCATTGTATTTCCCGTAACAGAACAGAATGCAGGATGGAAGGGAAGCAAAGTGAAGGGAAACCATTTTCAAATCATGTTTACTCAAACCAGCACTTTTTCCCCAAAGGATGATTATCTGTATGAATTATCTTACATTTGCGTTTTCTCATGATTACGACTACTGCAGTGAAATTCTGCCATTAGGAGCTTTGTAAACTGAGTTTTTTTTCCCTCTTTTTGTTTTTCACTTAGTTTAAATGTAGTTAAAATCGGTTGTGTAAGAAGATGTTTTTCAATAGCGTAACAGCTAATAATAAGTCTGCTAAAGACTGCTTCTTCAGATAGATACCACTTATGGAAGTCACACATATATTTTCTGTTTATTTGCCTCCCCTTTCCTGTTTTAAGCTTGATGTTGGTTTTTTGGTACATTGTTGTTCTTCAGAAAATGTCCTGCCCTCAAAGCCACTGCATACATTTGAGAGAAATAATGACACAGATCCTTGGAAGGGTTATATTGAGTCTGGTAGTATAGATGTAGTTATACAGGCATCAAGATATTTAATACTGGTATAGCTTATTTGTGATAATATTCATTCTAGGCTAAATGTCTTTTGCATACATTGACATCGGTCTTCATTTCTGTTGAAACAGATGTTACAGAGTGGGGTGTGAAGAAGTAAGACAAGTGAGCACTGCTGAAAATAACCCCGTGTAGCCCCTCAAGGACCAGCAGAGCACCAGCTGTGGGTCATCCTTTCCAGTTCAAACCACTCCATGCTTACTAAGTGCTTTGTTGCTACAGCATGCTGATAATGTGCTGCTTCATAGCTAATGCGCTCCTGTAGGACATGTGGCCCATTTATCACCTGTGTGGTAACTATAGTAGCTGTTAAACAGATTTGGTGAAAATTACACCCCAGTTTTCTAGGGAAAATAATTTTCTCAGATAGGTAGCAGAAGTAAAAGACTGCACTGAGAAATGAATGCTGAGGACAACTGTTAGTTTAACTGTTTCAAATTGTGCACAGTGAGTCACATTCAGATTTACATGAAACGTGGTGTATTTATTCAGGTAAGTTAGTGTTTGCCTTCACATAAAAAACTTACTTCAGAAGAGAGCTTTAGTCACCCTTAAATGTTTTAGAAGGAAAGTCCTAAAGTGAAAGTGAAGTTCCTAGAGTGAACTTTCCACTGATAAAGTACAGAATACTGAAGTCTGAATTAGAAATAAACAACATATTTTTACTGCAATAGTATGAGGTCCCTAGAGGATATCACTACATGGGAAATTTCTGCTATGGGCACAGCTCTAGAGGGCATTTGGAATCAGCTGTAGGGAAGGGTAGTTCAACTATGCTGTTGCACACTCCTTTTGGCTGTTGCATCTCCCCTGGAGGCTCCACATTTCTGTAATGCTGAAGGGTAAGTAACAAGCTTGTGAGGTTGATGTAACTCCCACAGAACTGCATCAAAGATGTTCTGCTGCTCATGAGTGGGGCTCTGAATGGTTGCTGTAGATCATGCTAATGGCAATACAGCTCTTGGTGTGGTCACGTTACTGTTGGGAGAAGCATCTTAGAAGCAGAGTGGAAGGGAGGTGACCTAAGCTACCAAGCAGCAGATCACTGGGGACCTCACAGTTTCCACCTCATTGCAGGCAATGCTGCAAAAAGCCCCTAACACAAAGGCAGGCAGTTCCTCCAGGCCAGCCTGCAGGCTCTGCCATGGCAGGTTGTCCCATGTAAGGACTCACTGGGAGATCAATATCTGAAAGCAAACTCAATTCTGTATTAAGTTCTTTCTTCCCCACCCCATACCAGCTGTCCTAGGATGCTGACCAACAGCCGCTCCTTGTTCTAGAACAAACAGCCTCCTTCATTGTTTGTTTGCCTGTTAATTAAAAGCAAATCCTCATTTGGAAAAAGCTGAACATCAGGATGTGAGAAAGACTGGCTCAGAGACACAGCTATGAGTTCTGTCAGCAGTCTGCTGCTCTAGTTCTCAGAGTCGGAGTCCAAAAAATAAATGTGACGTGCCCAGTTGCCAAAAGAGTTTCAATAAAAAATGGGATGTGAAGAGCATTAATGATCAGATCTTTCAACAAGACCTAATAAAAAATAAATTTAAAAAAAAAAAAAAAAAAAAAAAAAAAGAATGAAGACTTACTCTACTCTGCCTGTTTTGTCTTGTCTATTTTAGCATTGGAGATAAAATATACTGCTGCAGAGTGTATTTCTGTTAGAGCTATTACAGGTTTCTGAGAGTGCTAACATGGTGCAACAAACATCAAAATTAGTGTCACAGTCTTTTAGGGTTCTTTTTTGCTCTTATTTAGCCAGGTATATAACAGCTATACAGCACTTAAATGTGAGTAACTAGGTTTGTTTTACAAAAAAATGAATTTATGTCTGGTAACTAATCAATCAAACTTCATCTCCAAGCATTATTTTTTAAATATAAATCTGAAAGAATTCTGGAGCACCAGATTCCCAATATCCAGTGGATTAGAAGATAGACTACAAAAAACACAACTTCCAAAAAAAGTTGGTATGTAGTCATAGACTGCACCAGTTACAGTAGGGGTATGTAATAAATACTTTCTCACTTGATTGGCTTTGTTTGTTTGTTTGTTTGTTTTTGAGGAAGTTAGTAAATTTTAGCCAGTGCCAGTTGAAGATAGCAGTCAGAGAAAACATCAAACAGTTTTTTAATTATTCTGGATTTCTTCGCAATGGATTTTCAAAACAGGCTGGTGCCTCATAGGGCCGTATTCTCGAGAATTGAAATGGCATTCCTCTTCACACAGCGGCACTGCCCATAGAAACATCCGTGATGTGTTCTTATTGTCCTAATGTTCTGTCCAGCACTCACTATGACAAATATGTGCAGTGACTTTCTCTTGAATCATTATGAGTGACCGCTGTTGGCTGGATTAATATTTTTCCACAGCCATTTTCATGTATGTTGGAGCTACTGTATTTCCAGGCAGAAACCGATTACAAAATATGGAGAGAACAAATAATCACAATCGTTATTCCTAGCAGAGTTTATATCTCAGAGCATATAGATGCTTTATGCACTTATCTCCACACTGTTCAGGCACACACTTCTGCTAAGGGTCATGTTGTACCTACCTGTGGTTGCCAGAAAGCATGACAGCTCCATGGTACTGCTGACTGTACCACTTTTTTGTTGTTGTTGTTTGTTTCCCCTGTAATTTTTGCACCTTATTTCACTATGGATCTTAGCTAGATAGAGCTTAGATCAATGATTGATTCCCCATAGGGAACTTGGGAAATAGTTCAATGATTAAATATAAAGTTTCAGTATTGAGAGTTGAAAAAAAATATCTACCTTCTATGTTTTACATAGACTTGGGTTTATTCTGCTATGCAGATGATAAATTTAAATTTACATTTACATTTAAATTTAAGTTTATATTAGTCCTACCAATTAAGTTCCATAATCTTTTCCTTCTATATCCAATTGAGGATGTAATCACCTTAACTCAGAGAAAACACAGCTATGTTTGAAGTTAGAGAGAGAAAGCTTGTTACTTCTCAAATGACCAGTGGAGACTTGTCATGATTTGCTTATTATCATAAGATCCTACTCCTAACTCAGATGATTTCAGGGATGAAATGCCTGAACTTCTTTGACACCCAAAGAAACTGTGGATGCCCCATCCCTGGAAATGTTCAAGGCTGGATGGGGCTTTGGGCAACCTGGTCTAGTAGAAGGTGTCCCCACCCACGGCAGGGGGGTTGGAACTAGATGAACTTTAAAGGTCCCTTCTGACCCAGGCCATTCTATGATTCTATGAAGGACCAAAACTGAATATGACACAAAGTGTTTGCCTGATGCAATTAGCTAAAACAACAAAGATTTTAGCATTCTAAGATCAGTATAGCTATGGTAAAAAGAATTATTAGGGTTATTATTAACTAATTTTCAATATATAACTCCCATCAATTATATACTCTATTCAATTTCTACATCTCAAGATGACAGGTTTGTATATCTAGATTTTTTTAAGTTATGTTTTTGTCATAAAAATTAATTAAATAATGATGTATTGCTTTGGACTATATACGTATAGTACAAAACAAGATATTTTTCTCAGCTATAATGAATAGCAGAGATTCTTTGGTTTAACAGCTATTTACTTGTTTATTTACAGCATTAAAGGCAATGTGTCCTCAGGACACAATCTTCTTCATAATATTCCAGATCACAATCAGAAACTTTTCCTATAAATATCAGGAAATTAAAGTGAATGAGTTGATCACAAGTAAGGTATAATCAGCTAGTCCCATAGCTCATCACATGTCTAGCACAGTGTTTTGCCACACTATCATCACAAATAGAATTGCAGTTTGGGTAGTGTTGACTGAGGCAATGCTCGTTTTACTGTCTAACAAAGCAATGATAAAAAATATTTATTTATGTATAAACCTATAGCCATTAATTGTAGTTGAAAAAGTTTATAAAGCCCAGGTGTTTTGCATAACTCTTTATGAAAAGTCATCAGTTTTAAGAATAGGCACGGGGTACAACAAGTGTTTGCAATATTCCAGGTAAAAGATACCCAAGATGTTAGATCCAGTGGTTCCTATTTAATGACACAATACTTTTATTTTAATGAAAGTTCTTTTGAGATTGAATTCAAAGTCAATGTAATTAATTAGGATATTTTCAGTGACCTGAAGGTCTTAAAATCTGAATCACAACTGAGCTATTTCCTGGATGTTTGGCCTCTCATACATATTCAGCCAATTTGTATAACCTTGCAATCTTCATGTCTCAAAACTCTTACTTCTTTTGAATTTACTTTCGTTTGCCAAAAAGTTTGAGTAACTATTTTTCCAAATTGTTTTCCTTCCTATTTCACCACCCTCTTCCAGGGGCTTTTGTGTTAGTTTAGCTGTATTGTCTCTCTGCTCCTGAAATTTTTTCATCCACTTTCAGCAAATTTTGTCTTTCAGAGCCAGCTGTTATTGCTAGTACTAGAGGAACATTTTATCTGAGGATTCCTAAAGGACAGAAACTTTAGATTTTGAAATAATCTCTACTGGCTATGCTATGTCCTTAAGTGTTCAATTACATCTTGTTATTTACTCTAGCTTTACATGAGTATTCTTGAGTGTTCTTCAAAATCTCCCAGCAAAATTGTAACATTTGGACATGATGATCTTTGCAGGTCCCTTCCAACTGAACTATTCTAATTTCAAATCATAATGATGAAGTCCATTTTGGCCACTGGTCCCAGGTATGTGCATGCATACAGTGATAATTGCTGGTTAACTGGCTTTGCATTGCAGGTGGGATGCTTTGCATGGTTCCTCTGCGTGTGATTTCAGCCTTGTAACTACCAAGTGGGAAATCCCCTGGGTTGCATTAGTGGTATATTCAAACATATATCACCAGACACCTACAGATACAAGGCAAATTTCCACTAAAAGAACCCTGCCAGCTCACTAAATCACGGATATCACTGTACCCATCAGGTCCAGGAGTAAAAAGCTGGAGCCAAATTTTAGGGTTTTTGATTGATTTCTTCAGATGAAAATTGTATTTGCAGATGTTAGCAAAATTTCTGTTGGCCTAAATCAGTCAGGATGTTACCTTCTGTGTAGTTTAGAATTATTCCTTCTCTAACAGTTATTTGCAAGAAGTGGCTGGCCACAGAGGTGTTACTGTTCTCAACTTCACTTGATAAGCAGCAATAAAGAGCACTGAAGTCCTGATGTGTGCCTCAAATTAAAATAAGATGGGAAAGGGAAAGGGGAAGGAAAAGGGAACAAAGGAAAAGGAAATAGAAACAGAAATGAAAACTGAAAATGAAAAGTAATCACAGAATCACAGAATCTTCTAGGCTGAAAGAGACCTCCAAGATCACCTAGTCCAACCTCTGACCTAACACTAACAAGTCCTCCACTAAACCATATCCCTAAGCTCAACATCCAAACATCTTTTGAAGACATCCAGGGATGGTGACTGAACCACTTCCCTGGGCAGCCCATTCCAATGCCTAACAACCCTTTCAGTAAAGTTCTTCCTAATATCCAACCTAAACCTCCCCTGGCACAACTTTAGCCCATTCCCCCTCGTCCTGTCACCAGGCACATGGGAGAATAGACCAACCCCCACCTCACTACAGCCTCCTTTCAGGTACCTGTGGAGTGCGTTAAGGTCACCCCCAAGGCTCCTCTTCTCCAGGTTGAACAATCCCAGCTCCCTCGGCCTCTCCTCGTAAGACTTGTTCTCCAGACCCCTCACCAGCTTTGTTGCCCTTCTCTGGACTCTCTTGAGCACCTCCATGTCCTTCTTTTAGCAAGGGGCCCAAAACTGAGCACAGTACTTGAGGTGCGGCCTCACCAGAGCCAAGTACAGGGGGACAATCACTTCCCTAGCCCTGCTGGCCACACTGTTTCTTATGCAAGCCAGGATGCTGGTGGCCTTCCTGGCCACCTGAGCACACTGCTGGCTCATATTCAGCTATCAACCAATACTCCTAGGTGCTTCTCTGACAGACAGCTTTCTAACCCCTCATCTCCCAGCCTGTAGCGCTGCTTGGGGTTGTTGTGCCCCACATGCAGGACCTGGCACTTGGCCTTGTTGAACTTCATACAGTTGACCTCAGCCCATCGGTCCAGCCTATCCAGATCCTCCTGCAGAGCCTTCCTATCCTCGAGCAGATTGACACACACACCTAACTTGGTGTCGTCTGCAAACTTACTGAGGGTGCACTCGATCCTCTCATCCAGATCATCAATAAAAATATTAAAGAGAACTGGCCCCAGTACTGAGCCCTGGGGGACTCCACTAGTGATCGGCCTCCAACTGAAATTAACTCCATTCACCACGACTCTTTCAACCTAGCTACCCAGCCATTTTTTTAACCCAATGAAACCAAGAGCAGCCAGTTTCTTGAGGAGAATGCTGTGGGAAATGGTGTCAAAAGTCTTACTGAAGTCAAGGTAGACCACATCCACAGCCTTTCCCTCATCTACTGAGTGTGTCACTTTGTCATAGAAGGAGATCAGGTTAGTCAAGCAGTACCTGCCCTTCATAAACCCATGCTGACTGGGCCTGATCGCCTGATCGGAAACACTAAATGGACTATTCTTGGCTAGTCTTGTCAGGGTGATAGCCATTTCTCAGCACTTTTAGGAAACTTTGATATTGAGTCTTTCACTGTAAATAAGTGTCAACTTAGGGTAGATATTTTAAGGTTAAAATGACAGAGTTTCAGCATCTACACTGGGAAAATAATAGAAGATTTATTTAAAACAGACAAAACCAGGTGTATTCTTATTTTGTTGTTTTGACACAGTTTAGTTTGGCTAGCACTGATCACTTGCTATAGTGACCACAGTCACAGGACGGAGTCTTCTATTGCTAGCTGATTTCATTAATAAAGGAAATGCTGTATTATTTTTCCTATTACAACTAATAAGAAGAGTCTTTGCCTGAAAATGTGGACTTTCCTCTTAGCCTATGAATACTATGGAGTATTATCACTTGCACCCCTTTAGACTGAACCACAGAACTGCATAATACTACTTCAGTCCATTTTGAGATGACTGCAAATTGTCATATTTTTCTTTTTTGTTAGAGTAATGATCAAATATTGATATTTCTTCAGTTCATACAAATGGATACAACCTTTTTACATGCAACTTAGTCAATATATTCTGATGTTCACATTAGGGATTTGGAAATCAATGTAGTTTTCCTGTTATTCTTTTATGATTAAATCAATTGGAGTTATTTACTCATAGCAGAAAATATGGGTGATTGCCAACCCTACAGCTTGTTGAATTGCTTTCTCACTACTGCTGCCCTGTAATGAGAAGGTACAGGTTCTCTTCAGGGGTTGACTAAACTTGCTCATGTATAGCAGCAATTTGAGGTGCAGAAATTGTTTATTATTAAGGGCTAGCAATGTTTCCTGCCAAAGGGCATCTTCATCATTTGCCATTACATTAACATTGACAAAGCATGGTAATACTAAAACCCAGCAGTGCTGATCATATGGAGGAAAATAGCAGATACTTGGCAATTCAGCTTAAACCGGCACACTTCATGTTCCTGGGGTAGAAAGACCAGTTAAAAGACAATGGAATAATCAAATAGATGCACAACAGGACTTTTGGAAATACTAATCGTGAGACTTGGAGCTACAAAAAGACAGAAGACTGTGCATTAAATAAATTTTTATTAAAGCTTCACATGAAAGCTGCATAGGCATAATCTGGTATTCTAGAGCTGGCAAACAGATTTTGTCTATCCTCCACAGGCAGGAATAAATACTAGTTTGCATAGCAGCTTTAAGAAAACTCCAGTTAATGCATTGGAATACAAAGCTTACATTGCTGGAGTCAAAGTTTTTATATTAATTTTCTTTCCTTATGCATAGTCGATAGCTTTGTTTTGGAGTGTTTGTGTATGTATGTAATGTACAAATCTAGCAGTTCTCTTTGTGCTTTTAGAGAAGACTACCTTTCATTTAAATTATGTGAGTCTCAGCCTATTTGATTAACCTAAAACTTGATTAAGTATGAAATTTCGCTATTCTTAATTTGTGTAGCCCATTCTAGAACCTTACATTTGCAAACACTTTGATCTAACACCAACAGTTAAAGGGAAAAATTCACCTAGAAATGCTTGGTTTTGCTTTAGTGCCCTCTACTTGAAATTAAGGCAAAGAAAATGACACAATGTTTGTGGTCATGGGCTTCCCATGTCTTAAGCAAACCACCATTTTAAAAATCACCATGATGTGTTCTACTGTATCACAGTTACCAATATTTTATAATGTGTGATTATATAAGATGGCTGCACATCACTGATGAAAATTGTTTAAGTACTTGTTCTAAAAGGAAATCTTGTAAGTTGGTATATGCTTGCTATGTACTATGTATACATTTCCATCTCACCAGCTTCAGCAGTATTTAAGAATATGCTTAACTAACTTTAACTTAGAGATACTCCCATACTGCTGACATCAAATATCTATTGGCCTTGCATTCATTTCTCACTTCTCCTCCTCACCAAACATGTACAGTTCTACATGTGCACAATTGTGGCCTTGTTCTGTACATCTTCAAGCTTGCTGTAAAAGTCCCATTATCCTAAAGATAATAAAATCCTCCAGAATTTTTTTGGCTGAGCAGAGGTGGTGATAATAGTAGCCTAAGAAGTTTAACTTTAACTTTTTATGTAGGAGGGAATAGAAAGTCTTATAACTGATGGAAAAACAGATTTTCATATGAAAAGAAAATTTTTTAAAAAGGAAAAAAAAAACTCTATTTTCCTACCAAAACTTAAAATGTACTTTTCCAGATGTTTCATCTTTCCACAGAACTTTGATTGTCTTATATAAAAGTATTGAATGAAAAGTAGACCAAAGACTCTGAATTATTTGGTGTCTCTGTCTATTTTTTACGACAACATGTGATATTATTCATAATTGGTAAATACTGGACCACCTGAGCAATACTTCAGCATTTAAACCAGAGTACATATTGATTCACAGAGAGTTTATCAGAGTTTAAAAGCCTAAAGCTTCAGATTTTCTCCTGAAGCAAAATACTTTCCCTAAGGGAAAGATGAACATAAACAGGTGAGTCAGGGTGCCTTGATTCACTGAACCTCCTGTAAATTAGAGCAGCAAAAGTCTTCTCTAGACTTCAGTGTCTGGAAGCGGCACTTACCTACTTCTTTATGTATTTAGATTACTTTTACTGGATATGGGATATATCTCAAAAACCAGAATTCTGGCTTTGGGGGAATAAAGGAAAACATGAAGGCCTTAAGGCTAAAATGTGGTCTTGTTTTGGGTAAAGGCAGAAGGAAGAGAATTTATGTTATGTCCTCCTTGATGACCATTAATAAACATACAATTCTGCTGTTGAACAATCATAATTATTCCAAATGCTCAGAAAATCTTCTGGATATTTATCATTGCAAGATGACCAAGTAAACAAGTAGAGAGAAGGAAATTCCTGAAACAAACAAACAAATAAATAAAGTAAGATTTAAAAAGTTAAATCCTGGAAAGAGACTGTGTCTGCTGAGCCTTAATCAAAAGTGATTTTTATGAATGAATTTTAAACTTCTTAAACCTGATTCTGTAATAGAAGCACTGACAGGCACTTAATTATATCAATAAACCTGAGTGCCTCTGTAATGAATGTCAGGAGCCAATTGATATTACTACATCTTAAACTTAACACATGGACAAGAATATGAAAGAAATGGCAAACTTTGTAAGGCAGCAATGTATTTAGATCTCACTTGAAAGCCAGAGGAAGTGATTTCTTTTGCATGGCAGCAGTGATCCCATTAATTGAGCTCATTGGTGAATGTTTTAAAATATTCTCTTTTTTTTCTCAGCTTTTGACCCAGTCTTCCATAGATACAGCTGCTGAAGCCATGCCTCCCCAAAGCAGCCCTTGAAAGTTTTCATTTCTGTAGAACCAATCATCCAAGTTGTCCTTGTATATCTCCTAAGTAATTTTGAGAAATTCAGCCAATATCCAAGAAAGCAGAGATGAGGAGGGGCAATGAGGCAATGAAAGTGTGTGGATTTTCATGCAGTTTATGTCTGGATTCAACAGCACTTTAAAGGTAAGATCCAGATCTCACAAGCAATACCACCATGAACTTAGGCATTGAAGAAATTACTTAAAATGTGGTCATTATGGCCAAAATATTTGAAATGGCCACAATGAGTGACAGGCAACATGGAGTGAAGTCTGCTAATAGAGGCTGCCAGGGACCCTATTAGCAGGAACAATTCAGGCTGGAGGTAATGAGGGCACCTACAGGTGTCAAATATCTGAATGTTAAAGGAGCACTGCAAATATTTTTTAGCAATGGTAGAAAAGTGACTGTGTAATATGCTGAGCTGATTCCTATCTTGACTTGTACAACTGCAAATCTAGTGTAATTCCCCTGATTTCACCATTATACCAGAAAAGCAGGATGTACCTCTGTACCACTTAAAAAAGTGATGTCAAAATTGAACACACTGCTGAAATGGGAGAACACTGCAAAATTCATATATTTCATAAAATGACTTTGCACTCATTCAGATGACTCCTTAATTTCCTTTTCTCCCTCCCCACTGTGAAATGACCTTGCCTACCCTTCACATCCTGACAGACACAGAAGGGAGGCTTCCCCTGCAGCTCATGGCAGGGTGTGTTCACAGCCCCATCCATGTCAGTGGCATGCTGCTTCCCTCATTCCCCAGAACTGTCAGCACATCATCAGCATCCTCCTTCTTCATGCACTCAGACCTGGCCAAGCATTCCAAGATCATTTCCAAACCTGGCTGTCTTTCAAGCCATCATCTTGGTACACATTGCCAATAAAATGCTGGCGATCAGCTCTCTCTGGGTAAGCAATCTTCCTAATGAAAATAGGTCTGAAGTCATTATCAAAAATATCATTTTGCATATAAGCAACACAGTTAAATACCTGGATGGAACCTACTAAATTTTAAGTACATTTTTTTAGAGTATGAGTGACAGGCTCTTTGAAAATAGTTAGGAGACAGTGTTCTGTGACTGCGAGCTCAATTTGCTAATAAAGACAATACCTTACCCTGAAGGTTTTTTCCAGCTGCAGCCCCTGAAGCACGAACATTGAGCATGTATCACACAGAACTGTCAGTTACTACTGGAGCCAGAAAATTGTTGTTTCAAATGTTACAGTACAGGAAAATCGCCTCTCTGCACTTGCTGCCAAAAAAATGACAACTTAATTTATGCCATGCTGAAGCTACATTACAGAGCCATTCAGCCTGGCAGTTAAGTACACTCCATGTTCACATCTTCCCCCTGTGCAAGTGCACTAGGGAGAAATACACAGGGACCGTAATAAGGACAATTGGGTGCAGTGTTTTCCATGTCACTGGAACTAAATACAGGTGAAACTGTATCAGCAATAAAATACATCACCCCAACCTCATATGCAAAACACAATTCAGCATGTAGATTCCCGAATAATCAGGAAGGATGTGTGACAGAATTGTTATGCATGAAGTGGATTATAGAGGTTTGCTTGTGTCAGACCCCTGGGTTTTATGTTGAAGGGAGGTGCTGAGGTATTACCCATGCCTTTGAAAATTATGTCAGTATCCTTGGTACAGACCTTCAAAACTTGGCAATGTTTACACTTTCTGAAATTAAAAATCTGACAGTATTAAAGCACAGCCTAGTGTCGATATTTGTCGTCAAGGTTTTCACAAGATATTAAAGATGCACAACATTACTTAAAAATGAACCACCAGCCAAACGAACCCCATAAAATTATCATCCTAAATGCATCCTGAGATTGCTATGTAGTTTTTTAAGGCCAAAGCTTAATTTTGTTTGACATTGAAACAATGATCATCCATGTAATAGAATGAAAGGAAATTATCATGTCTGTTCTTCTGCTTAGTTTATTCATATTAATCACATGGTAATTATGTCCAGAAAGATTGATCTTAAATAATCTTGCAAATGAAGAATTGTAATTCATTTCATAAACTCATCAAGATCAAAACTAGTTGATCTGGATGTCAGTTAATTTATTTCCTCCCTTCTTCCTTTTCTACTCAATGTTTGTACGAATTTTAATGTGTGCAATATTAATGCTTATTACTTACCTTTTACTAACAATGAACTCATTCACAGGAGATGAATTTCACAGCCATGTTGTGATGTGGAGGGCAATAAAACAAAAGACTTTATAAAATAAATTAAATTCATTCACTGATTATTTTAAAGGGTAAGAAGAAAATAAAAGCTACCCATTCCAGATTTTGCCATGAAAGTTACCCATAGTGAGTAGGACTGTACATAAAGTCACTGTGGGTGATTTGAAGAAAACATTTCTTACTAACCAGTAAATACATTCTTCGAAACTCTGTGGATGACTAAATAATGTTAAAATTCATCAATAAGCGATGTCAGAACAATATCAGGCTTAGAACACCATAGTTTCTTCAGGAACACTTCACAGGTCTTGTGTCCACATTTGTTTTGGCCTGAATTAAATATTTCCCATTCCTGTTTGTGATGGTTTTACTCAGGTGGGCAGCCGAGCTCCACCACAACCGCTCTCTCACTCCCCCTCCTCAAAGAGGAGCGGGGAGAAAATACGATGAAAGGGGCTCAAGGGTTGAGATAAGGATGAGGAGATCACGTAGTAATTATCATGATGGGCAAAACAGACTCAGCATAGGGAGATAGTAAGATTCATTAAGATTCATTACCTATTACTAACAAGCTAGAGAAGTGAGAAACAAAAGAAAGAAACCAAAAGCACCTTCCCCCCCCCCCCACCTCCCCCCACCTCCCTCTTCCACCTCCTCCCCCTGAGCAGCGCAGGGGAATAGGAGAATGGGGGTTATGGTCAGTCTATAGCGTTTCTTCGCCGCCACTCCTTCTCGGTCACTCTCATCCCCTGCGCTGTGGGATCCCTCCCACGGGATGCAATCCTTGCTGAACTGAACTGACATGGGCTGCCCACAGGCAGCAGCTCTTCAAGAACTGTTCCATATATGGGTCCGTACCATGGGGTCCATCCCTCAGGAATAAACTGCTCCCACCTGGGTCCCCCCCAGGCAGCAGCTCCTGCTGGGTCACCTGCGTGGTCTCCTCTCCATGGCCTACAGGTCCGACCTGGAATCTGCTCTGGCAGGGGTCTTCCACAGGTGGCAGTCTCCGTTGGTGCAGGTCCACCTACTCCACTGTGGTCTCCTCCATGGGCTGCAGCGTGGAACCCTGCTCCACCGTGGTACTCCATGGGCTGCAGGGGGACAGCCTGCTTCACCATGGTCCTCACCACAGGCCACAGAGGACTTCTGCTCCGTTACCTGGAGCACCTCTCCCCCTCCTTCTTCACTGACCTTGGCACCTGCAAGGCTGTTTCTCCCTCCTCTCACCCTCCCAGCTGCTGAGTGGTGCAGCGGTTTTTTCCCTGTCTTAAATATACTCTCACAGAGGGGCAAAACAACATCGCTTATTGGCTCAGCTCTGGTCAGCAGTGGGGCCCTTACCAAACATGGGGCAGCTTCTAGATCCTTCTCACAGAAGCCACCCCTATGGCCCCCTGCTACCAAAACCTTGTCACGTAAACCCACTACACTGTTTTCACAAAGTTTATATTTTCAATGAACCCCAAATAAGAAAGAAAGAAAACAAACAAACAAACAAACAACAACAACAAAAAAAAACACAACTCACATGAAATGAGAGAAATGTTTCTGTTAAACTAGAAATAGCCAACAATTTTCAGGGTTTATAGGCTGAATTATAAATCTTGCTGTGTTTCACTCAAAGGAATCAAACACTGGTCTTTCAGCAAGGTAGGATGAAGTCTGTCATTTAGTAAGGGAAAGAAAATGAAAATGTCTGAATTCTGTAATTTCAGTTAAATTTCAACTGCAATTTAATACATTAATAGTAAAATATGTTTTAGTCTTTTCCTGAAATCTCTTAGAAATGTCTAACTGCAAACCTTTTCAAACTCGTGTCATGTGAAATCCCATTCTCTGCAAAGTGGGCATATAGCAAAGTTCTCTTTTACAGTGCTTGTTTTTTTCTCTTTCTCTGTGTATGTGTGTGTGTAAAGTCCCTGAATTGAATCCATGTATTTGTGTGCCTATTGATAGATTGACACCATCAAATCCATAATCTCTTAACACATACAGGGTATTTAACAGAAGGCATTTTCTGTGTGAATTAGGAACGCTGTAATTTATCAGTTTTCATTTCATGAGAAACAGGTTCCTCTGCTACAAAGGTCTGTGCCAATGCTATTATTTGGAGAAAGAAACACAATGTGCTGTTTCTTAGGAGTAATAATTCATCACCAGTTCTACCACATAAGCAACAGACTCATCTTTAGCACCTGTATCTCTACTTATCTCATGCATATAAACCATCTATACTTCAGCTTTGTTGGGACTTGGAGCATTATTATCACAAACGAAGAAGGGGAGGCAATACACTGCTGTAAGAATGCTCCTCAATGATTAATGGCCAGTTATCAGACACAGAATGTGTTTCATCATAAAATTAACCAACAAAGATATAGGAAAGTGCAGAAATGTAGTAGGTGTTAACTATGAAGCCCTAGTAATTTTGTGTATTAACAAGAACAGAGTTTTACAAATATAAGACAATCATGTTTTTACAAAACTCACAAATTCTTTTTCTCCTAAGTAGGACAGTGGTGCCGCAACCCAAATATATCAGCAGCTCTTACTTTTACAGTATTAGTTAAACTTCTATGGTTTAGGCACTTTGTCTTAGGAACTCCCCCAGATCAATGCAAACAAGTCACGGCTGGTCATCAGGAAGAGTCATTAGATGACATTTAATATTGTAAGAGTGTTTTGAGCTTTCAAATCTTTAACTCATGAATTTGAAGTGCACTCCAATCCAGTATGATATGGAGTAAGATTTCCTAGATTGGAAAAGACACTTTTTCCAGATGCTAAGATACTTCAAATAACAAATTAATATATATTTTCTGTGTCGCTCTGAGGGTATTCTAAAGGATAAGAATGGGGATTCATATGAAATACAGAAATGTGTATGTATAACATCACATCCTTTGTTGGAATTTATGAACATTTTAAAAATTACACCTGCATCAAGCATGCAATTTCGGTTGAGTATAATATGTGCCAATAGAGAACAAAACTGCTTTCTTTGATTTTTTTTTTATTTTTTTTATTTTTTTTTTTCCTGTAGGAGAGAGAACTGGAGTGATTGTGGATGAGGCTGAGCCATTATTTAATTCCTCTGTGCCTTAGTTTACCCATCTGCAAAGGAAGATAATTGCTTATCTCACAGCTTGGTTTAAAAACTGATTGTCATTTTAAAAGCATTTCAGACTGTTATTATGATTTCATAGTGTCAGAGATATTCCTAGTTCTTCATGTAAGAATAATAAAATAAAGAGACTTCTGAGCCCATGGAACTTCAGTTTCTGGAAAAAAGAAAACAATTGTTCAGACAATTTCTTTCATTTATACTTATTGTTTGTCATTATTTGCCAGAGAGTTTATGGTAATACAGTTGAGTACACTGGGTGAATTATTCACTAATCTTGTCTATTATCCTAATGGACATGCGTGATTCATTGGCCACATATCATATTTCTTTTTCTAAGGCTCTTTAGAATAGATAGGGACTAGCAAGTTCTGAATGACAATAGATTTTCAAGAGAATGGCTGTTTATGCTAGTGACTTGATTGTGCATTCAACAATTTAATTGAGTAAATAATGCTGATCAGTGAATGGCTACCCTTGAGATTCACAGTTTGTTCAGTGCTGCCTTTGATTCATCTGGCATTTGTCTGAAAGGTATGAAAGAATTGGCTTCATCAAGTTAGAAGACAGTTACATGAGTCACCAAAATTTTCAGCAACATGAGTGAGCTACCCACAGAGCTTTTGTACCACTTCAGTCATTTGTGCTACATCAGCCACACGTACTCCTGCACAGATAAACAGTTTAGCAGGGAACTTTATGTAGTGTAGGTGAAATCTTGGCCCATTTACTTCAGATAGATTGTAAAGGCCAGAATTTCTCCCATTTGGTTGACTTTATTATTATTATTATTATTTTATTTTTATTTGGATGAGTACATTTTGCATCATCTGTAAACAAATGTAAAAAGGAACCAGTTAATCTCTAACAGTTCAGATGGATGTGTAATGTGGATGAAAAACAGTATTCATAGAAGAAATATATATGCTGTTCCTCTAACCAGTATTTTATCATATATTAATTTAATTAACTCACTGAGTACCAACAACAGACTTCAAGTGAGTGCAAACACACAACAGATCAGAAAACTAGTAATACCATTTGCACAAATAAATTATATGGTGAAAAGTAATAAGATGAGGCTTATATATAACATTTAAAATGAGAAATTATTCTGAAGTTAAATACTTTAAAAAAAAAAAAAAAAAGTAGAACTTTCGTTGTAACCATGCATGACAGCTCTTTTCATCAAGTTGATAAAGCCAAAGAAGATGCCTATTTCCTACCTCAGTGTGCCAGAAATCCAGATTTACAAGAAATAGTAGAAAAACAATTTCCAGAGCAGAATTAAATCCTACATCTTTCAACAGGAGATAAGAAGACGGTGTAACTGAGTTTGATTTAATTGTGTATACAATATAGCTTGTGTTTCTAATCCAGCTCTATGAAAACTGCATGCCTACATTGGACCCCTAGCATGACTGGGAGGTGTAAGTCACCAGTAAAGTGTGCATATCTACATTTTTCACTTCTGTGTAAAACTGGCGGGTTATCAGCATTGTCAAATAGACTTGATAGGCACCACAGTTTTCTTTTTGGCCTGTGCTTCAATAACAGCAACCTAGATCAAGTTCTCCTAGAGGTTATTAATGAAGAGACTGAGAACTGCATGAAGTAATTAATTGCACATATATATGAATAAGTTAATTGCAGATTAGATTGAATTGATGTAGATGTACCCGAGGATAAAATTACTGAAAAGATAAAATTCTTTGCTTTCATTAGTCAGAAGCACTATTGCGTCTTTAATTTACATTTTGGAATGACATAATTAATCTTTTCAGAACTGGAAACAGATTTCACCATTTTTCTTCCTTTTCCTGAATGTGAAATGTAGATGGAATAGGTTTTATTTAATGTCAACAACCAAAAGCTATTCTGTACTATGGTGTCTAAAACGGCCCTTAGATAAGCACCAGCTTCTGTGATGTTAACAACAGGATGTGATTTTTGGGAGCCTGCTCAGGACTCAAAGCTGAAATGCTCCTATGCTCCAGGACAGACCTGTGTCATTTTGGCTGGCTCATGATATCTTCCAGTCCCTGTGCGGCAACCTGCCATTGGCTAGAAATACCCTGGACAGTAGGTTAACAGGGCACAGCACTGGCCAAAACAATTTTAAATCTGGTCAAGGGGAGCAGATGGCTGGAGGCATTTGTCACATGCCTCTGACATTTTTGTTGCAGCAGAGTTCACTCTTTGCTTTATTGATATTCACTGGATAATTTTTAATTCCTTTTGTATCACATGCTCTCCCAAACTAATGGCATTTTCCTTTTCTAGAGCACCAGAGTAGGTTGCCAGGTAGAGAATGTGCCAAGCAAACTTCCTGATTGGGTTAATTATTTAGGGGCAATGAGTGTAACACTTAATCAGGCATTCATTGGGAAAGCCAGATTTTGCTTTTCCCCTTGGAGTAGTCTAATCCTTACCATATAAGAAATGTTAGGATTCAATTGCAAAGGAAACACAACCAGCTTTGTGTGTTGACAGCCTCAGGCTGACTTTTTAACACTGGACATATCTCCAAAGTACCGCAGTATCCCACAGGCTTTCAATTGGAGCACAAAATAGTGGGACATGTGAAATACCATTTTCCCTTTTTATTAGGTGGAATTGCAGCCTTTCCTGCACCTTTCAAAACCAACTCACATATCTTTGATCTCATTCAGCCAAGTCATTAAGAAAATAAGGTACCAGAAGATGTTTCAAATGATCTGGTTCTAATAAAATAGGGGTGATATTCTCTAGCAAAAAAGCAAATAATTAAATAATAAAATCCCTAGTAACATATCCACATATTGATTCTTTTTAATGGTTTATATTTCTGAACTGCAAATCAGTTATCTGCATATCTTAAGAACACACAGTACAGAGTAGACCCAGTCCACAAAACTTTTGTGAATTTTCCATCTTCAGGCGTATGAGAGTAACGGACTAATGGGACTAATTAGCATTTCTCAGGTAACTATTTGCTTGGTCATACATGCCATACAGTTTCTGTAGATGATCAATGGCTAGTACAGATTGTTTATATTTTCTAAAGTTTATGAAGTGTTAGAATGTAATATTTTCAGTATTACTACACAAAACCAGGAGTTTTATTGTATGCAGATATGTGACTTAATAATTCAAAAAAATGCCATGTAGTTGGCTGAAACCTTCCATATAATCAGCTTAGCAAAATGAAAAATATAAAAATAAGTCATGGATCTCACCACCTCTACTTCTGGCTGAAGTGTTCTTCTTTTGGTTAGGCTGCAACACCACCACTTTCCTTCGACCCCAGAGAAGAAACGGATAGATCTTACTCCTTTACTCAAATGCGGGCTCATAGTTTATCTGCTTAAAGACCCAAAGAGCAGGTACCCAGCCACTCTTCTCCATATCATCAATGCTATATGATAGCCCTGTCACAAACAGTGCAATGAACACTTAAACCTGCTCTTCCTTTCCTCAGCTTTTCCACCACCTCAGTGCCCTTGGGACTGTTTTTCACCAGAGTGCATCATTCTCCCTGCCCCTATCTTCAGTTAATCCCTCTGGTCTCTTCTGTGTCCTCAGATAACCACTGATGAAAACAATGTATTTTTGGCTTCTTATATTTTGTGCCTCTTTTGCACTAAATTATTCTTCATTTCCTTCAGCCGAAACAATGATGAGGCTATCTTATCTCTATGGAAGGAAGTATAGGCTATATTCTTCTTATTATTAGTCAATAGATGTATGTGGATTTTAATGCAAAAGGAAATGGTAAGTTTCTATCAAAATGCTAGTTTCAAACACAAAGGCTGTCTTTTCTGCATCAGGAATACATATTAGCTAACACACAGGGTTCAGTTTAGAACAAAATTACAAGTGCTTAAACATGCCACTACTATAACCTGTTTGAAGACTCAATAGAAAGCAATGTAATTTGTTGTCTTAATTGAATAATTTTATGCACTAAGATACTTTCCTTTTATTAATGTTATCAATCAAATTTTAAAATAACAGCTTATATTAAATCTAAACCGCCACAGAACATACATTGTAAAATTTCTTTGGCAACAAAAAATACGTTTTCCTTTTCTGAAAGTGCTAGACATTGAAGGAACTGATATTTTAAACAATAATTAACAAAAATATCTTCATATTAAGTATTACGATTTTCTTGTCACTTGAAAATATTGTAACTCGTATTTAGAAATAACTTTTTTGCTTTGTTTTAGGTTCCATCAAGGCAGATGGAGAGGAAGACAAGGAGAGCAACTAAAATGAGAAATGTAAATTCTTTCCTTCAAAATTGAAGTGTTTTATAATAAACAAAGAGCTAAATTTCTAGTTGCTAAGAGACCTACGTCAAAACAACTACCTTTTCCTTCTAAATAAGGACCCAGCATAGGCTATTTAACTCTTTGTGGTCTTCAGCTTTCTACATCATGATGTCAGGAGTGAGCAAGAAAAAAACCCAACAGATTCATACAACTACAACAGACAGTCAATAAAACATAATTTACTTGACTATTTTATTCACTCATATTTAGAATGCTGTTGAAGCTTCCATTTTTCCTCAGGAAAAAAAAAAAAAAAAAAAAAAAAAAGGACATCTGAGTACATAAAATTGCTGTGTTTCATTTAAGTAATAAGATGAACTGTCTCCAGAACGTGACCCTTTTAAAATCAAAAAGGAATGTTTTGAGCAATATGTTTAAGTAGTATGTTTAAGTAGAGCCTGCATTGTATTGACTGGTTCTCACAGTGTTGGCGTCTTTGATCCACCATGTAAGAGAATGTGTGGCTGCAGGCCAGCAATAACAACTAGAGAAACCCCTGCTTTTTTTTTTTTTTTTTTTTTTTTTTTTTTTTTTTTATGTCAAGGAAATCAAACACACAGCTAAAGGGCATCATAAATATATCTGATCTCTGTTCTGGGGGTTTCCAAAATGAGCCACTAGAGAGACTGTCTTTATTGCAAGGCCAATCCCAGATTTCATCAAAGCAAATGTGCTTTAAAACCTAGTTGATTAAACTGGAGTAAATGTCAAAACAAAGACCAGAGAACAGTATTTACACAGAAGACATGTCCCTCATGGTTGTGCAATGCCAAGGACAAGTTTCTGCACCATTTTGAAAGTTGTCTTATTTAGCAGGGAATTTGTCCAAATATTCTCTTGTAGGCTTCTGGGAAGCATGGACAGGAGCAACTGTACAATCAGCATTTCAGCTGTTTCATTCTATCCATAGGTACTTCTCATGCCTTTCTCATCCAGCTTTCATTGACTTCCTCAACCACAGGACTATGAACAATAATTATTTATATTTTTGGGGGGTACAACTCTTTAAACAGTCCTGCCTGTGAAGCCAAGCTGCCTCACCTAGTACCAGTGCATGTGGATACATATTGCTCCAACTCACCTTGTCTTCTTGCAGGACTAGTGGAAGAGAAAAATAACTCTCAGTCTGATTTAACCTGAGCTCTATAGCCAACACAACATCTAGATTATAATTTCTGCTACTGAAGAGGTTGAAATTGACACCTGCTTCCAGATTCTTGCTGACTGCTAAGATGTTTGAGACTTTTTTTTTCTGGCAAAGAAAGGGATAACAAAAGACAGGAGATCTAAATTAGCAGCACATGGGAAGTTTGATTGTTGCCAGCCTGAGCCATGTTAGGGCAAGTACCACACTTTGCTCATAATGAACATAAAAATGTATACAAAGAAAACATAGCTGGAAAGAGAGGACAAAATATTCTGAATAATTGTGTGATAGCTGAGAAAAAGCGAAAAGGCAGCTCTCGCCCCAGAAAGTGACTTTGGTTATTCCAGCTTTGTAATGCACCTGCAATCCTTTAGGAACAGTGCAGTTTATCAACCCCTCCTGAGTAGTTTGAGTCTGTTGACTCCCTTAGACAAATGGTCTGTCCATCACTCTGAACAGTCTGGTGAACCTTCATTGGGAAATATGTGCCATTTCAGCACATTGGCCCTGTCTGCTACTCCAGCTTTTTCAGAAATATTCTTGATTTAGGCCTTCAGAGATTTTCAGTCACAATAAACAGCATTAATGAGCTGTGCCTCGGCATACTTAAGCCTTCAGTGTCTGTGAAATAGTTTCCAGAGGCCCTTTGTTTCCACTCTTTATTTCTATTATCATCTAAATCCATCGTGCATTCCTTCCATCCAATTTGTCATAAAATTGCATGCAAAAATTTAATGGAGCATAGTTTCATCATATTTCTGATGTAGGGTCAGCTGCTGTGGGGCTGTCTTCATTGCCTCCAGACACTGTTGCCGTATTAGTGTTCAATAATTTACAGTGATTCAAAGGTTACTTGAGCAATACAAAATATTTAGATATATACTATAATAAATGAAAGTAGATTTAACTCAGTAATTAAAAAATACTTAAGAGGAAGAAGTGAGCAGAGAGCATTCTGAAAGTCCAGACACTGAACCATGAGTATGACATACCTCTCAAAGAGCTTAAATACTTTGGTGGGGAAGTTTAGGGGAAGAAAAGAAGAGCAGAAAACAGTTTTAGCTGCTGCCAGCTGTCTTTCACATATGCAGTGAGAAAAAATGAATCTGACCGATCTAGAGTGGAGTATGGAACTGCAAGTGTGAGTTAGCAGAGTCACACAAGATGTGTATCAGCCAGCATGGGAGAGCTTGCTCTCTAGTTTGGATGTTATCTCCACATGGGCTACCTTTTACGTATGCATGGAGGTATTCTCGTTCTTAGAATCATCTCTCTTACATGATGCATTCCTGATTTAACCTATTAGTTAATGAACCGTGAGATATTTGGTATTAAATATGGCCTCTAGAGGACAGCACTGCATATTTCAGAGCAGTGTGAATATTGTAGCGATAATCAGTTACCATTTTCAGTCTCGATACTTTAGTCTTCATTTTCTTAGATGATAATTCAGTAATCCATATAAAATATTTTATTTGTTACTCAAAAAGGACAAATAAAACAAATTACTTATTCTTCAGGTTACATGCACTCCCATGATGGTTATATCCATCTTCTACAAAAATCATTACTTCATTGCGATGTAAAAGTTTTTTGTTTTGATTTGTTCCTGAATTACTACAGAAGAAAAGCCAAAACAGGTCATAAAATCACATTGTATGTCCTTATTGATTATTATTATTATTATTTTTTTTTAGATTTTTTTTTTAAGCATTTGCTGCTAAGTCAGAATTTTCTTTTTAAGCTTAAGAATAAGGCTTGCTCTCATTACTGAATATTAAGAAAAGAAAGATATTAAAATATTAATAAAATTAATAAAAATATTAAGGAAAATTAGATGTTTCCTACTTCTGACGCGAGTTGACTGTCTCTTGTTCCAGTCACATAAACATTTGTGCCTACCATTGAAGGAAGTGACTTCTGAGGGTTAGTGCTGCTATTTTCAGATACAAGTTTACATGAAAAAGAGATGAGTTCCTAGCACTGCCGGCCAATAACTGCTATCTGTTACACCAGTAGGAGCGGAGACACTTCAGCAGAATTACACTGGAAATTCACAAATAAATGAATGAGATTTGTATCTAACCTTAGGACTGCAGGTGATGGAAGGTTAAGATGACATAACAACCTTGAATTTTTGGCCTTCTTTCCTTCTCCAAACAGATACAGATAGCTATGGGAAATATTTATTATAAGAAAATGCCTTCTAGAAAAATAGCAGATGCTTAATATTTGCTCTTCCCTGTGACAGTCTGGAAATTTATGCATAACTTACAATTCTGACTTTATGAACTCTTCGTGTAACTATAACCCTCAATGTTAAGAGTTTCTGGCAGGGTCTGTGTCACAAATCACATACTTTATTGAGAGGCAACTAGAGGACAACTGAAAAAGTCACTAACATGGTATAAGTGCCTTGCAAAACAATGAATATGCTGAAAGACTGAGGAAGTCATGGAGCCTGCAGAGATCACTGCTGGTGTTAACCGGCCACTTGGGACCAAGAGCATAGCTGGTTGATCAGATAGATACAACCAGCACTGCAGAGCAGGAAAGAAGAACCCATTGTGTTTAACAGAGCTGTTTACAATTAAAGTGCTCTCTTCGCTCTCTAAGCCAGGAGATCAAAACTAAAGAAGAAGGGGAAAGAAGAGAGAACCCAAAGATGATAAGAAGATGAGACTTTGGGGATCAAAAGGATTCAGTGATAAAAGGGCCTGAAAGTCAGAAGACTTCCATAGAGGAGAGGAAATTAAACCAAATGTTTTAATGTGCAGATTTTGCTACTTTTGTATGGACCTGTAAATAGCTCTTTTTGCATATGAACAGAGGGAATGCACTTTAAAAAGATAGTTTAGAAAATCTGTGTTCTTTGTTGTAAATGAACCAAAAGAGCAGGGGAAAAAAAAAAGGGGGAAGAGGAGAGGAGAGAGGAGAGGAGAGGAGAGAGGAGAGGAGAGGAGAGGAGAGGAGAGGAGAGGAGAGGAGAGGAGAGGA
>CM021766.1:32725235-32738409 GCA_011076525.1 Nettapus auritus | reverse complement strand
GAAGGGGAAGGGGAAGGGGAAGGGGAAGGGGAAGGGGAAGGGGAAGGGGAAGGGGAAGGGGAAGGGGAAGGGGAAGGGGAAGGGGAAGGGGAAGGGGAAGGGGAAGGGGAAGGGGAAGGGGAAGGGGAAGGGGAAGGGGAAGGGGAAGGGGAAGGGGAAGGGGAAGGGGAAGGGGAAGGACAACAAAAAAACATCCCTAGTGAGAAGGTAGCAAATAACAGACTGAGGAAGGAGACTGCACCAACACTTGTTTACTTGGTTGAGGCGCTGATGACACTGAAGCACTTCCCAGGCAGGAAGTCCAAAGGGGAGTGACTAGACCTGCAATGAGCCAGGGAGATAGGACATGGGGCTGGAGTGCTGTCAGGCTCAACAGGCCTAGGAAAACCAGCCCAAACATAGATTTCCTGAAAAAAGATGGTATTCTGAAGCTTGCCACGGTCCATTTAAGAAGATCCTTTTATTGGAAGTACAACCTGTTTCTTTTCATTCTCTTTTGAGAAACAATCAGCTGAAGACAATTCCCTTCTGGTAATTCTGGTTGGAAATTCTGCCCAGTTATGGGCTAAGAAAGAACAGGGTGCACCTTACTTGAAAAGAAGCACATTCATTCAGAACTGTATGGGAGTCTGTTCATACAAAACAAAGTCAGTATTTTTTATAATTAAGCAAACTGCATTAACTTGGTTCTGTTATAATCAGAAGCCTAATTACTTGCTCTAAAATATGAGTTTCAGTACTGTATGTATTAAGTATGTGAGATATTCATAGGAGAGGCTCACAGAAAGTTTTAAAATATTAGGTTGGGGTGTGTGGCCTTATTTTATTTTCCAGGTTTTGTTCCTTATTTTTAAATGCATGCTTTGACTTTAGCATGTCACAGCACTTCAGACACATGACCCATTCAATGGTGTGGTTCAGTGTTAGTCTAATCAAAACATGTTAGTCACATGGATATTTGTGAAATGCACAGATGACAGCTTCACTATATGCATCCTGGATGAACTATCTCTTCAAATGAATGACATCAATGTAATCTCTCTGAATTCAGCAAACCATAAGTCATGTCAGCTGTGTTCTACCAACTTTACAAGACTGTAGGACCCTAATCAATCTCACAGTCATGTTTTTAATCCAAAATGTTTAACCTTGCCCATTTACAATGTCATGTCTTGAAACTCGCATAGCAAACCAGACTCATTTCCTTTCTTAGAAATTGTCTTTAATAATTTCTGTACTTGCTGACTCATAAACAATATGATTGTCAGGGAAGTAACTACTTCTTGCAAATGACTTCTATGAAATATTATTTAGGGTGTTATTTTAAATTGACTGAAAACAAACATAAAATGAAATATTAAATATTAGAAAGACACATTATTATATAGAGGATAAAAATATTTTTCCTATACATTCACATTTTAGGAGGAAAATTTAATCTTGTAGCCACAATAATTATATGGCTCATAATCCTTATATGTTAAAGCTGCCTTGTGTGATGGAAGCATAATTCTGTCAAAAGAATTTGCATATGGCATGCTGGCTTATTAAGTTCTCCATCATAATTAACTGATTAATTTTAAATTGTGTAATTTCAAAAGAAAGAAAAAAGACCCAACAAAATACTCAAAATACAAAATAGCAAATTTTACAGTATAAGACATTATCAAACATAGAATCACACAAATATATCACATCAATAAAGCCGTTAAGTATATTTTTGCATTAATTTCAAGGGCTATGCTATTAAGGGATTACAGTATAGGCAATATTTTCCAAGACTAAAGAATGTTCCACTGTATGGTAGGTGCTGAAGAGAAGGCTAATGAGAAAAAGAGTGATTGTGACAAGCAATTATGTCACCTATGTGAATGGCTTAATTTTCTAAATTAGGCACTTTGATAATTATGACATCTCATTTGTCTTTTAATTCCATGAGCTGTGAAGTTTACCTTTGATTTTTTTTTTCCAATCTGATAAGAGGCTTTGATAAGCCAAGGGTCTATTATGTGCCTGAAAAACTCACATTTCAGTCTGATTGTCTGCTCATCTACTTGAACCAGAGCAAAGAGCACTCTTCATGAAAACTCTCCAGACAAGGCTGTCACTCCTTCTATTTGCACTAGCTATTAAAAAATATTTGCTAAGCAAACTAATAATGTAAATAAGGCTGCAAGTAGGAACATTTAGCCAGCTTAAGAATGAAGGCAAACAAACTGTTTTCAAGCACTTTTCAAACCACTTGAACAGACTGTTTGCATACAAGCAATTAGCATGTTAATTGCAAATAGGTCTTATCCACTCATTAGAAGATTTCTAAGATTCATTGACAAACACAGGTCTTTATCTTGACTTGTAGGGGATATGTAGAAGCATGTATGCAATTAAATTAAAAGCAGAGAGTAGTATTTTAAGGAATTAAAAGCAAATAATATTTTAAAGTATTAGCTTTGATTTATGATTTAAGTGTGGTAATTTTTATAACTTCTTTGTTCAAGTGTAAGACAAATGCTTACAATGATGTGGATGATTTATATATAACACAGAAAATAATTATTTCAAGTGATTTTTGAATATTTGTTTTACTTATCCTTAATTTTCCTTCACTAAATAGGTATGTGTTTTATTTTGCAGGATCTGGATTAACAATTATGAGAGAGAACACAATAGTTAAAGATTTATGGAGTAATCTGACAGAGTAAAATGTCATTTAACACATAAGCTTGTTTAATGCCATCATCTCCTCTCTCTTTGGATACACTAGTTACTACTCCACAGCAGGGGAAAAAAGAGTGGACATACTGTTCAGCTCAAAATAAAAACAGTATAAAACACTACGTTGTAATTGTTTCTATATCCTTCATATTGGCATAAAACAAGCAATGAAAAGTATGCTTTACTCTCTGATAACAACCACAACTGGGCAGAATATAAGTCAATTGCTTTGATCAGGATGTCAACATTTGCGATACAGAGGTGCAAACCATACCAGCTTTATAGTGGGCAAAAGCTATGATGTTCAGTTGAAATACAATAGTACGTATGCCTCCTCATGTAAAATGCTTGTATGGTTATTACTCTAGGAGCCTTTTCTGTTTATTTATAATATAGCAAGGGAGGTTTTTTATTGCTTGTTTTTTTCCGAAAGCATTTTCCACTTTTATTCTTAAGACTACACAAATGTAGGAAAGACATTAGAAACTCTCTTGGCCGATGCTAACTGACATGTGTAAGAGTTATTGCTGTTCCAAACTGTCTTTTAAATGGTATTGAAGCCCTCTGATCTCCAATAAGTACCTAGGTGAAACAGCAGTTAAACATGATGATAGATTAAATCATACCTTCATGAAAGTAACCAATTCATTCGAAACGTCATGTGAGTTTTTGCACTGTATTCTCTTTCTGACAAGTTTGAGTGATGATAATGCTTTTGGAAGAGTGTTAAAAACGAAAGATTTTGTTTTGTTTTGTTTTAATCCATATGCATGTCATTTGGCTTATCATATTTACTGAAAAAATTATTCAACTTGTAACTTTCAGTGTTCTTCTTTAGCTTCCCTTTGAGAACTCAGGTGACCACCTGCTACCCTCACCTGTAAAATCTCCTTTGGCATGAGATAAAGGCTGATCTTCTCAATGTATCCAGACCTCTGAACATTCCATGAAAGTTTGCAAAAGATGTGACTTGCTATGATAAGGCTACCTGAGAACCTAAGAAGACAGGTCACTGGGGCCCTGGGTGCTTTTCCATCCGCTTTTCCTATGTGTCTCTTTTGCCATTTCTCATGGCTCTTAATATGAGTTTTCTGAAATATCTGAGTATCACACTTTCTGCTAGATGGAGTGCGTCATTAGGACTGAGGTCTGTATCACTCATGTAAAGGGTTTTGATATCTTTCATGGTTTTGTTGTTGTGGTTGCCTTTATTTTTTTCTCAGAGGCATTTCTGAGGAAATCTGAAATGACATTTTGTCCTCAATTAAGTCACGGATCATAATTTCATTGCCAGCATTTTACTTTCAATTGTATACTCCAGGTTTCAGTATTTCTGTTCAATGCAATATTTACTAGAATATTTATGAGTTTTCTTAAAAAATGAACACAATTTATATGGCACTTTAAGGTTTCTTACTTGTTGAACTGACTCAAGAGAAATGCAGCTAGAGATCTTTATAAAGCATGGATTAACACCTGCTTCCAAAAATCAAAGGAAATACTGAGCAGGAAAAGACTCAGAGTATGAATTTCTAATGATTCATGAAAATTTGGGTCATTCTTATTCTATCTTCATTCTCATTCCATTCACCTTAACACTGTGAGTTTACTTTGCAATATGTGATACAATGGCACAAAAGTGGTACAGTCCTGTGTACAAGAGTTACACTAGGTGAGATCAAGACTTTCCTTCCAACCCAAAAGATTTTGTGATTACCATTCTCCTACTGAAAAATCTTGAAACAGAACATTTGTTAAAAACACCTGGATCAGTAAATGCTGAACTATACAGACTCTACCGTCTGCAACTCAGCATTGTAGAAATTGAGTACTGAATAATTATAAGACAATCTCCCTAAATACTAGAATGGGAAAAATAGTATGTTAATATCTTAACAAAGCAAATTGTAATCATAATTATATTTTAATTTCTGCAGAACACTCTTTTCCTGCTCCAGGGCCAGGTTATTTATAGTTGGACATTAAACAAAGCCATCATATGGAGATTATTACATCTAAATGTTAGAGTAGAGCAAACTTTAAGTGCCTGTACATGTTTTTGATTAAAACCATAGACAAAACTGGGTCATCTATTAAAATAATAAAATATTATTAATAATAAAGTGTCTTCACCATGCAGAAATTTGAATTCTCATAAAATTGTGAAAGAAATAATGTTTTTATACTGCAATAAAACATAGAAAAAAAAAAAAAAGAAATCAACCATATTTGGATAGATTAAACATTCTATTCCCATATAATTTCATTATAAAATGCCACAGAAATCCACACATTTCCTTGCCTGTTCAACTTTCTCTCTGTGCCTCTGTAACTTTTCTCTAGTTTCTCAAGTGTACTAAACCATTTCCCCCCCTTTTCTTTTCCTTAAATTTTCACAGCTCAGCATATGGCCTGAGCTTTTATTTCCAACTGTCATTTTTCAAATTCACCTAGGAAGTCTGATTTGCTACTTCACCCATCAGCTTCTCCTTTCCCTAGTTCTGTGGGCCTTCTCCAGAGGCAGGATCTCTTTACTTTCTGTTGCTCATAGAAATTGAATTACTAATTTAATAACTTCTTACTTCTTCCAGTGTTTCTTCTGAAATTTTTGCTGTATCTCTACTTTCCTGTCTGAGCTGTTCAAGCTCCTACTTAGATTATTCCATTTTCCATAGGTGTATCTCCAACAGTGCACATGCATTTGAATGTGGCCCTAAATTTTGGTCAGGTGCAAGATCCAAAACAGCAGACTTTTTCGGAGTTCAGATCCAGTCAAAAAATTAATTACTAGTGACTACATTTTAACAAGTTCTTGGCACAGTAAGAACCAACTGACTAGAGACAATACACATTACACCACAGAAAGTAATTATACAGACCTGTTTTTAGGGGAATAATTTTCCACGAAACTTGATGGGAATTATGCATGCATTTTTTGGGGAAAAACAAACAAACAAACAAAAACAACAACAACAACAACAAAAAACCACTAAAATTGAATATCCAAACAAAATCACAACTTGTAGTATAGAAAACTGATATTTTCAGATGTGTAAGTGGACAAGCTGAATTCTTCAGACTAGCGAAGCAATGGCATACCATTTCATACATGGGAGCTATTTGCCTACTAACTTGAGCTTTCAAAATCTGTTTGTGCTCTCACCATTCTTCTGTTTTATTTTCTCACAACTGTTCTGCCTTGATCATGAGGAACAGCTGGAGTAACACTCAGAGTTTTACTGATGGTTGCAAGACCCAGCTGGTGAATTCTCAAAACTGTTGCTGGCAGATATTTTTACTGTTGGAACTCTTTTTTTTTTTTTTTTTTTTTTTTTTTTTTTTTTTTTTTTTTGTTTTGTTTTTTTTTTATTTCAGTTCCCTTAGCTGAAGCTTTGCTAAATGCTGAGCAGTCACTTCTTGGCTAAGTTCCATTCAAGCTGCATTTGGATCTTGCTGGGATGGCTACAACCTCATAAAAGTTCATTGTTTATATTCACTCTCACTCATGGAGAGTTTGCCAGCTCAAAAGCACTTGCATTCTCAGGAATCTTTCAAAACTGCCATCAATGGGATGCTTCAACTACTTTTACTGCAGAGAAAATCCTTTCAGAAAATCTTTGTCACATTGTTTATACATACTGTACATTTTATGTGGAGTTATTTATAGAGCTGTCAGAGTTTTGAAAGACTGACATTCTCTTTAACACAACTTCTTTCAAACAATAAGCATACCATAGGTCAATAAAAAAAGTCTCCAAGACAAACATTTTCTTTTGTAAAGTAATCCTTTCTGACCAGTCTTCTGAAACATCTATTAATATCTTAATGTAAAAATCTGGTGTTTTTCAGACCACTTTTGTCATGCTTAGACTTACAGGTGAATAATGCCTGTATTTGATCAATCTCGGACTAATCATTTCAGCCAAGTCATTCTGAGTAAAAGTGATATTCTTAACTGATGAGTCATCGAGCAAGGCTTGCCTACTAAATCTCTGCTAATAAATGAATGCCATGGAAAGTGGAATTTTGATCTATAATACTGAAAATACTACTTGTGAGAGAAAATATAAAACAAAAGTCTGCAATCCTGAAAAATGGTTCACAGTCCTGAAACTGTCATAGCAAATTTCACCTGATTTGTGTGTTGGTATGTTCAGTGGGGTTCGGTTTGATAATTTTTTCTTCCCCTTTGAATAACCTCTCTAAAAGCTACTTATAGCATCAGAAAAAAATTGGTGTTCTTCAGTTCTTCTGCTAGATTTCTAGGCAGTGCTGCTGTGTTTCATTCAACGTCAAACAAATGCCCCAAATACATGACATACATTTTGAAAAAGGCAATCAGGGATCTCTACATCTCTAATATTACAGTATGGAAAATAATGACATAAAGAGAACAGTTTTAAAAAGAGCCACTCAGTGAGCAAGGATAAGTGGTGAAACATGAGAGTCGTAACAAGCAATAAAACAAAATTATGTTAAACTATTTGCATGTAAAGACCCAATGTAAAGCCTGCTGAACCTGATTGGTTTTTCATCTTTGGTGGTTGAACTGTTGAAAAACAAAAGTTTTAGAGACTAATACTTGGCAAGTAGCCAGTAGTCAAATATATACAACTTCAATAGATTTATTTTTACAAATCTTTTAAAACAAAAACGAAGATTTAAATGAATCTCCACCACAAAAAAAAAAAAAAAAAAAAACCAAAGGTTGTCTTTGTAGACTTTCTTTGGTAGACTAAAATCTTTCTTTCAACTTTCCGGAAAAAAAAAAAAAAAAAAATCAAATCAGTCTATTATATTAATACTAATTTCAATAAGAACCTCAGTTTTCCAGTTCCTCTCTTATCCTCAGGAGATAAGAAAAATACCTTTATATCTAAACTCACCACAAATGCTTTATATCTAAACTCACCACAAATGAAGTATTTTAAGACAGGTACTTCAAAGCAGAATACAGTAGAGGAGGAGAATTCCCCATCTCTGAAGGTGTTTGGGAAGAAAGGAGAAAATGAATTCTGGCAGGTTTCAACTATTATGACAGCAGTTTTGAGCTGCTCAGATAAAGAACCAGCTGAAAAGTATAGAGAATGTAGTGCAGGTAAGGCAGGCAAAGTGTGTTAACTACAGTAAATACAGTTTATCATATGGTTATAGAAATTTATTACAGGGATATCAATATATATATTTAGTATAAATATCTGTAAATGTATATCTAGAGGCATAAATATAAATTTCTCCATATAAACTCAAAGATTCTCTCACGCTATTGTCACCACCATTCCCTATCGAATCCACATATAACAATAGCACTATTTCCTGTTGCACTATTCAAGATATGCTTACAGTGAATTTTCTTCTATTCCCTGTGATCTTTTATCTCACTCTCTTACCTGTGCTAATACATTCATCATTCTCTCTTTATACTGTCATCCCTGTTTTATTGTCACTCTCACCAGCACATTGTTTGCATCCATCCCTGGGTGTTTTTATGTAGTGCCCTGTCACGGCAGGAAAAATATATGGTTTGTTATTCATTCTTTCTATAGCTTGTTGAGCTCTTCCATATTGCCTTCTTAGGCTCTTGCATTTCAGTCTCCTTCTATTAATAAATCCTAACATTAGAATCATTCCTAATAGGAAAAAAATAATAATCCAGACCTATCATTTTTTGTCTCTTCCTGCAAACTAACAAAAACAAAAAAATAATAATCCTGCAGTAAAGCCTTGAAGTCATCATAATCAGTGTTTCAGGAGGTAAAGTTTGTAATTTTACTCTTGCAATTTTTATTTTCTGTTAGCAGAGGTGAGAAATGAAGGTAGTCTGTTAGAAAGGAGGTAAACTACTTAAGCCAGAACAGAGCACACTGGATAGCACATATCTTATTGCATTCCCTTCAGTTACTATCTCTACAATGATTTTTACGGTGTCTTTCTATGTTGGATAAAGATTCATTTATAAGGAATTTCTACAGCTAAATATTAGTAAAATTACTTCTGAAACATTGGATGAAGTCTTCTTGTACATCAGCTTTGGTGATCTGTTTTTCCTCATTTCAAATACAGACATAGTGTAAATCCTCATGGGCTGGCTTCTTGAGACTGCAATCCCTTCTGGTAAAGAGGTGTGTGCATGTGGTGCAATGGCACCTGTGGGGCCTTTAGGAACAAAAAATGAAGTTTGTTAGGACACAACAAGTCAGATAACATGTACATAAGGAATTAAAAATAAATTTTAAAAAAGATGAAAGGAAAAAGCATAAATTAACAAATAAAAGAACCTAAGCTCTTTGTCATGTAAGTGTATCTAATTTTTAATTCAAATTTACTGGTTTAACTGAACTGAACTATATGTATACTGTGTAGTGTTGATTCAAATCAATATGAATTATGAATTTTGCCGTTAGCTATATAAAAACAAACAAACAAACAAAACATGGCTTTCATTTTTTTTTATTTTCTTACCAAAGTTTAGATATTTTATCTTCACCAGTACATCTTGGTCTATCCACTTTTGTTCCTGAAACCTGAAGGCTGTTTTTCAGGATGAAAGCCATAATAAAAAGAAACAATAATTATATAAACCCTCCAAAACCATGTTTCTGATTTTATTTCCCCCAGGTTTATATTATTATTCATATTTATTTTACATGAAAGGATTCACCCAAACAGTAGAGCTGTTTGATGCAATTCATTCTTGAAATTTTGTAGTTACGGTATCAGCATTCAAAAATGGCATCCTGATCAATGATAGACTAATTTCAAGAGGCTTAATTTTATCTTAAAAAAACAAACAAACAAACAAAAAAAAACATGATAGCATAAATTTAGTTTCATTTTTGCACCCAAGGGGGGGGGGGGGGGGAGGAGGAAGGGGGGAATCTAGGAAAAACTAGACTGTTGTGTGATATTTTCCTGAATGTCTGGGGTCTGATTCAAAGGGAGATGAATAATAAGGCAGGTAATGCCAATATATTAACAATGCTGATGCGGTTGTCATGTACATTCTATAAAGCGTATGCCAAAGAAAAATGCTGGCACATGCTGTGTTGAAATATCAGCTTAGTTAAAAGATTCATGATGAACCATTTGTCTTTTACCCTTACCTCACTAGTCTTGCCAGCAGCCCTCTGTCTGCCAAAATGAAAAAGGGACAGCTGCCAAAGGGATGGATTTCAAAGTGTGATTTTTTGTTTGTTTCAGTTTTACTCTCTCCCATCTCTGAGATTTTTTTTCTCCCCTAGAAAATGAAGTGTGTTGGATAATAAGATGAGTTAATCAGGAAAGCTGTTAGCTTTGAAAGCTCTGTTTAGGCTGATTTTTCTCTGAGTCTTTACACAGAAATGGGTGGAAGGCCTGCAGACTTCATTGGCTTCCTCTAAAATGAGTATCTTTGTATCCAAACCAAAGACAAGCAAGAGAATTTGTAGTAGATACAAAATGCCCACAAAGGTTCCCCTGCCAAAACCTTTAAGGATTGCATGGTCAAAAAGAGTTAGGAGTGTTGGTTCTCTGCATATCTTTGTGTGACCTCTGCTAATTTAGCTAGAATAGAACCCTACCTGCAAATTAAAAATCTGCTGTTGAAGGACTGAAGAGTAAGCTTTTTCCCCAAGGAGCATGGGAGAAACTCACGGATTTGGCAGATAAGTGGACCTCTCCTGATCCAACAGTGATCCAAATCCATAGATTTAATACAAGGGTAAAGTCTTTCAGCCCAGCAGAAACATGGTGGGGGCAGCAGTGTAAGAGCCAGATGAGTTCTCACCCATGCAGAAAGGTCTATCCTTTCTATCAATCTGACAGAATGACTTTCATTCTGGAATAAAAGAGGAAAATAAGGCAAAATAAAGCAGGCTGTCCCATACAATGTACACACATCATCTGGAAAATTTTCTAGTTGTTGAAAATGGTTGCCACATTCTCTTATGCATTTGAGAAGTGTAATGGGACAGAAACACTGGCCAAGGAAACAGTGCTTATAACACAAGTGGATTAACAATATTATAAGCATAGATTTAGAATTTAGTAGCATGGTTTAGTTACAGACTTTAGTACTAGATGATTGTAGAGGTATTTTCCAACTTGAATGATTCTGTGATTCTATGATAGCACACTTCTGCCTTACAGTCTCTGCCTACTTAGAATAGCAGGGAGAGGTTCTTGGAGAGAGATGTGAATCTTGAATGTCTGGAAAAATTTTGCATGGTGAAGGCTGTGAGTCCCAGATTTGATGACAAAGTAAAACATGAAAAGTGTTTTCACTAATTCGATTAACTTTTCAGTCACTCTCTTACTTTTCTATCCTGATGGCATCCAATCTCTAAATGTTTACATCTGTGACCCCCTAATAAAATTCTCACATAAAAATGTGACATTTTCTAAATCATAAGCAGACCCATTACAACCCAAAAGAGAACTGAGGTTAAAGTCTGTGACTTGATGTCAAGTTTTTTTTAAAGTATCTGGATGATTAGAGGAAAACCCAAGCCAGTACACTCAGTAAGAGAATGACTGCATTGAAAACTCACTTCTTACATGAGATATCAAAGAATCTATATGGCAGAGCAGCTGTAAGAATCAAATTCATAGTAAAATGTCACATACTGAAAAGTAGTAATTGTGATTCTCATAGAAGCACTTGTTTCACTAGTAAGGCTGGCTGCTGAATTTTACTTGCTAGTGGAATATCTGAAATAAATGGAATAGCTAAGTAGGATGGACAACACCACTGATGAATCTCAAAACTGAAATTGCTCCCCCTCCCATGCAAGCTGGCTTACGCAGGAGTCATATACAAATGCAAATTCCTATGGAGAATGTTGATCTCTACGATAAAGAATTAAAAAAAAAAATAATTAGTTTTTATACTGCACTCTGGGGATAACATTTTAGGCTTAATCTTGCAAATAAACTTGTAGTGCCTCACTGTTGTTGTCACAAAAGTTTGAGCTATGGCTCATAAAGGCATCCAGAACACCTTTACAAGGCATACAGTCCCCAAGCTATTTACTGCCGGCACTACAAGCCTTTTGTCCATTCTGCTGTAAACAAAATGGAAGATCCAGAGTTGCCAGCTGTTCAACATATAATGGCAGGGTTGCTTTTTTTATAGTTCACCTACCATACTCATGTGCAACTGAATGTGTCTCCCATATACTACTCTTGCCAATTCTATCTCCAGCAATTATCCCGTTCTAGTACTCCATTGCAAAGTACCTGCCAATAATGAGAGATTTGCAGGTGGTAGCTACAAAGCACTGTTTCTCTCTCTTCCGTTTGCAGGCACCCTGTGGTGGCAGCTGAAATGTGATGGCTCTGATGTTGTTCACATAGAAGGCCATGACATGGGCCAGGGCAACAAAAGTGCTGCATCTGTTTAACCTGGTTCAGATGACACTTGTGCTGTCTTTTAGATACCATTCTCAAGTGAAAGTGGGTGCTGCCTTCAACAAAACAAAAAAAACGACAACAACAACAAAAAAAACAAGCTACATACTGATTTATTTTTTTAATTTTATACTTATTTTCTGATTACTCCAAATTAGCTACTTATTTTAAAAATCTGTTTAAATGCAAGTTTGGGGGCTCAGGAGTTTTTTGACCATTAAAGTGACACCAGCATCCAGCATCTCCATGTCTGGGAGTAATCACTGGCTCACATAATAATTCAGATGCAAAGGAACCTCAGGACATCTCTTGCTCCTGCTCAAAACAAAGCCAGCTTGGATAAAACCAGGGCTTTATCCATTCTGGTCTTGAAAATCTCCAGTGATGGAGACTGCAAATCCTCTTTGAGCAATATCTTCCACTGCTGGAGTGTCGTGGTGAAAATACAGTCTGAATGTCTCTTTGTCTTGCACTCCCATCACACACAACTATGAGGAACATGGCCCTATCTTGCCAATAAACAACCTGTAGGCACTGTCGGGCTGCTGTCAGACCACCAAAGATGTCAGTTCTGCAGGCTGAACGAGCCCAGCTCCCTCAGCCTCTCCTCACTGTCAAGTGCTTCATCTTGGTGACTCATCTTGGTGGCTCTGCTGAACCTCCTCCAGGTAATCAAAGTTTTTCTTGTACTAGAGGCCCACAGCTAGGTGTAGTGTTGTATACACAGTCAAACAAGTGCCAAGCAAAGGCAAATAATAATCTACTGTTTTTTTTTTCTCCTGCTAATGCAGTCCAGGTTGCTGTTGACCTTCCTTGTTGCTAGAGAACAACCCTGGCTCATGTTCAGCTCGCTGTCTACAAATATATATATATATATATATATATATAATGAGTCTTCTGATGCCTGTACCAACTCATGATGCATTTTTTATTATTTAATTTAATTTAATTTATTTTATTTTATTTTTCACTTGGCAAGATACCAAAACATTTTTTTTTTCTTAAACAGAAAGAGAAAACTTTTTAAAGATTTTTTTTTTTTTTTTTTTTTTTTTTTTTTTTTTTTTTTTTT
>CM021766.1:32680658-32725135 GCA_011076525.1 Nettapus auritus | reverse complement strand
TTCTGTGAAATGGCTAAAATATCTGATGATAAGGTGGAATAATAATAGGAAAGACATGTGCCATACTGGCTTTGAGTAAGGCAGCCAGCGTAAAGTCTTGCTTTAACCCTTTATTCTGAATATTTACATGATTGTCCTTATTCTTAACCATTGTATTCCACTCAGAGTGACAAGCATTTAAATCAGTGACAGAAGGGTACTTTTTAACCAGTTCCTTTGAAAAGTCACATAGGTCTGTTTTCCATATAGAAAATAGAAAATAATATTAGCTATTATTCGGAGAGGACTGATATGGGGAGGGGAGGAAGCTGCTGAATTGTGACAAGTTCCTATATTAGTTATCCCTGTCTTTCCATCTCCTGCACTTATTTAAGGAGAGTGAGTACTGTCACCACAGAGGGCTTTTCATACCTGCAATGTCCAACCTAGCCTAAGCAGCAATGAAAACTATTGCTCACCACCCTATCTCATGCAAGTCTAAAGCAACATAAACTAAGAGCTTGAAGAATAAAAGCAGATAAGGCTTCATCAGCCCAGCCTTTCTGGTCCCTACCTGTCTGGGGTGTGAGTGATCACTTCTCATCCATCAGGCATTGTGGAGGTTTGTGGTTAACTCTTTGCAGGTGCGACTTCACAAGAGCTGTTTGTGTTGAAGTGGCCTCTTGTGGAGGTGTAATTCCCATCAGCTTCTTCTTCTTGTTTGGCCAGAGGCTGCTTTTGACCTTTACAGGCTTTGAAATTTGATTCATTTTGTATTACAAAATATCCATTCCTCTGGGCAGTGAATAAAAAGCCTTTGAAGTCACCACCTAAGGCTCTTTAAGTGTTTTTCTGAAGGAAGTAGAAGTGCAGGCTGACCACTGTTTTGATGTCCTTGCCTACTGCCCATGAAGACACCAGCCAGCAAAGCTGCTTTGGTGGAAGAAGGTGAGCAGAGAAGAACTTGCTACTGACCTTGTCTTCTTCTCCTCTAGTCACGAAACAGTGGTTAGCAAGGGCTGTACATACTGATGTGATGGGAATTTAAGGAGAGAGATGAGGCAAAGTAGAATCAAGACAGGGACAGGGCAATGACATTGCCATAGAGACCATAACTAAGCATGACTATCTTCCACACCCAAATGCAACGGAAGAGCAATGACTGAAAATTGCTTGTAACGACAAAGTAATGAGAGCTGGGAAACAGGAACAACAATAAAAAGAGTATCTTCCTTCCCAGGAAAAATGATTCATTCATCCCTGGTTGTCACAGACAACTTTTCTGAAAAATCCATTCATACAAACACCAACATAAAATGTGGTTTTAAAAGCTGTGTGGTTGTAATACTCTGATGCAGACACTTCTCTGCTACAACTGACTCCCCACCTCTTCTCTAGTAACTGTTTCTGCCTTCCCTGGACAAGAAAGCACATTATGCCCAACATTTTTACCTCCTTCACAGCACTGGAAAAAATCTTAATAACAATCTCAGCAATATTAGCTGACACTCATGGTTGACATTTGCACAGGATCAAATAAGTGCACGTTAGTGAGTGCCGAACTGATAACATCCTAATGGAGCCACAAGGAGGCAAATACTGTGTCCTACTGAGACAAAACGATGAACTTTCCATCTTGTTTTTACTTCATCTGTTAAATGTTTGTAGTTTTAAAGCCAGAATTTTATTCTTATGTTTTTATTATATAGAAAGATGCTCAAAGCAAATTAGCAAAATATCAAATATATCACTGGAATTTAAAAAGTTATTATTATGCAGAGCACCAGAATTATTTGATTATACTGCCATTCAACAGGCACAGGCAAATATGAGGTAAACTCACCTGATAAACATTTCTTAGTAAATTCTTACAAGAAATAGTAAAAACTTCTTAAGCAGTTAAAAAAAGACACATTCACATTGCAGTAACTAATGCTATGCTTCAACTTTTTTTTCAATATGTCTTCATTATACAAATTAAGGGACTCATTTTTCATTTTAGTCAAAATATATATTTTTTGAATTTAAACATCACAGCACACATTCAAACCAATATGATTTCTTTGCATACTAACAGCATTTGAAACAGTTAAATCTCAGTGGTAAAAAATGTATTTTTAAAGCTGCAGACCAGGCAAATGGGAAGTTCTTAGCCAGGTCTCAGGTCTCAGGGATAACAACAGGGCAAATCCCACTTTTTTTTTGTTTTTTTTTTTTTTTTTTTTAACAAACATGAGACTTTAGCTCCTCTGCGTGAAGAATAACAATAGATCTTGGGTGTCAGTGCAGAGGCAGTGGATGGGCTAAAGTGTGAGAGCTCTGATCTGTGAAAAACCTTCCCCAGCACTCAGCAGGTAGCTTACAGCCTGGGAAAACCTGCTGGTGTGCAGCTCCATGGAATGCATATCTACTGGTCTTCATTCACACTTGGCAAATGTGAAAAAGGTGGTAGTCAGCTACCCTAAGCTGAGCAACTCAAAGATGTGCCTATGGCTGAGATTAATATGTTAAATTACTTCTACAGTCATCAAAAGCCATGCATAACTACAAAAGATGATTCATCTGGCCTATCTTAGGATGTGGTGAATCACCATGTATTGATATACAGTGCCTCTTCATATATTCCTATAAACTAAGGCCAGGATGACTAATTTAGACTAACACATCTATCTTGTAAATGTTTAAAAATCAAGTAAGAAAATCTCTTCTAAAATAAGGACTCTCCTAAGGCTGTTGATGCTGTTTTATTGCAGCTGCAAGGTTTAGAAGTATAAATTAATCCTCTTTTCTTGAGAGTTTTTCTGCATAGATAACCACATTATAACTCAGAAGTAGGGACAAGCAAGTTTTTCCTTAGAAAGTTCTCTGTGATTAAAAGAATGTATACTGTCTATATTAAACAACCCTTACTTTAGGATGAATCTCACAAAATTACTTTTACAGTATCTAGCAATGGTACATCTAAATGATGTTTTAATTTACTTCATTAAAACTCTTTATGATGGCCACTTATCCCACTGTCTTTACATTTTCTAACTTTCTGATTATTTCTGTGCCTGATATTTGGAACAGTCCAAGCAATAACCAGTATTATTTACAGGTCACTCTTTCACTTGAGATTATCTGCATCAATATTTGTAAAAAGCTTAATTATCTCCTAGATCTGGAACTAAATCACAAGATCCAGCAAATCAGTATTGGCAAATTGCTGTTTCCAGTTCTGGGGCAAAATTTAACTCTTCATCTTCACAGATAGTGGTAAGTTAAGTTGAACCAGCTGAAACAAGAAAGGAAGCAAGGACAACAGGATAGGAACCATACATAAAAGTAGCCTGGAAAAATAGACATTGCTGCCTCTATGGTCACATCTTTTCACTGGGAGTTAATGATAGAAAGGCAAAACTGCAGATAGAAGAACATAAATGAGAGTGAGAAAAGAAATATATCTTCAAAGAAAAAGCTACAGGAAAAAAAAAAAAAGTCTTTGCACAAAAATAATCTTGATTAGAAAAAAAAAAAGACAGGCGTAAATAAGCATTATTTTAAACTAGAACACGTATTAATCTATAGGTCGGAAGGGAAGGTGGCATTCAGAACATAAAGACATGTCAGGATCAAGTCTCATCCCTACTCTCTAGAGTATGACATCTAATGTCTGAGGCACTGCTAATTAATGCACCGAAACACCAATTCCATCTGATGAGCCATTTACACACACAACTCAGTTTGCTAATCTGGACAAAAACAGTTATGCTATTTCAACACATAATAACAAAAAGCTACAGATTACCTGCCTTTTTATTATTATTATTTTTATTTAATTTATAGCAAATTTTACATGTACCTACTTTAAAAATAACATAAAATCCACATTATTTTAAGCATTCATTCTCTGGCTTACTACATAATTTCTATTTTAAAGGAAAGGTGCTGACATTTGCCTGTTTCTTATGAGGAGGTGATCCCAGAGAAACTGCTGTTGACTACAATATGAGTATCAATGGAGTGCTTCTTGAAGATGTGACCTGCAAGGTGCTTAATAACAGCAGGAACAGCACTGGTCCCCATCGATAAAGTACCATAGAACAACATATTACACAAATTTCACAGTAACTCCACTCAAAAGTCTTTCAGGGCCTTCTCTGGCAGTAAGCATGCAATAAGGTAATGGAATGAATATAAAAATTTTACCATTTTTGGTAGATTTGCAGCAGAACAACACTGATCATTCATCGTAAGTGCTGATGTTTACCAAAAATGTATTAATGATTACCAAATGATTGCCCCTTCTTTACCTGCATCCAGCCCTGGTTTAAGGCAGGATGTAACAGGTCCATGAAACAAAGAGGTAGGAGATAAAAATAAGGTAACAGTAAATGACTTATCTGTGTGCACGGTGTGTAGGGACAGTGTGTGAGGCTTGACAGGACAAGACATATTTGTGGAAAGCTACAGTAGTAAAACTTGTTCTACAAACACCTCTGTGGAAGACCACTGTGTGAACTACGAGGTATGGCTTGTGTAATGCAGGGACAAACAGGGAAGATTCATGATGCAAGTCAGTTTGTGCAAGTTTACATGCACAGTCACAGGAGACAAAGGATTTTGGCTGCTAGAAAGTGCTGTTTCAGTTGCCAAAGGCTCTTTCTTCATTGTTATACGTGGAAAAAGAATATTAAATGTAACACCTTTATTACCGTGGTGCCTGTTAGCACTGTTGCAATCAGGGAGGAGCTGCTCAGCAGGCATCTCTTGAGAGATACCCTTCTGAGAAGGATTTCACCACTTAGAAACTAAAAACATATCTCTGTGCTGACCAGAGCAATACAAACTTACCAGAAAATAAATGGTATTTCATTAGTAATTAAAAAAAATACATTCTTATTTTCAGTTTTAAGTTAAAAGAATGAGAAAAAGTATATTTGTTCCTTCCCTGTTGCTCTCAGTTGTGTGCTCAGCAGCATGGATGGGCACTAAAGAGCCGCCACAGTAAGACACATCTTTTCTCTAAAAAGCTCTGTATAAAGGTAAAAGCAGATGCAAGCCATGGGAACTTCCAGTCATAAAGAGAAAAGATGAAACTGTCATGCCAGGGAAACGAAGCTTCCAAAGCTTACCAAAGGGTAAAGAACAAAATAAATAGAGTTTTATAAACAAAACAGGTGAATTTCTAAAATATAAGTTCTTCTAAAAAGCTATTTAAATTATTAACATAAAGAGCTGTACTAACAGAGTATGGTTTGAAAATTTGGTCTGTGGAAGAACAGCTTGTTCTTTTATGGCACTATTGAGTTATTAAACTGTTATTAAAAAAAAAAAAAAAAAAAAAATGTTAATTTAGAAACTCATGTCAGGCCAAATGTCAACTCTGCACACCCTCAAAGTTTCACATATATTGTAGATCTAAGTTTTGTAAATGACCTCTTTCTTAGTTAAACAAACCAGCAGTCTCAATCTCTTGTCTTCTGCATTTTTAATTATTTGAGAAAATGGAGTTTAAACTGAGAATTTATTGTTTTCATTAGGTAGATCTCTTTCTCTCTCTCTCTTTTTTTTTTTTCTTTTTTTTTTTTTTTTTTTTTTTTTTTAATGCAAGTAATATTGAAAACAGACCTTAAGAAATAAATCTGAGGAGGAAAAATGGTATGCATTCTAACCTTAGAAATGTCTTCATAAAATAAATATAACTAAAACATATAAAATAGCACACTTGTTTCTCCAACTACAATTTAAGAAATTAAATATCTGCCTGTCTTTTATATCACAAGTATTGGATAAATTCCAAAATACATTTCAAATACTATCCAGAAATCCCCATTAGAAACATGATTATATTATCAGGATATTTACTCCTTTGTTACTAGAATTTATCCCTTGAATTTTCATAAGCACAAAGCAGAAACAACAGGTTGTGAGTGCCCATCACCTGCAGCAGTGACAGCTAAAATGAGCACGAATTTCACAAAGGGATTCTAAGTTCATATATTCCTGCACTGTGGTCTCACACTGAGAAAGGAGAAAATGTACTCATTGTAGCTGTCACTACTTTTCAGACTCTTCATGTTGCCTTTTTAATTTATCGTTTACAGCAGTATAGGCCTAATAACAGTACCACTTTTCCTTTTGGCAATTTTATAATGCTTTTACAGAATTCTTACTAGTTACTCTTCTTCTGCACCAAGAATTTTATTTATTATAAAATAAGAGAACAAATGTCAGGTTAAGCCCAGCTGAATATCAGAAACGGAAGAGTATTAGCTGTTTCATGCCAAATTATATGTCTGGATGTGATGAAAATGCATCAGTTGTACTAGAAATAGACACATCCTCCCTGATTTCAATGAACTTAACCAAAATAAATAAGAATTTGCCCCCAGAGGCATAGCTGTATTATCATACTTTTCTCTCAGATAGCTCTATCATAACATCACACACTCTTTCAAAACAATATCACACAAAAGGTTTATACCTGTCTTGCTCTGACTGCCTTAAATCACTACAACAATGCTGGTGTTGGACTTTTAAGAAATCATTGTTTTTAACCACAGGCCATTTACTGCAGTGAATCAATAGGGGAAGGGGGAGGCTTTGACAGGTTTTCTGAAGTAACCTTCAGAGATGAACTTGGAAGACAGTTACTTCCGTTTAAGAAGCTGTCCCATTGTAAAAAAACAAGGTTTTTAACAGACACATCTGTTGTTTCAAAGCATTTTTTTTGTGAGGTGTTTGTATATTATCCTCACTACTACATCTAGCCCATGAGGTATAGCTCAATGAATAACTAAGAGATGATTACATTTATGAGTAAAGACTACTCATAGCAGACAGCTACTTCCTACAGGTGACAAGCAATCTTCAGCTAGGGCTTCACCTGACTAGTCATTTTGGGACATGATCACAAGGGCTGGAGACTGATGAAATTATCCTGTCCAACATCAAACACAAAGTGGTTGTAAATCAGCTGGGGCCATGGCAGAAGGAGAACAACTCATCCTTTATGCGGTCCTGGCAGCTCTTTCACCTAGTAGCTACATTAAGAATCTTAACAATGTCATTAAGTGACCCCAGGAAGAACTGGGTAAATTTTTATTATTTACATTTGTGTGAATTTAGCATTCATTCAAAGAAAAAAAAAAAAATCCTACGAAACACAAAGCTGTGTTATTGTAAAGCACTAAAAACGTTTGGGGGGGGGGTCAGAGCGTGCTGGGACAACACTCACAAGATACAAACATAAAATATGCCCGTTGTAACTCTCTGCTTGACCTTGTAGAGCCATGTAGGTGCTTAGCTGACATACCATTATAACATCCCAAAGGCTTGCTCCATAAAAAGAAAATTGTAAAAATCTGACCTCTGCAATATAACCTTTTCTTCCTGCTGTATAAATTATTGTTTTTCATAAAATATTAAATTTCAAATGTAAACAAAAATGTTGCATCTCCTGCTGATGACCTGACATGGACATGATGCAAAGAAATTAATTTTAGGAAAGATTTTGGATGTTACTTTTGAGAGGTTCAGATTAATAAATATATCCATAGTTATCCAGATTAATAAATATATCCATAGTTATCCATATGGAGATTATTTCTGTAACTCCTGGAATTGCTATTAGAGAGAAGGTATGCAAATCTGTCTGCAAAAAAAGATGATTAAAAAATTCTCTGTATAACTACATAGAAAATAAATACCTTGCAGATGTAAAATAGCTGACAAAATCTCTATTAGAGAAATATATTCTGAGAGGAAAAACAAACAAACAGAAAAAAAAAAAAAAAAAAAAAAAAAAAAAAAAAAGCCCACAAGACTATCCAGGGAGGTCCTTCAGTAAAGACCTCCATTTTGATCTTTAAAAGCATGCACACCTGCTATGCAAGAACATCTGAGCACATATGCATGAAGGGAAAATGCATGTTGTGGTCAGCATCCTGGACTGGGAATGGGAATTAAAATGATGTTTAGACATTTGTGTATTCTTTAATTCCAGTAGGTGATCCCTAGTTTTTTCACCTTCCTTCTCCAATCTTCTTTTACCATCTACTAGCAAACACAATCCAAAGTAATATTTGGATTAAATTAATCAAAATAATGTTTCATCTCTGTTAGGTTTTACTACTGAACATCACAAAATGCAGTGTCTGGATAGTTTGTGGAGCAACTAGGGTATTAGATAGTCAACAAAGATTGCCCGAATTACTAATAAGGAGACTGTTAATTCAGTTGACTGATGTAGACCTGTTTGGAGTATATTGGGACCTCTGACCTCTTAAGGATTTTCATTTTGATAAGCGGAATTATAGGCTTTGTGTTTGCAACACATTCCTTTGACTAATTTCAGTATTTCTCTGTAGCTGTATGCAGAATATAACTGCTCTATATAACGTTCTGCAGCATGTGATATGTACACAGGGCCCCGAGCTCATGTATTCTGTAAAAAGCTCCATTTCATAACAGTTTTCAAAGCTCTTTCTCTTTAATGCCCTCTCACCTTAACTCTCATAAGGAAAAATCAGTTTTCACTGTCCCCTGAAAAAATCCACTGATCCCCAAGGAATCTGCCAACTTCTCTAAAACATGAAAATCCGAAGATGGAAAAAAGATCCCCTTCAGGGGAAGACACAAGGGAAAGAAATGGACAGCTGGAACAATAATCCTCTAATATGCCAAAGAAATATATTTTCCAAGTGCTTTACTTGATGGCTATTTTTGTGCTCTCTCAGCAGTGCTCTTTCAGTGCTTACACTTTAATTGCCCTGCACTTTATTCACAGAAGGTATGGGCTGGCTCCCTGCCAATGTTGGCTAAGACTCGTCTTGTCACTACAGTGTCTAACAGCGTGTACAGAACAATATCCCAATTAGATCCGTAAATGCTGGAAACATGATACACCGCTCTATGTTTCTCTGGGACTCATAGATAGGAAGTTTTGAAAAACAGATTGACTATGAGTATTCACTCTGATCTCTTTCACAGTAATGGTAAAAACCCTGAAAATAGTATTCTTGGAATATTATAAGCTGTGGCCCTGATCCTGCATTAGCACTTGTAGTGTGCGTTAGAGGGGATTGGTTTTAGCACCATCCCTATGGTCATTTTATTATGGTCATTTTATTATAAAATGACCTATGTCATTTTATTATATACAGACAACATTTTATATTTTAAAAGATATAAAAGATTATTCTTGGGTTAAAATTATAATCCTATCAGCATTTTTCCTATGATTCTCTACAACATTTTTCAACAAAAGGATCTATATTACCCTTCACTATATAGATTACACACACTGGCCTTCTGGCTATTCAAAAGGAGAAATATTTAAAAATTTACTCCACTAAATTTTTTTTAAAGTCCGTTCTCCAATGTGGCATGAAAACTGAGGAGGCCTTCTCAGTAAAACATAAGGAACAGAGAGCACTGAATATTGTGAGGAATTTCACTTGGAGAATTTCCTTCTATCCTTCTTTTAAAAAAATGCAGCTATGAAAAATATATAAAAAATTAGATTAAGTCTTCAGTCATTTCCACTCTAAGTATTTTGCCTGTTCCCAACAGTCACTTTTGCTTTCATTTTTAAGAAAAACAATCTTAAAAGTGGAAAATAACATAAGTTCCTCACATTATTTGGCTAAAGCTCACATTTCCAACTATGTACTATTTTTAAAAATGCACTGATGTATAAACACTTTTGTAAGCTTATTTGAAAAATAAAGTGAATTTGATACTCTGGATCTGTCCTAACTTGTTGGCAAACCTATACCTTTAAAGGCAAGACAGAGGAGATTACATCCAATGTCTTGTTTGGTGATTTATTTTATTTTATTTTTTAACACTAGGTGGAGAATAGTGAAGGGTGATGGGCATATCAGCATATGTGACACAAGCAGGTTCTATACTGCCCTTTCATGGACTGAAGCTATTAGAAAGCATCTAGGAGATCACAGGAGCCTTAAATGATACTGCTCATTATATAACGCTTGCTCATGATGTATCAGGAACAGGCACTGATAGAAGATGTGTCATGCAATTGCTGTACCTACATTTTCCCATGAGAAGTAAGTGTTTGTGAACAGCAGAAGACATTCTGTAACATGGAATCCTATGAATGTATAAATGGGCTGGAGCCCCACACACTTCCTTGCACTTCCCATTCAGTGTTCCAGTTCCCATATATGTTGAGGTCTTTCCCTGCAGAAGATGCATATAACATGCCAGATGTCTGAAGCATGAACAGTTTTCTAGTTCCCAACTCATTTTTAAACCTTTTGCATTAGCATTAAAGCTCCTCTGCTACATTCACACCTTGCTTTATGTGCAGAAATCTCATGGATGCTGTAAGCACTAACATGAATGAATTTCTGTAGTAGTGAAAGAGAAGAAACCAATGAATTTCTTTGATGTGCTTGATCCTTAGCAACCTGATAATATTTAGGTCCTAAACATACCTAGTATGTGATACACATACAGATACACATACAGATAAACATACATGTGCAGGTTCCCTCTGTGCCAAAATTATCTACAAACTTAGTCTTCCAAAGTTAACATGGAATCACAGAATCACAGAATCACAGAAAAGTCTAGGTTGGAAGAGACCTACAAGATCTCTGAGTTCAACCTCTGACCTAACACTAACAAATCATCCCCTAAACCATATCCCTAAGCTCTACATCTAAACGTCTTTTAAAGACCTCCAGGAATGGGGACTCAACCACTTCCCTGGGCAGCCTATTCCAGTGACTAACAACCCGTTCAGTAAAGTTCTTCCTAATATCCAATCTAAACCTCCCCTGGCACAACTTTAGCCCATTCCCCCTCGTCCTGTCACCAGGCAGGTGGGAGAGCAGACCAACTACCACCTCGCTACAGCCTCCTTTCAGGTACCTGTGGAGTGTGATAAGGTCGCCCCTGAGGCTCCTCTTCTCCAGGTTGAACAATCCCAGCTCCCTCAGCTGCTCCTCGTAAGACTTGTTCTCCAGATCCTTCACCAGCTTTGTAGCCCTTCTCTAGACTCACTCAAGCACCTCCATGTCCTTCTTGTAGTGAGGGGCCCAAAACTGAGCACAGTACTCGAGGTGCGGCCTCACCAGAGCCGAGTACAGGGGGACAATCACTTCCCTGGACCTGCTGGCCACGCTGTTTCTTATGCAAGCCAGGATGCTGTTGGCCTTCTTGGCCACCTGAGCACACTGCTGGCTCACATTCAGCCGACTGTCAACCAAAACTCCCAGGTCCTTCTCTGAGTGACACCTTTCTATCCACACAGAAAGAAAGATGGAAAGAGAGACCAAGACTTTTACTCCAGAAACATGCCAGGAAGCTGTCTTTGCCACAGGGGTTGTCTACAGAGATGGAGGGAAGAGGGAAGCTCTCCAGCCTCTCACTCATGTTCCACACCAGAACAAAGACATTTGCCCAGTACTAAGTATCTCTTTGTCCTCTCATCCCCTGAATGAACTCCAGATGAACAGACAGATGATGGTAGGGCAGTTATGCCACCCACTGTGCCAATGTAAGGAACCATTTAATTTATCTTCTCTGCTCCTTTCTACCTTGTCTACTGCCCAAACTTGTCTAAAACAGACCAGGCAAAAGAGTCTTGTCATTTCCATGTGACACTTAGGGCAGTATTTGGTTTAATGTCAAGATATTATCCACATTTGGGTGGGTACATGTCACACTTCTATCCATCCAGGTTACCCCTGCCCCACCCTTAGTGCCATTTGCTCTGTGGTTTTTGTTAAGGCCCTGATTAATTGGCTTCTCACAGGTGCTTTGCAGTATTCCTATATGTCTCAGATTCCCATAATCACCTTGCAGACACCTCCAAGATCCTCCCCCCCATCTCCTCATTTGAAATAATCCCAGTGCTGCTGCATCCAGCTTGCAGTCTGTGGAACAGAATTTGCCTCAAGGAAACATTTGATTGTAGCATATATGAGAAATAGACACTTAAAACCAGCATGAATATTAAAATGAAAGGTTAGGTGGCATATATCTTAAATTTCCATAATAGGTAAAAGTGCATGATATCATAGAAAATTCACCCACGTTAATCTGTTGTTGAGCTCTAGATAATAACTGGGTAGACACAACCTGTCTATGTGGGCCCCCTAATCTTAAAGGAGATTCAATTGGTTATAATTAAAGGTTTCAACCAAAATACTAAAAAGAAAGATACAAACCGTCTTTCTCTTTCCCAAAAAGAAGCTAGACTGGAACAGTGTAAACTATTGCTTATTTTACTGCTTATTTTCACTCTGCAGTGAAGAAGAAATACAGAGATTTAAGATGAATGCAAGTCTTAAGAATTTAAAACTTCTAGTTTGCCCTTCAGCCTTTTTTTTTTTTTTTTTTTTTTCTGGTTTACCTGAATATATTTATATTGTAATTCTAATATGTGCAATATTATTGTTTTAATATTTGAATAGGCATCCTAGACATTCACAATATTCTGCTTTGCACAAAGGTTAAGCTATTTAGTAGAGTTTATTGTAAAGTTGAAATGTGGGTTAATATGGTGAGCCATTCATTTTATGTGGTAGCTACAAATTATTGTTCATGTCTGTAGCTGTTATGATTCCAAGGGATAAAATCTTCCAGGTAGCCGAAAATAGTAGTAATGATCTTAGATCTTAAAAAATAGTATTTCTTAAAATTTTCAGAATTGCAAGCCAGATAAGAATATATGTGGATGAAGTCAAGTGACCACAATTTAATTCAGCTCATATGGCTAGCAATTCTAGTCACAGAACCTATGATGTCAAAAATATAGAACTGTATTAAAACATAAGTAGTATACTCTGTGTGGTAGAAAGAGGAACAGCTATTTCATGTGTTATAATTTTGCTTCTGTGCTACTTGATCCTGTCAGTTAAGAGTGGAATAAAACTACTGCAGAGCAGAGATGGGAAGCTTTCCATATGCAACCCAATTTGGAGTCCTGTGACAAAATCTGGTATTTTAACAGATAATGAGATTAGTGACAAAAGGTTCTTTTGTAATAAATCTGAAGATTTTGCATATTGAAGGCACAAATGAAGTCAAGAGAAAATAAAAAATAAGAGGTTGTTGTCATATGTGAATACTTGTGGCAAGTTTTCCTTCTTTTACTGTGTCACTTTTTCCTACTTTGAATGAATTTCTTTCTTTGGTGCAAAAGATTTATACAAACAACAAGGAAAATGATAAAAAACTACAATATTTCAAGGAGAATTTGAAAGATTAAAATATGGTTAAAGTTTAATCCTGAAAGATTAAAAATCTGCATGTGTTGTTAGAATCAAGTCCATGTGTGTAATTGTTACTGATCACATGGAACAAACAAGTGTCATACACACACATTTTGAACGTGTTCGATGTAAAATATGTTTGCAGCTTATGGATTTTTGGACTGTATGGTGTCTCTGTGTTAGTAACCTTTTCTACTATTACAGTAAAATCAAGAACATTTCAAATAGAAATGTGAGATTAAATCCTGGCCCAAATGAGGTCAACAAGAAATTTTTCCTAGCTACAACAGAAGGAAATATTTCTTCTAATTGGCTTTTACATTTTTGTTTCTGTTATTATTTATCATTCTAGATTGCTCATTTTCAGACCTTTCTTCTCTTATCTTCTCTTTTTCCTTCCTTCTTCCTTCCTTCCTTCCTTCCTTTTTTCTCTTTCTCTTTCTCTTTCTCTTTCTCTTTCTCTTTCCCTTTCTCTTTCTTTCTCTTTCTTTCTTTCTTTCTTTCTTTCTTTCTTTCTTTCTTTCTTTCTTTCTTTCTTTCTTTCTTTCTTTCTTTCTTTCTTTCCTTTCTTTCTTTCTCTTTTCTTAATTTTTGCCTGTAGATTAAGTAAATACACAGTATTAACTCAGTGAACTATATATTACACTAATATCATGGATTTTCTTGTGACAGGATTGTTGAAGAATACTGTAATAGTTAATAGCCATTTGGCTTCAGTAACTAAAATCTTAGTGATAACAAAAAGAGAAAAATCAAAACCTTCCCATTAAAATTTGGATTATTTCTTTATATATAGCATACACCAGCACTTGAAAGAGACCTGCCTCATGGCAGCATAGAGATGTATCTGGCACTGAGACCTGACTTCCACAAGGATGATTCGCTGTAGTGTAGCTGATGTGACAAAAATCCAGCAGTGGGAAGGAAAGACCTTATTTTGGTGATCGACGTGCAGTGGGATCTTCAGGGCAATAGCATAACAGTCCTGCCATTTTCATGGTTGATGAGGAGCAACTGAAGCATCAGCTTGCACAAATGAATGGCCATTAATTCCCTGTTTCATCTGTTTTCAAAGGAGAACGGAAACCCTACCAGCATTCATATAGCTGAGCTACAAATATTTCCCTGGGCTAGATTTCTGTATTATCTAGCCCAGGGAAAGAAAGTTGCTCATAGCATATATCCAAAAGGTAAACAGATAAAGGTAAACCTAAACTCTGTGATAAAATCCTGAATTAATATAGCAGAAATAACCCAGGCTTTCCAGAAGGACCCCAACCCGGGTATCTTAAATAACATGTGCCCCAATGGTACATTACTTGTACAAATCAAATGTACAAATCCCTCCTGATGATTAACATTAAAGCTTTTTCTGTTGTATTAAAAATCTTCCACCTCCACTCTCTAAAAGACCTGTGTCTTGCCTCTCCTCCTCTTTCCCAGAAGCCTGACTCCTTTAAGCATCATTCTGTCCTGAGTGGGGGCCCTGTTACCTACCTACATCCCACACCAGCTGCTTGGAGCACGGATGGATCATTCTGAAGGAGACTGTACCAGTTTGGATAGTAATATTCACCTAGGTTACACTGTTGTTCCCCATCCTGATTAATTTCAGTCTAAACAAAATTGCTACACTTTGGCCCTCCTCACTATTCTTCCCCCCCATTGACCCTTACTTAAAGACAAACATATCTTTATTTCATTAATCAAGGTTAGAGGTTTCCTGAAGAACTTTATCTGGGGTAAATGCAGCTCAACTAGAGTTCACCCACTTCTAATTGAGCAACTGAGAATTTTGTCTCCTTCTTGTAATTACCAACCAGTTGAGTTTAGTAATTCTTTTACTGACCTCCATGGCACCAGGTCTATGGTCCCCCTTCCCTACTTCCATAATAAAAAACTTTAAAACAATTTGTTAGTATGTAGAGGGTGGAGGTAAGAGAAAAAGAGAGAGGGGAGGGAGAGAGAAAGAGAAGTAATGTTAGTCTTTGCAACTGTGGTCTATAAGTTATCTCTGTTTTCATGGTTTTTGAAAGCTTACATTCTGTGAAGTTTTCATTTTATTTCAGATAACAGTCCCCAGAATGGCAAACCTAGTGAGTAAGGGAAAAAAATCATTCATGTACGGTAAAAAATGGATTTCTGCCAATGACAGGTCATGATACAGAAAAATAAATAAATAAATAAATAAAAAATATCTGTGATGACCCTCTTTCCTCTGCTCTCATTTATCTCCTCCTGGTGTCCACTGATAGATTTCTGCTGTATGATTTATTGCAGAAAAACACCACCTAGAAATGGGCTTTTGATAAAATTGTTCAAGGATTCCTGGACAATAAATCCTAATCTTTACACGCATGCTGCAAGATGTTTCACCTTTCTTATGCTATAAATAATATATGCCAAATGTGATAATAAATCCATACATCTAAGCACTATCTGTGTAGTTTAAGAAATAAAATTACACTATATAAGCTTGATGTTAATAGCAGCTACATAATGCTGGGGATATTGATGGCAATGTTTGTTTATTTGAGATCCAAATTTCCATCACTTTTAGCTGCAAGTTCACTGCATTTATCAGCCTGGATGTTCTGTAAGGAAATCTTTGATAAACACAGTGGACACTAGCTGGCTTGAATTAACAGTGATGTTCCTCTAGGTTTGCCAAGAACTTTGCTGAGGAAATCAGCTGAAATTTTCAGGTCTAGTCTATGCAAAGACCTCTCTGTGTAATTAATCATCTGCAGCAGGAAGTGTGTGATCACATCTGTCACCTTTCTATGACCCTACAACTGTAACATTGGAGTTGAATGTGCACAAGCACAGCATTTAAAGCTCTGTACAAACCAGAGGCTCAAGGTCAAGATCCAGCTTAATTTTACTTAAAAGTGGGAATGAAGTATAACAACTGGTTAGAGTTTATTTACTATGGAAAATGTTCTGAGTCCAAAGACTGATTTTAAATACTGAGTCCTGAACTGGATATAAAATATTGCAAGCATCTTTCCCTTCATGAACCCACACAAAACAGGCAAACCTTTATCTAGAATATGAAAGTCAGCAAATCAACTATTTGCCATCAGTTTTGACTGATTTTTTCTGGATTATTTAATGTAACATTTGAATATTGTAATAATTGTCTGCTTTTTGATTTCCTACCTAAAGAAAATATATATCATATATACCTGTGAAAGGCAGAGAATGTTATCACAGAATTTCCATACATAATGACTTTTAAAGGATTTCCTAATAACTTCGGTGAAAGGGGAATCTATTCTATATAAAACAAAACAAAACAAAAACAAAAACAAAAAAAAATGAGAGCACTAAGTCTGGCAACCATATTTAAGAGACAAGAATATTGAAATGCTGAATGGGGGCAGGAGGGGGGAGAGGGAGAGAGGGAGGCAAAACTTAAAGGAAAAAAATATCCTATAACTGGAGGGGGGCCAAGCCCACATAAACAATGTATTTGATTTCAGCTGTGTCCTCTGAAGGTCAAAGACGGGAATGCCACAGAAGTTATGATTATGTGAAATGAAGTGAGAAACAATGATTTAGCGTAATAAACACTTCCCACAACTGCAGAATGTTCTGCTCACTGAAATTGTCTCCCAGGTGTCTGCCTGTCTCCAGGACACACGGATAATCCCAGGCTGAGATGACAGTGAGGCATGTTATTCTTGGAAATACATGACTAATGCTGGTTTATATGAACGGAAACTCACCTCACCTCTCTAAAATACAGCAGAAACCTCTCCCTTCTGGTTTGCCTGAGTCAAAACATCAACTTTCCACCTTCAATTCCTAGATTCGAATCTCAGTCAACTGTAAAAACCTATATGATTTTCTTGATAAATTCCTCTGTCCTCTTAGACACAAGACAGACTAAACTACTCCTATACTTGAACCATGTCCTAGAGGGCACTTATTTCTCTATGGGCAACAACTCTACAATTCTGAGAGGAAAAGCTTCTGACAAAGCATTACAGGCCATCAAACCTCTGTTGTCATGCTACTGCACTTGCAGTTTATGAAACTATTGAGCTCAATTTCTTGTTTTTACAAATGGACCCCAGATTCAGTCTGTTTTCAAATCTGTTTTCTCAAATCAGGTATTCTGCCCTTGCCTATGTTAGCATTCTTTATATATATATATATATATATATATATATATATATGCGTATATATGTGTATATATATATATATATTGTAGTTCCTTTCTTAAAATAGAAAAAGATGATTAAACTATTAGCTTTCATCTTGCTTCTTCATTAGAAGTTTTCTTACTTTTTTTTTTTCTTCTGATGTCTTTTGAGTAAAGTTGTATTTATTTTTAAAGAAAATCAAAAAATAAAAATAAAGTGGGTATGGAAGGCTAGGCACAAATTAAGAGGGTATATTTTAATAAAATGAAGGACTTCCTATTCAGAATAATATTTTGCATGCAAATCCTAGTATAAGGAGACATAAGGATGAGTAATGTCCTCCAGAGCAAAAAGAAACTCTTCTGAAAGGTCCGAGTTGAAAATTTTCTTAAGTCTACAGAAATCTATATTTATGGAAGTGATGAGTCTCCTCATTTTGCTGGAAATCTGGTCACAGATTTAGTCTGTAACAGACTAAAATTCTCACACTCCTCCTTGGTCTTAGGAGCTCCTTCATGAATGCACTCAGTGTTGTGAAATGAAACTGACATTATGCTCCCAAAATTAGAAAAGTGCTTAAGCCTGAGCCTATATCTCCATTAAGTTTAAGGTGCCTTGCTACATGTAAACCTGCTCTTTGGGATGTGCCGTTTTTGGGGGTCATACACAACTTCCTACTCTAGGGAGCAAAAATTACCTCACTGATTCTGTAGGACAGTGTCATCAGAGTTGGCTGCTCATGTTGTACCCAAGGTACTTCCTTCAGACATTTGTCTGAAGGAAGTTAAAATTCCCTCCCTCAGAAACTTAGCTACCACTGCGAGATAAATGTGTGTTCAGTGAGATAAATGAAAGATGTGTCTTGTGAGGATGGTATAGGCAATTTTAAGCCTCCTCGTACAATGCTGATGCCTTGCAAGGGTAACACAACAACTACTACCACTTTGTTCTCCCTACCTATGTTAGTCTTGTTTATGTACAAAATCTTCTCTAAGTTTTTTTGAAAATCCATGGATTACTAATATGTAGAATCCAAAATAGACAAAAACTCTGGCTGAAATAAAACTCAAAATAAAATCCTGGGAGGAATCTGTTTTCTCTGAAAGTTGGGCAATTTGTAATTAGAAAATTGAAAACTAGAATATTTGAAACCATTTGGCCTAGATTTCAAGGGCTAGTATTCATTATCTTTTTAGGAAAAAATATCAAGCCTAAAGTTTTCACATTTTTAAAAAATAAAATTCAGAAAATCACTTGATGAATATCTACCACTGCATAAGCTTTTAGCATAATGTTTTACATAATTTTATTATTATATTATTATATCATTATATTATATTATTATTATTAATTATTCTTATAACAGAATTTTTATGAAGGCCTGTAGGTAGATTCTTTTATCAAATAATACATAGTCTACAATGGAGTAATATCAATAGAAAGTTTATTCAAAGATTCTTTTCTACTTCAGTGATGAGTTCCATTGAGAGCTGTTAACAAATTTTACACCCACACAGGCATAAGTTCATCAGAAGTAAATATCACCTTGTATGACCACTGCAATTGTTTATTAAAATAGATTATGAGTCACTGAATTAATAATCAAAAATAGAAAATATCTCTTGATGGTTTTTCACTAGACTGGGCTACTATAGGAAATATTTAAAATCATTTTGTCTTAAAAGTAGAGAGCACTTTTCAAAGACAGTTGTAGTAAACAAGTAATAAACAGTTCAAACAATTAATTTGTTCTCCATTTTGCAGGCTCTTGCAAAGTTAAGTGGGGCAGGGTAGCAAAGAAAGGAAAAAAGAAAAAGGAAGAAATCTCTCCTGTCAGTGTCTGGTTCAAGCCCTGGCTCAGGCACACCTGAGATAATTTATGGGAGCCTAATGATCTGCATCAGGAATCTCAAGTTCAACCTGACGCATGACTGAGCTAGTTTCTATAAAGAACCTAGCAAGCTGGCGCCACAGCAAATGAAGAAAATGAGTTTAATCATTTTACAAGCTTTCTGTTTGTGGTCTTTCTAGCTATATTGGAATGAAACATAGGAAGAAAATAGTCACAAAAATGTATGCTGGATGCCTGTGTAGTTGATGATTGTTGGGATTTGTAGGGAAGGGAGGGAATTAGTATACCTAAGGGGATGTCAGACAAGTGAAAACAAGGATATTTTACAAGCAATACACTAGAAGTCTGGGGATCACAATGAGAAGGATGTGAAAGCAGTTAAATGTCTGTCCCTTAGAATGGAGCCAGGCAACTCTGGGGATAAGGGCAATCATTGATAAGTGGGTAAGTAGTGGAGCTGGCAGCAAAGCAGCTTCCAAAGAAAGGTATTCAGATGATCAAAAAAGATCTGGCTACACATGTACTATTTCTAAATAATATTCTTCCCTGACCCTACTGGAACTATAGTCATTGATCTGCAAAACAGCTGTGGTTAAAAACACATCCAGAAAGATCTGTTTTACTGTTGTAGAGCAGGAACAACTTTGCAGACCTAACTATGTAAGGATTCATATCAGGCCAGAGTCAAATCAGAAAGGTGAGACAACAGGATGAGAAAAGAGATATAAAGAATAGGAATATGATCTGGAAAACAAACAAACAAACAAACAAAAAGCAGGATGTTAATTTAGAATAATCTGCAATACAGTTTTAGAAAAGACACTATCTAGACATAAGCAGAAGAAGAACTAGATCCTGCTTTTATACAGGGCTTAAAATTTAGGGGGCAAAACTAAGCAACAATGGATGCGTCTGTAGCTCAGTGAGTGTAGGCATTAAATCATCAGATTCTTATTTTTTTAATTTCTTGATAGTGCATACTTTGATAACCATCAATAGCCAAATTCACACTGGTCCTCAGAGGCCTTTCAATAACTTGCACATGGGAAGAGTTCCCATCAACTAACAAATCCAATAAAGTTGTGCAGGTGGCAGACTCAACATCATTAGCAAATAACAGGAACCAAATTTTGGTCTTCCCAGAATGATGAAAAAGGCTACCTTCATCAGCTATATTGTGCTTTATTACTTTATTCAAGTGACCAGAATATTTTGTCTTAGCAAATACTAGAAAAGTATTACAATTTTAAAAAATAAAAATAAATAAGAAAAACAAGGACAGAATAGCCGATACATTGTGATTCCTTCATTGTCACAATATTGAGGCACAAACAGCTTTGATTTTTCATCAACATCCACAGAAGAATAGAGTACTTGAATGTATGTGTTGCTTCTGACATTGCAGCCTACACTGCATTACATCAACATTGATGGACACATTAAGACAGAGAGGAAAAACAAAGAGGCAGAACTAGATGGCTTAATAAGGCTTTCTGACATCTTTTGTGGTAGAAATAGCTGTGTGGATAGTGGTGTCATTATTAACATCTAGTGCTACTGGCCTTATTCAAAAAAATATTTACACTGATGGCAACAGTCTGAATTTATGGCTGGGGTAAATCCATGGCAGTCAACATGCAAAATTAATCCAATTGAGTAAATACTGTAACCAATACGAAGATTTCCAAGCATATAGATATGGTATAGGGAAAAATCTAATTTTAGCAAGTGATTTTATCAAGGCTTTGAATATCATTGCTTTCATCTGTTTATGTAGCAATGTATATAAATTTATTAAGCATTATTATTCCATATCACCTTTGAGGAATATTATAGGTATCCCATACATGGTAAGGTAAGGGTATCACAATCCACCTGGAACACGATGCTTTTTTTTTTTTTTAGAAACAGCAGTCCCCAGGAGTTGAATGTGGTTTGGTTACCCAGCAGTCCCTCAGAGCTCAGCCAAAGGCTTAATTTTAGGATGATACCACCAAAGAGCTCAAACAGATAAGGCAGTTGGTGCTGAAGATGTCAGCAGAAAAAGTCTCCACAAGGGACTGTGATGGCTGTGGTCTGAACCTGAATCTGCAAACAGACTAATGGAGATACTTGCTTCTGGCACAGGCCTTTTGATAACATCTGACTCTCTAACTCATTCGGCACTTCATTATCACAGAATCACAGAATCATTTAAGTTGGAAAAGACCTCCAAGATCACCTAGTCCAACCTCTGAGCTACTACTAACAAGTCATCCACTAAATCATATCACTAAGCTCTACATCTAAACATCTTTTAAAGACCTGGTCTTTTTAAAGACCAGGGATGGTGACTCAACCACTTCCCTGAGCAGCCCATTCCAATGCCTAACAACTCTTTCAGTAAAGATTTTTTTTTTTCCTAATATCCAACCTAAACCTCCCCTGTTGCAATTTTAGCCCATTCCCCCTTGTCCTGTCACTGGGCACGTGGGAGAATAGACCAATTCCCACCTCCCTACAGCCTCGTTTAAGGTACCTGTAGAGAGAGATAATGTCACCCCTGAACCTCTTCTCCAGGCATTATGTCTAAACCAGTAAGCAAGCTCACACTGCCAGCAGATTTCTATCACCAGCCTTTGTATCTGTTGACAACTTTTGTCTTTGGGACCCACTGATTCAAAGACTGCAAGAAAAGTGCACATTTGTTGCCCTGAGGGAGGGGTGTGAACAATGATGGAGAGCAATCCAGGAGAGAAAAGATGAGCAAAACCTTGGGTGGAGGAAGGCTTTCTGATTCCTCACAGATTCCTTGGAGATTTTAGTGAAACATACCCTATTCTTGTTCCAGTACTCAGTCACTGGAACTCCACTATCCTCAATGAGTTACTGTTAGAGTTACTTTTAGAGTTACTGTTAATGTAGATGCCATGTATCGGCAAGTCTTAGAAACTCATATATTATTTGGATTTTAAAGAGCTTTCATTGCATCTACAACATGAGCACATTTGAGAATACAATCTAAATTAATTGACATTGTCAAAAACAGAACAAATTAGAGAAATAAAGGTAAAGCTTTATAATAATTTTTGCATTTGAAAGTTATTAGTGTACTATAATTATGTGTAGCTGGACAGGCTCGAAAACATACTTTAGACTTCCCAAATGAATAACAAAAATATAAAGTGAATCACAAAGAATATTACTTTATGCACTTGCCAGAGTTAAGAAAGATTAAATTAACACAGTTTCAGGTAGTAAAAAGTAAGATTTATTTCCAAGTTCTGGTTATGCAAGAGGGAAACTAACCGAGAGTCCTCTGTATCTTAATGATTTCCCTGCCTCCATCTCCAGTAATGTTGTTTCTCTTCTCAACAGTCCTGTTGCTTTTACTGCTTCGTTCACCACTTTTGTAATTTGATTTTATGCAGATTATGAAACAGTATTTTTAAATGCATAGGGACTATCTAAGGGAAAAATCATACATGGGAAAATAGGAAATTCAAATCTAATATATATACATACTATATTATATAGATCTGATATAGATTATATAGATTATATCCAAAAATTCACACACAAGAAATAGAAAAGTCCATTAAAAGAAACAAATAACCTTCTTTTGAGCTCACAACAATAAAAGTTTTGTGGTTTTTGTTTTTCTCTCATTTGTTTGGGTCTTTGTTTGTTTTTACAGGAAATACTAATTATATGTTCTTAGAGCTCACATTTTTAAAGAGCTTAGTGCATGGAGTAATAACATCACTTATGAGGCAACACAAAGTGTTACAGAGGAGTTGAAAAGCAGCATGTAACATCTGCTATAACATCGGCAACACAAGCATAGAAGGGATATTGGCTTTCTTGTTTGGCAGAAGTACAGAGATGACCAAACCAGAACCCCTACTAGTATCCTCTTTTCACCACTTCATCATCATGCTCTTCTATTATATGCATCATCATGCATTTTCTATTCAGCCCACAGGTGAATTCCAGATTTGCTGTTTTTGTACATCCCTGGCTTTTCTGAACCGCACAGCAAACCCTATTTTCAGTCTCAGAATTGTATCTTTAATATGTTAAACGCTTCCATGTTTTTGAAAAATGATCAAATTAACAGAGAAGAAGCATATTCTGAGCTACGAAACTCAAGGACTCTACCTGTTGTAGAAGGTCCCTCCCACCAGAGACTAGGAGGATGTTCTGGGGACATCTCACTCTGTCCTTGTCTTGTACTTACCCAACTCCATGGACAACAGCCTTTAGCTGATGTTGGAAGCAGAGTGGGAAGCTAGATGGATATATTTTGTATGATCTGGTACAGACATTTAATGTTCTGATCTCACCTCTGTGTTCACGTGGGAAAACAATTCTTTCTGTCTTTGACGATACAGGCATGTCAACAGCTTCCCTTTGCTATTATCAAGGCAACAATACAGAAGGCAGAGAAACAAGAAAAAACAATACACAGCAACCCACTATGAAGATGAGATAAAATATAACTCTAATACAGAGCCTGTCACAGATTTAAGAATAAGGAACTATTTTATTTATTTTATTTATTTTATTATTTTTTACTTAAGCTTGGAACTAGGGATAAAATTTTGCGTAATAAAAAAATAAAAATTCTGCGTTGATGTTTAGTCCATCTTCATGGTTTGTATTACTTTACAGCGATATATATATATACATATATATATACCTTTAAAAACAAATCTGTATAAACAAACTAATATTTGTGTGTGATGTTAATAACTAATTTAGACAGTAGGTTTAATTTTTCAATATAATGCCTTTATGTGACAAGCTTTGTTGTGAAAAATTAGGATTTTTTCAAATAATGACTGACTTTTCTACCTCTGAGATCTAGTGTAGTTCAGCAATTCAGTCTAAATACACAAAAAGGTAACTAAAAATATAGCAAGGCTTGACTAATAATCGATTTGCAGACTTCTAAGAGCTGTCATGCCGTGTCAGTCTTAGAAAAGCAGGTAAAAATTAGTTTTCCAACACTAAACAGTCACAAATAGCAGTGGTTTCCTTGGAAACTTAGCAGCAGTTCTCAAAACACTGTACTTGGAGGAAAAAAGGAATTTATAAGATAAATACACTGTCCAAAATTTAATTAATTCCCTGTCTTAATAAAATACACCAGCTGTATGTATTTGATGCTTATCTCACTGTGCTTTCCTACCAAATCCTTTTTGGACATGGTATATATATAATACATAGATTAAATGTGTAACTTGCAAGGATTTTTTTGCTATTAACAAAGACGTACAAAAAATCCCATAATTGTATGGAAAAGTATTGGGGGGGGGGGGGCAGTAGGGCCTGGGATTAGCATGTATTTTCTTTAATTGTCTAAAATGATAATAGTAAATACTAGTTCAGAAGTACTAAGGTTCCTGACCTAAAAACTGCATTGCAGTTGAAAACAGCAGTATTGTTTCCTTGGCAAACATCATGAAAATAAAAGCTTGATTTCTCTGGTGAGGATAGAGATGACAAAAAGACAACACAAACTAACACCTCCTCAAGGTGAGCTTTCCACTGCCTGATGAGACACAAATTTTTGCCATATGTTTCAGTGGGTGCATGCTGTCATACCTTTAAACACTCCTCCTTGTCCCTTGTTCCATGTGGTGCAGAACAATCATCAGAGGGTCTGCTTTTGCCATCTAACTCCATTTCACAGATCCACTATCTATTTTCAACACCAGGAACATGACAGGAAGCCTCATCACAAGCAGTTCTGCAGTTTCTATGTAGAATGTATATATTCCTTGTAAAAAAAAAAAAAAAAATTGATTATATCTATACCTACGTATAGCTATATGATAGTTATATATGAGAAGAATATAACACAATACCTGTAGGTAAATGTACAAAGAATTAAGGGAAGATCAGTACAATAATAAAAACATTCTGATTACTTTGTCTAATTATCACTGAAAATTTAATCATTGAGAAATATCTTAAACTGCTTAAATAAAAAGCAAGCAAGAAATTCTAGCTTGGTATGAAAACTTTCTTGATATTGCAACTGAAATAATTCAGTTGTCATATACTGAACAAGAATTTTTGAGGAGGGTAAAAGGCATTTTTTAACAAGATGAGCTAATTAAATGGAGTGCTGATTAAATAGCTCTAAGGGTACACCACTAATCATTCAAAAATTCTGACATTTCAGAGCTAGAATTACATATTTATAAGTCACAATATACTCAAGGAAAATGTTTCCTACCCAGAAGACAAGAACATCCAACAAATAACCTAGAAAGGAGAAAACAGAATGTCCTACTCATGGGAATTTAGCTCTTTGTTTTATGACTACTAAACAACATACAACGTAATACCCTTAATTTGGTCTGCTGTGGACCTCATAGTCTGGTAATTCACTTGACTTCTGTTGTGGATACTAATCATTTCAGGCTTGGCCTTTTAACACCCATACACCATGAATGCATTCTTCCCATTCAAAATTTTAGCTTGTTGATTCAACAGCAAATATCATATTATTTTTATTATTCCATTAATATTTATTCATGTTATGTTATATTTTTAGACTGTTACATTTTTGTCTATATACCAAGCAGCTGTATACACACTTTCTTTAGTTAATTTTTGTCACCTCATCCTAACTTCTGCTGATGACTGTCCTAATCCTGAATAGGACACGAAGAGTTCTTGTTTGTTAGTGGATCTGGACTTGTTATTGTAATTTATTTCTGATCTTAATCAAATCTATATCTAGTACAGCAGAATACTGAATTCCTCTCAACACACAGAGATGGGCCCAGACTAGAATCTGTAATCTACATTGCTGTGACTTTGTAAATAGTCCTCTTTCAAATCACTAGAGGTGAACCCAACCCAGTAATTCCCTTTAAGGAGCAGATCCTAAATAAAACAGAAACACTGTATAGGTTCAGTTTTAAGGAAGGTTCTCTTCAACAACACTTCTCCTAATTGGTCTAAGATTATCATCTTAGATGATAAATTAATCATGTAAATTAAACCCAATACTGTTTGAAGATTCTGACAACAGCTAGCTAGACCCAGAACATATTTGGTTTTTAAACCAAAATCAAAACTTAACCTAAAATCTAACCTACATTGTAAACTACAAGCCTAACTCTTCTGGATCTCTTATACTGCTTATTTTTGGCCTTGGGCCATCTTTCAGTGATGTCCAGTAACATCCACGCTCTCCATCCTCTCCTGAAGGTGCTTCTTCATTCAACAGTGGTACAGGAGTCTATAAATAAGTGTTTGTTCCTTACTGTATCTTTTTACATACAAGTTATTGCTATGGTGCCAGATTGGGTTAACATTTCATCATAGTTGATCTATTCTGATTCCATTGGCTGATTTTCAAGAAGTGAAACTCTTTCCTTGAGGCTTCATTTTTTCTCTTATGTACCAATGTATCTTTAAATTTAAAAATAAATAACTAAATAAATAGTCACTTAAGTATAAGAGATAATAAATATATTATCAGCTTTCCATGTACAGCAACAGAATGGTCATGTAGTTTCTATTGATTTTTCTGGTTCAGCATTTTGACTGCCACATACATTTACCAGAGAATTTGTAAGCAAAATTGTCAGGGAAATGAGGATGTTAGATCTTTGTCTTAAATCAAGCAGTTCCCATAACACATGGAACAGTCACCTCTTGAAATACCTCACATACAAGACTCATAAATGCTTTCTGAAGTAAATGAAGTTTATGGAGGCATGAAGCCACATAGTGATGTATGTGAAGAGATGGTGGAAGGTGGATCAGGCTGGCCTCATTATGGCCAGAGAGGCTCTGAAATCTGTGTGACTGGAGATGCTGAGGTCCCCCATGAGACACAATTTTTGCATGGCATTTCAGCACATCTTGTTCATCTTCTTTTAGTACTTTTTTTTTTTTTTCTTTTTTAGTATATTTTTGCACCACTTCTGCTCTTTAAGATATATGTATAAATATAACAGAATTTATTTTGTTGTACTTTGTGCTTGCAGCTCCAGTAATGGGAGTTACACAGACATTTCAATAGCTAAATAGGTTTTTGTGTTTTAATCATTCAAGTATTCATTCTCAGTTCAGTGGCACCCTTCCACCTTGATAGTCTGTAATTATAATAATCTATAGCAAAAATAAATGAGATGTTTTAAAATACTTCATACTTGGCAATCTAATGTTTCAGTATTTTGTTTTAAGCTTAGACCTTCTACTTGTAAGTATGCTTTTTGGGGTGGGACTTCATTTTGTGAACTTTTTAATCAAAACGTGGATGTTGTGTAGACTATAATTTATATTTGCATACACAAAGCTAGAGTTCTTAATTTTTGTACTATAAACCTTTTACATCATAAATGCAAGGAGGACCTTTATTTATAGGAAATGTGATCAGATTGATAAAAAAGTGTGTTTTCCTCTTCTTCTACTAATTTATTTTATGATTAGAGCAAGACAGTGAAAGGGCAATTCATCTGCCTTATATTTTTGTTTAAATTCCTACTAAATTCAATAGCTTCAGAATCAGAATCTCATTCCTAAACACACCTTATGAAACCACACTTCATACTTTGGTTAAAATCTTGCTATGACTAATCTAGATGTATCAATTTCTGGGACAGACTTAAAATGGGTTTTGGGCAGAAGGCTGCAGTTCTGCAGGTGCCACCCAATGCAAATGTTATATGCTATATGTTATATATGCTTATGTGAAAACTCCATGTTTATGGGAATTTGGAGAAGAAATGGAAGGGAAAGTGTATGGAGGGGTTGGTAAGGCAAAATCTAAGGCTGCGGTCTTACATTATCCCCTGTAATAATATCCCCTGTACCAGGTAAAAAGCAAAACCATAAGTCTCCTTTTCTTCTTTGAGCTCACCTATTGATTACTTATCCATAGAAGACAGTGGTTATATTTTTTTAACAAATAAATCATTCCAAATAATTATTCAACATCAAATTGCCACACATTTACTAAGTAATTTAATGATACTTTTATAAGGCTGCATGATAAAAAAGGATCACATATTCTTGCCAATTCTGTCACAGTACAAAAATCCTTTTTCAATACCCAGAGTAGATTAACAATTACAGAACCATAAAAACGTAGATCCCTAATTGCTTTGCAGGGAAAGATGTTAAAGAAGTTAGAAGGCAACTGGACAAAGAATATGTGTTCAAACATATTCTATTCTTCTTACTATTTTTCCCTTTTATAACATACTAAGAAAACTCCTTCAACATAGGGACCAGTTACATGAGTGTGACTGTTTATTCTGTTATCCATTACATCCATACTCCTAGGCTACACAAGCACAAGTAAAACATCTCTTGGGAGCTCTTAGTTGTACATACAACATTCACCACCTGAAGCTCACTTAAAAACATTAAGCGCTAATGTAAGTCAAATAAATAACAAGAGAAAAGAAACTTGGCTCTTCTTCTTTTTGTCTCCTCACTGTGAGAAGAGATAGATATGCAGAATCAGAACCTTTGATGAGCTGCTACTTCTATTTCAATTGATATTTGAATATACTGCTTAGATTTTAGTTCTGTCTTCCCTCTTTAGAACCTCTTCACTAGGTTCAGCATTATTAAGGAAAATGCCTTAATACTGAAAGAGGGAAAATCTTTTCTGATGTTCCTATCCCACCCAAATTCAGGCTGGCACAACAGTAGGATAAGTTGGGGAAGGCAGTGTGCGGGACAGAGCGATCACAGGTCCTCTCTCAATTTCCTTGAGAGAGTAGAGTATCCAGGAGCCCATCTCAAGTGCTTGTACACAAACACATGCTTTATGAAAAACAAACAGGAGGAACTGAGGGTCCTTACTTGGAAAAAGTGCATGGACATCACTGGACTCACAGAGATGTAGTGGAATAATTTGCTCAACTCGAGTGTTGTGATGGGTGAATAGATGAAGGCTCTTCAGAAAAGCCTGACAGGGAAGACAAGTGGGTGGAGGCTGCAGTCTACACCAGAAAAAAAAACCACTTGAATTTCTGAAATTCTCCTATGAATTTGGTGACAAGCCTGTTGAAAGATCAGAGGGGAAGTTTACAATGTGGAATGTCCTGGAGGATCTCTGCTGTGGCCTGCATGGTAAGAGGAGGCTTCTTTAAGGCTTAGTACATGAATTCGTAGCAAAGGGAAAACCAAGGAAAATGCCAGCTTGGTGATGAATAGAGCAGCAGATTTTGTAACACAAGACAGAGAAAACAGGTACTTAAAATTTTCTTTGTCTCAGACAGAATCACAGAATCACAGAAAAGTCTAGGTTGGAAGAGACCTACAAGATCACCGAGTCCAACCTCTAACCTAACACTAACAAATCATCCCCTAAACCATAGCACTAAGCTCTACATCTCAACGTCTTTTAAAGACCTCCAGGAATGGTGACTCAACCACTTCCCTGGGCAGCCTATTTCGGTGACTAACAACCCGTTCAGTAAAGAAGTTCTTCCTAATATCCAACCTAATACTAACAGATGGAATCAAACACAGGCAACCATCTGTCCTTCCCAAATTTATAGAACTGCAAAATCATAGGATATTTTAGGTTGGTAGGGACCTCCTGAGGTCTCCAGTCCAAACTCCTGCTCAAAGTAGGGCCAGCTATGTTCTGCCTCCCTGTAGGCCTTTTCAGGATAATTTTAGGCCCCCTGAAGCTCTCTCTTCTCTGGGTTGAACAAGCCCCATTCCCTCAGTCTCTTCTCCTTGGGAAAGTGTTCCATTCCTGATCATCTATGTGCCCTTGTGGTCAAGAAGACAAATGGGATCCTGGTGTGCATTAAAAGGAGCGTGGCCAGCAGGTCAAGGGAAGTGATCCTCCCCCTCTACTCTGCCCTGGTCAGGCCTCACCTGGAGTACTGTGTCCAGTTCTGGGCTCCCCGGTACAAAAAAGATAGGGATCTCCTGGAAAGAGTCCAGCAGCGGGCCACAAAGATGATACGGGGCCTGGATCATCTTCCCTATGAAAAGAGGCTGAGAGATGTGGGTCTGTTCAGCCTGGAGAAAAGAAGACTGAGAGGGGATCTCATCAATGTGTATTAATACCTGAGGTGTGGGAGACAGAGGGATTTGGCCAACCTCTTTTCAGTGGTTTGTGAGGACAGGACAAGCGGTAATGGCTGCAAGATAGAGCACAGGAAGTTCCGCACCAACATGTGGAAGGTCTTCATGGTGAGAAGGTCCCTTCCAACCCCTTCAATTCTGTGATTCTGTGATTCTGTGATCTTGGTGTCCCTCCACTGAAGTTGGTCCAATTTATCAATCTCTTTCTTGTAGTGGGCACAAAACTGGATCCAATACCAAGTAGAATAGTCATTTCTCTTGATCTTCTCACTCTACTCCTGTTATTACAACCCAGGATGCTGCTGGGCTTCTTTGTTGCCAGGGGACACTCTTGGTTCTTGTTCACCTCATTGTCCACCAACACCTGCAAGGTCTTTTCTGAAGAGATATTCCACAACCAGGAAGTCCTTAGCCATATTGTTGTAAGAGGCTATTCCTTTATGGTGCAGGACTTTGCACTTGTTCTTGTTGAATTTCACCTCCAGGTCATCAATTAAACATTACAGATCCTTGCACAGGTCCCTGTGACATTCAAGTGGTTAACAGCTTCCAAATGGATTATGGTTTATTAACCCCTAACCTCTAAGCCCAGCAAGCCAACCAGGTTTTTAACTGTCTAGTTGTCCACCTACCCAGATTGTAACATCCCAACTTGGATTCAAGAATATTGGGGGAGACAGTGTTGAAAGCTTTGTCAAAGGTTATATTTCATCATAAATGGTAATCAGATTGGTCACATAGGACTTACCCTTGATAAATCCATGCTGATTGTTCCTCAGTTACCTTATTCTCTTTCATGTGCCCAGAAATGCTTTCCAAGAGGACAAATTACATGATTTTTTCAGGGATGTAACTGAGGCTTTCTGTAGTTTCCCAGGGTGTCCTTTTAGCCTCTTCTGAAGAGGAATGTAAAGTTTGCTTTTCTCCAGCCTGGTAAATCCATGGATTTACCAGAAATGTTTACATATTAAAAGATGTGTAATTTTTAATTCAAACCATCTTGTAAATGACAAAATAACATCCCCAGTCATCTAAAGAAAACTGGCTTTTTTTTTTTTTTCCCATCTTTAATAGAACTTTGCCATAGACAAAGGCATTCTGGAAAACAGCAGTCAAGTATTTCAAATATTTACAAACTTGTTCTTGTTTCTATTAGGGCACAATAGTTTGCAGATGTCTGAGTTCATAGACATATGAAATGGATATATTCACTTCAGTTGCAGCTTTCTAAAACATCCTAACTTATTTCATCATTTAACAGCCTCTCTCAATATTTCCTTGTTTGACTTCAGCAGTTTGGATCATGCAATTTGCTCTGCCAGGTTACTTTTGCTTTTAATATAGAAAGAGAAGTAACTAATGAAACAGCAATGAATCTAAGAATCTATGGGTAGAAAAATGGAAAGAAAACAAATCAATTTATTGGAAGGCTAGTATCTGAATAGAAAGTAGTCGGTAGAAACACAGGATGTGTATACAGAAGCATCAAAAGCAAAACAAAATGGAGAAGCTACTGAAACTGGCCATAAAATCAGATGGTGGTAACAGAATCATAATGTAATGGTAATTTGATCTGAAATACAAGCGTTTCATTGTATATGATGCTTGGGAAGGTGAGAAATAAAGGAGAATGGAGTGGAATGGTATTAGAGTAACATCCATACCAGAATTCTGAAAGAGCCAGACCATCTGTTGAGGATAAGTGAGAAAATGAAGGATTTTAAAAAGTTAACATTCAAGAGAGATCATTTACTAGAAACTTTTATTTGAAAAGAAAGAGAATATGGGCATTTGATCCCCTTAGTCTGAGGTACTTGCATATGAAGTTCTTGAGAGAAAAATTTGGGGAAAATGTAATTAAAGTGTTAGGCGAAAGAGGAAAATGTGTACATTGCAGCACAGGTATAATAAATGTAAATTGAGCCAAGATAACTTGCAAACTTTACATTATTAGCTATCATTTTTCCAGCAAAGGGAAATGTGCTGCATATATTTCACTTAAGCTTTGATAAAGCATGGTATAGTGACACAAAATGAGAGACATTATTATGATGAAAAAGATAATAAAACTTTACAAGAGAGCTGTAAAATCCTTAAGGATCTGGTTAAAGGAAGGTCGAAGGGAAAAGGGAAGGTACATGTTGGGATGATAATAACAAAGAGCTCTTCAAGGTCAATTCTAACCCTTAGGACAGAGGTCATGGAACAGATTTTTTTGATGTTTTCTTTTGAAGAAAGATAACGAATCTAGCTCAAGAACAAGCATCTATGAATCAGCCATGAATTAATATAAACTACAAGTTAGAAGGCGTGTTATGTTAGTATAGAGAAAGCTAGGCAGTGGGGCTGCCTTTCTGAAGGAATTAAAATGGGAAAGGAATGGGGTGGAGATGACACCCAACCTTTATATTATGCAAAGACTCCACTGTGCTATGGAACTCCTCAAGCAACCAGGTCTATCGAACTCATGGTCAGCTTGTGCTGACTGGAACAAGACGGGAACTTGCATGAAAGCTCTTATTTGTACCAACTGAAAAAAATATCTTTTGAGAATTATACAGACTTTGGCCTACCTGCTCAGACAAAGAAAGCCATCCTAGACTCGTATAGACACATATCCAAATGCACATAAACAAGCAAAAAAATGCTTTAGGGATATACATGGTCATCTCAAAATTAATGGGAATTAAACGTCTAAACAGTTTTGATACCTTTGAAAATCTGTGTCCTTAGGGTCTGAATGGACCTGAAAAGAAAAAAATCTGCAATCTCTAGGATGTCGTTAACAGAGTTGCAATACCCACAGAAGGAAAAAAATATATATTACTAAAAGAACTACCCTACATCACTACCAGAAAAAAATCCATTTAAACCAAGCTTACCAACTTGGTTTAACTTAAACCAACCAATAGACCTAAGTGATAGATCTTCTAGAATTTTTCTCAGAGAACTACTATGCAGTGTAATAGGTCTGAATAATGTGCTCTGATTTCTATCTTGGGGTTTAAAAAAACACTTGTACACTAGCAGCTTTCTCATTAATTTTTCTATACATCCAGCCAGTGCAATAGTTGAATATATGAATGTCTCAAGGTTTCTACCGACTGGGGCTAGCTGTACCCTCATAAAAAAAAATACTTTGAGACACTTTAATAAACTTAATATAAATTAATATACACAACTCATGCATGCAAATAAAGAAAAGTGATTTATATCAGTTTATTCATAGCATGACTTGGCTAATTAAAGTACACCTTTTTCTTATTACATTTTATAGACTCCATTACTGTAATGCAGGAAGCACCAAGCAGTAAGGGCAAATGAGCTTGGATGAAAAAAAAATAATAATAAAATAAATAAATAAATAAATAAATAAAATTTGCATCCTTTCTATAAGAACTATGCCTTTTGATTAATAGAACGCAACATATTGCTCTAAAACAGTTAGAAGAAAGAGATCCAATACCTATAGTATGTTGATAGAAATCTAATGTCTTTGAATTGTAAGTATTGTTTTGTGAAAGTGTGTACATTTGTATTATGGTATTGTATTGTATTGTATTATGCTTTCTTTATGAAAGCATATCCCAACCTGTTTTATAACCTGTTTTATGCTAATACAATAATTGTACAATAATAATACAACACATGTTGATAATGTTTGCACTTTTCAAATGGTAAATAAATAATAGTATCCTTGCTAATATTTATTTTAAGCTCCTCTATAACAGGTTATTTGTTAAACTATATATATGTTTGCTAAAATACAGCAAATTTAAAATCTGACTAAAAAGTGTGGATTTTCTGGTTTCATTGATATGAAGAGTTAATATATATATATATTTACATATATACACGCTAAAAATAGGATAATTTTACTATATTTATTTTACTATATTTTTACTAAAAATAGTATAATTTTAAATAGTGCAGGTTCTTCCCCGTGATTCCCAAGAAACATTTTATCATCCTTAAAGATTTTTCTAATAATTTAAGAACTGTCTAGTGCTACTGATCTGTAAACAAAAGATTATATAAAATCTTGGAACAAACAAGCTCAAAAATAGGTGTGTTGAACCTCAAATTTAAAATTCCTTTTTAAGTAATCCAGAAGTAGGATAACGTAGAAGATCATTCCAACTTGTACCATGGTCATTCAAAGCAAACTTAGGTAACTGCAACATTCATATTCATCCACACAGTCAGAGACCACTCAGGTTACATAAAATATTTGTGTTATACGAAAATGTAGTGGTGCTTTCTTTTGACATATAGTTTTAAAATGACAAAGCAAATATATTATAAATGAAGGGTAGAGAAAACGGTACAGAAAAGATAATGGAACATTTACATTAAAAACCCATTGCCTTAAATATAGCAATTTTTTTTTTTTGGAAAAGAGAAAGGGTAACATTAACTAACCATCCAAAATTCCTTAGGCTTATCAGGTACTTTGGTCTAAGAGTACAGAACAAATTGTCTTTATAAAGATAAATTGTTCTTTGCAACCAGGAAGGAACCATCTTCCGAAATCAAGGCCAGGTGTATGAACTGTACCATACTGATCAAACAAAAGTTGGGCATGAGTGGAGTTAAATGCTTAAATAAAACCAGCTCTGGTTAGCCTGGAGCCATTTATCAGCAACATAAATTGTTCTTAAACATACATTTAGTAGGCCTATGTGCAACATTTGCTTCTCACACCATGTTTTATGCAGTGAAAACCCACATTCTTTAGGTAGAGTTTTCCTTAAAAGTCAATATAACCAATTGAAGATACAAATAGTCAATAGGAAATAACTATAATAAAATGTATCTTATATTTTGTGAGTTAAAAGCATGGGTTTTTAGCTCATGAAAATTTATGGTAGTTTTTCACTGAAGTGAATCTGTTTTTTCAGTTTTTCACTGAAGTGAACTAATCTGCCATCTGATTACTAATAAAAAAATCCTGTATCTTATTCAAGGACATACAAAAAATACTCAACCCATCATCCACACTGCCTCCAAAGATATGTTTGTTTATTTAAATAGTAGTATTGAATTTAACCTGTTTTGCCAATTTGGTTTATCATGAAAATAAGAGTTATGAAACCTTATTTAAAATAACTGCATGCAGGAAGAAGGAAATAAACTACGTTAATTTAATCTTCTTTCCTAAATGTTAACAGCAGTGTAAAAATGGATGCTCTCATCCTTGTAATCAGTTGCACGGTGCATAAGGGCAGCAGTCTCTGGTGCCTCATCTGTGAACTAATCTTTCATTTCATAGCAGATCTTTCCATATCAAACAACACAAATGACTTAATTTGCATGACAGGATTTGTAACGGGGCAAATCTAGTGTCAAAGTCGATTAAAGATTACACCGGAGAACTATCATAATCAGTACTCTAATGAGCCTAAATAGTACATGTAAAGTCTCCCCTTTTTGCCATTCCAGTCATGTATAAAAGGGAATGTGTTTCTTTTCATCGGTGAGCCAGTCCTTTGGTTTGCACATTACGCCCTATGTTGAGCTAAAGTCATGTCAGTCTGGTTTCAGAGGGAGAGAAAGGGAAATAATAAAGCAAACATCACTTCACAAATGACATTGCTTGGTATAAGCCAACGTTTGAAGCCCTTAATTCTTCTAATCTGCAAAATAGTCAATGCTAATGGGTTTTTGCCTTTGTGAAAGCTGATGCATAGAAAGAAAAACTTTAATGAGCTGCCTGGGTTGTATGCTTACAGATACCTGTCAAATGTCTGTCATCTTAGCTATCGTTGAGGCATTATAAAGAAAGTAAGAAGGAAGGAGCGACAGTATTTGTACAAGCATTTTCATGCTAAAATGGCACAATTTTCTTCCTGTCATAATTTCATTGTATCTGAAAGTCAGAAAAGCTTAACCCTTTCAATAGCACATCCTATACAAAATATCACACAATGTTTGAACTAGCAGCTTTAAAAATAGCAATATGATTTGGTAAACAGAATCTTCTGTTAAATTTTGTTTCGTGAAACTAAATTATCTATATTTAAAAAAAATATATGACAACAAATTATTGGAATCAATTGCTGCACTTCGGAGAGATCAAGAGTTTAGTAAATGTAACAAACCCTCAATGTGAGAGTCTGTCATCAGAATAATTTCTTTCTGAGTTCTTAATTTCATACCCCTTTGTGTCTTTATGCTGGCAATATGAATAGCAATGCAAAAGGGTCAACAAACTCCCCTATTCTTACCATCTCTTTTATTAAAATAAATGGGAATTTGAATGCATCTTATTGCAAGAACACCTGCTAACTCTGCTGTTCTAAGTTGTAGTTAAGCGTAGTCAGCCTTGTTTTCAGACATTTACAATAACTATGAAAAAAAAAAAAAATCTATGAACTGAAATCATGCATTCAGAAGTCTCAGCCCAGGTGTGCTCATTCACCTATTTCTCTTTCCAGATTTATGGTCAATCCTCATTTCTTTCAGACAAGTCAGGCATCAGAAGTATGGACATTTCAGTACAGACCCACAGTTCCCCCTATCCAGGTATCAAGCTTTAGTCTGAGGGTTTGCATGCTCCATAAATTTGAATACATCTTTGGGAGTCCATGTCTAAAAGGCACTTAGGTACTTGCTGACACCTGTTCATGCATGGAGTTTTTTTTGTGGAATCAGGGCCTTAATTCATACAGAGGACATACCAGAATATACAGAGAAAGGGTGTTTTTTTCTCGAGGCATGCCTGCCAAGCCTGGCAGAAAGCAGGACCAGGGCTCACTGCATGTCACTGGGTAAGTCACTTACACACAGTGTTTCCATGTCCACAGTGTATAGCAGGATAAATGTTCTAAACACTCACTCATGGGTGCTTGGAAGCCTCATATATTCATGCCTATACGTCATTTCATGATATTTTTGCTTATTCTATCAAGCTGTCAGTATCAGTAGTTCAGGGGGGGGCATTTTTGTTATTATTCAGCAATGTCTCTGTTGTTGTTTTTACCTGGATTTGTCAATCCTCATTCAGAAGGGTTGCAATACAGTGTCAAGGTATACTAAGGCATGACACACTTCAGTGCATCTTAAATATTCTTAAAAGACCTCAGGCACCGGCTCAGACATTTTCATTGAGCCATTACAATCCAAATAGAAAAACTTTAATGAGTGTATTGCTTCCAAAAGACTCACTGGGTGAGATGCTGACAGCATCTTTCATGCTTCTGCTGCAGGTGAAGATCTCAATGGAACATTTTTCTCCCTTGTGTTCTCTCTTTTTTTTTTTTTTTTTTTTTTTTCTTTAAGCAAACTCACACAGAGAAGAAAAACATAAGACAAATTGTTTAAGTGGCTTTAAAGTATGAGATTAAGCAAACGAAAACAAGGAACGATAATTACAGCTGAACTTCTTCACCCAAGCTAAAGTGGGTGAAATTTGTGCTGATGTCTCCCAGTACATACATATCTTACGTATACGTGCAATGTGGTTAGGAAATAAGGAGATTTAGAGTAAAATGGCTCAATTATCAGCAAATTTGCTATTCTCTTGTTTAAGTTATAACTTACAAGTATAAAATGCCTATCAAATCTTCACATTAAATTTCACTGAATTTCAGACACTCCCATGCTGAAAGAACACCAAAACAAACAGAAAGGTTGCTGCAATGGAAGGTTAAAAAAAATAAAATAAAAAAAAAAATAATAAAAAAAGGAGTTTTGCAAAAAGAACTGGTGGGTCTAGCACTCTTTTTCCATCTCATGTTATATCTTTTAATTTAGGAAGTTTTCAGATATTGTATCAAAAAGATAAAGCTTTCAGAGGGGAAATACAGCTCCCTCTAAGGTCCCTTTAAAACCACAGCATCCTGCCGAACTATCCCAAAGTGAGGAGGGGCAGAGGGGTGGTAGGATCATGCCAGTACTTTCCCAGAGGTGATCTTTCCAGCACTTCAAATCATTTCTTCCTAACTTTGTCTAAATGTGATGGACGCAAGCATGCAATAGAGGAGACACCTGGAGAACCTTCCAGGCCCAAAAGAGAGTCCTGGTCTTCCAGCATGTCACCTGCCAGTCCTCCTAGGAGGGCCCCATCTGTGAAGTGTTATGGTATGGCAAACACACCTACTTTTGGGGGGGAAACATATACTTATTAATCATTCTCTATTTAAGCTTTTGCATGCTGTACACTGAATGATTGCTCATGCCTCTTGACTGTTGTGTTTGGTGTAGTGGCTGCCGTGTCCACACCATAATCCGGAGAGCTTGAAGGGGTTAGAGCACAGACGTAAATAACATACATTAGCCACGCATGTTTAGTTCTGACTTGGATTTCATCCACTTTCCGATATGAATTATTCAACCACCATCCCTGTCCGATTGTTCTTTTAATTCATATTGCAGTTGTTAAAAGGTTATAAGCCACGCTACTGAATAATCCTTTGCCGCTTCCCCATGGCAATTTGTGCCCAATTTTTGCAGATTTCAAGTCTCCACTGCTGCCCACTGCAGAGTTCATTTTTATGGCGATCGCCAGCTAGCCTTTTCCCCTGCACACTACCTCCCTGACCCAGCCGCTGTACCTCTGCTCCCCTGCACCCCAGAAGCTGTCACCAGCCTCCCTCCTTCCCAGGAGCTGAACACACAATAGAGAATAGGCCCTGGCTGCGAGGTTCAGCAGCCATTAACCCCTACCAGCTGTTCCTGCAGGGAGCCTTCTGTGGCTGAATGTCCTTTCTCTGCGGAGGCCCTCATTTCCACTAATCTAACTATTGTTGGGTAGGAATGCTGACAGGAGAAAAGAAATTTTTCTTGTGTCCATGCAAGTGTGTGTATCCATGTGTAAGTGAAGGAAGAGTGAAGGCTAATTTCTATAGTAGGCTTGAATGGAGGGATTGGGAAAAAAAAACTAGTTAAAATGTGTTTACTTGCTTAAAAGGCTCAGTCAATTTAAATAATTTCAGTAGTATGCTCTATTTTTGGGGGGAGATGGGAAAGAGGAGGAAGCAAGTTGCTATCATTTTATGTTAAAACCAGTGAGACATTTCCCTGGATTTCCTAAGCGCTTCTTAAAATCTGAAAAGAAATTAGGAGAAATGGATGAAGAAAAACTGTAAAATGAACGGAAATGCCTCACAACAAAATCCCATCTTTATAAAACAATAGAACTGGGCATCCAAAGAGTTACCTTTATTTCACATCGATTATCCATTTTCAGTAGATGGATGATTCAGACTCTCTTGACATATATAAAATGTTTGTCAGCTTTTATTAACAAATTCAGGATTCTGCACTAATACTCTAGAAAGAAAGCAAAATCAATTGGGAGGAAGAAAACATTTGATTTAAATGATTGACATTTTCAGATAGCCAAACTAAACTCCTTAATATCTCTCACAGTGGCATCATTTCTAATTGCATTTCAAACTTGCAATTTAAAATATTTTCATGCAACACTAATAGACATACTAAATCATGCATTACTGTTAGTGTTGTTTTTCCTTTTCAAGCCTCTCAGGTGAAATAACAAAAAGAAATAACAACAATTTAATTAGCAAGAAAGAAAACTATTTTATTTGCTGGAAAGCTGCATGCCATTTTGTTTCAATTAATTCATTCTTTTCTCTAAAAAAGATTGATAACTGAAAGTATTTTGAAATGTAGTGCTCCATTTTATCACTTGATAAAGTTCAGCAAAATACAACAGTTGGTCTAGTTCAAATCAAATTAGAAATAATTCATGTAGAAATATATTTTCTGGGCAATTAGACTGTATCGTAGTAGGGCAAATGTCTGATATAATAAAGCTCTACTTTGCATCTGTTCCTGTGTCTAGACGGCTGCAATTACTAGTCTTTACAACAGCAGCGGCAAGATAAAGAACTGCTTACAGGTTATAGCTATTAAAATTCAACATTTTCTTTATTTGCCCCCTTTATTACCTAAATCATTTGATTGTTATAAAATTTAATTTAATGTAATGAAGTTGCACTTTTCTCATCTTTAACACAAACACAAACAAACAGTACAGAACCCAGCTCATTGTTTCTCCCAAACATTAGCTGCCATGCATGGATACTGGTTTCATTGAAGTTAAATATGTGCAAATAATGCTTGTGCAGAACCCAAATGGCAGAAACAGCTCTGTGGATAAAGAGAGGACCTGAAGCCCTGTGGCTGTCAATCTGGCATCCTTCAAAGTCACTATAAAAAAAAAATACACAACATACTAGAGAACACATATCCCTAATTGCTATATTTAGAAAGATGAAAGGGCCATGCCAAGAAGGGTATACTTGTGGGTAGATAGATGTGTTTTCTTCACTAATAATAATAATAAAAAAAATTATCAGTAAGCCAAATACAACTTAAGGTCATGCACAGCCCTGTATCTACAGGTTGAACTCCCACTGCCATCCGATGACACTGGCAGGAATTCTGCTTTCACACCAACCTCTCTGCTCCACTCTGCTTTGCTGGAGAGGGCTGCCAGAAGTGAGTAGGGTATGCAGTACCAGCTGTACTTCAGACATTTTAAATCAAGTAATTTGGGGTTGGAAAGGATCACATGAGCAAACAATGGGTCCAGTCCTTGAGGTCACATGGAAGTGCCACTTCTTTACAATTTTGGCTTACCAAGTACATGGAGGGATTATTTCAGCAGGATTTCTGAAACTGCAGTTTATATAGTTCATGGGAATAAACAGTAGTTTCTGGTGTTAATGAAACTGCTTTCTCCTTCAAGTTCTCCCTATAATTACAGGGTTTCTGGGTTTCTAAGCAAACCTGAGCAAATTTTAAGTAGGGCTTTGTTTAGACAATCTAAGATATTAAATCATAGTCTTGAAACCCTGCAAAGAATCAAGCACATAGCAATAAATGGTATTTGTGAAATATTTCATGAAAAGAAAGACATTCATTGAAACAAACACAGGCCTCTTGGGTAAATTTGGAACTAGCAAAATGCAGAGTACATGGCACATTAAGGGGACTTGGTGGTACTTACAGGACCCCAGACACAACTCTAACCAAGGCATGTCAGTATAAACAGAAAATCAATACTGTCCGTAAAGTCATTTGTTTGTGGCTATTCCCACTCTGATTCTGTTCCTGTCATATTGATATATAAATTTGAGTGAGGCAGTATCTATGCTGACATGAGAAACCTTCAAGGAAAGCTTGGGTGGCAGAGGGAAAATTTTTAATCTTGTTTGGAATAAACTAAGTTCTTTAGTTGACTTGGCCACAGTCAGTGCCAGTTATATGCCTATAACCTTTCTGCATTGACTTCTCCCAGCAAATTTAGATGTCTGATTTATCTGCAGCATCTCATCTTTGTTAAACAGACTGTCTAGTTAAGCTCAAAGATGTCTTATCTTTTAAGGACTGATGTAATTTTTATCATAACTCATGTTTCAGATGGGCCAGAGCAGGCCCTAGGTCACTATAAAATGAAGACCACAACTGTTTAAAAAGAAACCATGGATTATACACCTGGTTCAACTGACTGCTGAGAGACTGTCTGGAGTTGACCCACTGACAGTTAACTTGGCATGCAACTGCCACACAGTGCATGCAAACATACAACTTTTTTCTTCAGCCTCATAATGGATATTTTATCACCAAATTAACCTCCTAAGAAGCTGGAGTTTATTTCATCTGTCTTTCACAAAATGTTGATGGACCTTGTGTTTCACGTGCATCTGAAGGTTTATTTCACCTGTGTCTGAAGGTTTTGTTTTGTTTTGTTTTTTTTCACCTGTGTCTGGAGGTCTGTGTTTCACCTTCTCTTCACAGAGAAACTCACAGAATGTGCCACTTGCAGAACAAGTCACCAGCTTCCCAGTTCTAAATACTAGCACATAACATCCCTAAAAATAAATGAGGAACTCTACTCCAGAAATATCCAGTAAGGTAATGATGCTACCAAATAATGCCACATGTTATTTTCATCTCACTTGCAGTTTGCAGATAGCACAGAATAGAGCTTGGATATAGTAATATAAAAAAACATCTCTTTGGAATGGCTCACACAATATTTTATGTTACATATTTTGTGAAAATCATGTAATTTCTAATTCAAATATGGCAAAACACGGGGAAAAGTACAGTGCCAGAGTCTTAGGTGTATATTTTACATGTTCTTACTTTCTCAGGATAATGTGTGAGCATTACTCATGTCTTAGTCTGCAACGAACTTGGATCACCAACTCTCGGAGACACAAATTTCCCCAACAACCTTACTCTGGCTCCAAAGGACTGTGTGCCTCTGCAGCTGAGAATTTAATTTTTCCTTCCTCTTGTACTCCAAAATTCAGGTCTTTGTACCAGAAGTGCAGCAAGTGGTCACCCAGCTCTTTATTACCTCACTCCTCAGCCTCCTGAGATCTGACTGCAGCTTCTTTCCCCCTGTATTTCACCTCTTGTCAGCAAATTATTTGGGTTACAACACAGGTTACAGCCACTGTTCAGCCATACCAGCTGGGCAGGTGGGAGGGGAGGAAGAAGGTGACTGTCCAGCTCAATGGCCAGGATGACTTGAACTTATCTTAAGTGAACTGCTTGTCAGTGAAGCCTCTTTTCCCAATTGTTTGATGCACTACCATATGAAAGTTTGACAGTTGGGTGGATGACGTCACTTAATCCCTTAGAAACTGTGCTAAAACCATCAGGAGGTACTAAAAGCTGACATAATAAAGAAAGCACTAGATTTTCATGATCTGTGCAAAGGCAAACAAAAATTGCAATAGTTTGTGCTGCCATCGGATCAATGACAACACAGGAAGATCTATACATGTGTTAGAAGTGAGGGAGATATGAAAATTAGTCTTCCCAAATTCTGGGTTGTTGCGGTAGGAGTATGCACATGTATGGAAGAGATGGGGACAGGCTGGACACTTCTGGACTTTGTCATTAACAAATTGCCCAGCTGTGATGAATCAGATACAACCAGAAAAATTAGTAAAGCCTTGGGTACATCTTGAACAGAAGTACTCAGCTGGTTATTGAACCGACTGGCTCCTTACACATCCTGTTCCCAGTCCTGTTTCTCTTACTGACTATTATTTGGAGCATGGTATTTTCTTAAATATAATAATTTAAGAACACAATATTTCAAGAAATGCTGACATGTCAATTTTTCTGCTTTTCAGGGGTAATCAGAACTGAAATGGTGCTTCTATATCTTTTTTCTTTTTTTTTTTTTTTTTTTAAACAAAGGATGTTAATGGATTTTCAGTCATAAGGCACAAAAAGATGACATTAAATGTCACCTGATGCTAGAGAACATACAGAGAATGTTTTAAAAAATTGCATTGAAACCAAAATTCTCCCCATACTTCTTCCTATCAGAAAGTCTGTTATTTGCTGTACTGTTTGCTTGTTCAGACGCAGAACATAAAAAATGCTGTTTTGTTTGTTTGTTTGTTTGTTTTGTTTTCAGAGACTACTGGGCACATATCTGTGTTTTAGTAAATGATTCTAATAAGAAACATGGATTTCAAACCATTGCATTGACAAACTTGTCATTAAAAATCTTACCTAAAATCTCTGCATACTTTCTGCTGTTTGTCACTTGTAGAGATCTATCTTTCAAACCAATGCATGCAATTCCTTTCACAAACTGACATCCTTGGGAGACTAATAATAATGTCCTGGATATTACTGAATTAGTAGTTTGTACTTACACAGGTTTAAAATCAGATGTTGTAAAACAGCAGAAATAAGAAATCTCCCCAAGCAATAGGCTGCTCCTAATCATAAAAGAGACAAAATAGTAGCCTTTACTGATGCATGCTATGAAATAACTAACCCTGGTCTATCATGGGGGGCTTAAAATGAGTTTTAAGTTCCTTTGTTCACCATTTGTTAGAGCTGTAATCATCATTAGAGACTAACTAACCTCAGAGATGCCTTAAATATCCTTCATATTTTTAGTGTTTATGAAATAAATGCATTCTGCAGGACAAATTACATAAAGATCAAGAGATGCAGTTGCATTAGCTCTTAAGCAAAAATTAATTGCAAAGGTTTTACTACTCACAAGTAACACAGCATTCCTTAACATGTCAATAAAACCATATGACAAACCACAGTGGGTACTCCAGCCACACCTGCACACACACACACAGTTCTTGATAGACTGCAATGAATATATATATTACACATTTTTGTAGCATAATCTTACATGCTTGAATGGTGACAGTATTATGCCACATTTTTAGG
>CM021766.1:32670658-32675658 GCA_011076525.1 Nettapus auritus | reverse complement strand
AATTGGCAACAAGAACTGAAATCCTGAAGAGTGACTGAGAAGGAAAATGTAGCTTACCATACACTGAAAATAATGTGTGGCAACACAGGAATTCCCAGAGTGACAATTGGAAGATTATAACGATACTCTTTAATTTCTGTAAGAGGTAGTTTTGTAGATATACTCATAACATTTCATAATATTAATTTATAGCTTGCACCAGTAAGAAATAATACAATGTTATGTTAATTTTCTATTCTAACGTCATCTTCTTAACATAATACCGAGGTTCTGCTGCTCGAGATAGTTGAGATAGTTGTCTGTTTTATTTGTATGGCAAAAATTACAAAAGTAGTCTCTCTAGAATGATGGTATGTTATACAATTCAAGCCATGGTTTGCTCTAAGATTTTCTGGCTAATTATCTACAGCCTGATCTAATCAATCAACAACAGCATTAAATATCCAGTGAATAATGCACAAAAGAGAATAAAATATGCTTGAGTGTTTTTCCTCAAGCATATATGCTTGAATGTTTTTCATTCTGTTACTGAAATGTTGATATATTCCTTTTTCAACTTCAAGTAATTTTGCAGTGAATAAATACAAAGTACCAGAATATCAGACACTCTTATCAATAGCCTATCTTCTTGGACTACATCTGCTCAGTACAAAAGTTTAGAAATTCAAGAAAAACACAATAATAAAAATCAAAAAATATTGTTACAGAATAAATTATATTTAACACTGAAACAGTGTCCAATAAAGAGTGTGCTAATTCAGCTCCAGCATAAATGTTAAAGGTGCTGTGTTTTAGCAATTTCATGTAGACTGAATAATAAAACAGCAAACATGCAGTAAATTTTGGATACTTATAATTAGATTTTCAACAGAAGAGATGTTAAGCTCAGTATGTAAACGGCATTATTCAAAAGCTTGTCTTGTAAAAGAAAATTGCTGTTTGACAATTCTATAGAATATTCAAGAAAGGTAATTATACTGCGCGGGCTGTTAAAGACGCAGGTGTTGAATAAAGTCACTGCTTCAGCTTTTACAGAAAACTATACAACATGAAGAGAAAGGAGACAATGACAGTAGTATGGTTCCTAATGTGAAATATTCACCTCTCCAACTGGAGTTCATATTATACAACTTCCTTTATAGATATACCAAAATTAAGGACCAATGCCCCCCCCCGCCCCCGCCCCCCCCCCCCCCGTCCTCCTATACTAGGTTAGGTTATTGGAGCTCTTCACATTGTCTTGCAAAAAAATAAAAATTAAATTAAAATAAATAAACATATACAAGGCCCCGATATAAAAATTCACCCAGGCAAAGTCTATTTCCACAACTGAAATGGAAATGGCAAGAAACTGGAGTGCCTCATTTTTTAATGAAAGGCCACATAATTAATCTGGAAAACAAAAGTGATTGACTAGCACCAGTGTGAAAGAAATGTACTGACTGACCCCCAGCGACTACACAAGTGCTCTGTGTCACTGTTGATCCACAGCTAACTGCTTGCTGAATTGCTTGTCCTTTGATACAATACACCGCTCAGAGAAGCAGTCTAAAAATAAGTTCATTATTAGAGTTACACTTTTAATTAAGATGTTAGAACAATCAACAGCATGAGTGAAACCAAAAGAGATGACATTTGGAAATATCAAACCTCGTTAAGGGCTGCATTGCTATTTACCATTCCTTATTTTCAAATGACAAATGAAACATTCAGCTGTTACATAAAGGATGCCTTTCGTCCACTTCTGAGAACGAGGCTCACATACGGACTTGCATGCAGTGACACTTGCTATGCTTCACATCAAAACGCCCCATGCCAGGGGCACCAAACACAAGCCAAATCCCAGAGCCTACATTTTGTAGGCTGGGCACCCAGGAGGTGCCACAACCCTGCAGAGTCCACAGGCATCAGGCAACTAATAAAAACTAATTTCTTACAGATCTCAGGGCCAGGCTGAGAGTAGCTATGTTGTGTACCTATGATGTATGGCATTGCAAGGGGTGTTGCAAGGGTCTGAAAAGCCTCCTACTTTCTTGACATCCAGATTATCTCTATGGACCAGGTCTGAGCAGGTGAAGGTACCACGTTCTAATGGCTGCAGCATTCCCATATGAAGCAAGTCCTCGATATGCTCAAACTCATTACCTGCAGCAAAAAAATTGCCTTAAAAGCCAGTTCATAGTCAAAGTTATTTTCTGTACACTTTGTGGGGATAAGGATGCAAAAGTCAACAGTAAGGAAAAATAAAATAAAATAAAATAAAATAAAATAAAATAAAATAAAATAAAATAAAGGGGGTGGAAGGGCAAAACCAAACCAAAACAAGCATTCTTGTTTGGGCTGGGAAAGGGAGAGCAAAAATTGGATTACAGTGGCTTAGAGAAGAAAGAGGCACCAACATAATTAAGGACATGTGGAGCTCCTTCTACAGACATTCTGTGAGTGTCCAAAAAGGACTTCTGGGACTCACAAGAATATAAGTGCCTATATCATTCTTACGTTGCATTTGAACCACCACCTTAAGATCTTTTTTCTGGAGCAGGCTTAAGTGTTTGGGACACTGTCTGCTCATTTTTCCCAGTTCTGCTATTACCAAAAAAATTAATGAATTAACAAGGATCATGCATTTAAGTGAAGAAATCTGGGGAAAAAGACAGAATCTATGCTACTGGTAACAGGCACTAAATTTCATTATTTTCTCATGTAAGAGTTAAATGGAATCATGTTTAGGTTAAGGATAGCTTCCCTTTATGCAATGAATGGAACTCAACTAAAGGACTTGCTCTGGCATCCTTCAAAGCTAGAAAAAGAAACCTATAACTCAAACTCAAAATTCTGCAAATGGTCTGTCTGCTGGAAAAGTCCATGGCATGATAAAAAAAGTTTTATTTTGCTAAGATTCCCATTATTTCCTAATGATAAAATCCATCAGAAGATATAATTAGGTGGGTCTGGGGCCTCCCTTTCCTATCAAGAAACTTCTTAAATCAAAAGTAGTAGGCTGAACTTAATGGTCACCATTATTAGACAGGGCTCTATTATGCAGCTGACATTGCAGAACACAGAGACGAAGGGATAGTTTCAGCTACATGCAAGAAGTGTAACATAACATGGCCTGCAGAGACTCTATAAAATAGGAAAAAGATGTTCCTTGTCCCAGCAACACTTACTTATTTGTACCCCTACATTTCCTTTGAAATCAACTGGCATTCCAGCACCTTAATACCACTGATGACACTTCATATAGAGTCTTAATAAGTCCAGACACAGCTTGTAAATGCAGAATCAAAGGTTTATTTAAAGGGAAAATTAAGGAAGCTTCTTGGTATTAGGGAACAAGACCCAAATTATTCCAGGAATTTATGTTCTGGATACAAGAGAGAGATTTTTCCAGTCATAAAATCAAAAGGCAAAAATATGGAAGAAAGAGAAAATGGATGTAGACAGTGGAAGGATTAGCAATACAGAGGACAGTGGAGCAACGAATGCTAGAGAAGAAATGTATTTAGCACTGATATTGATAAGTAGCAGGCAGTGGAAACCCTACTGGAGAGAAGTATCTTCACAAGCTTTTGGAGATGGGAAGAAGAGGATTCAACTACTGGGTCACTGGTCATATTTGAAGTATGATACTTCTTCCTTGTTCTCCCTGATTTGTTTTTTTGTTTGTTTGTTTGCTTTTTTACCAAGTAGTAGACTATCCTGCTTTAAAAAAAATAAAAAATAAAAACAAACAAACAAACAAAACCACATTATTTAAGCTTATTATATAACGGCATATACATATTTCAGACTTTCTAGTCCTTTCTTATACCTAAGAACATTCAATTATCCAACATCTTTCCCTGTACCTGCAAAGGTAAGACAACTTAGACATTCAGACTACAAATGTCATGGTCCTGTTTCCACGGAGATTCTCCATTTGGAGTACAAATGGACCAGTACTAGGGCAGCAGTGAAAACAGGCCAGATGCTCATAGCACTGGCTCTACAGTGTGTTACACACCCTACAGTGTCTTGTACAGGTAACTTGAAGTGAGAAAGATGGTGGAGTTTAGAAGAGCTCTTGTGCTTATAGCCCTACCTTGTTAAGCTGGAGAATTCTAGGTGCAAATAAGAGTGGAAAGAAGGATGAGACATAACCTCCAGCCATCAATATAGGTGTTCGGTTTTGGAAGAAAAAAGCAGTCCTGGCAGCAAAGAGGAGCAGAATGCAAGGACAGCTGGCAGCACAGAAGACAGAGGCAGGACCTGGCTGTTTTTATCCTGCCTCACTTTCCCAGAAAAGTCTTTCAGGACTCCCAACAAATCAGATCCAGAAAATGTGTGCTCTATTATCATGGATATCTGGGAGCAGGAGCTGCATGTGGCCTAAGGAGGCCAGAAAACCAGACAGAATTACTTAGCTGCCATGAAAATGGTCCTTGATTTCAGTCCAAACCCATCAGGAAGGGAAAGCAAAACTTGCTGTTTGTCCCTCTTCCCGTGCTTTTCTTTTCTCACAGAAACTGCTTAGCCAAAGAGTTAATTTCACACTTAGTAAGAAGATGTCTTTTGTCAACTACTGAGTGTCTGTTCCAGAAAGGGAAACAATGTGGTTTGGAAGCTGTTAATTCCTCTTACAGAGCCATAAAATGGAAATGCACAGATTTTTTTAAAGACAAGTACCTGTGATTTAGCATAAGTAGATAATAGAACAAGTAAAGATAACAGCAATGTCAAGAGTGAAATTACAGAGGTAACACAACGAGGACAGAGCAAGAACATCTCTTGGAAATACATTTATTTTTATCCTTGTTTTGATATGTCACAGATGTGAATTTGTGTTTGCAATCATTTATGTTATCAAGCTATGTCAGTATTCTTTCTGTACTTGGTTTAACTAATAAGCCTCCCATGATGTTTTCTAGGGGAAGCAATGTTGGGTGCCTAAGTGAAGGCAAGAGAGCAGATAAGTGCTGGAAAAAAAAAAAAAAAAAAAAAAAAAAAAAAAAAAAAAA
>CM021766.1:32660557-32670558 GCA_011076525.1 Nettapus auritus | reverse complement strand
AAAATGCATTTTAAGGAGAACAGTGCATCTGATGTTTCTTTGTCATCCATGTCATAGAAGAGAGAAAAACGTGAAACACTTTTCCCAGTCATGGAAACCACATTACAAATGAGCATTCTGACAGCAAGTGATAATGTATGGAAAAGGGACAAGACAGCAAGGAAAAGGCATGAACAAATATTACCTCCCAAGTCCCTTTCCTTCATAACATAATTACACGCCATTTAATTAGTGTGCTTTACCAAGGAGGTTGTTCTCCCCCTTGTTTGTTTCCTTCTTCTTTTGTTGCTGTTGTTTGTTAGCAACCTTCCACTTTTATTTCAGACTGACAGCAAAACTACCTGAAAAAACAGCCAGGCTTTCAAATGTTGGTGATTCCCACAAGAGATGCGAAAATACCTGTGGTTGCTATTTTGGCATATATGAAGTGAATGTTCAACACTTGCATTATAAAGTGTGGCTACAATTCATTTTAACAATGATATATCAAAAGCGTATCTCAAAACATTATGAGAAGGCAATTGATTTAAATATGTAAGATTCTTAATACCAATGATTTACAGAGAAACATTTTTTCTCTTTTGGTACCTTTATTTGAATGATGAATGCCAGATGAAATCTGCTTCAGCAAATGAATTCAACTGCTCCCCAGTATGTGTCTAAAACTAAGACAACTACTTCAAGAAAAAACTGCAGTTAGGGAAAGGATATTATAATGATTTCATATAGCCACTAAACCAAGATAGTCACAATAGTAGTCACTACTAAAAACATCCCACCCTGTAACAAACATTGCTTTAGAATTCACAAAATCAAATCATCTGCTGCTGTTTCCAACATTCTAGTAGAAAGGGAGATTCATGATACAGTAAAAACATGTATATTGCTATATGTTGATTTATTGCCACTATTCATATCCAAAAGGATATGGATGCCAGCTATACTATGGCTATATCACTGTACAGCAGTTCTGAGGTTTCTCGGGTGGGAAGCACTTGCAGTACACAGGCTGTAAAACATGTTCTCATTAATACTTCTCAGTATGCACAACCATAAAGAACATCAATCTAGTTACTTTTTCAGATCAATCCTGCCCCCCACTGAAGTCAATGGAAACTAACCTGTTGGTTTCAATAGCACCCAGCCCTTTATAAATTTGCAGACATTCTTATGTAAGAAACATGAATTCATTGTAAGAAAGAATGAATTACTGCTCAGAAAAAAGCAGCAAGCTCTTACAGCTATGTGCTGAGCATTATGAAATGTTGTGATTGGTATACCAACTACTTGCTTCCACTAGTGTTCACAGAAAAGCTGTGGACAAATTCCACAGCTTTGAAAATTTGTTCCAAGATGCTTAATAAGTATAAAATGAGATTTAGAAATTTTAGATTCTCCAATACAGGAACAAGATAGGTAATGAATACTGTCAAAAACTGCACAAAACATTTTTACGCAGATTTCTCATTGTAATCATAAACCTCATAGATCAATATTACAGACTTGGCTGAATTAACCATGTCAAAGTTCAAATTTTCCTGAGCCCTTTTTAAAACATGTAAATCTCAAATGTTCCTATTTCCCCTTTAGCTTTTGCCAGTGGGGCCAACACACCAGTTCTAAAGCATCTGAATATTCACTTCATATTGTTCTTTGGCTGCCTGTTCCACCAGCAGTTCACAGGAAATTTCAAGACATCTTCCGTCTCAGCTGCCTATGCTACACATTTTTTGACAGAAAACTAAACAGTGTTAACCAAAATCTCATAAAGAAATGTGTAACCTTCTATCATGAATGATTTGTTATCTATAAAAAATAGTTCAAAATAAAGAGTGATTCCCATCTAAATATTGTTGTTTAGACCACCAAGACATGGTTACACTCATCAAGATCCCAAACTTTAAGTAACCATAGATACTATTGCACATTAGGTCTCTTAAGTGATTATCCCTTTATGAACATATCCACGCTGATGTGCTGTGTGTAACTAACCTACTTTTCTATTGTTTAAACTAGCTTGATTCAATCTGATTTAAAGTCTGTTGTTTCCATGGAATGCATGGAAGTCTGACTAAGCAAAAGTTCAAGGGATTCATAAAGAAATCCTTGCTATAGCTCTAAAAACATATTTTCTCTGCATTTAAGGAAGTTCTTAACTCTGTCATAACCCCTTACTATACTCAGAAGAAATCTAAACTGTTAAGTCTCTTGGAGCAGTCCTACACTCCTATCACCCTACTTTTTAAAATAAGAATTTCAGCATTAATTCTTTGATCAGTTACTGCTTATTTTGCTTAGTCACATGAAGAAAGAACAAGACAAGAAACATGTTCATTCACTAAAAAAAGTGGCAACACTAACATGAATAAGAAAGCTAGCAGAATTATCACTTTAGCAGGCTTTTAATTTAAATAAAGTGAATTTTGTTTCTTTTTCTAATAAAAGTGTGGTATTTATAATTATTTTTTTTCTACATACCAGTCCACAGATGTTTCTTCTGTATATGCACTAAACATAGAGATCTTAAATTAGAATCACTCCTTTCTACTAAAACAATCTAACAAAAAAATACATGCTCAATCCTTCAATTACATACAGGCACAATTTAAAAACCTTTAATACTTGCGAGGGACTAGGAATGTTACCCTCTGAATCTGCTGAGGGTAAATGAAATCGCAGAGGTTCAAGTGTCTGACTGTTTAAGTGCACACATAGCAGAAGCTATGGAGAACAGGCAGAGGATCTGCTGTAAATGTAATACAATCTGGGATACATGTACTGTCATTTGCTATGTGCATTATATAAAAAGCTTTATATATTTACTATGTATTTCTATTATATATTATTACTAAATCCATTCCATCCACTCTACTATAGGTGCATTTTTCAAGGACAGTATAAAAATGTCTACTATGATACAGTTTATAAACTTGTTGCTATATTTCAGTCACATTCAAAATGTGTTTGAAAAATACACTTGTTCAATAACACCCAGAGCAATTCTATTTTGATGGAGATTTTCTGACTTGACTCCCAAATTCAGCTGATCTAGATATGTGGCTAGGCAGCGTAACCACTATGAAATCCCCTCCTATCACAAATGCTTATTGCCTTTGCAAATAGCTGCCTGTCAGAGGGGTTTACAGATTTGTAATTCAGCCAACAATCAGATCAGTGTTTATCTAACCTAGAGGCGATTCTGTATCTGGGGATACCCTCTGCATTTAGTTTGCCATAATTTTCCTACTAATGTGGAATGTTATTGTCTGAAGGAAGTTTACAGCTTTTTCTCTTAAAAAAAAAAAAAGATTATCTTGATGGGTGGCTTGGGTGATGCTACAGAAGACTGTATATCCTGTCTCTGCCCTGAAGGCTTTTTAGCTTTGACCTCACCTTTGCCTGCTTATCTCAGGGATATCAATGCCATTGTTGCTGGAGTCAGAACTTTCCAGGAACTTGGGGATGAGGCCGTGCAACTCAAGTCCAAATTAGACAGTTGGTTCTCTGCCTCCTGATACACAAGGACAGTAAAAACCAACAGGTTAGCCTAAATACTGTAAAAGATGTTTTAACAGTGGATACCATTGAAGCTTTTTTCATACCTTAGATGTTACTGGAAGGTAGCCTTGTGGCAAAAACTGTAGATCTGCAGCAAAGCTTGACCTCCTCTGGAGCACTACCTTCTGTAGTGAGCTATTCTCAAAGTATAAGTTTAGCATGTAATAAGAAAAAAAGATGCATCAGATGACTTACAAGCCTTTTCAAAGACAAACAACTCTGAAGCACATCCATTTCAGAGTTTAGCTCAACATACTCAATTCTAGATATATACATATTGCAACTTTTAAAAGCTTTTATGAACTTCTGTAAAAATTCAAAATTTGGTGAAAACTTGAAAATATCTGAACTGGTAATTTTCAGATAAAACGTTTTGATGAAAATATCATATCTGCTTGATGAAACCACCAAATCCACTTCCTTAGCTCAGGTAAAGCCTGCTCAACTAGGAAACAGACGGGCCAAGATTTCATCTCATCAATGACCTCCCCATGAAAATTAATTAATTGGCATGTGCTGTGCTTTGTTAAGGAATGCGAATAAGATACTTCATGAATATGAATTAAATTCTTGTTAAAGTTAAAAGGTCTTCTATTTGAACTACCTCTGCTTGTTTTCTCAATCAAGTCACCCTAGAGGTATATAATGAAGTTGTAAGTAAATAGCATATTTAGTTACTAGGAACAGTTGGGAAAAAAATAAATAAATAAATAAATAAATAAAATAGCTTTTTCTTTCCAAAAATTATTTACATGCCATACTTTATGATTAATAGACACATCATTTGAATGTACAGAGACAGAAAGGTCAAGTTCATCTTAAAGTTGAAGCAGAAACAGAAATATAAAATGAAGCCGTACTTATGTTTAGAAGTTAATTCTCTACAGGATATATACGCATAGAAGGGACAATGGCTGCTTAGTTACAAAAATGTTTACATTTCTGTGTAAGGGGGTCAAAACCCATAATATTTACTCTTGTGATTTGCCTATATTCACTTTAGCAGTCCTATGTACTTCAGTGTGACTGCCTATGCATGAGAAGGTTGTAGGACTAAACTGACCAGTTAGAAGCTATTTTTAAAGAACAGCCACCTAAGTCCCTGCATCCACCCTCACAAGTGCAGATAAAGGAAAATCAACCTACAATGGAGTTATACCCACAGCAGCACTGAACGACTGTTTGAAGATTGCAAAAGCCAGTTCTAGTGATTGCTCCATGGCTCCAGTGTGTGTGGTAAAGTGTTCAAGAGGAATGTCAGAAAAGTCTTAGTAGACAAAAAAGAAATGGAGAAAAAGAGCAGAAGTAAATTAATCTTCCTGAAGTATATTACATAAGGGGAAATGCTTGGTAGTCGTTATTTGCTGTAACAACTCAAGACAAATGAGCAGTCGGTGTGTTAGTTCTGATGAAGGACATGCATGAAAGACAATGGCTTTCCATTTTTAAGTTAATCAGTACCCGAGTGATGTATTTCTGAAAAATAATAAAATGGATTAATCAGGGTCTTGGGGAAAGAAGAGGGCAGACATTTTATTTCCACCACGTGTGGATGAAATATACATAACATAATAAAGGGCTGCTGTCGACTATCTGCAGGAAGAGCACCTGGAAGATTAAAGCTGTGGACATAACATTAACAAAGTACAGACCACACTGAATTAATGAGCGCTGGAGATAGACATTCAGTGGAGTCTTAATTTATTTTCCTTTTCTAGCTCATCCTTTAAGAAAATGACAGTGTCTTCTTATCGATTTTACACTCAGAGATCAATCAGAATTGCCCTGACTCAGACAAAATTTACAGCACTCCCTGACAGTGCCTCGAGCATCTGGGCCTAAACAGACATTACAAGGAAGCAATATATCATGTTTGTATGTAGAGCTTGACATGCTTAAAAATAAGCTAATCTGTAGTGGAATTTCCTTCTTTTTGACAAGTTGCTCTGCCCAGCTCTTCGGCCCCTTGTTATGAATTTCTCTCCCAGCTCTACTATTAATTATAACATGCACATAGGATTCATGTATTTAGACCCTGAGGGAGGTCATCTGCTCTGCAGTTTTAGATAAAATATAAACTATCAGATCACTCCTACTTAAACAATGTGAAATGTCACTCTGATGCACTCCATAAAAAAACCTAGAGGTGTTCCGTCAAGAGCTATGATCAATTCTGACAACCCAACAATATCAGAGCTAAATGATGGGCCTGTACATTCCCAAACAGCCCTCCATGGAAATTGCTGTATCCGGAAGCTCTTTTGTGCAAGTAACTAGCTGTATTAAATGCAATAATTATCAAAAAGACACGAGCTGCGATGCTTAGGCACTTGTTGGCTAAGCTAAGTTGTTTCTACATTACTATTTATCTTGTACCTGGGTATTGCCTCCTCCAAAATAACTTCTTAGAACAAAGGAGGAAGACAGGTCTCTTCTGTGTTATAGACCTAAAGTCCCTTGTGGGCTCAAAGGAGAGACCTGTTTTACAAAATATTTGCTGTATTTAACTTAAAGGATAAAAATCAAGACCAGAATCCAGAAAGAATTTGCATACATCTGAGAAAGATTGAAAATGATCGGGTTTTCATAAATTCAATCAAGTCATCTCCTTCAGGCAGTGGTTCATTGGTCACTTCAGCACCTACAGAAAGCATCAGGGCACCAGGAGCTAAAATCAGTTGGAACTTCTCAAAATACAGCATATTTTTGTTTGTTTGTTTGTTTCATTTTTGATCATCTGATAAAATACTGGGAGAGGAGGGATGTTCAAGCCCTTTAGACATAAAATGTTTTCTACATAATTCAGGATCCTCTGTTCTCTTCTATAACTACTTTTATTACATTCCTACTTCATTAAGGGTCCTGTACACATTTCACTGCACTGAAAATTAATAATCAAAAATACAAGGTCTTCTTATTTGTGCTAGCAGAACAGAGACATTGTCAAAGGTTTGCAAATGCACATAGCAGCAGGGGATTCGCTTGTTTTCCCTTGACCTAAATCCTCATGGTAGTGGAACTGAAAACGTACAGATTTTGGACTTATCTTGAATCAAAGATGAATAAACAAAACTGATACCAAATGAGCAGATAGATACAAAAATAACTCACTTTCAATCCAAACTCTGAAACACAGAAATAAGACAACATGCTGTAAAACAAATGTTGCATGGTTTATTTATGACACCTTGGTATGATTTGCCCTCAAGTAATATGACAGTAAATTACTGTGGTTTCAAAAACCAGTATGATGACTACTGATTTATTTTTTTTTTCTCCTTTCCTTTCATTTGTGATTGTCTGACACAGTATGACCAACCCTGAAGAAATTAGAAAGATCTTCCATGAGGGATATTGCACTTATTTTGCCTGAAGGTATCTTTTCCTCCCGGTACCGTCTCTGCCTTTTTTTAGCCTCTTAGTTCTCCTTTCTTTAGGGATAATCTCATGCTACCTGAGCACCTGGCTGCTCTCTGTGTAAGCCTGAAAAGATTTCACCAATATCCCAAAATGAAGATAGGGACAAATTCTAAATTCAATCAATGTTATTTCATTTTTTGATATGCAGACACCAACATAGACATTTACCACAATCAGCAGATTACCTTATACAAAAGGATAATGAACTGACTTGGTATCGCAAGAGCTCTGTCTAAAGTCAAGAACACAGTTTTTAACACATTAAATAATTATTGGATACCTCTGCCAACAAACCCTTGTTTTAGGTTAAGCATTTCAAATACTCAATTACAATTACACTTAATCTTATTGTTTTTAATATCTCTTTTTATTGAGTTTAACAAGCTGGCATAATTTTCCAAAGTAAAAAGCTTTCTACTGTCACATTTAAAGAAACATTAATGAAAAAGCATCAGATACGTTATGCAACTTGGTAAAGAATAAACTATAGGTTGTTATGTTACCTTCTGAAACTTTTTAGTCAGTAATACATCTCACTACTTTTTAAACTGATGGTGCCTAAGGAATTAAAAAGATCTAATAAAATTACATGTATTGCCTTAAATATTTCATAAAGGGTAGACTGTTAATTATTATATTAATTATATTGTTAATTATTATATATTCCCTGAAGGAAATAATAGTTATTACTACAGTTTGTAAAATACACAATGGAAATATTTACTTTTCAATGTACATAAAATATCTGTGCCAGAATCTCTTGCTCTAGTGAAAGAAGAAATAGATTATATCTCTTCATACACAGGTAGGACCGTGTGTCTTCCTACTAGTCACACAAGGAATAACAAGTGGCATTCTTGTTGGCATCATTTCTTGGGCGTTCTACTATGCAATCAACTGTCATTTCAGTTTACAGTTCAAATGCTACAACAGACCTTAGGTGAAGGGAATGAAACTCAACTTTTCTTTACTACCCCAGTGGATTTCACCAGCCACGTGCACAAAATCAATACTACTGGCTGAGTGGCAACACACACAGCATCACACACTTCCTATTTCCTTCAACATCTTCATACACCTGAACTGTAGAACACATCATACAAGATACCTGCATCACATCAAGCAAAGCAAAAATATGGACAGCTCTGAACCCTTGCTGATCCTGAAGAAAGCTCAGCATCCCACAAGCACAAGGCCAGAGACACAGGCACTGGTGTATGTTGCCTTGAATTTTGCTGCACTTTCAAGAAAAGCCATCACTCTTACATTTAAGACATTGCTGCACACGTTCAGTTCCACTGTGTGTGATAGTGTTAACTACTAATGACAGACATAATGGAGATAAATCATTGGAGCCCGTGTAAGTAACGACTATTTAAATAACATTGGTCTGTAAGACATAAAAAGTAATCATCCATATAATATCCTCCCCCAGCAAAATGAAGTACATTCTGTGGTAGTTTCCTTCCTCTCCCCAGACACAAAAGGGGAGAAACTTTTGAGTTTCCAAATTTCAACAAAATTAAGGTTTTCAACTGGTCTAAAGCATACCATTAAAAGCAAGTTAACTGTGATAACACTCCACATTTCTGTACGTGCAGGAGGTTAGTCACCTTTCTGGGACTTTGTTTCTAATCCCACAGAGGACTTTTGAGTGTCCAGAAATTGGCACATTGAAAGAATGAAAGTAGAGAACTGCAGGGAGAAGCACGTCGTACCCTACAGCACCTGCTCAGCATAGGAAGAAAGACTTCAAATCATCAGTCTCCCAGACCCAGAATCTAACCATCAGTGCTGCTGAGATTACTAATTACATCACATAGGTTTGCATCAGAATTCCCACTGAACTCCAGGAACTCTTGTTTCTTAACCAGTGTCTTTCAGGAGTAAAGGAACATGTACAGTTCCTTAGCAATTCAAAAGGCAGGACAATTATCCAAAGGAAATTACACTGTGTTTAAAAAATGGCTTTATACTTTAGTCTGCTGACCTCCTATAATCTCTTTGCTGAAATGTAGTATAATTGATCAAGCTATATTTAGTGTAAATTCATTGAAATGATGAATCTCATTTTCCAGGAGCCTGAGGGCACATGTAGGCAAAGCTACAATCAATCTATAAAACCACAATACAGCTACACAAAGAAATTTAAAAGTGTATTACTGGATTCACCAGTAATTAGAAAGCTCTATGAAAAGGTATTGAACATCCTAAAAGCCCTTAGCTTTCCCTTACAAAGAGGGATGTTGCAAGTAGGTTAGGAAAGTAAAATCACTACATATAAACACTTATTATTTTCAGTGTCAATGTCTGATAATGGTAGGAATAGGCTAAATTCCTGAAGAAATTTGGAGGGGAATGTATCGTATCAGAGTGATCTGTTCTGGCATAAACCTGCTCCTCTGAAATCATGAGCAACCATGAAGTTGCCTAGTGACCTTTTGATGGCTGCAACCAAAATATGTTTGTGAATAGTTTACAAACTTGTGAAAAACACAGGCTGAATCCATGTGATGACTCCAGGTTTCTGCTAAAGCTGAATTATAAAACAATAATAACAAAATTCCAGGAATTTCAGAAACCCAGTGCTTTGTAAACCTGCCCACCTCACAGCCATGTTCTGTTTTATGCACAGAACTGAAAGAACCAGAAATGCCAGAATCTGAAGCACAGAAAATATCTTTTCCAAAATACCACCAAGGGCCAATATACGTATCCTGGTTGGTATGGGTCTTAATCCTGTGGTAGAGCTTCTTCTGAACTGAGCACCTCTGGCTGTTCTATTGCAATTTGATTTGTACCAAGGATACGTTTCCTCCTCAATCAGAGAAGAGGTGTAAAGGCATCCAGTTATGATGAAAGCACCCCAGGTCCATGCTATGAAATACATAATTGTAAATGAGTTAGGTGTAACCACCCAACTTGGGCTAAAATGCACATAAAAGTATGCAAATCCTAAAAAACAGATAGTAGGATAAAAAAAAAAAATCAGCTTTTTTTTTTTTTTTTTTTTTTTTTTTTTT
>CM021766.1:32643379-32657652 GCA_011076525.1 Nettapus auritus | reverse complement strand
CTCTCCTCTCCTCTCCTCTCCTCTCCTCTCCTCTCCTCTCCTCTCCTGTCCTCTCCTCTCCTCTCCTCTCCTCTCCTCTCCACTCCACTCCACTCCACTCCACTCCACTCCACTCCACTCCACTCCACTCCTCTCCACTCCTTTCCTCTCCTTTCCTCTGTGTTACTGCCATTACATTTATAGCACTGAAGTCAACATTGTAGCCAGTGCAACAACTAAGCCTTAAAGAGTATTATTCAACAAAGAACGAATTACTGCCGGAGAACTGTGGACAAGATTTACAGAGTAATTCCTTGTTTCTGTTCATCCACTTTGTCTGGAATTTTCCACTTTAAAATATGAAGAAAGAGAACAGATATGAACATTTTGTGCCAAGGAAGTTCTTCTCTCCCACAGATGGTGTTTCACTGTCAATGAGAAGTTTCTGTAGCCAACTGCAAACTCCTTGAATTTTCTCTCATTCCTTGTGTTCACAAGGTAACTCTTAATACATTTCAGCTCACTTTGTATTATAATCTAAGGCTGACTTCAGATTCCTCTCTGTCCTTAACACCCTGAATCAGCCTATCGAAATCTTGCCAATAGTTCTCTTATTTTGATACTTTACATTGCCCCATCCCAAACCCATGGCCTCTCTTTGCAGCTAGGCTTTCTTCACTGCAGCAAATTAAAACTCCCTTCCTCACCTTTCAGCTCCTTCAATGCCCACTTTCTTTGGCTGGCGATTCACTTTAGTACATCAGTAATACCAGGTTTGATCTTCCACTTATTGACTGATACCAACATCCCCATGTTGTTTTCTGAAGAATGAAACACGATTCTGAGATGATGCCATCATTCATCACAGCACTCAGAGATGACTGTAAGAAACTCACAGAATAATTTGAAAGGCAACAGGCTATACTTGACAATGTGTTTATACTATTAACATAAATATGAGAAGAGAAGATGTTAAAAGGCTCTCTTCCTCAATTCTTCTTTCTCTGTCACTTCCCTCATATAATTATTTTCTGATACAGAAATTATTAAATTTGATATTGGGATATTTTTTTGTTGTTGTTCTATTTCTTCCTTCTACAAAGACTAGGATATGGACAGATTCCTCTCTTCTTGCCCCCAGAAGTTTATCATATATCTTTTGTCTTCTAAACAGAAGTTATTTAGGGCTGGGTCACTCTCTGTGTGTGCACGTGTTCACACATGCGTGCTTATACATACAACTTATACATTAAGATCCCTAGTATTTTATGCATTCTTCCATGGTATAGAATGGGAACTCTAATGTGTAAATGATTCAATATGCAAATCTGTGAAGGAAAAACAAATTTGAAGACCTGCCATTGTCTAAAATTGAGAAAATAAGGATTTTATACTGTTTTCAGACAAAATTATGCTTCAATACAGTAGATTTCAATATTTGTCTTATACAAATTAAAAAAAAAAAAAAAAAAAAAGGAAAATACAATTGAGGAAGCACTCTGCTTTTCTTAAGAGTATGGCTGTAAATAAATCATTACATTGCATCAAAAGTACTAAAATCATCAGAAAGCTTGGGCAAGAGATCTTTTTTTTTTTTTTTTAATTGGCAGAAGAAAAGAGAGGACAAAGAGTAAAAGAAATCCTTTCAATTTTTTGTCATTACAATAGAATTCTTAACTGTAGGGGGTAGAATGATGCATCCATTTGCACTTACAGTACCATATTAGGGAATGACTAAATTACTTGTAGAGCCCTTTCTGTGTCACCACTTATGAGTAATGATATAATTTCCTAAATCACATAAATAAATACACAAACTAAACTCTTGGAATCTTGTATTTTTATTTATTTATTTTGTATCCTGCAATATAAAAATAAATGAGAATGGTCATTTTCATAGAATTCATTTTTATTTTCTGTACAGGAACACATTCAAATATTTGCATCCTATTATTGCTGAAACCAAAATAGATAATATGCAGCTTGTGAATTATATTTTTCTTTCACTGTGTCTGTATTTAGAAGACAAATAGATGGCATCCCTGTTCTAGTGCAAGGAAAGGTTTACATTTACCCTTATTTATACTACTCAGAGTATTTCAAAATATTTTATGACTAAACGTCAGGAAAAGATAAGAGTCTTTAAAAATACATTTTGTAAATGTATAGTGACTTGAATTTTCATAGCAGCTGAAATTTTGTATATTTCTGTGTCTTAAAAAGGAATCTCGTATTATTAGTGAAGATAATGTATATGTCAAAAAAGAGGCATCAAAAGCACTTCCTGTGCACTTGACAGGGTGACAAAATATTTCTCCTATCCTTTCCTAATTGAGCTGCTGTACAAAGGGAGACATTATGATAATATTAATAATAGTTACATGGATATTTGTAGGTACTGTGTAACCCTTCAGTCCATTTTCCCAGACAATGGTGACTACAAAGAGGCTTCAAAATAGAACATCACACAATATGAATGCCACTTTTTTCTATCTTACATTTTAAAAACATCATTGAAATCAGAAAGTTCATTTACAAAGGACTGGCAGTTGCAATCACAGCAATAATGTAGTGCTGAGAAAAAAAGGGTAATTGGTTTGGTAAAGATCGCTTTCCATTACACCATAAAGCACTACACAATAGGAAAGGTCGCCAATTAAGCAATCATGAATACCAAGTACTGAAGCTGATGAAAATAGGGCAGTGGTTTAAATAGATTTGCAAGCAATTTACCTTTTCACAATGTTGGCAATCTGATGCAATTTGCTTGCAATTTTGTCTGCTTTCAGTAGCACTCGAAGCTGACACTACACAGACCAAATGGCAAAGAGGCCTGCATAGAAAATGTAAAACTATCTTGGCTGCATCAGGGAACCAGAATGGTGGTTCATCAGGAAAATTACAACAATTAACATAAGTGCTGCAAAAATCAACACTTTAAATGTCACACTCACTAGTCTGTCCAAAGACTGTAAAAGTACCATCTCCATCGCTGGACTAACAGTAAATATGAAGCAATCACCAACAAGCCTTGAGGCTGATGGCTTTACAATTGATGTGACATTCTCTGAGTGATAAAATAGCCTCTCATTTTACAAAAGTAAGTATTTTTCTTTTTTAGATTTAACCTGGATTATGTCAACCTAAAACTTATATTTATTTTTTTTCAACTCTTCCTCCAGCAAATCTGTTTTGCACTTGACTATGCTCTTTACTTGTTTTCATGTTCTAAAAAACTTTAATGATTAAGGGAATTTAAGCCAAACTGATAAAACTCAAATATTGATCCTTTATTTTTCCATATAAATTATACCCAAGATTTATACCAAAATGTGTTAGATTCATGAGATGATGCACTGGTGTCTAGGGCTTAGTTTACAGTCTTGAGAAGGGAGCCTCAAAAAGTAACTGTAGTTCCCATATACCTTGGGTATTCAATCGGAACGTAGGATGCCTTTACGCATCTTTGGCAGTTTAAGCTGAGCAAATGTGAACGATGACTTTTGAAGTAATTGGTATCTCATGTTATGGCTCCCATGTTAAAGACAGACATAAATTTGTCAAATTATGAGGATGAATTGACTTATGGTGTATATTTAATGATTTGTTCTTTTTTAGTGAACTGCATAAGAGAATACAGCAGTGATGCCTTTTTCTGACATCACAGAGTAACAACTTTTTCTCTGACATCACATCCTGGAAATAACATACCTCCTTTGTATGATGTTTGACCCAACAACTTTAATAAGAGAAAAAGTGTCACTGATTCAGCCTATGTTTAGGTCAGTGGAAGTGCATGTAGGATACAGGCATTCTGAAAATTAGCTAGATTCAGAGAACCAGAACACTTATACCACTCTTTTTTTCCACATTACAATATATGCACTCTAACGGACGTAGAAACCAAGTGTTGTTAACTCCCAAAGCCATCTCTTTTACATCATGTATGCAGTCGGAAATGGTTGATCCAGTGAACTGGGCCATTGTTATTCATTTTACAAGACTGTTACATGTTGTGTAATGAGCTGCAACTGAGCAGATCCATAGTTACTGCATAGCTTATATTCATTTAAATGGCTGGTCTCGAACAGGATCAGCCAGTTGTTAAGGACTGGTAACCCTAGGGAACTGATAAGGAGGAAACATTTCTCCAAATCTTTAGTGGTATAACATATGATGGGAAAAGTGCTTAATAATTCCTTTTTTTTTTTTTTTTTTTTTTTTCCTTTTTTGTCTCTAACAAAAGGAAGAAAAGTTCTGAATGTCATTAGCTGCTTCGTTAAATATGACATAAGGGCAAATATTAGATAATCAACATGAGAGACACCTACTTTTCCTATGATGTGTTTGAAATGTCCCACCAGACATTTGCTATATTTTGACTAAAATTTGACTAAAATTTTTACCAAAATAAATTAAGTATTGCAGTTAAAATTGCATACAACTCCACTGATTTCCATAGAACAATGTTGTAGATAAGGACAACAGAGAAAATATGAATCTAAACCACTCATGGGGTTCTGCTGCTATTCCAAAAGCCTTTCAGCTAAACCTTGCTTTCACAGGCTTCCCACAATACCCATCCTTTATCAAAGGTTACATATACATATACAGTTCTAAATTAGCTTTAATTTCCGTCTGCTTTTATTTTGAAGCAAGGCTTCCCTCCATTCACTTTTGCTCCCAGTCTTTCCCTTTCCTATTTATTTGCTTTTTATGATATCCTCCTCTCCTGCCTTTCTGCCATCCATGTAATGTGGCACTGACATTATATTTGACAATCGATCTTAGCACTTTCCTTTTTTTCAGAATTTCCCATCCTTCATGTGCCTCATCATTCGACTTTCAAAAGCTTTGTGAATGTTCAACATGCCTCATTGCCAACTCTATAACATTAAGGGCAATGAAGTGCCACTTTCATCTAAGGGAACAGCACAGGGAAACCCAAATTGTAGTCAGTATCTGACCATAAATTGCACCTTGCCTAATCTTTCACCTGCTGCTTCACAATCCCTCTCTGGTTGGTACCAGTGCACACAAACATTAGCACATTTATTGCCTGCCTTTGTAATGTACATTTTGTTTATCAGTTGGATCATTTCTTTTTAATTACAGTGTGTTCTGTTCTAATGATCCAATAGGAAAGCAATACTGACCATGACAAACACACACATGTATCATACACAGCTGGCTAAAAGAAGCATTACTTTCCTTTAGCTCTACATTCAAAAGTTGAATAGCACTTTCAACCAACTTTAATTGCATCTCAGTTATGCATTGAAGCTTCTTATCATAATTGTTGGTATAGACTCCATTTCATGTGATAGTCAGTGTTCAGCAATAATTTACATTTCAGTGAGATGCCACTGCAGCAAAATTTGAAATAACACAGGAGTCAAATACTTGGAACCGATTTTAAGCTTCCACAAGTGACAAAGTGACTACAGAGTTCCTGCTGGGCTCCTGATAGTTATTGCAAGCTGGATGAAGAGTTAAAAATGGCAGAATTTATGGCTTTAATTTACTCATAATAGTTTTTCAAAATCAGACTGGCTAGTGCTTTTCAGAAGAAACCATTTCCTCAGAAGGGTGTGTATATTCAGTCTTCTTCTTATGTAAGCTGAGAATAGCAAAGAATAAGGGAGCCAGGAACAGTGAGCCTGAAGGCGGGCAAAGACAGCTCCATTGCACTAAGTGTGCCTGGTTTTCCAAAGGTTCCAGGGCTTCTCCTCAGCTTTGTGCTTAACAGTCACAGACTAGAATAAAGTGGAGCTGAATGGTACTGTGAGTGAAGGCTATGGCTATTCTCAGATTTATTTATTTATTTATTTATTTATTTATTTATTTATTTATTTATTTATTGAGCCCTCCACTCTTAAACAGTCATACTCTGGCTGGGATCCAGGAATAAACCAAGAAGAGAAGGAGAAGCAGAGCTTCTGCAGGAGCTCCTCAGCTGGGACTGGACTACCAGAAAACTTGGGAATCAAGTTGGAGGTGTCCACATTTATTCTTTTGTTGGAAACCTTCCCCCAGGTTACAAGAGAGAGGACGTGACATAATTTTGTCCCATAGAAGATGGTCAGTCAGAAATCATGAAATTCTAAATGTTCACCTTTCAGCTTCCTGCATGGGGCTACATAATAGAGGAGATAACTTAACTTGGAAAATAATTCCTTAAAAGAATTCTCATGGCATCAGTTGCTGCTCTACTAACAGTCCACAAATGCCAGTTTCTCGGTTTGGCTCCAGTCTTTACTGTTGGGAGATAGGGGGAAAGCCATCAATCAAAACACTGATTTACTTTCACTGAATAGGACTTAATTCTTTGTTAATGTTAAGTCTGTGTACCTTCTCTAATTGAGTTGCAACACTTTAGACCACCTGAGGAATTAATTTTTTGTGTTCATCTGATACCTCTATTGTAGGACTGCAGTATAAAATAAACTTAGTACACCCTTATTGAGTAATATTTCTGCCATTAATGACAACAAGATCTCTCTGACTGAATAAAACAAAGTAAGATATTAAAAAAAAAATGAAGCCCCCTCCCCAACATATTGAAAATAATTGGAACACCAACCTGAAGAATTTACATCTAACATGAAAATTTAAACATCTGTGTGTATATACACAGTATATGAAGTGTATTGCATGCATACTTGTTTCAGTTAAGAGATCCCAAGCTGTTTGTCTAGATTGAAAAAAGACTGTTGTCAATAGCAGAGAACCCTGTTTCCATGAGATTTCTTCAGTTTCTTGACATATTTCATACTCAACCCAGAAATACCCTTGTTAAAAACAAAACAAAACAAACAAAACAGCAACAACAAAAAAGACAAATTGGTCAGCCCAATATTGATTTTATTTCAGTCACCACAAAGTGGTAGCTTGTAGCTTTAGGAGAATAAGTCTTCAGACCTAGTGAGAGGATTAGGATTAGAAAAATATATAGACCTCTTAGCCTGACTGCTAGGACTGCTTTATGTCAGTTCACAAGTTTTGTGGGAATAAAAAAATGGCACAGATGGGACTATAACTGACCATAACCTGCTCTATTGTATTTCCAACAATCTCTAATTACAGCAACACACCAGAGGAAGAGATTTGAAAGGGCAGGTGATGGGATAGGAGAGAAACCTGTTTGACTTAAACAGCACAGGATCCCTCACCATCAGGGCTGATGTACATCAGCCTGACAGCTAATTAGGGTAGACATGAATTTTTCCAATGTAACAGATGTTCGCTAATCAGGCCAGATTTGGAGCCCTTGCGCCAGCAACATTTCATGCACAATTTAACTATCTAAAAGGAATAAACTACTTAATGCATTGTACTGGAGGCACAGCTGTTTCACAATCAGAAAATTTGCTGTCAAAGATGTTCTCTTTAAAACTGACATGTTTTTATATAACTCTGATGGGGTGTTTATAATGTATTAATAGTTGTCAGTAAGAGCTGCTGTCATCATCAAGAAGTAAAATATTTCTGAAGGTATATTAAAATGAACAGGCTCCTTTCTCTTTCCAAAATCTATTTAGATAATTTACTTTGAATATGGCTGTTTAATTCTAAATATACTTTAAACAAAAGACTTAACATGTATCTCTTAAATTACATGAATAATAAAATATACAGATCTAACTTCCAACTATGGAGTAAAGCTGAAAAATCTTATCACTGAGCTATAATGGAAATGTATTTTATTTGCAGGAAAAGCAGGTACACATAGTATACTGTGATAAAATTATGTGAATGGTCTCCCTTCTATTCATAAAAGATCAGTAGCAGGATTGAAAATTCAGATGAAATGTATCCACAGGTTACATAGATGTATATAGACCATTAATTAGGAGACCAAACAAAAAGTATGTGAGATTTTTATTCTTGCATCTGAATTTCATAAGGCAGATCCTGGAGTAAATGGGTGGATCTAACTCTCTTTACAGAAAACTGAGGCTCTTTTATTTTGTATCCAGAATTAAGATAAAATATCATCATTCTATTAACGCAATTTCCTTTTAAAGCTCTGGTCTTTGGTTGTTGTCTGTCGTTGTTTGTGTTTTTTTTGCTGTTTTGTTTTTGTTTCTATTTTACTATGAGAAAAAGAAAAAAAAAAAAAAAAAGAGTGATCTAGCACTTTATATACTGTTAGAAAAGTTTGAGAAAACACTGCATAACCTCTAAGTTGTAATAGTATGGGACAGAGAATAGAACTGGAAAGAAGAGTTGCAGAGTCCAAGACAAAAGCAACCTTAAGGAAAACAGCAGGTAGCAACTGCGCCATAATACTTACGGGCCTCCAGTGAAGAGGAAGAAGCTGAAGATTCAAGAACAATATTCAAGACCTTTCACAAAAACTCATCAGAGACAGAAATTAGGAGGAGTATTAAATTAATGATTCAAAATGAATGATGATAACTTAGATAGCTGTTAAGAAAGTTTTGAAAGGAAAGTAACTATTTTACTTTGCTCAAATAATAATAAGGAGCTTGAAAAAAATCACTTGAGAAATTCCATAATGTTTAAACACAGAGAAACTGCATAGCATGGTTACTGTGAGAATTTACTACTTCATACAGCCCTTATGTTTTTGTTTTTAGTGATATTTAAATACTTAGGAAAAAAAAAAATCAGAAATGAAGCAGAGAGGAAGAGTGACCTGAACCATAAAAATCTAGCTTAAATAACATAATGACGTACAATGAGAAATTTTAATAAAATCACTAAAGGATGTGAAATATTTGACAGTCGTTTACTGAGAGTACATTTTCCTGGGCTAATTGGATCTCCCTTAAAACAAAACAAAACAAGCAACAACAACAAAAATAGAAAGTCAGACAAGGTTTTAATCTTACAAGTACATGTTTAACTTTACTCGCATGAGGAATCCCCTCAACTTCAAGTAAACACACACATGTTTATATGATGGAGGTTTTGGCAGCAGGACACAAAGAATAAAGCCAACCTACAAGGATTTCATTAAAGCCTTGAAGCTCCATTTTACAGTCTTTGAGTTTAAAAACTGACTGGTATAATCTTGGAGAAGAACAGGATTTAGTGGGCTGAAAAGTGCCTACAAGGAAAAGACCATGTTTTGCACTGATGAGAGGTGTTCCAGGAGGTTTACTCAAGGGGAGATAATAGTTTTTCTCACTTAACATCTTCAGTAATAATCTGAAAGAAGCAATGAAAGTAATGATCTTAATGAATTCACTATCATAATGAGCTAACAATAGTAATTTAGGAGGAGCTGAAAGTACCAGTAAGAACAAAGACAAATAATACAAAGGCACCCTGAGAGATTAAAAGCATAGGAGAAAATACTGTAACAAAATGAGGTTTGGACTGGAAAGACACAATTCCCAACACATTTGTTGAAAAACAATCCAAAGCATGAATATTCAGATACAGAGTCAGGCACTAATAGGCAGTGCAAAATGGCAGGGGAAAAAAAAAAATAAAAATATATACAGCTTATTTTGTGCTGTCTATGCATCAGCTTCACAAAACAGAGTTAGTCTTTTCTACAGCACTGATGAACACAACAGAAGAATTGCCATGCTGGCCTGGGCCTGCCATCCATCTATTGCGATGTCCTACACTTATCTGTGAACAGTAACATCCATTTAAAAAAATGTTTAGCCTTCTCAACAACAATAATATGAACATAATAGACTATCTTTTCTAACTGCACACAGTAAGGTCAGGGGACTTTTGTTCTTCCTCTTATGCACTGGAAATTTTTGAGCTGTCTTAGAAAAAGCACTAGAACTTAGAGATAAACAAATAGCCAGGGTCTTGTACCTTTATGGGTATAACGTAAGAAGAAAAGTGTTCATGGGACGGTGAGGTCTGAACAATAAAGCAATAACGTTATCTGAACACTGAGATTTGTCTTCAAGGAAAAAAGTATATGCACGTATACTTCCACTTAGAGAAACTAAGGTACCAATGAGAGAGTCTACAAGTACCTGAAACTTAAGAATACAAAAGACAGAAAAATAAACCTAGTGCACAAATGTAACTAGGATGAATGCTAGAAATAGAAAATAAATAAATAAATAAATAAATAAATAAATAAATAATCACTGAATAGCAAAATGACATACATACTTGTGTCTGTGGGATATCAGGGCTTGTTCCATCACAGAGACCTTCCCAGGCTTGTCACCAGCCTGAGCCTAATTTAGCTTTCTCACCAGAGAACTAGGAGTTCCCTGAGGAACTGGCCTTGTTCTTACTACTGCTTGCCAGAACATGGAAGGGGTAAAGATAATTTTGTTGCCAGTAACATCTGGTTCACCCCATAGCATCAGCTTATTTTGCTGTTGGTTTTGGCCAGCCTTGCATATACTCACATTTACAGGAGCCATGAGTGGGCTTTTGTATCCACAATTCCATCTCACGATGTAAAAATATGTACTGCACTCTTTCCAGTGCTCAGGATAAGGCCAAACTACATCTAACTCTTCTTTCGATCTTCACCCCAAGAAATTAATCCCTGCAATACTGGCCTAAAAGAAGCAGGGAAAGTCTGAACAACATTTAAAGTAGATCAGACAAAACCCTAGAAAGTGTCACCGCATTGTCAGAACTGCTGTCATACTGATCAATAGTGTCTAATTGTTACTTAGGTTCCCCCATCTGTTTGCAGCCATCTGTTTTTTCTCATTTTATATTTAGGGTGTCAACATCCTGGGTACAGAGACGCCTGAACTGGGCCAGCACTCTCCACCAGAAGCACTGAGAAGTATTTGTGGACAGTGACTCCATGGCTAAAGTCTAAAGAAAGGGAAAGCTGCTTGCTCTTCCTAGTAGAAATGTACAGCAGGATCATGCTATCATACTGTATTGCTTTCCTAAGAACATTGGTGGGTCAGCATGGGGAGATCAGCAATTTTCCCATGAACAGCCTCTGAGATTTTCCTGTATACAAGATACATGGTACTTAAAGATTTTCTTTATCTGCAGTTTTGTTAAATACCAATTACAGTTAAAAAGCCTGTTACAGTATGTCTTGTCAATCCATACAATGGGAATTGTATAAAAAGATTTCTCTAGAACATGTCTAAGAGTTTAGCAAGGCAATGGACACACATAAGAACTCAAGAAAATTTGCTCAATGACTGCACAGCCTCTTTATCTAGAGTTATTACGTGGACATGAATTCATCCATATGGGTAATATAAAATAATACAGGGGATCTACACTCTGCCGTTCTTTGTAGAACATGTACAGATTCAGAATGCTAAAATAAAATCATTCGTGCCCTAAACAAACACTTTCTTAATAAAATACTAATAACTACATTTTAAACAAGCAACTCAAGAAAAGAGCTAACAGGACTGTCCAGCAAAATTCTCCCCCTGTACAAAATAAGCAATAGCTCTGCTAGTAGTAACAAAAATTTAACTGACAAACCAACAGAGCCCTCAGCCCTCCCACTGAACTCAACCAATCCAATGTTGTACAGCCTTATTGTACAAACCTGTTGCAATTTCTAGCCCTCAGCTAAAACTTTGTTGGGGAAAGTGAAATTAAGAAGAGGCTTCAAATTAAATTCCTCATGCAAGCACATCCCTTTTCAATTTTGCTTTACTTTCACAGATGTTAGTAGATCTCCAGAAAGGTTAATTATAAGCAAAATGTGGTTGATTCATTCAAGCTTTGAATTCTCTCATACTGCAACCCAACATCTTCAAACAGATGTGAATGCACTTTGGGGAATGCAGGCTACTGCATAAAGTTATTGAAACTCATCAGCATTTAATCAAGTTACAGTATCTGATGATAAATCCATTTCAGATATCTCAATCTTTAGCTCTGATCTTGTACTTTATATGTGTAATTTGATAAGTTCCGAGTAAGTTTTTGCATGCAGCAAAGTCTAGAAGACAGCAGTCAGCACGACTGACATTATCTTAGTATTAGCAGTGAATGAAGAGTTTGGGTAAGATGTGGATGAGAAGCTAACAACCAACAGTCAGCTTTCAAAATAAAAACTTTATTATATGCCTGATATTTTCCTTTGATACTTTCTTTGTTATTTATCAAATATATGAATTTACATGCTTATTTCCCACATTGAACAAGTTTATTTTTTTTTTCTTTCTGCTGAGCATGCAAACCCTGCAGTTTAGCCAAATGAAGAAAGACAATATCCAGCAAATATTCTGATTGAGTAAAAATGTTGATGCCATTAAATGGAAATATTTTCAGAATAGAAAACATAGTAATGGAACTTCTATTTATAGACACTAATGCTTCAAATCAAGGTGCAAATATTGTGTTGTTTCCCAAATAGTTTGCAGTTGTTTAAAATATTTCTGATTATCAGTGTTAAAATATAAAACTATTCAGCTATATGCCTTATTTTAAGACCCAACCAGTAAAAATATGAGGCACAGAAATGGCAGCTAAGAATATCCAGCTTGGGAGAGAGCTCTGTGGTTAATGTGCTCTGAATGTCTTTGCAAGCCAATAGACCTTCCAATGGAATATGGCTGCAGATCAAGTGTAATCATTTCAGCCACTTTTCGATTTATGGACAGTGTGAGTAGATGGGTTCTTCTAACATTTGGCTTTTTTTTTTTTTTTTTTGGGCCAAAAAGCTAGTATAAATTAACGGTATGTATAAGTACATACTGCTGCACTGTAATGATGCAAACCAGGAGGCATTCCAGTCTGTTCTTTCAGCAAAAGCTCTGAAATGTTGCTCTTCAGCACAGTAGTGCTTTATTTTCATCCATGAAAGTAACTCATTGCATTTCCATTCTTTTATATTTTTCCTTGTCACTTCTGTTCATACGTGTTTTGTTTGTTTGTTATTTTTTTAATCTTGCAAGAATTATTGCCAATATTAGTAAATCTGTCTTTTTATACCACATATCACACTTAAAAAGCTGGCTCAATGTTTTCCTCAAGGAAAACAAGACGGAATGAAGTAATTTTAACCAATTATTTGTGGTATTTGTTGTTTAACCAGAAGGGACTTTTGCAACAGAAAGATACAATTCATGGATGGGGTCAGGGTAATACACTGTAAGTCAAACACTCTGGTCAGTCAGTGTCCTGCTCCATGAAAGACAAACAGCTTTACCTCTAGCTGCTCTTCTCTGCTCTCTATATATCTTTCTGGTCCCTTGCTGCACTCAGAGTTATAGCATGTGAATAAACAGCTTGCCAAAACTGGAATGTATTTCTACAGCTGTAGTGTGGACTTGTGGTAATTCTCTAACACATCATTGGTAAATACAATAATAATATTAATAGTAATAATTAATAATGATAATAATAATAATATTCAAAAAACATTGAATGGAGTAAATGAGCAGTCCTTTCCAGTGGTTAAATTTAGTGGGAGGAGGAGATGTGAAAAGGCAAAATGAATTGTCCAGATTCCTAAAAACTGGAAGCTGCAGTCTGCTTGGATGATTTCATCCCGTCTGCTTAACAGCAGATGCAATAAGCAGTAACTCATGGATCACTATTTTACTCCTAGGTGGGTTTTTCCTTGACTTATTCTCTTTTGTATTTTTAACCTCTCTTAGAAAGACTGCAAGTGTCTTCAAAGCCTACTTAGTTCTTGTATCAGATAAATAATGTTCTCTTAGATTACATCACTCTCAACTATAGCATTAAAATTTCTTTCCTTTGAAATTCCCTACTATGGAAAGCTATGCTTATCAGAGGGTACTAAACTGCCTTGTCGGTGCTAGAGGTGGCACAAGACAATTCCAGTTTGTTTCCTCACTTAGCTATGGAAAAGCAATCATTCAGAGACTGATTTGCTCAGCTAATAAATCATTTAATGCCGCTAGAAGTGTAATTATAATTAATGTCTGTATGTGTAATTTCAAGTATATGAATCTTATATATGATTTACACCCATTTTTATTGTCCCTTTACATTTTCAGGAAGACAAAAAGAGATTTCAGCAAAAAAGAATAGTTAGGTAACTATTATCTTGTTGCCATTTTCCTGCTGATCCAAACATCAGGACATGTTAATATGACGCACAAAAGACAAAAAGAACACCAAAAAATTATTATTTTCCCAAATAAATACAAAATTAGTTTCAGCCTTAGAAGCATAGGAAAAACTGGTTCACTGTCTGATAGCTGTATTACCTGTGGTTTTGGCTCATGCCTACATCTGCTCTAAGAACTATTGAGGGTAAGTGTGGAAAAAGAAGGAGTTTCCTTCTTTATTTATATCCAGGCAAGGATATCGTGGAGGAACTGACATCTCTGTTGTTTCATGGAGTACAAACCAGAAAAAAAAAAAAAAAA
>CM021766.1:32593599-32625790 GCA_011076525.1 Nettapus auritus | reverse complement strand
AGCCCTTCTCTGGACTCGCTCAAGCACCTCCATGTCGTTCTTGTAGGAAGGGGCCCAAAACTGAACACAGTACTCGAGGTGCGGCCTCACCAGAGCCGAGTACAGGGGGACAATCACTTCCCTGGACCTGCTGGCCACACTGTTTCTTATACAAGCCAGGATGCTGTTAGCCTTCTTGGCCACCTGAGCACACTGCTGGCTCACATTCAGTCGACTGTCAACCAAAACTCCCAGGTCCTTCTCTGACAGGCAGCTTTCTATCCACACATCTCCCAGCCTGTAGCTCTGTTTGGGGTTGTTTTGCTCCAGGTGCAGAACCCGGCACTTGGCCTTGTTGAACTTCATACCGTTGGCCTCGGCCCATCGGTCCAGCCTGTCCAAATCATCTTGCAGAGCCTTCCTACTCTCGAGCAGGTCGACACACGCACCTAACTTGGTGTTGTCTGCAAACTTACTGAGGGTGCACTCGATCCCCTCATCCAGATCATTGATGAAGATGTTAAAGAGGACTGGTCCCAGTACCGAGCCCTGGGGGACTCCACTAGTGACCGGCCTCCAACTGGATTTGACTCCATTCAGTAAGACTCTCTGGGCCCGGCCATCCAGCCAGTTCTTAACCCAACATGAATATTTACCATTTTAAAAATTAAATTATTTGAAAGTCAAGATAAAAATGATTATTTTTGTTACTTCCATATGTCAAAACCCACTAGATTTCTTAGATGTGATTTCCATTTCTTTCTACTCGTACACAATGTTCTGTCTTGTTTGTAATCTGCTTTTCCTAGCACCTACACAGTATAGCAACAATGAAATAAATGGAAACCTATCAAGTTTTTTGAATCTACTGCATTTTCTGCTGTCCCAGAAAGGAATACATTAGTTCATGAGATGCAAGCAGTCTTTCCCCTCCCACTAATTTAGATCCCCATCCAAAACACACTGAAATTAATGGAACAAACCCTGTTGTTTTAACATGGGTTTTGAGTAGAGTACGTTTGTTAATTTGTCCGTGGGTTAATTCTGTTTTTCTTTACTGCAGTTACTACAGTAAAGTTACTACGTAACTCCTTGGAAAAATATAAGAAGTTTTTACTATGTCACTGCTCTCAACATTTCCTTGAATGCAGGAAATGCACTGAATTTAATACAAATACAGATAATTTTTTTAGCTCCATTTAATGTTTTCCCTCTGCATTTGAACAGACTACTTTGTCAAGTCAGTGAATTTGGTACAAGGAGGAGACAATTTGTTACCTCCTTCTGGGGTCCCCAAAGACATCAATTAACTCAAAGCACGAGTTCTGACAGCACAAGCAGGAAGAGTTAACCCCCCACAGTTATTCTTTATATTAGCCAATCCACCCTCCTCATTCCCTCAGCCCCTCTTCATTTTCCTTTCTAATGAACAGGGACAGATACCTCTTTCTACTGAGATACTTCCACTACAATGACAATTCGCTGGCTCTCCCCAGGTGATTTACTTTTCAAGCAGTGCCCACTTATTGATCTCTTCTGTGACAAATTTCAACACATGCACAGTCCTAGCAAACATTTCTGGAGATTAAGCCTTCCTGCAGTTCAAAGAGGAGGATTATTTTTACGTCATATATTTCAATAAACAGCTCCAGCTATGGAATCACTTTCTGTGTGATAATGTAGCTACTAGAGAGTTGTTAAGAAGTACAGCTGAACTTCTTACCCTTACTACTGCTTAAATATATATATGAAGTGTAATTTTCATTGATATTATTTGAAAAATTGACTCTGGAGATATATTTTTTAACTTTTTTTCGTTGTTGTTGATAAAAAAAAAAAAAAAAAAAAAGAAGTGTTGCTGTCTAATAGGTTATCTAATCCTTTAGAACTATTTCAGTTCAAAACTAGACTGTATCTGAAAAACAAATATGGAGATACGTTGTGGTTTGCAACTAAATGGCAGATAAAAATTACTTTATGAAAAACCCACCTGTGATAAAACTATAAAACTTTAGCCAAGAAAGACACATTCAGTCCCTTAATTTCCATATATTAAAAGTACTCTTCACTTCCCTCTAGCTAAGTTGCAGAAAATAAAAAAACATCCCAGGAAGCATGCTATTACAGTAGTATGAAGTACAGTAAGCATTAGGGCCATGTACTGAAAGTAATAAAAGTTGGAAATAAAACACCATTTAGCCTCAGAAAAACACCACCACACACATTTTATCCTTTTTCTTTATTAGACAATGATTTTACATAGACAGACACTACAAACCCTAGTATAGACCTCTACTTCCACAGTGGCACTGAATGCTGCTAGTCACCATTTTTTCTTGTGAACACATAACCTGAAATAGCACCTTTTTCAAAATGACTGATACAAAGCTCTGTTGGTTTTTTTTTGTTTTGTTTTGTTTTTTTTTTTGGTTTGCCTTTTATATATATATATATATATATATAATCAAGAATAAATCTTCTACAAATTGATCCTGAAATTTTACTAATGGTATCAGCTCCTCCTTCTCCCTGGAAACCTAAGACCCTTGATAACTAGATGCTGCTTCTTGGCATTTAGCTGCCAGAATGAGAAGTACCCCTAGAATCAGATTTCAACAGGAAAAGATTATATAAGCTGGTTGCAACATGTTTTTCCACTGCTTTCTGCAATACTGTATGTTGCATTGCCACTGACTTATATACTATGATCTTTCTACAAAGAATCAAAATTGTGCTTTTCCTGGCAAAGGGTTCAGAAAGCAATGCCTTCCTTCTACTGCACTAGCACTCCATATTCTCTAATTCTTTGCTTTCAAACACTCTTTCTCATCTTGCTCTTCAGTAGCATTTCCTTTTAATGCTTGCCCATGCTTCAAGCCACAGTCTGACCTTCCTCATCATGCTTAGTCTGACTTAGCTCTATAATACTTTTCTTCTTTTAGTCTCTAGAAGTCCCGCTATACTTCATTACTCTCTCTTTTTCTCCTTCCCTTTACACAAAAACTTTAAAGAAGTAATTTCGGCCAATTTAGTAAATCTTAGTTGCTAAGTACATCTTCCTCTTTTGAACAGACAGGCTGAATCAGTGGATCATCTCACACAACAAAGCTGAGAATAATTTTTTCTACAAAAAATATATTCCCTCTGAAAAGCTAGCTCAACCTTTTCTACAGGGATGGTTCCTAAATCTGTAATACAACCCAAGACTTTGTCAAACAAAAAATCTTCACACACCCCACCCAAAAAAAAAAAAAAAAAGAAAACCAAATAATATAAAGGTTATTTTCTCTGAATAATGACAGGCTTAAAATTAAACATTAACTAAAATCAAGTTCTTCCTCGAGAAGAAAAGCTAAAAATAGCTGAGATTAAAACTAAGTATTTACATCAAGTTTTATTGTGTGTTGTTTTGTTTACAATTGGCTTCATTTTATTAAGATAGTTTATTATCCCAATTTAAATCCTTAAAAAATATCACCCGTTGTCAACGCTTCCCCCTGATCTGTAGGCCTCATCCAAAAGTCAAGGGAATGCAACAATCTGGCAACTAGAGCAATATAAACCATGGGAGAAAGCTCATTTCCCCTCCTCACTACCCACTTGTACTATAACTCTGCATTTGTCATTAAATCATTACCAACATGTTCCATTTGCATAGCTGCTAATGTTTCTGGGTTACTTACTGGTAGAATATTTGACTAGAATGTACATATAAAGCTCAATATGCATTAAGTTTTTGCTAGCATCTGCTTTTACTCAAAGCAATGACTAGTGGGGGGTCGATTTGATTCAAAACTGAGTTTTAATTTTGATTCTTAATACCCAATCTTAAGAGTGACCTGAGACTTTGAAGTCTGAAATACAACATTTCTTAAGTTCATGAAGTTAAAACTTTACGGAAAAATTGCAAAAATCTCCTGACCTATGTAACAGAGACACTTGGCTTCTATTGCCATACAGGGCTATTTATGGAGAAAGGCAAACAGGAGGCTTTCAAAACACCAAAGCTTTCTGCCCAGTGTGTGCCACAATGGGTGCAGAAAGTAAAAGAGGGACTGCACTTTCTCCCAAACCTATTTCATAGTCTGAGCCTCTGCACGCGACACGTGTCCTTTTGCAACACTTGTCTTTACAGCTTGCAAATGGCAGTGGGCCATGATTCCCTCAGAATTTCACATTTCCCACTGAACTAGTGGCAAAATTTCTGAGCTGATGCCAGCATCCATTCAAATGTGGTGACATTGCTTTCCAGAAACACGCATACTGACCTATCTGGGCTGTGTGGCATTCGTAAGCAACTGTAAGAAGCAATCACAATGGGTAACAGTTACTGAAGTAATCAAGGAAAATAGGTGAAAAGCATTCAGAGGGGGAATTACACACATTCAAATGTAATTGGATCACAGGAAATCCAGTTTGGACAAGACTATGTTTGAACTTTACATGACCTCTTTGGTCTAAATCACTTAGGTGGGAAGGTTCAAGAAGAGAAGTTTCCATGGGAAAAACCGCCCATGTACTTCCTTCTTCCTGTCACACCAGAAGCAAAGCATGATTCATTTAACTGGTGCTTCATCTCCAGTACTTCTTACCTCCATTGAAACTAAATGCTGGCAAGAATTCAGCAAGTTTTACTGCACTTTAATATTTGGACTTAGAGTCAGGAAGATTCTGCATTTATCCAAACTTGATTTCTTCCCCTGGAGTGTATACAAATGGCACGTATGCAGCAAGTGAGCTTTACATTGCGACAATAAAAACAAATCACAGCTAAGGAGCTGGGTGAAACTTTCCCTAGAGTGTCCTATGCAAATGAACATTTTACACATACTCTCTCCCTCATCATTTAAACCAAATAATGTTTTCAGGTGAAAATTGTCCTTACATCAAACTGTAACATGCTAAAAGAGTACCTCCTGGCGTCTGAGATGCATAAGATTACTAAGAACCTGGAGAAACCCTAGCAGCAGTGCAGTGCCTTGCCTGGTTCTCCTTACCACGTCCTGCTGGCTCACATCCCCCTGGACCTGCAGTTCGGCTTGTGCCAACAAGGAAAGTGCAGAATGGGAGCAGCTGCAGTGCTGTGGGAGTGATGCAACAATGTAGGAATGGGGAGAGAGTGGGAGGGTGATGGCAAAGGCCCAAGGGATGGTGGGAGTAGGAATGGAAATGGAAATGAGGGAGAGAAGAAAGCAATAGCCAGGAGGTCAACATAAAGCAGGTTGTGAATTACAGGGCTACGCATGGTAAGCCATCTGTCACTCTTCCTCCAGCAAGGATACTGTTTTGGTAGTGAGATGGATAATACTTGGCTGTACTTTTGTTCCCACTGCAAGCATTTCCTTACTCCAAGAGTGACCAAATTTTATTTGAGACAAGCCACGTTGCCTTTAAAGAGGCATGGGAGTGTCATATCCTTTGATCAAAGCCATCTACACTACCAAAACCACAAAGATGTCAAATCACATCACAAGACATCCAAACTGCCTGTCACAGTCTAGTCAGCACATTTGTTCTCGTTCCCTGACAGACACAGACTCATCACGTTATTATTCAAGTCTCTGGAGAAGCAGTGTCATTTGAATTGTCAGGCTACCTCCCTCTACATCTAAGGGTATGATTTGATAGACTCTCAGTTCTTATTTTCAGATACCCAATGGCTTAGATATTTGCTAACCTTTATCCTCCTTTTCTGATCTGATGGGGCCACATTACTTTTCTGATATTTGTATTGTTATAGCTCTGAAGAGCCCTAGTCATAGGGTAAGTATCCCACTGCTACTGATGGTCTGCAAAGCCAAAGGAAAAATGTTGAAAAATGAATTCCTGACCCAAATAGTAGTGTAGGTATGAATGTTTCCCCTTTGGGAGGGTACTTGACTGGCCATGCAAAAAGCTCTAAACTCACCTTTATGTTATTTATTATTTTATTTTATTATTATTTTATTTTATTTATTTATTTTATTTATTTATTTATTTTTTATTTTAATAAAATCAAGTTATAGTTTATGTTGTAGTTTATGTAATATGTTGGAGTTTATGTATAGCTTATATTTGAGGCCCTCATCTGGAGTACTGCATCCAAGTTTGAGTCCCCCAGCACAAGAAAGATTTGGACCTGTTAGAACGAGTCCAGAGGAGGGCTACAAAGACGATCAAGGGAGCACCTCTCCTATGAAGAAAGGCTGAGAGAGTTGGGGACAGCCTCGAGAAGAGATGGCTTTGGAGATACCTTATTGTGGCCTTTCAATACTTAAAAGGGTCTTACAAAAAAAGCTGGAGAGGGACTATTTACTCAGGTAGATAATCATAGGACAAGGGGGAATGATCTTAAACTAAAAGAGGGTGGATTTAGATTAGACATAGGAGGAAATTCTTTACTGTAAGGGTGGTGAGGAACAGGAGAACAGGTTGCCCAGAGAGGTTGTGGATGCCCCATCCCTGGAGGTGTTCAGGGCTGGGCTGGATGGGACCTTGGCCAACCTGATCTAGTGGGTGATCTCATATATCATCTGCTCAGTCCAAATGTTTGCATATTCCTAACAGGGCAAAATTGGCAAATCTTGATGGAATATTTTCACTACTTGCTATTAAGGGTCCCAGTGGATATCACACAGTGGGTAATCCAGCCAGATATAATAGGTAGGTAATAGGACCTCTGGCAAGACCCTAAGAAAGCCAGAACCTAAAAAAGCCAGGATTTCACTCATGATAGCTATCACACAGTTTGGTTTAAGAGACAGGAAAAATTATAATCAGCCAGTACCTATGCCTTTTCGTTTTCTGGCACTATTGTTTTCCCAGACCTTTCCACCACTAAAGTTTATCTTGATTTCCCAGAAAGGGCATTGATTTAAAATGTCTGCATTCAAAACCTGGTTGTCACTTGTGCTCCCATTATCACGACCATATTGCAGCAGCTTATTCATCAACATTATTTTATTATTTGATCCTGCCCTCAAAATATGCAATGCTTCACACAGGCAACTACCTTGGAAAAAATCAATTACCACACATGCATGCACAAATGCAGTAGCTTTTCTTTTGATGATACACCACATTGCAGTTTGCATATGCAAGTGCAGACTGAGCTTTTAAGACACAAGAAAATAAAAGCACTTAGGAGTATTCAGTGTTTAACAGACTCAGACTAATCTCTTCCTCTCTGACAGTCAGGCTTCAGAGTTCACTGTGTGTGCATAAAGATGGGTAATGAACAGATATTTATTCTATATGGAATTCAACAACAGAGTGGAAAATCTCCCATTTCTACTGTGTGAAATTCCAGATATCTTGCTGCAGTAAGATAAATTGGTACCTTACATAGCACTGCAGCTATTCTAAGCAATATTCTTTCCCAAAAGTGGACTGTGCTTCTTTCGTTACATACCATTTATGACCTTGTTTGTGAAACATGTGCCCTTTTCAGTCCTGTCTTTTTTTTTTAAAAATAAAAATAAAAATAAAAATAAAAAAAACCCTGCAACTAAATGTTAGGCCATTCACTGCACATGTACATCTATCTCTTTGCAAAGAGAATGAAAGCTGCTTCTTACAATCTGAAACATTTCTCTTCCACAATGACTAATTTTGGTCTTTTAATCAAACAAGAGAGAGCATTTTATCATTTAATTTATTCTCACTGCTTGAAATGAGCCAGCTGTATAATGGGAAGTTTGTTGACTTCCATCTAAATTCTTATCTTTATTAAATCACTAGTATTATTATAATAAATAAACAACTTAATAAACACAGAAAATGCTTATCTAAATGTAGTCAGTGAGAATTATTGAACCAGACAATTTACCCTTAATTTTCTGAAAAAAAAAAAAAAAAAAAAAGATAAAACTATGCTATCTCACTTAGGTCACCAGGGAAATTAACTCTTCCACTATCAAAACTCTTGAAAAGTCCAGCCCCACTGAACGAGCACTTGTCCATTCTTTGATTGTCTCTTGTCTATTGATACCTAGAACAACCATTCAATGACCTTTCAATCACTCTGCTTTTAGAATATAAGAAAGGTAGAGCACTGATTCCTTCTGCTCACTTTCAGTTGTCCTTTACACAGAAGAAGAACTTAAAATTATATACATTTCACTAATGCCAACCACAGAGAATAAAATGTGTCTCATTTTGTGCCAGTATAGTCAGGTCTGGGGACTCAGAACCAGCAGTTCAGCAGATCTAACTGCTTTCATCTCAGACAGGTGAATCACAGAAAGGATCCAAACAGATTCAAAGTGATCCTCGTGATGCAAAGCACTGTTAATCTGTTGGGAGGCTTCCATTTCCCTTCAGAAAAACTCCCAGCTATATAATGTGTCTTCTCAAAAAGATTTTCGGCATCAACCAAAGTCATTCCAACTTTCATTGCAAACTCCATGTCTCTGTTTAAAGAGCTGCAGGTTCTTTATAAAAGTTATTTTGTTTTTAAAAACAAAACAAACAACCCTGCCAGACTGACATTCATCTTCAGTCAGTCCACAAATCAGCAGGAATTAGATGACAGCAATTCTCTTCAGAAATGGCTGTAATTCACATTACTCGGAAAGGTATTTAAACTTTACATGTTGCTGAATGCAGCTGTCTTTAGCTATTAGTGCCTTTAATTAAATCATGGAATGTGTACCCTGCAAATATTTCCTCTAGCTGGTATATTAAACATAGAAAAATCCAGTGCTGACTGCCTAATCAAAGTTATTTCTGAATTTGCATTTCATAAGAATGAATGTTTATAATTCCCTCAAGACAATTGTTTGTTTATATTTTTCCCCCAGGAATAAATATAATGCAAATGCAACTATTTGTAAACAATATACTTCTACACCAACCAAGAATAAGAAGTTAACACCAGAAGTGAAACAAACACAAACCAGATAGTGTGCATTTGATTAAAAAATTAGAAGCTGTTCTCTTTAAACTGTCCTATGCTGTTTTATCTACCCAGTAAATTAAAACAATTTTAAGCCACAAGAAGTGAGTCTTTATATTTGGCATTTTCCTCCCACCAGCTATTAAAAAGCATTCCACCCAATGCCAGCAAGTTCAGTGTCTCATTTATTTGCAGCCCAACTCTCCAAGTATGATCCTCTTTCCATCAATGGCACATGCGTATTGATGCAACAGGTACCCATATGTTACTTACACAGATTGTCACAGCGGATTTCTGATCTATAATAAAGAAAAAGAAGTTTGCATTGACTGAAAAGCAATGAAACTTTCTGTCAAGATAAATTCTACACATTAAATCTGCACCAGGTTTAGATCAATGCAGATAGTGCCAAATACAACAAAACAACAACAACAACAACAAAAAACTTATAAGGGAAGACTCACAAAAATTGATTGTGGCCAAAATAAGCCTCAGCACTGTTAAGAGGTTTACTTCAGTAATGCCTGTGGTCATTGACTAGATCAATGAAACTCATTCTTTCAACAGCATCCAATTATCAGTTTACTGTGGAGTGAGCTTTCTAATAAATCAGTATACTTTACATAAAAGTAGACAAAAGTACAATGAAACTTAATAGCAAAGTGTGAAAACATTTTGGTTCCAGGAAGCGGAGGCTTCTATCACACCCAAGAAAAACAGCATGAATGATTACTTTATTTATTCAAGTCTGATCCATAGTTAGTAACATTTTGAGGCAGTAACTTTCTGTTAGCTGGTTTATGGTTAGCAGCAATTGAGTTTGTGATTAAGCACTTAGGATAGGTGATCAATATGCTTCTGTCATATTTACACAATAAAAAATTGGGATCTACAGCAAGTGCCAAACAACATAAATTCAGGCACAATATCAGAAAGTCAATTGAGAACTACTTTCTGCAACTGGTCTGGAATGTTTTCTTAACAACACAAAATGCCTCAGGTATATGTTTTTCCCTATCTTTGGGTAAATAAGCAGCCAGCAAGCATTTGAACTTTAAAATAGCACTGTGTACTCCTGAATTGCAGGAGCAAATTTCAGGTTCTCTTTTTCTTTTTCTTCTCTGAGATGTAACTGTAAAGGGAGTCCCCATACAGCATCCTGCCAGCAACTGATTGGAAACATATAAACATGATCACCTCACAGACTTTCACACTTTTCTTGTCATACCACATTTGTGTTGTAAAGATTTCCTAGCTCTTTCAGAATTGGGAAATCAGAATAGGGGGAGATGAAGGAATAGATCATAGAAAGAGCTTATGCAGAGCATTTTAGAAGTTGTGCTTGGCTGTCACATAAACCTAGGGATAACCACACAGAAACATCCACAGAAAGGCTGCAGCGCTGGCAGCCAAAGAATTCAGAATCCAGTTTCGGAAGACCACAATTCATCCTGCTTAGGTGTTGGAGTTGAGGGCACCTAACAAGAGATGTTGTTTGAAAAGAGATACCAGCAATTATTCCTGATTCAATGCTGAGTGAATGTCTCAATAGCAATAACAGGCACAGAAGTGTCAAGAATGGGATAGGCACATCCTTGTTCAAATGTATCCCCAGAAGCCTGAGGAGAGGTTTATAGGGTGCAAAAAGCTATCAAAGCCTCCCCTGTTCCTTGCAGAACATGTGTGCACACCCAGTGAAATTTGGTCCATATTTTTACCCTGATTATATTCTACAATTATAAACTTGTTCTTGTTGCCAGTAGTGTCAGTGAGCCCTTTAGTGTGCTCTGTAGAATTGTATGAAAAATGTAGATGAGGTGAAGTAAACAAGTGTATCACTGGCAGTATTTCAGACACCTGCATTCATACTGAGCCTGATGCTGCAGCTCTTATACTCCCAAACAAAACTCAAAGATTTTTGTCTAAATAAAAGCTACAAAATCTCAGCAACTGAGGTTCACTTGGCAACGTGGTCTGTGTGATGCTGACTTCACTGCAGTGCAAGAATTAGTAGGAGGAAATCAAAAGAACAAAACCTACAACATCTGAAGGTGAGGCTGACTGCTGCTCTACACAGAGCAGAAGCACACACCCAGATACTGTACCACACTGTCTCTATATTTTTGGGTTTCATTTGTAACACCAGTATAGGAGTGGGAGCTGTTCCACATACTCCAATGGCTGTAACATTTCTGCCATCACAGCAGCCATAACATGATCTTGGAAAACAAACAAACAAACAAAACAAAACAAAAATGGTTGGAAAATGCCAAACACCAAATACCAGTTGTTATTTTGTCAAGAGACTGGGCTGAATGACAATTATTTAAAAACCTAACTGATCAATTACAATTGATTGTGCTTTGCTTCACATCGATTAACAGACTCAATGTAACAGAGGAAAAAGAAATTCCTCTCTTATATCCGTGATCCTGATGTAGAATTGTGGAATTGCTGCATACAGCAATGGGCTGCTCTTTATAAACCTGCACAGGATACAAATTCCTATTGACAGGAACATGAGCAAAGGTTTGACATCTTCATTCCAAATCTGAATGTACTGAAAAAAAATCACAGTATGTATTTCATAATATATGTACCGCAGATGGTGTATTTGAACTACGAGCAGAACAAACTCCATGGCTATAAGAAACAGAATATTGCTGACAGAAAATTCTCAATCAGTTTGGACACTGGATTTAGTGAATCATTTGTATCTAAGGCTGGTGTTTGTGGGGATATGGTTTTATTTTTTTGTTTTGTTTTGTTTTATTTTATTGGCTTTTTTTTTTGTGGATAAATTGAACTTACGTGTGAACATGGAAATGGTGTGCATTCTTTTAAAATGGCAATAAACTCAGCAATGTTCCCTTCTCCTTTAAGCAGCACATGTGTGCCTCTGTGCACACTTGTGACAAAACTGTTGTTTTAAAAATATAAGTTTATGAGTTAACACAATAAGGCATAATTCCCAAGACAAGTGAACAAGAGAACACAAAAGTTCACAAAAGCCATAGTGGTTTATCAAAGACAATTCAGTGATTTCTGTCATAACCAAAGACATAACTGTCATAACCTGCAGATTTCCTTGCAGGCAATGAGAACAGATGAGTTTCTGGCCTGGGAAACCTCTGAACTTGATCTTGCATTTACATGAACAACCCAATAAATACTCCCTGTCTAGCATTTCCACTGTGCTCTTACACACCCAACAGCCACTGATGAATATTATCCCTATGCTATGAACCTCTAAACCTACAAGTTGCCTTTGTGTGGATTGAATTTGCCAGGTTACTCTTGGGAGAAATTTTGCAAGACTGTTTGACAGCTCTACTGGTTGCACATGCCACTGCAGTTTGAAGCTGTCTAAAGCATGTTTGCTGGACCATACTTGCTGACACACAGAACTTTGCTACAGACTGATACTGGACTTTAACCCTGGAAAACACTTTGAGCAAAAACTATTTGTTCAATTTCATTGGTTAAAACAAAATTAATTCCATGTGTTCCAGGTGCAGTACATTGACTGTACAGTTATAAGCATTTATGTAAAGTTCATGCCAAATGTTATTTGTCTTAAGACTGAATTTGACATTATAGTTTTAGTGCTCTTGGAGCCTGTCCCACAAATCAGCTAATACAAAAATCTGTCTATAAAGATGCTTTTCTCAGCAGTATTAGCAAGGATTGAGAGACACTCACACACCTAGGCTCAGATACAAAGGAAGCTGTGACTGAGCTATCCCTGCGGAGCCTCCTTCAGTGTCTGCCACTGGGGCAGTGTACTGTGGGGAAGGGGAGATCTGTCCCCAGTGCACCAGCCAGATAGGGGTCTATAGATTAAAACTCATACCTTGAACTCAATCTAGGAATATACTGAAAATCTGAGCAAATAAAGAGCATTTTGGATTAGAATTAGACTGATCATGGTACAGTACTTTTAAAAAGTCATAAAATTTCTTTTAAAAGAAACTTGACATTTTTGGAAAGCCGTCTTAAAAATCCATAACTTATATGATACTCATAGCCAAATTAACAAATTATAGATTTAAGTACTTTCTTTCTGACACCTTTTTTTTTTTTTATTTTCCACATTTTAGCCTTAAACTCTTCCTTCACTTTCAGCTTAAAATGCTTATGAATGCATATTTTCATATTATATTTTGCATCTTCGTATTTGTTTTCGTCACAGCTTCAGTTTCTCCATTTAGAAAGTCATTATTTAAAATGCAATATCCTTCTCTCAGTTTTGAAGCATAATTCCGAGATATCCTCAAAACCATACTATTCTATTGCATCTCTATACAAGATCCATTTATATACAGATAATTAGATTCTAACACTAAACCATCTTTTACCTTGCCTGTTAAAAATAAATTTATAACATACTGATTAGATCTTCCCTGCAAGGTGCATACAAGCAAACTCAACTGAAATTGATTTAAGTTCATTTAAAACTTGCACCAAGACAAAAAAACAAGGAGATAGAAAATAATGACTTTTGTTGCTTTTTTGTAGGTTACTATGAGAAAGAAATTCACAAAAGTTGTGGATGTGTATATAGGGAGACATAGAGACACACACACTTAGCTGTCACCTCAGACAAGTGAAGTTTCTCTTTTTTGTGTTTTGTTCACTTACCAGCATTTCTATTTCATGCAGAACGTTATTTATATGTGAGATTTCTATTAATAAGCACAGCAGATTTCTTGTTATAAGATGTAAGAAGAAAATAGCCAACATCATAAATTGTTTATTAGTGTACATTTTATTATTAAAAATTACTATTAATAATTTGCTGGTAATGCTAATATTTGCATGCACGCAGCTTTATACGCAACAGCTTTTATCCAAGTGTCCTGAGGCATTTTAAAAGTTTATATAAAAATCGCAGCAGTAACATGGACCAGAGGTTCTGTGGGATATACGTTCATATGTATAGACCCCACGATGGGAAAACACTGATCATAAATAAGAATTTTGTTTGTGAAGGAGTTTAGTAAAAAATAATTAGTAATAGATTTTTATACTGTCCTAGCAGGAAATAACAAGGTGATATACTATGTCTAGTATCAATTTCATTTTATAAACCACCATTTCTGCAGTGACTACCACCAGTAAGCAGTGTTGAAATCTAGACAATCTGTATTCATTGAGTCGTTCACTTTGTGAAGTACTGGGTGGGTTAATTTGCAAACCTTGACCCAGTACTTGCTGAAACTCTTCCTGTAGTGAGAAATAGTGACTGGAGAATAATTTGAAGAAGCAAAAACCAGTGGCATTGGAGAGAGGATATTCTCTATGCTGTCCGAATAATAACAGTAGCAATCATAATCAGGATATCTGAATTACTTGTGTTAGAATGCAAAGCTAACTCTCAATCTGAGAAGATATATAGGAACAGAGAAGGACTGAGGGCCAGATCATACTTGGAATTTAGAAAATGATTCAATTAATTTAGAAAGACACTATGAAATACTGTCCCTTCGGGCTTGGAACATTAAACAATTACATGCTAAAAACACTCACTAGTATTTAACTTTAAACATTGAGGGGAACAAACTCATCTACTTGAAATCAAATGTTTGCAAACCACGGACCATAAACTTTGTTATAATTACTTCAATACTATATAAGAAGCATCATCTATGTAACTAGTCTTAGATCATATCCTACATGGATTCCCTGTTTGATGATATGAACTTACACTGAAGTGTAAGTATGTCCATAGGCATTCTAACACTTGGGTTTTTTTTCACATAAGCACCTATTGACATGAATTTAACTGGAAATTCATGGTATTGGGCCCTCTATTCTTATCTATTCCAAATTGCTCAGCAAGTTAAAATTTTGGTGAAGGAAGACTGCCTGGGCATGCTGATAGATGTATCACATTGACCTCCTTACTTTACGAAAGCAGGTTAAAAATACATATAAACGTCTTCTAAGTATGTTACTGACCAAGTAATTCTATGTCTATAAAAAAAACAACATTTATTGAAATAATGTAATGGTATGTTAGGATTAGCCTCTTTAACTTACTTCTTTCTGTCTTTTTCTACTATTTATATGCAGATATAGTACATGGCAGAAATGTATGACATACTCAGAAAAGAGTATGTCAAGAGTGTGTAGTATGATATGATATACTACAGAAAAGTATGTCATACTCTATGTTGTATGCTGATGCTCTGGTCCAGAATGTGAGTCATGACCCAGTAAAATAGCAGAAGACACACAGTAGCACATCTGGGCTTTGAATCTGGCTCTTTGCAAGAAATTAAAGAATTCCACTAACAGCTTATTTTATCAAATGTTGATACTTATCAAACAGGAGACAGTTAAGCAGGAGGGAAACATTACTAATGTTACCTAGAAAAAAATATGTAGTAAAATTTTAGTAGTAGCTGGAGAGTTCTACCAAGTGAGATAAATTATCAGTTGAACTGCAAATATGTTTCATGTTTGCCTTAGCCCTAAGGCTGCTTCTACTGCAGAATTATTTTTTTATCATGAACTAATTGCCTAATTTTTACACTTCAATGTTCTGTAGAGTTAGGAAATTATTACCAAAACCTAATGATCACAATTTTAATTTTCCATCCTTGTGCTGATAAAAAAAGAAAAAAAATAATAATAATAAATAAAAGAAAAAAAGAAAAAAAGAAAAAATATAATAAAAATTTAAAAAAGCCTCTAGTGGAGATAATAGGTGAAAGTCCTTTGTATTGATATAGTGAGAACACCTTGATAAAATCAAATATGCTTGTGTCATCAGCCGAGAACAGTGAGTAGGTAGTAGCGTTACTAGGAAGAAGAAAATCAGATTAAATAATTAGTGTCAATTAGCCCCAGCAAAATCATTCTATAAACAATTGGTCTCTAGTGCCCTGCTTAATTATGTGAGACTTTCATCGCTTCTTACAAGTCTGCTTTGATTTATGTTAGACTCTTAAGCATCCCAGAAGTATAATTAATTATTGCCTTGTAAATAAACCCCTGTTAATTAATGGTAGCAGAAGACAATACAGTATCTTTAAGAGGTATTCCAATATGGAATTGTGAATATTTGAAAGCTATTTTAGATTGCAAGGTAAAAAGGTATTCACAATGTGGCAGGAAGCAAGAATGTAACTAACAGCCAACTTAGTAGAAGCAGTGCTACAGTAACTACTGTTATATTAACAAAAAAAAATAAAAAATAAAAAAAATGTTACTATAACCACCCTACACATTTACAATCTGATTTTAGATTGTAAAATCTATCTTAGTTAAATTTAATTCTCGGTCCCTCCATTTGAAGAAATTAGATTATTTTTTTTTCAGGTGTAGGCAGCAAATCCAATTTCTGCAAAAGAAATGCGTAGCTAAGATAAAATTCTTATTAAATGAGAATGCTTTGAAAGCTCCTTCACAGTCAGTCCTTTCTAGATACAAGAACTTCATCTAGTCCCAAAGACCTGCAAGACGACAAGTGAATAGGGAGAAAATAGAAAATCATACCAATTGCTCAAATCCAGAATTCCCTCCCATAGAGATTGGGGAAGATGGACTGAAGGATGGATACAGGAAGGAAATGGAGGGAGAGGGACAGGGCATTCACAGGCATTTCCATCTCACCATGGTCTTGGAAATAGCCTGGACATGCATCCAGATGCAGAGCTGGACATTCCTACAGTTTCAGCTACAGTATAGTGGGGTATTAGACCATTGCCTCTCTCCTACCAAATGCCAAAACTGAACTTGGCTCCATCATTTCTATGTATCTTTTCTGGTTTTTTTGTTTGTTTGTTTTTCCAGATTAAACAAGACCACAGCTTTCTCAGCATCTTTTTGAAAGGCAAATAGTCTAGGTTCCTGACCTTCATAACCATTTGCTGGACCTCTCCACACATCCCTTTAGAACCAAAGAACCCATGGTTACAGATATTTCCAGTACAGCCTCCTCAGTAGATCTTCTGGCCTCATTCCTTGCAATGTGGCCCAGCACAGGATTTGTCACATTTGCAATGAGACTGCACTGTTGGCTCATAATCACCATGGTGTCCACTGTGATCTTCAGGACCTCTTCAGACAGGATGGTTTACAGCCAATGGGTTCACAGCCTATATTAATACATGAGGTAATTCTTCCACAAGTACAGAATCCCATTGAACTTCATGAATTTTATGTTGTCTCAATCCTCAGATTAATTCCTCCTCCTGAGAGCTTCTTAGGACATTCTAACTAGCATTTCCTTAAGCAAGCTGAAATCTACTGTATAAAGTCCAGAAACCTTACTCTGCTTCCCAATCCTACTCTGGCTGTGCGCCTGCCTGCTGATGGGTAGCAGTGAATGGATCCCCTGTTCTGTTTTGCCTGTACATGTGGCTTTTGCTTCACCTAGTAAAACATCCTCCTGCCAACCCATGAGTTCTTGCATTTTTACCTTTCTGATTCTCTCCCTCATCTCACCTGGGGAGAGCAAGTGAGCAGCTGGGTGATGCTCACCTGCCCAGGGCTAAGCCACAACACATGGCAAACCAAACTGTCAGCTGTGGCTACACTCCCCACCATTTTCTGCATCTTCCCTGCCTGTGAGCAGCAGGTCAAGCACAACATTACCTTGGTTAACATTTGTGCTATAAAATTCCCCTTAGAAGCCAAGAAGTTTCTTGAATTGCTCGCACACTGCTATGCTGCCTTCACACCAGATGTTTGGGTGGTTGAAATCCCCCAGGGATGACAAGGGCCTGTAATCAGGAGATTTTTACTAGCTGTTTGTAGAAAGCCTCCTCTATTTTGTCCTTCAGTGTAACAGCTATGTCGAAGGCTGTCAGGCTTGATCTTGTAAGGAGATGCAATCCTTCACTGGGAGTTGAGGTGGCTGCTCTCTCCCAGTATTGAGAGCTGACTCCTTGCATTCTAACTGCCTTGTACAAAAACAACAACCTAGAAGGTAGAAAAAACTGAAGAATTCAGGGAAAATCTGGACAATGAAGGACACATTCCTTGAGTCTCTTGCATAAACATGACCAGATTATGAGTGTGTTTAGACAAGACAGAAAACTGTTCAGCTGTGGAAATTTTAAATTTTTTTAAAAAAAAAAAAAAAAAAAAAGGCAGAACAGTCATTAAATAATAATAATAATAATAACACGATTGGTATAAAATCTGGGAGACAAAACTTCAGGTGTATGGCTGATACAAGTTCAGAACACTGGGTTACGCAGAGAGTTAAAGCAGACAGCAGGCACAATGACATGTTAAATTACCCACATGATGTATAGCTTAATGAACCCCCTTGTGTTGATCATGCTTGGCATTAATCAAGAGCCATGAACAGATTCCCTTATTTTCTCAATGCTGCTCTGATAAACTGCAATTTCATTTAACCTTGGACAGGAACTTTAATAGCTTCCACGGGACAACTGTCAATACTTTCCTGGGTATACAGTGATTAAACTGCAACACAAGATGCATGTCATGAATTTTCTTCATTTGAAATTAGAATTTTCATTTTTAACAACTATTTGCATAAAATATGCTGAAAATATGGAAATATGGAAAAGGTTTACATGTGCCTTAGATAGAAATGCACCAAGACAAAGGTTTTTTTAAAAATAAAATAATTAACAACACACTAATTAACATATTGAGAGCTTCAAGTAACCTTCTGGTTGCGAAACAAAACAACAAAAGATGAATTCAAAGAAAGGCCTGACAGTATGTCCTTAAGTTAGCTCATTATGCATCAGATATTTGACAACATTACACGCTTCTTTAGCCTTTCTGCAATACTTAGAGGCCATGGATTGGCAAAGATGGAGAAATGCTTTGTTTCACAACTTCAGCTGTTTCTATAGAGGCCTTTGGGTGCTTTTCTTCTCTAAAGCTAGAGGCTGGCTTCTCCTTGGGGTGGGTCTGCCTGCCTCAAAGGCACCACAGAAAAAAAAAAAAAGAGTTGTTAGATCCACTCAGTCTGGGTGCCTGAAAGTTACTAGCCCAGGCAAAGGCCAATGGAGACAAAAATGAAGATAAATATGGATTCAGTGCCTTTCCTAGGCAATCTGTTCTAACACAGCTCTGCAAACAAGTCCTTTTCCCCTGCCTTCATTTACAAGCTATTTTTGTTTGTTGCTGCTATTGACAATGACAGAAGAAATCTGGATCACAAGTAACCTAAAAAAACTTATTATGAATTCATAAAAATCTTCATTTTAGGCATGGACTACAATTATGGAAATTATTTAGGCATCATCATTTGGTTTTGTCTTTTTTTTTTTTTTTTTCTTGTGTGTGTGTGTGTGCTTTCTTTTCCACAAAGCCTAACTGATCTTAATGGGAAAAAATACATTCTCCGCTTTCCCAGGACTGCATTGGTACTAGTGAAAAGCCCTATTGGCAGTACCAATAGCAAAATATATGCAACAGTACCAGCTAAACTGATCTGGTGTTGACTGCTGTGGAAGTTTTAGAAGAAATTGCTCTCTGCAAAATCAGCTGGCAGAGCAGTAACACCCTGAACATCTTCCAGTCTCTAAAATTCTCTTGTCCTAGTCCTAGCTTTATCACCCAGGCAAGATCCGCAGGGTCTGGGACTTCTAGAAACGTACTTCTCACCATTAAGGCAAAATTCTCCACAAAAGACAAAATGCAGCTATAAGTTATTTAAGACCTCTTTACATTTGATTGACTGATTGCATGATGCTGGTAATAGACAAAACCTAACTGCTCTAATCCCTCTGAGTTCACAGAGGCTGATGGCATGCCATTGGTGAGAAATGGTGTTCCTGTTCTCTCTCTCTAAGAACATATTATTGTTTGTGTTTCAGTGTCTGGTCATGCCAGGTGCTGTACAAATGTACAAACAAAACAGGGAAAGGAGAGGAAGCAAACTGGAGACAAAAAAAATGACTCCATCAAGCTCAAGTATTGGCTAAGAGCAGAGACAGAAAGAGAAATTAGGAATGGGGTGAACATAAGCACATCATCTAAGAGCAGACATTCTGAAACTGCACATGAAGGTGGGATAGGTAAGGTTTCCAAAATGTCTAAAAGAGGATCATAACCGTCAGGCTTAGAGAATTTCTGTTTGTGCAATCTAGCTCATTTGCAAGTGGGAATGTGAAAATCCTTGGGTGAGAAGGAAAGCAAAAAAGATTCTGCTTTTCAGCAAAGACAGAGGAAACCTAGACAGTAAGGCAGCACTGGAAACAGGTTGACAGGATTGATGTCTGGAACACATACAGGTTTCCAAGTACCTGTCCAGATTCAAGCAGGATATAAGCAGACTGAATCACAGCCCAGACTCCTCAAACCATATTAAATCATCAGCCATACTGGTGCTAACTCACAGGCCAGAATACCAAATAACAATTTGTTGTTATTGAACTGGTGATACACCTATGAAGTGACAGTTACTCCTGGTGACTGATGACAATGGATCAAATACTTCTGTGTCACTAAGAAGGATATTTCAACAGGTCTCTGCCACAAAATGGAATGTAGCTCAGGGGGGCTTGGGAAGCCCAGGGCACTTCACACAGCAGCTCTGATGTAAACCCATGAGGTGCCCAAGAAGTTGTCTGAGCTACCCATTAGCAAATAGGTAAAGTTAACACACCCAAGGACTCTAACCATGAGGTAGCAGCAGAGAAATTTATTTACCTTAAAGTGAACCTTAAAAATGAACCTTAATTTACCTTAAAAATTAAAGTTTAAAAGGTTTGTTAGTGTTATAAATGTGTACAAAGTATTTTTTAAACTTAGCTTGACACTGACCTGATGTAGTACAAACATAAATAAATAAATAAATAACAAAAACAAAAATAATAATAATAAATCAGTTTATAACTTAGTTATCAGTATTGAAGTTTATTGCAAACGGTCAAACAGTTTGCACAAAAGTTGCTTTATCATTTCCACCCCTCATTTCTCAAGGTATGTCTACACTGGAGACTGAAATGAGTCAGAGGTAACAGAGTTGTTTGTGGTACTGTAGGCAATCCAGCCACACCTCCAAAATGCAATCTGCAGCATAGTCATACCCTCCAAGAATAGATCTACATACTGTTTGTTTAGTTAACTGGTTGGCTTGACCTGGCAGTAGCTCAGATTTCTGCTTACAGACTTCAGCACCTCTCGGAAGGTGAAAACCCTTATCTGTGGTGTATTGGTTTGGGGTTGAAACAAGCCTTGTATAAGATGCAAAACTGTAGTTCTGGCAATACCCCACATATCTAGGTCACACATTCTTGGGTAAGTTGTGACTAAGAGCTTAAATTTCATGCTGAGTTAGAGAAGACAGGGCTGGGGAAAAGGACACTGCTCTCTTACTGCACACTTCCATACTCCATTGCATTTTCTCTACTGAAGCTGCCCTAAATGCATCAAGCAAGATATGTTCCTGTAATTGCTGGAAGGCATTGAGAAAACTGATGTTACACAGGCTTCTTTTTTTTTTTTTTTTTTTTTTTTCCCTTCACAGTTGCTCCATAAGTTATGATTAAAGTTTACCCCTCCCACCAAGAAAAAGTAGTGGTAATTTGATTTGATTTAAAAAAAAAAAAAAAAAAAAAAAAAAAAAAAAAAAAAGCAGTCTGTGAATAACGAGATTTTTTATTCTCTCTTAAGGGATTGTAATGACCCGGACAGTACTTAGTATAAATTTAGAGATACTGCTGAAAGAATACCTTGTGCTTGCACTTGAACATGAATCACACATTTTCAGCCAGACAGTTACGATCATGTACTCTGCCTTCCTGCATAGCACACACTACAGGAGTTCTCCCAACTATTTCTGCCTCAAGCCACAGCTTGTGGTAGAACTGCAGTGTACCTTCAGAAAAACATGCAGTTATGATTTAACATATATAAAATTGATTGCATCCTTTGGCAATCTTTTCCACTGGTTAATTGCTCTCCGTGCTAAAAGTTTCCAGCTTGAAAACTGCTGACTTTGGATTCTGCTATTAATCTAGTTATATGTGTTTTTTTTTCTTTTTTTTTTCCTTTTTAAAAAAAAAAAAAAAAATAGTTTTCTTGCCTTAGCTAATACTTCAATATGCAGAGGGCTATAGACCACAGTTAAGTTGCTTCTTTACCTTTTAAATAAACTAAGTAGATTAAGTTCCTTCAGGCTGTCACTGTAAGAAGGGCTTCCAATCATTCCTGCAGATTTCTTCTGAACCTGCTCCAATTTTCTATCATCCCTTTAAAAAGTTAATATCTTAATGGGACACAACATTCCTATAGCAATGCTGCTGTGTAGATGCTATTTATTAATGATAGCCAAACCTCAGGTACCTCTCTAATATCAAAGAACATAATTTCATCTAAGAGAAAAGTACATGTGAAGCTGACTCAGAAAGAGTTTCTTTCATTTAATACTACATGAATCTTTTACTGGCAATTTAGCAACCCGTTACAGTACAGTAAAGCCAGGAATAAATATGTAGAAGTTTTAATTTAAAAAGAACAGCATGAAGCTTGAAGGCTGATTTAACAGATATTGCCAAGTTTAATCACCTGATATTAAGCTGGAAAACATTTCCATGATGCCATGAGAAAACAGTGTTGGCTACCAAACTAGGGTGGAATTAATGTTGTTAGATTTTCTATATATTGAACAGAGTAAGATTCTTGGTCCCTAACCTATACCATATTTGACAAATCACTGTGGAAAAGAATTAAGCCAAAAGTGAGCAATGAGCAAGAAAACTTGGAAGGTTAATTTCAGCATGATTCCCTGTAGAGTCAGTTTAACACAGGTAACAGACTCACAGTTACACTGTATAGCACCTGTATAAGCTATGCTACAAAAAGAGAGGGATTTTCCACCTCCTTTATAAAACTCAAAATACAATCTATGTCCCTTGACAAAGCTAGGGGTCTACTATAAATACCGGATGCAATAACTGTAAGGCTATAGGAACATGTTTCTTGACAGAGATAAGGGTTATTCTGGGACAGATTTTGTGACCTTTGGCTTTGCCTAACTTTTCCAATTTATTTGGCTGAGATTATAGATCTAAAACCCCTAGTTTATTTTGCCCTATCTTCTTCTAAATGCTTCCGTAAAGAGACCATCTACTAACCACAGGTAGGTGAGTGGCAGCTTATGCTCACCCTTTTGTCCTTCCCTTCCTTCTCTGCTGGGCTGAGTCATGAAACATCCAGCTACCGGTGGCAACATGAAGCTGAATGGGACCTTCTTTCATTCTTTGTGGTTAGTATAAAAGGGGGGGTGTTTTTTAGTACTATGAGGCTAGTAAATGAGGGTTACTATCACCAGCCCATGCCTTGGTTTGTAGTTGAGCCACCCCAGCAGTGGCTGCTGATTCACTGCTGTTTAGCAGGGGCTTGGTTATGGAACCACAACACTCTTCAGCTAAATTAGTTGTGTCTCTTGAACGCAGCTAAGATCAGTGCTTATCCACAAGGGAACAGTTTCCTCTGGTGTGGACATGGGTGTACAGGGAAGGAGACACAGGGTTCCTCCTCATCTGTGCTGGCTACTGGGCTTCCCCCAACTAGACCCAGAGTCTCCGCAGCCACCAATTCCTTACTCCAGACAGAGGGAACAGGTGGAGACTATTTGCTTCCAGAATGGTCCTTTTTTTGCAGAGAGAAACAAGCAACCATGCTGCCAGAGGTGTCCATAATGCAGAACTACCCCTCCCCATCATGACCGGTAAAAGAAGTGCAGTGTAAATCTGCATCTGATAATGACATATTCAGCCCTAAAATAAGCTGGTTTCATGGCATCAGTATCTATTTAGTGGTATTTTAGGGGTATTTCCAAAAGATAGGCATGCTATTTGTTTTACCATGTTAATGCTCTTACCAATTATACTCTTACATTCATAATGATTCTAAGTGTATGATTGGTAGATAAAGATTTTGATTTATTGAGCTATGTCAACCAAAGTTTAGAATTATATTTGCGCTGAGTTCATTTGTGCTGTTAGAGAAAAGCTTTTCAAACAGCAGCAGTCTAAGTAAAAAGAGAGGAGAAAGATAAAATTGCTTTATAGAAAAAAAGTGAAACAAGAATTCATCCACTTAGGTATGCTAGCACTGTGTCTTATTACCAGTCAAAAGTCATTGACTAACAGGAATATTAAGGCAAACTGTTCCTGAAAATGAAAACAGAATCTGCAATCCAGTCAACAGATGTAAATTACTAAGTCATTTTTGCAAACAGATGTTTGGAATAGCTTTTTACAGGAGACATATTTAAGTATGGAAGTGTATACACTGAAATTACTTAAGTCAATCTGTTTGATATTTAAGAGCATATTCTGAAGATAAGGTATTTTGATGACTAAAATGTTGATAATTTACATTTGCATAGCACCAGTGATCTGGAAGAACCAAACCTCAAGGTGATTTAAAGATTGTAGGTCTGACTATATCCCTGAAGCCTCAGAAGAGAATGGATGATGTATACAGAAGTATAAATATAGAGATAGCTGATACCAGTTTGTGCTTTTGCTGCTGATTCTAGCTAGAGCAAGATCATAGTGCAGGTAATCCACACCAAATACGTCTTAATGCAGAAACAGGCAAGAAAATAAATGTATTATATTAAAAATTGAAGCTTTGCTTCAACTAGAGTCTCCATCCCATCAATAAATGGCAGTGTCTACATGGGACAGAGTGAGAATGCAGAAAAGAAAAAAAATGAAATTGTAAATTCTGAAATGCGTGTATTGTACATAAATGTTCTGCAAGATGCCTTTGAGAAGCTTGGAAAACAGTGACATAAAAAGTCTTGGTGTTCATGTTCCTAACTGTTTATTCATTTTTCATATCCACAGCACATGCAGCAGTGGATATGACCAATGAGTCAACAACTCCCCTTACTAAATGTCAAAGAAAGCTAGGCTAACTTAAAACTTTTATCTGATTCAAAGTGTGCTGTGAGACTGTATTTCTGAGGTATTCTTGAGATCTTCTGATGGATGTCTCAGTGTATGATATTAACAAAATATAGCAGCTTTCTCCCTTCCCTCTCCCCCCCCAAAAAGACACAAAAAGAAAACTGTTTTGATATATTTTTTCAAACTGTGAGAACTAAAGGGGAGAGGATTTATTAAGAACTTTTCTGATGCAGTACAGGGTCGGTCTTAAAGCATAGAGACCATCTTGCAGAGTATTTGTATTTCAAATACTTATCTTGGGTTATTTATATTCTTGTCACTCCCCCACCTCCAGCTAACATGGAGTCAGATTCTATTCTCAGTTAGCCCAATGAAAGTCCACTGAAATCAATGGAATTACTTTGGATTCACTCCAATGTAACGGAGAACAATGGCACTGAATATCAGTATTGTGTTTTTGCACCTAAGCTGCTCCTTCAAATCATAAGTATTTAAAGGCATTCCTGCTCTTTAGTTTCAATGAAAATACACATACTTTCTCTTCACCTGAAAATTTTAAGTGAATAGCAATGTCCAGGCTGTTTACAGATGCATTCTCTTCCAACATGCTTCGCAAATAGTCTAAATTGACCTCCCTTCCCCCATTCCTGGTACCTGGTTCCAATCACACTCAAATCTTGTTACTTATTATTCCTACTATGAAAATCATCAAATACAGTAGGTAAAGATTTATTGTATCTCTTTAAGAAATAAATAATTCATTGAATACATTATATGGAGTATTGTAGACTTTCTGAAAATCAACCAGATAGCTATTTCTTGCAGCTTATCTGGTTTAGAATGCTTTTAATCTTGGAGTAGATAATAAGTTATGTTTCTGGGAAAAAAAAAAAAAAAAAAAAAAAAAGTAAAAAGGAGAGTTATATAAATAAACAAAATAAACAGTGAGGCATTCACCTTATAAAAGTCACTGTGTTCAGAAAAAGCATTTAGAAATGTAAATACAATTAAGAGTTTACTTAAATCAATGCAATTTAATATTTTAAATTCTCTCCTGTACTGTTTTCTCTGAAATGAGCTTTAAATTAGCTTAACATGAAAATCTAACCAGGAACAGGACTACAACTAGTTTGGAGCCCATCACTTCTGTTATGAAGTCTGAGATAAAGTGAGACTAAAGAAAAGGGAAAGCAGATATATTTAGCTGTATTAAATGACCAGTCAAAAAAAAAAAATAAAAAAAAAAATCATTTCTTTACAGCAGTTGAAGCGTTAAGTAGGTGACAGGTTTGAAATGACCAGATTGTGGTCTGCTCACAGATAATAGAAGGCCACAGTGTTCATTGACTGTTCTAGGTCACTCTGAAAATCCAAGCTTTTGGTCTTTGATCTAAAGATAGATGACACACTAAAAACAGACCTACACTCTTGCATAAGACAGAAAGATCCAGCAGTCTTATTTTTATTGTGAAGATCTTACAAATTATATTCCTGGGATCAAGTAATCTGGTAATTGTTTAGAATAAGTTTAATACAGATTACACATTTGGATCAGGTAGAATTTCTGAAAGACTGGTTTTGCATCCAAAGATATGGACAGTCAGCTTAATCTAACATCTGTGTTTTAGAATTTGATTGTTGTGGTTGTTGCCATTTCATTATAAATGAGAAAGGTATTCAGTCATACTGAATGGGGATATTTATATGTAAATATAGGAATTTTTTGCTTTGGCAATAGCTTCATTTCTGGGATGGAAGTTTACGTGATTCACCAAATGCTACATTAACCACCAAACACCCTGACACAAAACAGAGCCAAAAGACAAGCCTGTTACTCTGTCCCTGGAACACATTTAAAGTCTCGCTTCTACCCAGCAGCCACTATGAAACTATGCAATGAGACAAAGAAAATGGTTGGAACCAAACTCACCCCTGGAAATCAATACTTTTTTTTTTCCCAGGGTGAACTGGGCCACAGGGCTGTGATGTGTAATTGGTCACTGGGTTGCACTTTTGCATCTTCAGGAAGGGAACACGGAAACACAGAGATGATCACACAAAATATTTATGATGAAAATATATTCTTGTTGCAGATTTAAGCCATCTAAACTTCCGAACAACCAGAGTAAAGCTTGCCTTTGCAACTTTAATTTGAGCTCATTGCACATATGCATGACAATAAGTCTTTAACTGCACAGACACATACATCATTCAGTGCATAGGATGGACGATGCTCCCAGAGTGAGCAGCTGTTCAATATTCTTTTTACTCTTATCACTCAATATGTGGCTCCATGCTTTCCTTACTGCACATCATTCAAGCCCTGTGTAGAATACTGAATTATTAATATCTTTATGGGTGTTTCTACAGCATTCTCTGCTAGGGTTTCTGAGTGCTTCCCAAACACTAATTAATTTATCTTTAAACCTGTAAAGTGAGACCGTACTATTAGACCCACTTTACTGATGGGGAACTGAAGTGCTGAGCCGTTATGGTCAAGATTGATGAACATGTCCACTAATTTTGGGCCCTCGATACGATGTGCTTAGAGCCAGATTTCCAAGATGCTTAACATTTTTATGGTACTTCATACATTTGAAGCACAAATCCCATTGATTTCAGTAGCATCTGTGAATACTCAGCACTTCTGTGAATCAGTCCTGAGTAAGTTGTGCACTCAAAATATGGCATACACATCAAGTGGCCACCTATGAAATGTCTGCATTAATCACATGAGGATCCTGACACTACAACAGGAACAAAATCCAAACAGACAAGAGGTCACTAGCATTACAACTCTAGGAGAATCCTTCTATCCACTGTAACATTCAGCTGTTCTCACCCAGGGAGCTTACTTTATATGTATTCTAGTTTCACTTATGACAGCTTCTCATTTTTTACAATATTCCAGCAGGTAAGAGCCTCTTATGTTAAACCACACTAGCTCATTCCGTGAGAAACCGCATGCCTGTGCCTTGAACAAAGTGGAAATGCTGTAGAAAAAGCTGAGAGTGACTTAAGATTGATTCATAATATTAAGGGGTATAATTAAGGCTACCAAGGAAAACTTCAATGTGCCATTTTCTAACCTCTCAGTTGAATGCATGGTCCTGAAACTTTTTAGAGTTTAGATTTTTTAGTATACTGGTTATTTAGCTGCCTTTCTTTAACTTCCTGAGTAAACACGATTTCTGCTCTGTAGATCCACACTGCTGCCAGGGTGACTCTTTCACAGGACTGGTTCACAACACCACCTTCTACAAGTCAAGAAAACATAGGGGCAAAAAGAATGGTAGCTGCTGAGCTCCATTTGAAACCACCACAGAAGTGCATAAAACATCCTGCCAGTAGATTTTACATCTGTTTTTGTTTTGTTTTGTTTTGTTTTTTGCAGCTGTGAAATTTGAAGACAATCTTGAGTGTGTGCTATCAGTGTCTTTCTCCTAATATAGCCCTTACGCTCCTACCTTTCATATTTTAGTGTCCATCTAGCCCTATTCAACAAAAGAATTGTAAAATTCTTAAAAATAGCTAAATGAAACTGATAGAAGTGTAAATCCTCAAGCATTTTTTTTTTTTTTTAATTTTTGGAAAGTTTTAAGATTTGGCAGATCCCTAGTATGTAAAATTTCCCAATTTAATGGAAAATTTATCGGCATTATAAGAAGCCAAAGAAGAGAGACTTAGAATAGAAACTCCTGAACTGAGGTGGCGGTGGGGGATGGACAACAACAATATATTTATTCCTGGTCAAATTATGACTGTTCTCATTGTTGTGTTTGTTGTTGTTGTTGTTGTTTGTTTGTTTCTTTTTTGTTTTTCACAATCAAAGACAAAATGATTTACACCTTGATAGCTACAAGCTTTGTATCTTGTGAAAGACGGAGAGAGAGAGAGAGATTGCTTTATATCTAGCCTTGTTTTATTTTTGGCTACTAGGTGATTTTCACCCTATTTTGTAGCCTGATTTTGTCATAAGAAACATACAAGCTTTGCATTAGGATGCATTTAATACTTAAGTTAATACTTACCCAGAGAGGCAGCCTATAACTAGGCAAGGATTTGGCAGCTATAGCCACTGTACTCTGCTTCTTAGCAGCCTGTTGAAACTAATGACGGATCTAATAAGCCAGAAGTATTAGAAGGTCAGAGTGAACAACATTGCTCAGTTTGACCTTCCATTATTTATGGTTTGTCACATCAGCTATCAAAGCTCCAAGCAAGGGGCTGATAAGGAGCTGAATCAGCAGCACAGGCATGACACCGCAACATTCTCGCATTGTGTGAGTAGTGACCCTGCTTTTTGGTGACCTGTGCAACCACCCATGACACACGTCCCTAAAGGTGGCCCCTGCCTGTTCACTGCTTCATGTAGAAATGCTTTCTGTGAAGCTGAGTACTAACAATACAGTTGGCATTCATTCAACTATTTTTTTTTTTTCCTTAAAAGGTCTAGACCCACAAATAATCTTTGGGCTCAAGGGCTCTTCTTTTCTTAACAGATATATTTTCACCCTATTCAGACCACAGATTAACCATTAGCTAAATTATGTTGTGCAAAAAGTACAAATGCAGTCTAGAAATCAGGGGCAATCACAGCTCCTTCACCTCAGACAGAGGAAGCTCACCCAAGCAGCAAAACTGCTTGAGGGAGCTGGAAAGAGTGATTCACAGCCTGAAGTAGGCTCCTGTCTGCATTTTAGTACAGATCAAAAGGGATTGGAATAAGACTGAAACAATTCTGTTGGTGAATTATGCAGTCTTTGGTATGATACAGTTTAATTGATATCACTGAGACAGCAAAAGGCCATCTGCTGGAATAACTTCCGTAGGGTAGTTGTCCAGCTGTGGGATGGCATGGATGCAAAAGACTGAGAAACCAGTGATCCAACTGCGATCCAAGCTGGAGACTGATGTGAGATCACTGTCTCAGTAATAGGCATTTCAAAGTTTTTTACCTGTATGTAGATCGGGGTAACTATGTTAACAGCCCTATTTGCCTTATTGCATTATTTTTTACAATTTCTAGGTAATAATGAAAATCTGGATGTTGTTTTAAAGGATCCTAATGTAACTGATAGTGGCAAGAAGTTTTCCTCGAAGCTGTCTAACAATATAATTTAGTCAGGTCATTAAAGGCTGCAAATTTGTCTCTGTCTACTTCACTTAATTTAATCAATCATGAAAACACACCTTTGAAGGTTGCCAATCCAAAGCACAAACTACATGTCATAATTAATAAGGAATTTAAGTGTGATTCCTTTTCATAGGACAAAGACAGATGCTCTGAATTACTTCAGTTTCTTTATACTCATTAAACTCTTCCTAAGCTTATTAACTTTCAGGACCTGCCTCCCTGGAAAGATTTAGGGGTGGTACTCAGTCATAATACCCCAGGGCTGGTTACAATATTGATAACTCTTTATTATGAGTGTCATAATATTTGGTGCTTGTCCCGAGCTCCAGATCTGAGAAAAAAATGCTATTGTAGAAATCTCATTTCTCATTAAAAAGGCTTAACAACAAAACAAAATTCTACTGTGCAGTCTCACAAAAAATAAACAAATAAAAATAAATTAAAAAGGCTTAACATGGCTGCACTCCCCAAACTCATAAACCAGAAGGAAAATGCAAAATATTTAACTTGTATCATCTCATGAAAAGGCAGTGCAAAACTGGCAATGGTTTGTTTACCTTCTGTTCTACAGCCCAGGAATATTTCTATACACAGTGATCTGGAGAAAACTTACTGGGATATTTCCACTGGCAAATGAAATGTACAGGCCAGAGTTGACTTACTTTGTGATGCTAACAGGGCTGTCTTTTCCAAGCAATGAGAAAAAGTCAACAGCTAACTCAGCTACTTGTTGCTTCCCCCAGCAGGCACAAGTAGAAAGATGTCCCATCTTTGGGTAGTCTAGCGAGTCCCTGTCCTTCCTTTAAGTTACAGTCCTTTTGGCTAAAAACTTACTTCTGGATATCAGGTTCTAACACAGAAGAGCAGAAAGTTGTACACCTAACAAAAAAAAAAAAAAAAAACAAAAACAAACAAAAAAAAATCAATTGCTGGCTCCAAAAATCGAGGGGCTAGATAAAGACAAGTACATCACTCCACACAGCACAGAGACAAGTTTGGCAAGTATGTGTAAAGAGAGGAAAAAGAATGCATCTATTTCAGTTCCAGATCCAGACAGACTGAGGGGGAAAGGAGATCATCATGCATAACTCTCTTCTTCAGTGTAGATTTCCTATTTCTTTTTTTTATTATTTGTTTTTGTTTTGTTTACTGAATTCTGCAATAGTGCCTGTGGACCTAGGCCTGTTTTTCTATCCATAAATAGCCAGCACCAACAGCAATTTTTTATTTGATATTTATATGCAAGCTTGGACATCAGTTTTGCAGTTGGTGATGCCACATTAAAGTCTTCCACAAATACAATCTGATATGGCATATAGCCATGGTCCAGTAGTTCTCATCATTCTAGCACTTGCTAACAGTAAATTCCTTGGAGTTAGACTGGTGCATCTGCAGAAAATGTAACTCATTTATTTTTAATTAGAAAATCCTATATGGATCAAGACCAACTTTGTTGAGAAACTGCTTCCTTGTTGCTGTCATTATTCCATGCCTATGATCAGCAGGTAAATATTAAGTAACACACTTGAATTTAAGTAGGAGGTAACAGCATGACTATGCAGCTGAGCTGTTCTTTCAGCAGCAGCCATGGATGCAAGCCAAATCAAAATTACCTGTAACCACAGGATAACCGTCACCATAGGTGTGACAGGGAGCCTGAAGGCCTAACATTAGATTGTAGATTAGCCTGGACAGCAGAGCTGGGTCTCACAATGCCTAAAGCCCTCTGAGTATTCTGCACTTTGTAATGCTTTCCCCAAATCTTGGGACCATGAAGTTTAAATTGCAGGTGAGAGCTGGACACCTAAAGCAATTGCCACTGGTTGGGACTCTGAGTATTGCAGCAGTAGCTCTTAATTGTTATAAGAAAAGTAACATACAATCTACTATTTACTGCTAGTTTGTTATTGGAAGAGAATAGTATAATTCACTCAATAAATGACTTTAAATTCTTTTTTTTTTCTTTTTTTTCTTTTTTCTTTTTTTTTTTTTTTGTGGTAGCATATTCTTCTCAGCTTCTTCCCCTCCTCCCCCTTCTCTATACAGACATATCTCAATAGATGTCATTTCTGAGCTTGCAAGGAGTACATCAATTTACATCCCTTGAATCTTCATCCAGCACTCAGCAGTTGTAGCATAACTCCCAACCTGTAAGAATAAAGATTTTCTGCTTTACACTCGTGTTAATCTGTGATTTACATGTCCGTATGCCAAGTATGTACAAATTATTGCTAACCACTTTAAATACAATTAAAATGCATTCTATTAACAAACTCAAGTTCAGAATGAACTAATTAGACATTAAAAAAAAAAAAAAAAAAAAAAAAAAAAAAA
>CM021766.1:32562733-32593499 GCA_011076525.1 Nettapus auritus | reverse complement strand
AAAAAAAAAAAAAAAAAAAAAAAAAAAAAAGGGAGGATTGAATTTCCAAAGACCATTTAAACTGCACATTCTGCTTTTCAAACAGTGGGAAAACAATACAATTACATGCAAGAGCTTGTAGAGACTTGCTTAATGCATGATGAACATGCTGACCAAACACTCAGTCCTCCTACCTCTCTATCCCAGAAGTATCTGAAAGGAACAGGACAGCTGTAGTCTTCCTGATTTTGGGCCATCACAGAGAATGGGATGACAGATGTTGAGCTATTCTTTCAGTGCAGGCGGGAACTCCTCTCTGTCAAACAAAGAAGATTGACAGTCTCAGAGCCCAGTTTATTTGTATAAAAAAGCCAGCTGCTTCTTTAACAGTTGCAGGCGGTATCCCTAGCATAGCAGAAAGTAGATGAATACATTAATAACTGCGAACATGATGTTATCTGTTGAATGATTCTGTGGAAACAGTAATTCCACCAAAAAAAAAAAAAAAAAAAAAAAAAAGTAGCAGAGACTTAACATCAGTTTCCCTCACAGAATGAAATGTGTCATTACTGCTGAACATACCAGGTTCCTAAATTTGTATTTGATGCCATCCTCAAGTTTTGTGTGATACATCATTAGTACTTATCGCTATTGTATATGAAACCCTGACTGCCTTCTATATAAAGAAATAATTTTAAACATTCTGCCTAGAGGACAAGTTCTTTCAATGTAAACAGATTTCTAATTTACCAGTGAATGGTCTTTAACCACTTCAGAAAATCCATTTAGATATTCAATATCTCTTTTATCTACTTTTAATATAGTGCGATACAAGGTGATATTTAAAGGGTACTTCTTTACAGCACCATTCAATTTTTCATTAGCCAAGAATGTCGAAAGAACAAATGGTTCATTCCATAAAACACAGAAGTCAATTTCGAATGGCGGTATCTGAAAAAATACCGACTCAGCATATAGACGAGTTATGTCCCAATTACAAACATTTAGCAGTCATTAAAACTGCAGATTCCTTTAATTGACGATCATCATAGTGAAGCCTACATATTCAGATCCGAGCATGGGGAAGCATATGAAATAATTTTGCTATTATCTGTCAGCATAGGCTTTGCTTGTGTGAAAAAGGAAAGAAAGAAGGGAAGAAGGAAAGAAGAGAAGGGAAGAAGAAGGGAAGAAGAGAAGAAGGGACGAAGGGAAAGAAAAGTAAGATTTGTGTGTTGACAATGACAAGATTAAAAACTCTTGTGCTCTGCAGTCAGCATCGCAGCAAGGCGGCCTAGGGGAGAAGGAGGTACGGAAGGTAGGCCCGGGCTGTGTGTGCAGCTCTGGCACTGGGCTTAATGCAGAGAGCCCCGGAGAAGCCCTGGTGCAGCCGGGAGCCCACGGAGCGGGAAGAGCCCCCAGCCCCACGCAGGGAGAGCGGCCTTTTCCAGCCTCTGGGGCTTTCCACACCTCCCGGAGGAGACCTCGGCCCCGCGGGGGGACCCGGGGAGGGCCGCGTGTGCGCGGGGCGGGCCGGAGCCCTCACCCCGCCCGCCCCAATCGCCCCCCGGCAGCGGGACCCGGCTCGGCCGGGGCTGGCGGCGGCGGCCCGGCCTCCCCCGCCCCGCTCCCCGCTCCGCGGCCGCCTGTGAGGGCGCCGCTCCCGCCGAGAGGGCGGAGCGGGGCGGGAGCGGGCGGCGGGGGGCGGAGGGGGGCCGGCCGGGGAGGGCCTCGTTCGCCTCGGCCTTTTGTGCTGCGCCCTCCCCGCCTGTCAGCGCGGGGGGCAAATGTGATTGAGAGGGAGGGTCGCGGCCGGCCGGTGGGGAGGGCGTGCGAGGGAGCTCCGGGAGCGAGCAGGGCGCCGGGGGGGGGCTGAGGGGCTCAGCCACCCTGAGGGGTGGCAGGATCACGGCTGCCGCCCCACAGACCGGGCAGGTGTGACGGTGCTGCTTCTGCACACGCTGCGCCACCTGCACCTTGGCCCGAGTGTCTATCTAAGCGTTATTTTTTCCCCACCCAGTGACAACCCCGTCTCCCACTGTGGAAAAGTTATTTCACCTTTTTATTTGCCCTTTCTGTAAAACAGGCAACTTCAGTGAAGCCGGGCTGAGACTTTGCTCCGTGTCTGAAGAACGATTTTCCATCAGCACAATGAGCGGCCTTTCAGAGGAGCGACAAGTTTTACTGCCAGCCGCATCCGCCGTGCTGAGGGTCGCTGCGGCCTTTTATCTTGTAGCTCTTGTGCAGCGCAGTTGTTAGACAATTAGCTAAACATACCGGGAGCAATGGCATTGGCCTCTCCTTGTGCAGGCCTAAATACTCGGAGCCTGCCGGATCTAAAATGTCAGCCTGTGTGTTCGTCTGGGAGCTAAGCGCCCGGGCTTTGCACTGCTCTGACCGCTTCTGCCATTTCCAAAGGCCGCACTGCGCCTGGTGTCCATCAGAGACCTCTTCCCCTTCACTGCTGGACTGATTATGTTTTGTTTTTTCCACTTAGTTATGACAGAAATGCTGGATACAAAGTTATTCAGAGCTTAGTACTGTTTTAAATGAAACCTGTTTGTCCACAGTTGTCGGGTATACCCTGGCACCCTCTTGACAGATACTGCAAGGAATAGGGCAGTGATCCCTATCCAAAGGGAGAGAAACAGCCCCATGTTTTGGATCTTGGTGGAGACAGAATCCTCTGAGAAATTTTCTGGGCATCACAAGCCAGCACGATTAAAAAATAAATAAATAAATAAGAATGAACTCATTTACCTGAACAGACACAGCATATTAGACAGTTTTGCACGAGAAATCAAGATATTCTGCTCACTTCATGGCTCCTGAAATTTCCTTCCAGTTCCCAACAGGTCTACAGAGTTATTGTGCTTCTTCAGTTCAAAGGTGTAAAGAGTGCAGAGATGTTTCTGTTCAGCAAGGACAAATAAGTGGAAAAATACACCCATTGGGACTGGAGAGCAGTGAGCAGATTGTGGTTATGGAGGAAGTCGGTAAATATCCCAGAAAGATGCCTGCAGAGTAGAGAATGGGACGAGATAAAGCCGCTTTATCAGCACCAAGTATGTTCCTCCCAGGCACAATCCCAGTGGATACCTGTTCCCCACGTAACAGGTGAAGTGAAGTGAACCTGTTGATGAAAATATTGAATATTGTACTTTTATACCACAGGGACCAAGTCCAATGAACTTTCCACACCGAGCTGGCATGGGGAAAAAAGTGTTCAGTGTTTGAAACCTTTTTAGGATTTGAAGGGCTCATGGTATGTTCCTGAAGGTGTGAGCAGAAGTCTCGTGGTAAAATGGAAAGAAAAACCTGCCACGGATTAGAAGGCGTTGGAAGGCTTTCTTTCGGGGACCACCGGGTTTACGCTGTGAAGGCAAGTGGGGGGGAACATACTAAGGTGGTCTGGATCCCCAGGGGAGAGGGGCAGGATCCGTCCCGCCCCGTACAAAGCGACACAAGCCACGAGGGACAAAGAAACGCCGGGCTGCAGGCGGCAGGATCGGGCCCTCCGCCGGGGCTGAGCCGGCCGGGAACAGCGGGGAAAATGTGTGCCTCTGCGGCTGCGGGGGAGCTGCGGACGCCCGCACCTCCCGCACCTCGCTTTCGGCTTCTTCCCGGCCACTGGGGCTTTGAGAATAAATATGCACCGCTCGGCTTTGCAAAATCGCCTTTGAAGATGTTTACCCAAAGAGACGGCACTACGGCAGCACTTTATTGCAATATAATGCACCGGGGGAAAAAATAGAAGGAGCTTATTGTTGTGGTTGATAAACATAGGAAAAGCACATGCCTGACCTTTCATTTGTACAATTCGTTTTTCCAGGGGAAAGAAAACGAATGGTAATTGTGCACAATTTCCTAGAGGATCAGCTGTGGGTGCCCCTCCGCGCTCAGGCAAAAAGGCTGCGAAGTTTTCCCAAAGGCTTTTACTTTCCACTAGGGCAGGAAAAAGAAGAAAGGAAGATCGCTATATTTCAGGTTATTCTCTTCCCCTCCCCTTCCCACCCTCCAGTTCTCCCCCTCAAGTGAAAGAATACTGAACTTAAGTCCTATTTAAGCAACTTGCAACGTTTCCTTCAGTTCTGTAAAACGGACTTCTCCTCACACACTTTCAGTGCTATTTCGCACCTGTAGTAAAGAGACGTTTTATAATGCTCAATCAAAGCCCATTTCGGAGCCCAAGAGCCAGGCAAAACCAGCAACTTAAACCCGCGCTCCCGATTTGGCTGCCGAATCACGTTGAGAGCAGTGGGTGGTCACGGCTACAAACAAGACTTCCCAGCCCCCGGCACCGGTAGCCAAATGATGTGCTTGCAAGCGGGCTGCGAGGGGCTCAGCATCCTCACGCCCACCTCGGTACCCGCTCGGGAGAAAAAAGGCTGTGGGATTAGGGACCAGGGACGTCGCCGCGCAAGGAGAGAGAAACGGGGTTCCCGAGGCTGGGAACACACAGTGATGACGGTTCCCCAGCCCCGGGGTGGGTTGGGGGGGGGGGGGCAGAAGCCCGCCCGAGGCTCAAATTCTGCCTCCTTCAGCCCCTCCTAAAGCCCCTTTGTCGGGCTGGTGAGCGATGCCCCCACGGCACTCATCGTGCCGGGGACCCCCGGGGCTCAGCCCGCGGGGTGGATGGAGCCGGATCGGGCCCTTCCCGTGTCGCGGATCAGATCCCGCCCGGAGAGCGTGACCGTCTTAACCGTCCCTCTTCTCGATAGCGATTTTTAATCTCTAAATCACAACGGGACTCATCCTGTGTTCCTTAATAGAGCACGACGCCCATTGACTTCTATCGCATTGACTTCAATGGGAGTTTCGCTCCATTAAGGACCGCAGAATTTGGCCTAAACTGACCGCAATAATTTTGCTGTCGGTAATGGAGCTTCAAAGACGTCTCTAATTAGCCGGTGAGCAAGAATCGTTAAACATGCTGTACAATTCCGTGTGAGCTACGCGGGGCTGCGGAACAGCTGAGCGGTACCGTTCAGACCTGGAGAGGCTCAGAAACCCTATGGGGATGTCACCGCAACCTCTGCGGAGTCTGCCCGGGGACGGGGTGTTAGACGAGCCCTTTCTGCTTTCATTTCTGCTGTGCTAGCGCAGGAGCAGGAGCAAAGAAAGCACTGAAAAGTTATGGAAGAGTTGATCACACGCTGAGATTTCCCCCCCTTGGAAGATGCTTGAAAACGATCCGTGGGTTCTGCAGCTACTACTATTTATCAAAGATCAGCCTAATTAGTTTTGTTTATCCATAACCCGGCGCACTCCTCACGAGTTATGCCGAATCCCACAGTGCCGCCGAGCTGTGGTTTGGGCTGGGCTGACTTGCTCTGCGGTCTGGCACCTTCACGTGTAGCTTTCTGCCCAGCAGCTGCCTCAGTCCAGGGGGTGGAAGGGGAACCGCAGCAGAAAATCGCAATCCGCTGGCGGTGAATTCATCTGCAAGGGCACTTTCATGGCACGACGAGCCTGCAGCGTGCGGACACACTCTCCTTCCCGAAATCCGCAGCTGTAGATCCAGCACCACGCAGAAACACCTCGCAAAGATTGTAACTTAATAGCCTAATTCTTAGGTGCTTAAAAACCTACATTGCAATCCCTGCAGACTGTGTATTACCTGTACATTGTAATTTGGAAAACAACATTTTCCTCTTGAGGTAAAATATTCAACCAACGAGAATAGTGCGAAGGCTTTCTGTCCTTCGACGCGCAATACAGGAAGAAAAAAATAAACGTGGTTGTTAGATAGTATCAACTTTTAAGGTAATCCCGTAAAATCTTCTCGAAGAACTAGCCCACATGAGAAGAGAAAAAGCCTGGAATCTCTAGGCATAGCCATATTTTTTTTAAAAAAGAAATCTGGTTGTAAGTTTTGGTCAGTATTCTAGGCAAAATATGCTCAACAGATGATAGTGGAGATGCAGCCAGAAAACAACTCCAGCTATTTAAACTGCCAAATGAGACATAAAGCCGCATTGTAAAAATCATCTGGAAAACAGGTTTTCCTATTGAAGTCGCTATGTGTTAATTACTGTGATCTGGAAGAGCTCTGTATCTAAACGCCTGGAAGCCGACTTTCACCCCGCATATGTAAATGAAGAAAGTGCTGAATCTAAGCCAGAGGGTTCATGTTCGGATTCATTTCCGTGCATGCCTAGACATTAATATGTGTTCATGTAGGGTTCGTACAGTACGAGGTGTTATTTCCTTATAAAGAAACACCAGGTCTCGCTTTCCATTCTCCTTACAAAATTATTCGCATTATTTATGCTACATTGAGCGATCTAATTTCTTCGTGATAGTCAGCTAATTGCTCTGGCAGGTAATTAGAAGCGGTTTACAACGCAAAGGGCTTTTGCGGTGCCCCTCGGATTATTAAGTTGCTCTGTAAATTATACCATATTTGCCGAAGAGAGGGAGGGGGAAGGGGCTAACGATCTTTTGAGAAGTTCTTCTCCTGCGATCAGAGCCGAAACACGTCCCCGTCCCCCCCCACCCACCACTTAAAAAAATGGGGGGAGGGGGCTTTGCCGGGGCTCGGAGTCGAATTATTCTAAAGCACGCGATCTGAAGCCCATTTTGTTCGTGCTCACTGGTCCAGAATAACTTGGCCATAATGGCCGGGAATGGGCCAGGTCTGCAGCAAGCTTCCTGCGCCGTGGCAGCATCCAGCAGGCATGTGGGAAAAGAATGGCTTAAATGGGGACATCTGTTCAGTGTTGCTCATCTCGGTCCTACAGCCAGGTCAGGTTAAGGGAATAACCTGCTCGCCACCTTGCCTCCTTCCCGCTGCTCTCCTGCCTCCCCTCCCTCTCCCATCAAGTTAATAAGGCTGCTGGGGTGGGGAAGGGGGGTAGGGGGAGCGGGGGGGCGACCTAATTGCTCTGCCATATAGGCAAATAACGACAGGGAAAGGTGGCAGCTACATTGTAAAAGGAACAGTAAATATATCAATATTAGGGTCTCTCGAGTCAAATCGCAGGAGAGCTGCACAACGAGAGAAGGCTGCGATGCACACTGAGTGCGTGAAACGGCACGGACAAAATTTCCTGGCTGCTTACTCCGAAGGTACGTCTTGCTCGGAGCGCCAGGGATTCTTGCACTTCGTAAAGGACAGCAAGAAAAGAAGTGTTCTTTATCTTTTCTCTGTAATTTTTCCCAGGTTGTCACTCTTCTGCAGTTGGCAGAACATGTAAATAAATAAATACGTACAGAAGTGGACAGCTTTCCTATTTCTCTGCTTTCTTTGCAGGCTGTGACTTTGGGTGTTGTTGGATTTGTATATGAAAGTGTCTGGACAAACCACACATACGTATACGCACACATACAAGGGAACGCATGTATATTTAGGTAGTTATACATGTTTATATATAAGCAGCATGTATTTCGGGGCATGACCCGGCTTCAGGCAGCCTGTCTGCTGGGAACGTCCTGCCTTGCACCGATTTTTCAAACGTTTACTGTACCTTGTCACCCGTTTGTAAAGCTACTACAATGATTTGAACACGTGTGGTTAAACCATCGGACCCAGAGCAGCTCCTAGATTATTTGTAATTAAACACAATTCCCAAAGTAACATTTATCTTCCCGAAACTGCGATTGCAATTGTCAACCGTCTGGAGGAGACGCGGGGTAATCTGGAAGCATTACCTCCTCTCCTAACAGAGCAGAATGAAAAGAAATCAATATCGCCGAGGAGAAGAATTTAGTAGTTTTTAACTGGAAGCGGTGCCCGGGAGAAAGTGATATATAAGAGGAAAAAAAAAAAAAAAAAAAAAAAAAAAAAAGCAGCTTAAACAAATCTATTCGAGGAAGGACTGAAGGACCGAAGCGGGGCTCCGCACCCGCGCTGCGCCCTGCGCCCAGCCCCAGGGGCTCGCTCATCCCTCCGGCGCCTCCCGGTACTTACATGACCGCGTAGGAACCGAGCACGCCGAGAAAATAGCGGGGTTGGGGGCGGGTGGAGGAGTGGAGAGGGGTGGGGGGGTGTGTGTGTGGGGGGGAGATGAAGAAAAAAAAATAATAATACCGGGGGGAAGGAGGAGATGCGGATCGCATCTAGGCGCACCCCGGCAGTGTAAATAGGGCGGGTGCGAAGGTGCCTCTTCCTCCCCGGGAGCACACACATCGACATGTGCACGGCGGCTCCCCGGGTTTAATCTAATTACGGGGACGTTTCAGAAGCACGGCCAGCTTGCCTCGCGTTTATTTATTTATTTCCTCGCGTTGACACAGGCCCAGACGAATAAATAAATAACCGCCCGAACGCCTCTCGAGGTGAATCCCCCCCCCCCCCCGGCGGCTGCTAGCGGGCAGGTCGGCATGTGCCCTCGCCAAAAGGGGGCTCGGCGAGGAACCCCGAGCTCTGCCGGAGGGAGCAGCCAGGCCTCGCATTCCTGCTCCGTGGCAGGGTTGGGACACGAGGGATAGGGAACCGGGAGGGGTTTGCGGGTACCTGCCCCCGGCACTGCTGCGTGGCTGGAGGAATTCACGTCGGAAAGTGACGGGCCGATGGATGCGGGCACCCGCTCACACCCCTCTGCACCGGGTGCCCGGTCGCCCGTCGCGATGAAAGAAATGCCCCTGTCGGGCAGTGGGACAAACGTCCCAGGTAAAGCACAGCAACGCGGCGGTGGGAATGGATGCTGAATCGCGACACTCAGCACCACCATTGCTCGCTGGCCGCCCGGCAGCGCACGGGCTGCCCGGTGGCTGGCTTGTTTCATTTACGGGGTGTTCCCCTTTTTAATCTGCCCGTCCAAGCCGAGCCCTGCTGCTCCTGGAGACTTTGTTATCACCTTTGGGTGAATCCCCCAGGTGACAGCTTGCTTGTGCAGAGGACCCCGCTGGCCCTCACGTCGCCGGGGGGGGACTGGCGCAGCGCAGCGGGGCTCCCGGTGGAGCGGGCGGCTTCCAGGGCACGGAGCCGGGGGAGGGTGGCGGAAGACCCTCGCCCAGGGGGCTTTTCCCACGGGAGCAGGGCTGGGGGCCTCTCGGCATGCCCCAGCCAAGGTTTCGTCCCGGCTGGGCGCTTGGAGGGCGGCGGTGGAAGGGGAAAGGCTTTAGGTGCTTCCGGCTGTAACGGGGGTGCGCCTAAACCGGCGCAAGGGCGGCACAGACCTGCCGAGAGCACACCACAACGCCAGGACACCAGATTCGCTCCCTCGCCGCTGTTGACATTCAACATACGGCGTGGGCAGCGGTCAGTTTAATCTTTCCGGCTGTGTCTTTTCAAACAGCCAGAGAGACCTAGGTTTCCCCCAAGAGCAACCTCTCCCCCAGCCCTCGAGAACTGTCGGCAGACGACGACCCCTGGAATGGGCTCTATCCATCTCTCTTCTTGCCGGCCGCGGCGTGGAGGGCCGGGGATTACTCCGAGGAAAGTCCTCCCCCCATCCACCCAACCACCCACCCCATAAAGGTTAGCTAAAGCTGTCTTCGTGGCTCAAGTTCGGAAATTGCTAATGTATATTGTAGACACAAGATGTTAGGTAGACTTGAGCAAGTTGTTCCCAGGATGTAAATTAGGTCCCAAAAGCTGTTGTCCAAATCGAAGAAACAGAGAAATTAATCTGGAAGACTATCCATCATAGCCTGTAATAAAGGGAGCGACATGGATGAGACAGATGATATGATTAAGGAGCTGTGGTCGTTTTAATTAACTTTTTGCTGTCCTGTAATGATCAAACTGGTCAACAGACCCGGTCAATAAGCATGTTAATATCAAACAAATAAAACCAGGGATGATTAAAAACCTCCTGGTTTATTAAATTTGAAATTCAAATGAAATTTATGCTGCAGATGCATACAGAATGCTAATAGATTTTAGCTTTATTGAGAGTGGATCCCACAGGTTTTCAAGAAACAGCACGAACATTTATCTACTCCCGTACATTAAACTTCAAATGGGGAGGGAAAAAAGTTTTAATTAATTTCGGGAAAACCTCTCCTTGTTGGCTCACCCTCTTCGCCCCCCCCCCCAAACCTGCATATTATGTTGATGTACTGCACCCTTAAGTGCAGTGGTCAATAACGCAAATGCAAACAAAATTGTAAGCTTCCTTAAATCCGTTGCCCAGCAGGCAATGTATACAAAGGGGGAAGGTTACAGATGTGTCCGTGGTGAATTCAGAAAAGATCAGCTCACCGCTCGCAAAGTTCAGGAGCTGCTGTTTTTCCAGTTTCAGTGAAACTATCAGAGTAGCAGGAGGATGCCACTGACAGTACTTCTGTGCTTTCTGTTCAGTTCTGATGCATTTGCTCTTTTCCTCCCTCTCTGTTGAGCTCCCTTGTAAGGACTCCTACGACTATTTTTACAACGAGTTTTTCACCATTTCCAACACGGCTTTTAAAGGAAAAGCGCGCTGAAAATTAGCAACCTTTAGCCCTAAATCAAAAGAGCCAGGACGAGCATCTAAACAAGCAAACGCGAAAAAGGATCAAGAAAGGACACGTTTCCTCTGGCCAGACGTGTGCAGACAAAATACGGATCCAAAAGGAAGACCCACCCGGCGAGGCTCTTCTAAAAAGATATATCACTGCCTCCTTCCCCTTGCCTGGTGGATGGCAAGGTCTCTGGGACTTTCTGGGACTGAAAGGAATGCGTGTCGATCTTTTTACGCAACCTGGCACGCCACAAAATGCGATTTTCTGTTCCTCTGAAATAGAAGGCTAGCGACGCTTGTTTTGCTCTTACGCTTTCTGATCTATGTCTTAATAGTTACTCCCCACCTCCAGCAGATAAAGGAAGTGGAGATAAAAAGTTAATAAGCATTCATACAAGGGAGTATCTCTGGGAAATGTTCTTCCCCTCTTTGCGGGTGATAGTATTGATTAAATTAAACCCGAAATTTAAACAAGTGTGCATTAGGTCTGTAAAATGAATATCATTATAGAAGGAGACCAAAGCAATGAAGTTAATTCTTTTTTATTTGTTAAACGGAGTTCCTCCTTCCCCCACCCCTTCCTCCTTCTGGGCTGGCCTGTCACGCCTTCTCAACAGGCTAAAATCATTCAGAGCAGCTCGCGGAGAGAAACGCGACATTTATGGTAACCGTCAGCTTTCAGAGAAAGAAAGCAGTTAATTAATTTACTCCCCTCTTGCTTCGAAGTATGATAATGTCCCTTACCCCCTTGATCAATAGATATGATGTACAGTCAATATACCCACCGCACGGACACGGGGCGAGGGGAAGGGGGAACGGCCCTTGGCAGCCCAAATCCGAGTGAGAGCACCTGAGCTACGGGGGACCGGTGGGCAGCGAGGCGGAGGTTATTCCCCGGGGCCGGCCTTGGGGAATAAATTGCTCAGGGAGGCACCGGGAACGGGGAGGGAGGACGGGGCGAAACGCTGACAACGTCGCTGAGAAGATGACGGGGAAAGACAACAGGACCCGGCCAGCCCGGCGGGGTGCGGAGGGGAGGCCGGGACCGAGTGAGAACGGCACCGGGACGGGAAGGGCCGGGAGGCACGGCACGGGAAGCGGCCGACCCCCACAACCCGCGACGGGGATGCCGTGCTGGCACCGAGCCGTGCCGGGGCTCAGCCGTGCCGAGCCGTGCTGGGACCAAGCCGTGCCGTGCCGTGCCGTGCCATGCCGAGCCGTGCCGTGCCGAGCCGAGCCGTGCCGAGCCGTGCCGAGCCGTGCCGAGCCGAGCCGAGCCGTGCTCGACGGCGCCGCTGACCTCACGCGGTCACGTCGGCGAGCGGAGCGGCGGGGCCGGGGATTGGCTGGCGGCGGCTCAGCGGCACTTCAAAGGCGGCGAGGGAGCTACAATTGTGGTGGAATGGGCGGAACTGATCATTGTATTGCACACCTCTAAAAAAAACACTGCCTCCGATTTATCAATATAAAAAAGATCCTCTGAGAGGAGGGCACTTTTGTGTGATGGCAACTTCACTTCTAGGGGTGAGTCTAAGGGTTTTTTTTCTCTTGCTGGTTTAATTAGTTTCTTTTTAGTGGCGATTGGAGGGGGTTAAAATAACCCCTGTCTTGACCGGGGCTATCAGTCTCCTCTATTGAGCCTTTTTTCTTTCTTTTTTTTTTTTTTTTTTTTTTTTTTTAACTTAAGTACAAGCGAGTTTAGGAGAAAAGAAAGAGCGAGCGGGGGAAAAGGGGGCAGAGTCACTTTTCAGCGAGCAGGAAAAGGTTTTGAAGGGCATTTGTAGAGACAACCTCCAGCGCCTGGGTTGTGCTGCTCCTGTGCCCCCGGAGAAGTGGCCTTTCTTCTTTCCATGTGACTGCTGGAAGGAGAAAAAAAAAAAAAAAAAAAAAAAAAAAAAAAAAAAAACCACTTTTTTTTTTTTTCTTTCTTTCTTTCTTTCTTTTCTTTTTTTTTCTTTTTTTTTTTTTCCTGTGCATTTCTAATTTGCAACAGATTTGTGGCTTTTTATTTCCCTTTAAAATAGCACTGCCCGCCGCGTGCAGCAGGTACGTTGAACTCGCGCATCCATCCATGTGTGCATACGCGAAATTGATGTCTGTATTTAATTACCTTCGGTGCGCGAGCGAGGCTCTTTGAGGAAGCCTATGTATTTATTTTTTGTTTTCATTTTTTTTTTTGGAAGGGAGCAGTTTGCTAAGCCTGCACTTCTCTGTTTAACAATTGCTCGCGGAGCGGGGGCCGGCTGGGTCCCGGCGAAAGGGACCGGCAGAGACGCAGCCGCCGCCGTGCCGGGGGCGTCTTTTAAGCCTGGGTAACAGGAGTAACTTTTTTCCCCCTCTCCTCTCCCTCCCCTTCGGCCCTTCCCCTCTTTGGAGGGAGGCGAGGAGAGGCCGGGAGGGCTCTCGGAGGCAGAGCGGCGGTGCCGGCAGCTCCGTGCCCGGGGCCGGGCGGCGGAGCGGGGCGGCGGGGGGCGGCGGGCGGCGGCGGGGCCGCTCCGTCCCTGACGGCGTCGGGGCGCCCCTCTCCCCTCTGTGCCCGCAGGAGGAACCGCGAGTAGGCTCCACGCCGCTGGCCATGCTCGCCGCGACCTGCAACAAGATCGGCAGCCCCAGCCCGTCGCCGTCCGCCCTCTCGGACAGCGCGGCGTCCTTCGGAAAAGGCTTCCACCCGTGGAAACGCTCCTCCTCCTCCTCGGCCTCCTCCTCCTCCTCGGCGGCGGCGGCGGGCAGCTGCGGCGCCGTGGGCTCCGGCCTGCCGGGCTTCGGCGTGCCGGGCGCGGCGCGGAACGGCTCCTCGGCGGCAGCGGCGGCGGCAGCAGCGGCGGCGGCGGCGGCCGCGCTCGTCTCGGACTCGTTCAGCTGCGGCGGCTCGCCGGGCTCCAGCGCCTTCTCGCTCACCTCCAGCGGCGCGGCGGCCGCCGGCTCGCCCTTCGCCAACGACTACGCCGTCTTCCAGGCGCCCGGCGGCGGCGGAGGCGGCGGGGGAGGCGGCGGAGGCGGCGGCGGCGGCGGCGGGGCGGCAGGGCAGGAGGCGCACCAGCCCGTCTTCATCTCCAAGGTGCACACGTCGGTGGAGGGACTGCAGGGCATCTACCCGCGGGTGGGCATGGCGCACCCCTACGAATCGTGGTTCAAGCCCTCGCACCCGGGGCTGGGCGCCGGCGAGGTGGGCTCAGCGGGCGCCTCCAGCTGGTGGGACGTGGGCGCCGGCTGGCTCGACGTGCAGAGCCCCAACGGGGCAGCCGCGCTGCCCGGCTCGCTGCACCCGGCCGCCGGCGGGCTGCAGACGTCGCTCCACTCGCCGCTGGGCGGCTACAACTCGGATTACTCGGGCCTGGGCCACTCGGCCTTCAGCAGCGGCGCCTCCTCGCACCTCCTCAGCCCCGCCGGGCAACACCTCATGGACGGATTTAAGCCGGTGCTGCCAGGCTCCTACCCGGACTCGGCCCCCTCGCCGCTGGCCGGCGCCGGGGGCTCCATGCTGGCCGGCGGCCCCGCCGCGCCGCTGGCCGCCTCGCCGCGCTCCTCCGCCCGCCGCTACTCGGGCCGGGCCACCTGCGACTGCCCCAACTGCCAGGAGGCCGAGCGGCTGGGGCCGGCGGGGGCCAGCCTGCGCCGCAAGGGGCTGCACAGCTGCCACATCCCCGGCTGCGGCAAGGTGTATGGTAAGACGTCGCACCTGAAGGCGCACCTGCGCTGGCACACGGGCGAGCGGCCCTTCGTCTGCAACTGGCTCTTCTGCGGCAAGCGCTTCACCCGCTCCGACGAGCTGCAGCGGCACCTGCGGACCCACACGGGCGAGAAGCGCTTCGCCTGCCCCGTCTGCAACAAGCGCTTCATGCGCAGCGACCACCTCAGCAAGCACGTCAAGACCCACAGCGGCCCCGGCGGCACCGGCGGCCCCGGTCCCGGCGGCCCCGGTCCCGGCCCCGGCGGCAAGAAGGGCAGCGACACCGACAGCGAACACAGCGCGGCCGGCAGCCCGCCCTGCCACTCCCCGGAGCTGCTGCCGCCCCCCGAGCCCGGCCACCGCAACGGCCTCGAGTGACGGGGCGAGGCGTGGAGCCGCCGCGGCCCGGCACGGCTCGGTCTGGCACGGCTTGGCCCGGCCCGGCGCCCCCCGGGCGCGCAGCCCCGCGCTGGGGACGGAGACACGTAAGTAGCCTCAGCTCCCGCAGTCAGGTGGGCTCCGGGGACGGAGCGACCCGAATGACCCCGCTCGGGCTGCGTCGAAAAAGGAAAAAAAACAACAACAACAACAAAAAAAACACCACCAACAAAAACCCCAACCCAACAAAAAACCCAACGTTGTCTCTCATTTTCCTGCTGGAAAACGGCCCGCGGCCCCCATCCCTCCGTCCCTCCTTCCCTCCGTCCTTCCCTCCAGCGCCAACAAACCAGCGGCGCCCCGGAGCCCGGGCTGCCCCCGACAGGCTCCGACGGCAGCGCCCGCAGCGCCGTCGGGGCTGCCCCCATCTCCTTAGCCATGAAATCCCTCCTGCTCCCGGAGACCGGAGCGTACTCGTCCTCCTTCCTCTCCTCGCCACCCCCACACCTGCTTTTTTTTTTTTTTTTTTTTTTTTTAACACCTCTTTTACCTCCCCCAGTCCAATTTTTTATCCCGTTTGCCAGCGCATTTGTTCTAATTCTTGTTTGAGTAGGAATCGCGAAATACGCTGAAATTAGTAATGTTCAAAGGCATATATTTTTAAACTCCAAACAAATGAAGAAGCACCGTTGGTTTCAAGAGAAGCTGTGGTCCAAATGCCAAAAAGAGGGATGCCAGGGGAAGGGGATAGGAGAATAAAATATCTGTAAATTACATCCGAACCTATAGGTTTGTACAACTGGGGAATCGTTCTAGATTAGCTAACAATTAATTATAACTCCACCAATGTATCGGTGTGAGCAGCAGTTGTCCAGGAGACGATTTTGTATAGTATTTTTCTTGTAAATTACTTCCAGTAAATATTTGAAAATATATTGAAGTACACTTGAGCTTTTTTAATTTTAATTTTTTTATTTTTTAATTTTTATTTCTTTTCCTGTCACGAGAAAGCGTTATTGTTGCAGTCCTAGTTAACTGCTTTTTTTTTTTTTTTTTTTTTTTTTTTGGACTCGTTTCCTGAAGTGTACATCAAATCGCACTTCAGGATATAGGTTTTGCTTGAATATTAATTTAGGTAGGCATACAACTGTAATTAAGCAAACAATATTTGATAAATGTTGAATGACATTTAATTTAATGGAGCATGTACTTATTTGCATTTGCTGGCAGTTCAGGTATAGTTACAGTGAGAGTTCTCCTATATTTCATAAAGGGGGTTTGCCACGACCCATGTATTAAATAAACTGTCCAAGTGAAACTGAACTAACGTTGGCCTATGTGTATTTCCTGAAAATAATATTGATAAATGGTAATAAACACTCTTGACACTACATTAGCGGTTTGCACTGCTGCAAACTAATTGTCTCATTGTAATGTTGAAATAATTTGGATATTTCACATTGAAATGGAAAGCCCTTCGCTGGAACATTTTAGATTTGCATTTTAAATGCATGAAATGTAATTGATTTTTATCTGTAATATTTTAAATGGTATTAATAAACTCCAGATAAAACATTCTACCTTAGGTCAGCTAATTGTTTTTCTTCTTTTTAATTCCACCGCTGCAGGCAATGATTTGCTTTGAACTCCCGTGACTCCAGGAGTTCTCTAGAGTTTCATCTAAGAGGGAAAATGCAACGAATTCAACCCCGTTTGTAAACCGTAGCACCCAATGCGAGGGCCTTTGAGGTATTCCAACCAACTCGCTGGCTCCCTGCGGGATGTTTTCGTGATGCCCTGGTAGAGGAAAGGCGTTAACACTCTTCGGGTTCGGTTTATTTTATTTTATTTTTTATTTTTTTAATCAAACTAACGCTGTGGTCCCTCTCGCTGAGATGACTGTGCGAAGGACAGCTCTGCACGTACCTCCTCGTTTGCCTTTATTTCTCCCAGCGAGCCACAGCTCCCTTGTGAAAGGCAATTGGAGGTGGAAATCCTGAAGATAATTATTTCTTCAGAGGACAAAATAAAAAGCGGGCTGCGGGTTTTTATTTTGAGACAACAGATTTGCATCTGAGAGACGGCAATTGCAGAGCCGAGCGGTGACTTCTGCAGTTTCGGGGGTGGGAAACTTTGCGGGTGTGCGCGAAAAGTCCCTGCTTGGGCCGGGGGGACTTCCCCCCAGGACCAGGGGGCCGAGAGGTCCCCAGGGTCGCAGCGGGTTGCCCACCGGCCGTGCCAGAGCTCCCGTTTAGCCGCTGGACCTGTAGCAATTCTAGGGGGGTTATAAAAGTCTAGAGGGGTTATAAAAAAACCCTAGAGCCTCCTTTTACTCTGTAGAAAAGCGGCTGCGGAGGTTGCATGGCGTTTGGGCAAGAAGTACCGGGACCACTCCGTGGACACCTCTTCAGGGGGAGGTGTTCCTCCTGTTGGGAACACGGCCTCCTGCATTACACGGGGAGGTGAAGTGCGCTGTCGGGGCACCGAGAAGTAGGGGCCGAGGTGCGGGATTTGCATAGGAGAAGGAAAATTTCAACATTTTCCGCGCAGACACTGAAAGCACATTCCTGGAGACAGTCTGAGGAGCAGGCGTTAAAATGCGGAGCGAAAAAGTGCAGAGGAGTCAACTCCATATGTGTTCAGGGTTTCGGTTCTGTGCATGGTGCAGGGGCTAGAAGGGGCTTTGAGAGCTCACCAGGAACAGGAGTTGCTCCGACTAAGTTTCTCTGAGCTGCTTTCTGAAATTGTGACTTTACAATTGCAGCCATCGGAGGCCTGCAAAGTTTTCTGCAGAATCAAAGCAACAGTTTGCTCTGCATTTATTTATTTATTTATTTTTCTTCCTTAAAAATAATTATTATTCTTATTTTAATGCCATGGAAGTGGAGCCATGTAGCAGCACCAGATTTCCTCAGTGGGAGTCAGAGACAGTGTTTGTATTACCTGGGGGTTTTAGTCCTGATAGAATGGGAAGAGCACCAAGTGACAAGGAGAGGGAATGTAGTGGTAGATAACATCTAGTACTGCTTCTCCAATATCCCCTTGAAAAGAGAGGGCTACCAAATGACCACCAGCCAGGAGTCTGCAGGTGCATGTAGGGCGCTGCTTGCTCTATCTTGGGGCTGTCTGACAGTGAAACAGAGCTGGTGACAAAACTCATCCACTTTCCAGGAAAGAGCTGCCTTTTTGGTTCTGGGCCATGCGAGGACACGTATATTTTTTGTTTCTTTTAGCAGCAAAACCTGGCACTTGAAGGCTAAATAGCTCATTTTAGTAGTTGATTTACTTTTACTAAACCCTTCCAGATAAGGGCATTGAGTTGTTTGATAGGAGCCGGGAACTTGTCTCACGTTGTGCAGATCAAGGTAGAGTTAAACTAGTTTGTTGACCCACAGGTCAAACTGGTGTCCATCAACTTACCTTCCAACTGCCTTCAGATGATTGTGGCCATTCCCATTTGCTCTCTGACCTTTTAAGTCTCTCCCCTTCAAGCTCATAGCAATGTCTATCGAATTTTGTGTCCTGCTTTTCCCATTATTCCGGCTTTTCATCGTCTTTTTCCAGTTTAAATTTTCAATAGACCGGTGATGGGAGATGTGTGCAGCTGAAATGATTTAAACCACCACTTTGCTTCTGTCTGCCTTCGTGCCTTTCCCACCACCCGTGGCCTCTGCCTACTGAGGCTAAACTGTGACCCAGGGGTGTTGGTTTCTCATCTACTTCCAGTCTAGGAATGCAGAAGTAGAAAGTAAGAAGTGAAATCCCAAACGGTTTATTTGTGGATGTGACGGCTAATCCGGCCGTCAACACCTTCACAGCTATTGGGGTAGTGGAGTAGGAATACTTGATGCAGTACAACAAATCTTTCAGTACAAATGGTTATAAATATGCACTAACCCATCCTGCCATGCTTCAGTTACGTTCTGTGAAGAGACCTCTGCTTTAGCTTTGGGAAGAAAGAGCCAGGAAAAGGTGTGAACAAATGAGGTGTGTGCTTGCTTATGCTTTCATCAGATAGGATAAAAGGACAGAGCTTTTGCTGTATCAGAATAGCCTCAGCATAGATTAGGGTCTGCTTTCTGAGCTCGCCCCATTGCACCTTATGGTACTAAAAGTATTTTAAAAAATCCTTGAAGTTTCTTTGGAGGAAATCACACATCTGCTTTAAAATGCAGAACCCCAAGTTTTCAACTATTGATTGTGTGACATCTTTTCAAGCTAGCTGGCCGTTGTCTGTGGAAGTGTATGGGGAAATTGTTACACCTCAGGAAAGTGTGCATTGAGAAAAAACGCGCCATTTAGGACAATTACTGTGTTTCCAGTTTTATGGTTTTCTAACTGCTGCTTGGAATTACTTTTTTAGAAAGGGATTAGGGAAATAGAGGATAACGACAAGGAATACCGCATAGGAGCTTTACTTGGGCACTCTAAATAGAGTAACTCCATTTTACACTTGAGGATTTTGAAACAAACTAGGACTCTGCCTTACTCCTGGAGTGACAAAGGTGTACTTGTACTGCTGTAACTCCCCGTGAGAGAGTGGCTGATGGGCACGTCTCCTGGGGACCAACCTCGGGCTTGGTATTGGGAGATTTCTGTTTTTCAGCCTACAAAGTGCAAAAAGCAGCCACGGAGCATTTCCAGGTGAAGAGTCAGGCTTCTCTTCGGGTCGGGGCAGGAGAAAGGGGTGTTGTGGGCTTATCAAGCTGCAACTCCTCCGGGAGCAAGAATGAGAGAGAAACTTCCTCCCCGGTTAGGGAGAGGGGAGAAATCACCTCCCGGCTCCTTCTTTCGGGAGGGAGCTGCCCCCCATCCCTCCCCTCCCCTTTTTCTACCCCTCTCCCCCGGCTCCCCGCCTGTCTGGGGAACACGCACGGACACACGGACACAGGCACAGAGGGGCTCTCCCGGCCCTGCCGTGGGCTCGCAGCGCCCCCCGGTGTGTGCCGGCCCCGCTGCCCCCGGGGCTGCCCGCGGCGGGGGCCGAGCACCTCCCGCTCCGCTCGGCGGGAGTAGCGGCTCCCCGGGAGGCGAGGGGTTGCCGTCGAGCTGGCAAATAAATGCCATGGGACCGCCAAAGCCACCGGAGATTTGCCGGGGGTGTGCGCAGGAGGAAGGAAGAGGAGGAGGAGAGGGGCGACCCCGCTGTGCCTCGGCGACCCCGGAGCTGGCACCGAACCTTTTTCCCCGCCGACACCTTCGGGTTGTGCGTGTGGGCTGGGCTGCCCTGGGGACTGCCGGCGGGCCACCACCCCCAGCCCCGTAATCGGCACCCTCGCAAGCCGGCACGCTAAGCGACCAGCCACAAGTGTCTTTAGAAGTCGTGTTCCGCTCTAGATCACGGCCAGCTCCTTCTTTCTCTCCTTCCATCTTTCCCTCCCTCCTTCTCTCCCTCCTCCCGACGAGGAGCACTCAACCCCTTCCTGTCCTTGCCCCGCGCCCCCCCGACGGCAGTCAGCGGGGCTCTCGGGGGTCCGGCCCTTCTCGCCCTGTCCCTGAGTTCTTTCGCGTCGTGGGACCCGAATTAATATTTAATTAACGCTGCTCCCGAACTCCGCAATCTTCTTCGAAAGTTTTTATTCTTTTTCCTTTGTTTTGTTTTGTGTGAGCACCTCGCGCTGTGCGATACTTCTCCAGCTCCGCTGGCAGCTGATGGGAAAAGGGCTAAGCGGGGCCGGGCGGGCTCCTCCTGCTCCCAACACGCCCCCTCCCCCCCCGGGGCTCTCGGCGGTGCTGTCCCCTAAGATTTTCCCAGGAGAAGGCAGATTTTCCCCCAGATGTTCCTGAGGTTTTCCCCAGGGGGGAAGAGTGCAGCGGAATGGGAAAGCTGAGCAAAGGTGTGCTTTCAAAGGAAAGGTGGCCGCCGAAGGAAATGCCGCCAGGAGTGCTAAACAAGGTGTCAAAGTGCTTACAGCGCTTCCTTTTTTTTGCCTCGAGTCTCAAGGAACCGATGCTCAGATTTTGAACTACCTCTGGGAGGAAGTTTTAATGCTCAGAAGTGCAGGGACCTTCCCCTCTGCGCTGCTGCCCCTTCTCACACAGTCTTTGCAAGATTTTAACCCCTCAGTCACCTTCTTCCCTTTCAGATTTTTTATTTTCATTTTTAATCTTCATAATTTAAGATCAGATATGAATGTCTGGAAACAGGTATGAGGATTTTCTTCTTCACTAAAGTAATCCGTCTGGTGTGAAGGTGTTGCCTGCACACCTTGCCAATTGTACAAAATCCTGGTGAGTCCTGTGCTCTCGCAGAGGAAAGCAGTCAAGCCTCTGCTCTTTGCCCATAGTCATTGTTGGGTTTCTCCAAATAGATAAAGGATTTACAAAGTGAAATTGATGAAAAACCGGGAGTGCTTGGACTGGATTAGGAACTTAAATGGGCAACAGGCTATCTCAAGAAGGAAGTCCCTAACAGGTGAGAAATTGGTACCTGAAATATAAGTAAGAACTGGTATCACTGCCTGCTATGTGTGTTTGATTTGGTTTGGATAATCCAACAGCTACCACTATAAGAATGGAGATTTACTTAACCATACACACTTGAAAGAACAAAGCTGAACAAGGAAAACACTTGCCAAATGCAGTTTAAAATTGTTTCTTTTGCTGAATACAGAAACACACTGCTAACTCTTTACAGATATTTTCTGTGTTAGGAGAAACACAGGTCTCATCTTTTAGAGGTCTCCAGAGCAGGATTTCTCTGCAGAGCACAGGTGTCACTCATGTACAGAGATGCATCCCTTGCTCAGCACCCAGCATGGCTTTCCAGTCTCATGCACCAAGCCTAAGCTTTCCAGAAAACAGTCTTCTGCCCTAATACCCACTTTGACACTAGGTCACATCTACTACATATCTACTCTATGTGGTCAATGGAGCCACACCTGTGGGAACAGCTGCAGGGTGTTTTACCTACTGTTTTGCCAAGCACAGAATTTTTAGAAGAATGAATGAGTTGAAAGCACAGCAAACAGCCTATCCTTACTAGAAAAAGTTCTCAAAGCTCTGTGAATTCTGAAAGACTTGGATCCTGAAAAGTTTGCACTTGCTGAGGATCTCCTTGAAAAAGTAGGTACAACGTATTTGTTTGTAGTTCTGCCTAATCCTTTCTGTCTTCTCCCTTAATGACACAGAAAAGAAAAAATTCAGTCTGACCTGTTTCTACTCATAAATGAAAAAATGCACTTGACTTCAAAACCACGATGTGGATCTTGCCTCTATTCTGAATAACTACTGTGTACCCAGTTACAAAACACATGGTATGTGAGGATTTATAATTTATGGATGTTAAATCACAACCTGGCTAGCATTTATATTCATGTCAGGCCCTGCTAATTTTCACTCACTGTGGCAGATATTAGTATTTTTCTGGCTGTATGAGTCAGACAAGAAGGATGATGGACTTCTAATTATTAGCCAAGGTGCTAAATTTCCACATCTCTTCCTTCTAGCCTCTTGGCAGTTAAATATTCCAGAGTACATTTTATACAGCATCATGACATGTCAGAGAATGGATGTACAACATCCATTACAAATATGTCCAAGCTGAAATAAAGATAAGCAGAACAAAAGATCTTCCTCCTTTTGACTCAGTATTTTCTGTTCTTAACTGTAGAGTAGGCAAAGATAATTCCTATTTCCAGTAATGCTATATTACACAGTTAGAGACAGCAGGAGAAACTGACAAAATTCTCTATATAGGACAGACCATTTACTTTTAATATCTTTAAATTAAACTTCAATAAAAGATGAAAATCAAGACTAAAATATGGCTAATGGTATTAGTTAATAAGACTTTTTTTTTTTTTTTTTTTTTTAAGGTAGTATTTTTCAGTTTTGTTTTGATTTTGTAATTTGGAAACAAAAATAGAAGTTTGTTTCATAATGTGATTGCTGGCTTCCTACCAAGATGCTAATAGCAGAGTTAACAGGAGTTAAAAAAATACAGAAGCTCAAGACAATATTCTCATTGGCACTTCCCATCATGTACACGCTGATGAAATAGTAAGAGAGAACAACCAAGGAACCAAGTATGAAAGAAAATAATGTTCAGTCTTTTGTAAAAATCTTGGTGAATTGCACTTCCTGATCTGGGGCTCAGCACACATTTTACTTTCTGAAATATATTTAATATAAGATATGTGATTTATTTTTTAATTATTATTATTGTTTTTCCATTTGGTTAGATGAGAAAAATGCATTTGTGAAGTTAGGCTTAATTCAAGAAAGTTATGTTACAAATACTTTCATATAATTTATCATGTTTCTACAGGCATAGAAGGGATCATAAGGCAATAGCATCTACTACATACATTTTTAGCACATAATTTAGCCACATCTCCTCTATTAGTAGGAATCATGGTCTGTCTGAAGCTGCTATCTTTCCAGTGCTTTTTGTTTTTGTTTTTAGCTGCCACCTCTAACCTGACTGTAATAACTTCTCTGACATATCTTATATTTAGTCCTTACTGGACATTCTTCTCATTCCCTCTGAAACACAGATTTTATGGGGACCTTGCAAGGGTGAAAACTGATCTGAAATTCATGCTGTGCCTCCATGGTAAGGTACTTAACACAGGTGGGAGAAGCAGGGATCTTGATTACAGCTAGGTCTCCAGGATGCTTTTGCTATGCTGCTTTCCCTGCCAGCAGGGGTTTCTCTAGGTTGGCACTTCAATACTTTGTGAGGCATAACCTGTATTTCCAGAGAGCATGATACCAGCTGAGAATGTTGACAAGTTTCCCTTCCCTTCCCTTCCCTTCCCTTCCCTTCCCTTCCCTTCCCTTCCCTTCCCTTCCCTTCCCTTCCTTTCCCTTCCCTTCCTTTCCCTTCCCTTCCCTTCTGCCAGCAAGCACTGATAGGCACCTTAACTGACAGGTCCCTGTACGCCTAGACGTGCATCTCCTCACACGCGCTTGGGCTCTGCAGAGCTGACCAGTCTGGTGTCTTATCCTGCCAGGTCTCTTATGAGCTTGAACCTGATGATATGCTTTGAGGATTCCCCATTTAAGTCCCCACATACATGCAGGGAAGACGTTATATGTATCAGCTGTGTATCTCTATTTCCTGTGAGATCACCGGTTGCCTGGGACCCTACTTAGAGGGTATGTGCAGCGTAGGACTTATGAGTGGTTGGAGAAGAGGTGCCCAAGCCAAGAAGAGAGCAGAATTTCAGTTATGTTGCACCCAAGCTTTATCTAAACGGTAAATGCACATGGGTAAAGCTAAGTGCTTATTCCAGAGGCTTGCAAATTGCAGTCACTAAACTGCAGATCAGCAACCTAGCTCCACATGGGGATTTTTTCTGGAATAGCTTTTGTTTGATCAAGTTAAGTCTGCAAATTTCCCTGAGCAGACAGAACCCTAGCTTTCACTTCTGTCAGATGGGAGGACACCTCACGTACCGCAAGTTTTGCTCCCAGTACCAGTTGCATTCCTTCCCTAGGGAAGCTTGGAGTATAAAACTGGTACCATGGTGATATTCTGTATGACAAGGCAATAGCACTGTGGAAAGCAGCATATTTAGGATGGATTCAGGGCTGTTTAAAAGTAGCTCCTTCCCAGTAAGTAAGGTGAGGCTCTGATTTTCCTTCCAAGAAACACAAAGCCAAACTGCAGCAGCTGTAATAGTTAAGTACACATTAAAATGGATGAATAGTGGAAATGTGCCTGAGTTATGCTGCAGTTCAAAGAAATACAATACCTGGAGTACTTTCAAAATTTAACAGGGAAGTAGTATGTATAAATAGATCATTTTTCCTTTCTACACATGGAGATATGACCTTCACAATAAATATGAATTTATTAAATAGCCTGGTAATTTCTATGAAATTATAAGTCTTAATTTGCTCTATTTGTAAACTTTTTGAGAATATTTTCACACTTTTACAGTAATTTCCAGTCATATGTTTCAAAACTTACTTTCTGGAACTAAAATTAAATCAAAGATATTGATGGAGCTAGGTAAAATCACAAGAGAACTCTGTAATAAACTACCAACTTTCTCTGTCTCTTTCCTGTGCTGAATGTCTATTTCCCATGTTTTTCACAAAAAAAGACCCTTTTTAACAATAGATATACTATTATTAACACAGGGAGAGTGCCTGAAGACTTCAGTCAACATTTAAGGTCTTGTGCTGGGTGCTCAGGTCAATACTTGTCCTGCCTACTGTAAGATAAAAAGTTTATTTTTATAGGACCATAGGCTAGACTACCTCCCTCTGGCAAAGCTCAGGTGAAACTACCACTATCAAAGCAAGTGTCTACTTGAGATTCTGTAAAAAAAACAAATGCCTTCCATATAGGCATATCCACAGTTTGTTTCCTAAAGTATCTGAAACAAGTTGAAACGAGCGAGTAGGAGGGCGGAGGGCCCAAAGGAGCAGCAGTATCTACTTGCAGGGTAAGTCATTGTCTCAGTCAAAGGTTCCCAACTGCTGCCCGGCTTGTTTTTTTCTTTTCCAGATTTTATAATGTAAATCAGATATTTCCAGGTAGACCTCCAGTTCACTGGGTTGTCATACATAAGAACAAGCATTCAACACTATGCAATCAGGCAGCCAAACTCTTCTGACAATCTCCTCCTGCACCCTGGAGAGAAAGAATGCTTGCAGAGCAAAGTGACAGATGAAAAGAAGACCTAACTTGTAAGGCATCCCAAAGGAGACAAACATGGTAACTGAAATTCAGAAAACGACAAATCTTACTGTCAAAAAAAAATATGGTAAAATAAAATATTTATAAGCTTAACTTCAAGAAAAACAGAGGTGAAAGAGAAGCTTATCTTTAAGAAATGCAAACATTCAGAGCTAGGACTCCAGTCTGCCTCTCAATGGTCTTTCTCTTCCTCCTTTCCATCCTCTGCCATTTCCCTCTCAAAAGACCAGTCATGTTTGCACTTGTGTGTATTGTCACCTGAAGTAGGACAGTCTCCTGCCCAGCATTACTGCTGGGCTGCCCTACTCCCAGCAGTGACTGCTCGCTTGTTCATATCCTAGTGTGAATGAGTTTACACAAAAAGAAAGTAACAGGTACTTGTCATTAAACTCAGAAAGTTGGATGCAGAATTAGGTGTTGGAATGCAGCAAGGAAGAAGAGGAACTAACTTGGAAGAATCTGTAAAGGTGGTCCAAACAGTAGAAATGAGTCAGAACAATAAATTTTGGTGATGTTTGCCTCCAGTATGTCAAGACAGTCATGAATGTTGCAGATATCAAGTGGTAATTTAAAGGATCATATTTGGAAAAACAAACATACAAAGAAACAAACAAAAAACCTGCCTTGTCAAAAGAAAGACACTGATTATGCCTCTTAGTTTGCTATTTAGTGATATTATTAGTGAGGGTGTAACTGAAGGAAGAGGCAGAAAAAAATAAGCAGTGAAAATCCACAGGAATGACTGAACAACTGGATACAACATAAAAAAGCCTGAAAGAACACTTATTTCTAATTTGTCAAAGGCTAGAATAAATAGTTATACCTGAAGTATTTGTACCAAAGTTTTGTATGTTCTTTAAACTCCAGGTTGCAAATTTTTAACTGTGATGACAAATGGTCTTTGGAATTAATCAATTATTGTAATCATCACCAAAGGCTACAGTAAAACTTTTGTTAATAGTAATTATTTAAACACTTTAAACACTTTTTGTGTTTAATAAGATAAATAAATAAGGTATAATAAAATAAATAAGATATAATAAAATAATAAATAAATAAATAAGATATACTGCAGGCAGGAAATAGTTTAAGGAAGTCCCTGGTAAGTATTATAGAGATAATCACAGCAGTCCTCTACAAGGAGTTTACTATCTCTGAAACTATGGAGATACGCTGTCAAGTGATTAGCCTCAAAACTGCAAAATTATGTGACTGCTGGAGGCTGTAGGATATCTACTCTATATGCACCATTTCACATTCTGTGAGAGATGGACTAGCCTGATCCCGAACTTTTGGTTCTGTTCTGGTAAGACCCACCATCAGAACAGTCTGAGATACTAGTTGAATATTTAGGGTTGAGTGGGTTATTCATTTACCCTTCCACGTTTGCATAATAAAATCAATATTTTTTTTAACTTATTCCTTGATTATTAGGTGAAAAAGTATGGTTTGAGAAAAAAATCATTTGTGACAATTTTGCTAATTAATTAATTTAATTAATGAAAATCTTAAAAATAAAATGCTGACTTCTGCAGAACTTTGTTTTACTGTTGGTGAAGGATCACATTTAGCCTTCTTTCTGAACCTGATTCATGGCCCACTGAAATTTATAGGAGCCATTCATTAGCTATAACGGGCTTTGGAATGGGTCCCTTGTGAAATGGACTGTTCAGATGAGAGCAGATGCAATCATCTTTGGATTTTTAAAACCAGAGCTTGAATTTGAATTGTTTACATTCATGTGAAAGTGTGCTGACTTATAAGAGGTAATTGTAACAGCTCCTAACTTTTATTAATTGCTTCTCTATGAATCCCTCCTGCTAGCAGATACACACATGGAATTTTGCTAGTTTACCCTTGCTGTGGTAACATTCAATATTTTCATTAATGACCTCAAGGGGAAAAACAAATATGCTTATTAAATTTGCAGACAATATCATTCAGTTTTGAGAAAGACTGGATGGTGGACAACAGGTTTCTAGTTCAAAATGATCTTGACTAACTGTATAAATTGTCTGAAAAAAATAGGAGGTTTCTATTCAAGAGGAACTAACCTCATCAGGGAATAACCAGCTGCACAAGCACAGGTTGGGGGATAACTGTGATAACTGACTAGGTGACATTTTTATGGGAAAAAAGATATAAGTTTATAGTTGAGTGAAATCTTGACACAAGTCAACAATATCATGCTGTTGCAAAACACCTCCTGAGGTACACTAAGTAGGAGTATAGTATACAAGACGTGACAAATAACCCTTCTGCTCTACTCAGCACTGGTAGTGCCTTAGCTGGAGTCTGCTACCTGGCTTTGGAGAACAGATTTCCAGAAGGAGGTGTGCTGTGCTAGCTGGAAAGACCCCTGCAGAAAATTGTGACAATCAGAAAGATTATTCAGGCTAGATATCAAGAAAAAAACCCAACCCTTTCAACTTCAAGGAGAATGAAGACAAGATTGCTGATGGTTAGGCATTTTCAGAACTGGATATCTTAAAGAACTATTTGAACTGATGTCTTTCATGAATGATATTGGTGTGGCTGACCTCACCTTGGGACTGAAGGCAATCCAGGTGACCTCCTCGGGTGTCTTTCAGCCTTCTGGTTTAGGAATACTTAGGCTGGATGACTGGCTCTGGCAGATGTCAGAAGTCACCTTACAACTTTGAGTTAGTGAATGGTTTTAGATTTGTCCAAGCTCACTGCAAAATGAGGACATTTCACAGCTTGAATCCATTGACTTGTTTTTATTCAGAAAGCCTGCCTGCTGTGTTCTTCCCCCAATGTAAGGGTTGGCCTGCTGCTTCAGCCCCATCATGACTATCAGCCTGGGAGCCCTGGCATTGCCCAGCCTTTAGCACTTGCTTTGTTGCCACTTTCTGGAAGGCTTTACACTTCTCAAAAATTGTTGCAGTTTATTATTATTACTATTATTAATTTCAGAGCACTACAACTCCACTGATCAGAGTTACACATACTTGCAACCTTTATACATATTTACAGGTTTCACTCAATCCATGACTGAAGTAGATGTCCTGTTTTGAGCTTAAGAGATGATTTCTTTTGATCTAGTATCATACAGTATATGAAGAGTAAATGAAAGTTAAAATTGCAGTGAATATCCTCTTTGTGCAAAATGGCATTAGCTTATTTGTTTACATTCCCATTATTTTGGTTAACTTTACAATAAAAAAGTAAGGACATAAAAATAGTTTTATAATAACTTTGAAAATCTCTGTGTATTATTACATATATATTTGACTATTATTTAATATTAATTCTGTTTCATACTATTATATTTCATATAACATCTTAATATGTACAAATAATATTTATAAATAATATATGACTACAGAGCATATTTAAATTACAATAATATGATATAATAATAATATAATTAATTCTCTTAATGGAGAAGAGCTCTGCATAAAACTGTGTATACTGGATGAAAGTAAAGTCCCTTCTCAGTGCTGCAGTTTCATGACTGTAATGGAAAAAGCAAGATCATTATATTCAGCAATTCATTTTCAAATTATTTTTGATGATTGAGATAAATGTTAGTCTTGAGAAACACTGTCAAAGGCTGTCTCAAATTCTTATGTATTTCAGGCTAAATTCAGGAAAATATTATTCAATAGCTTTTCTTTGTATCTAAGATTATATATATAAGATTTATATATAATTTTTTTGGCTTAGGCTGCCTGAACAATTTCTGGCATATGGAAAATCATCTTGAAAAGTTTCTGTATTCTTTATTAATTTCAAATCTTAACATCATGTGAATATCTTCACTCTTCTATTTTAAAGCAATATGAATCAAAAGCTCTTCCTTCTATTGGATGCATTATATTTTGATATACTGAAAATCTATCCCTATGTGAGAAAGCTGAAGGTCTGCTTTAAGCTGTCCACCTGCAGGTTTAATAAATCTTTCAAATAAGATGGGACTGTGTTTATTCTCATCTTTGCATACCATAGCGTGAATTAGTTAAGCTTCAGTAAATGCTTTTAGATCTATCTACCCTAAACTCACAAGTGGTCATGTTTGACATATGCTGTTTAGAAGCATCTCACGTACCATTACCTATGTATTTCAGCCGACTTTATTCTTTATTTAAAAAGATGCACAGATTATTTAGCCATAAGAATTTCAAAGATCTTTAATGCTTTGCCAAATTTATTTATTTATTTTAAATGAGTTCTAATTCCCTAAACCTCTGATATAGTCATAAGCAGCCTGATTAGTAGTAAGGCATTTACTAATATATATGTATATATATATTCAGATGTAACTTCAATAATACTGAGGGTCAGACAATAAATGCAAAACAAAAGTTCTACCATTTTCTAAGCCATCCGTAAAGTCATGATCTTTATAGAAATGGTGATGAATTTCTTAGTGCACTTAAGGATTCAGCATTACAAGAGATTGAAAACTATGCATTTATGCAGTCTGTTTTTCAGACACTGTATCCAGTTTTTCAGGAATACATGCTTTATTAACATTTCTTGTTTTCTTGGTATTCAGCTGGCACTGTGGGACAATATACATGTCTGAGGGAGTCAATAGTCTTCTACTGTGGGTTGAGATTTCCAGTTCAATACAGGGTACTTCACTGGAAGTGAACTGAGATTTCTTCTAGAAAGAAACCAAAGGAATATCTTTTTTAAAAACATGAAACTTTGATAGTGTTGCACCCTGAATAATGACTGGTAAAAATGATTAAAAAACTCATATTTTTCCTTTTCAATTCTCTTTTAAAGAAGCCCAGTTTAGCCTTGAGGTTGTGCACCTACACGGAATCATGTTACCACAAACTGTGCCAACCATATTGGTAGTTATGCACAAATGTGAAAGGAAAAATACATTTAATTAGTCATAAAGCTGAAGTTTCTCTGCAAAGTGTAAGCCTTGTGACAAATATTTCTCATCATATTTTATCCTGATTAGCACTTTTCTGTCAGTTGGACTTAAGGTACTTTACAGATACAGGCAACTAACAGTAATTCATATTTACACAAAAGGAAAGAGAAGCATGGGAAGAAATTATTTGCGGTGTTCAAGGACAGACAATTCAGGAGAAGAATAAAACACAAATCTTTAAAAGGGATCTGTAGTATTTTAAGTTGGAACTGGAAATGGTTAAAAGACTGAATATTAAATTAAATTTGAGCTGAGCAAATTTTATTCTGAAACCAGAACAAAATATTTTGCAAATTCCAGTTTGCTTAGTCTGAGCTTCCAGATCTATAGTTCAGACTATAGTCAGTCGTACCAACAGCTCAGTTTAATGATTTAAACTACCTCTTACAAAAATTAACATAAAAACTAGAAAAACAGTTTAAGATTATAGAGCTACTTAATTATATCTGTCACTGTTAGCTCTAAGGGAGTCTGCTCAGTTGAATATTTTAAGGAGTAGAAGAAAAGGAGGAAAGCACCTGAGTGAAAAGCTGAAAAATTATCTGCAGCCCACATTCATATTCAGCTCAATATAAGAAGTGTGTATTTATTCTCTGAAGGCAAGAATACTGATCAAGTTAAAGGACTACTAGTCCTATACAGATCTTGCATAATAGAAAAACAACAATGAAACTGTAAAACCACCAGGTTGGACATCACCATTTTGATACCAACTGCCCTTTAATTTTTCTTTTTCCTTTCCTTTCCTTTCCTTTCCTTTCCTTTCCTTTCCTTTCCTT
>CM021766.1:32535934-32562723 GCA_011076525.1 Nettapus auritus | reverse complement strand
CTTTCCTTTCCTTTCCTTTCCTTTCCTTTCCTTTCCTTTCCTTTCCTGGCACTCACAAGAACTTGTCCTAGCACCTGAAGAAAAGTAAGAAAAGTTATAATTTGTCTACTCATTCAGCCAAGAAAATAAATGAAAGACTCTAAAAGGCAACTCTATATATACAATTTTTGGCAAATTAGATTGATAGGATCTATTTCTGTAAGTCTGCAAGGAATCTATATGTGACACCTCTGCCATTGACTAGATAACGATAGCGTGCTTTTGTAGGTCTGCTTCAGCAAGATGGGTTGCATCCATTGGGGATCTTAGTACAAGGCTTCTTGCACATGGTTAAGTCTTTGGTGTCAAAATCTGGCACTTTGTCGACAGTACACACTGGCACAGGCTTCTTTCTGAAGTTGATTCTAATGAGATAAATTAGTTATGAGTTTGGTTCACACTATCAGTGTCCAATCCAAAAAAAATTGAGGTGCACAGAGCTTTGAGAGGGCGAAGAACAATACCAAAATAGCTGATTATAGTCCTATATATGTTAGGATATAATGTAAATTAATGAACAAACTCCCTCACTCTTTCCCCTTGGGTTAAACAGTTGTGTCATCACTGTGCTGCAACTTCATCAGTTATGTCTTATGAATATCAGGTCTCAATTTTCCTGTTCCAGGCAAAAACTGGAGGGTTTGTCTATCTGGGGAAATGTTCTTCCAGAACTGCTTTCTGGACACACTTCTTTCATCCCCATGGGGAATTACAGTGGTATAGTTGAGCTGGTAAATTTTCCTATTCAGACAAGACCAGACATTCCAAGAAACACTGCTAAATTAAATATTTCTCCTAAAGGAGCAGTATATACACATACTTTCTTCAGTTTTTGGTCATACCAACACACACAACAAAGAAGTTTAAAACACAGCTACCTGCAGTTACGTTACAAGGGTGCTTTTTAATTAATTAATTAATTTATTATTATTATTATTATTATTTTCCTGCCATATTCTGTCAAATCTCATTCATCCTGTAAATCTTAGCCCAGTTTTGAGCATCTTGGCTGTCTGTGACCCTGGGCCCAATTTTCTGAGGTTAAAATCCAGGAGAGAAATGGCTACCAATCTTTTTGCTCCCAGAAAACCAAAATCTATTTAGGGAAAATTACATTGTCAAAAATGCAAGGTAAAAATATCAACAGTTATCTATTGAGAGATATTTTGCCTCTTCTGAGGGGTAAGATTAGAGTCTGGTGGTGGTGATCCCATGCTGCTGTTTTTGTAGCTTAGATGGGAATTGAATAAATAGTTGTGTGGTTTGTTTGGTTGGTTGATTGATTCACTTTTCTTTTACGCTAAGTAAGTACTGAAAGAGTAACATTAGACTAACAGTAGATGTATTAAAATTACTTTCTATACCACCCTTATGTTTCAGCTTACTCTCAGGGTGATTTATGATCTCATTGAACTCATTGAACGTAGGAACTTTTAAATTCGACTCTCTTTTAAAATACAACTAGGTATACAAAGTACATGTAGTCCCATATGTCATCTGAAACTATGAATAAAATGCTGCTCAATGTGATTTTAGGTAATCAGTATCTTGACTAGAACAGTGCAGTCCACACAGGAATAGTCTTTCAAATATCACACTAGGGTCACACACTAATGCATACCTTGTTCTGATTCAACTGCTCGTATGAAGATCATAGATCTGTGGGCCAGATGCCATCAATTGAAGTCTTTATCTGGTTGTCAAGGTGTTAAGTTCTGAAATCACCTTCTAGATTTTTTTTTTTATTATTATTTTGATTTTTTTTTTTTTTTTTTTTTTTTTTTGAGCTGTAAAGACTTCTGGCATGCAGCAGTCTAACTATGCTTTTAAGATTTTAATATCTAATTTCATTCAAACATATAAAACCAAAATACCTCCAAAGCCTCCAAAATCCCAAGTTTCCCTGCCACACATTCTGAAAAAACAATCTTGTAAAATATGATTTGTACACAGTATGTATTTGAACAATTGCAATGCCAGTGCATAGTGAGTGCGTCCTGAAAAACTGTAATACGTCAAAAAATGCTACAGTGAAAGAAGGTAGAGAAATAGCTGCTTGCATTAAAATGGCAGGTAGCAGGCTTCAACAAGGTCTACAGTGGCTTCGAAAAATTTCTGAGCACTTAGTTTCATCAGATCATAGCACCTTGGGCTTTAGTTTGTTTTATGAAGATGGCAGCAATTTATCTTCATTTAAGGAAACTGGTAGAGGGGTGAAAATACAGTAAAGAATTATCAATTTGGGAAAAGTTTCCTAGCTGTATTAGACAAATCAGATACTTAGCAAAGTTAACCACAAAAAATAGAAATAAAGGAATTAAGGATTACAATAAACTTCAGAATTTTGAAATCTAAACATTTAAAAACTGGAAGAGAAGTACATATAAATTCAGGAGACTATTTTTAAACTGAAATAAGCATAGAACTTGCCCCGCTTTCCTACATTTGCCCTACAGAGTATTAATGTGTTTCTTTGCAAGTAGCCAAGGTAATAACCCAATCTAGCTGTGCATAGTGGAGTAACATAAGAAACTTGACCAGCTGTTCCCATTTTACATTTTCACTGAGGCAAGGACACAAGTCTGTGGTTCCACTTGGAGTATCCACACTAGATCAAATCATTCCCTTTGGTCCTACTTTCTTCCTGTTTCTTGGTACATCACTAAGGAACTCTGCATTTTTGTACAAGCTTTATCATTTCTGAGGGTTTTGCAGTAAAAAATCACAGGTCCTCCTTTCCTTGGAAAAGACAGGGGAAGTTGGATATTGAACGGTAGCTGTCTCTGTGGCTGCCACATGGACCTAGTGTGATAATTGATTTAACTTGCTGGGCAGCAGCAATAGATAACACCATCACAGTCCTGGTACATCCCCCAGTGAAGAGGACAGTGACAAGGACAGAAGGTAACGCTGGTCAAAGGAATGTGACCAAACCACGGGGTTAAGGAAGGTTTCTAAAACCCTAAACTCTTTCAGTTGCTGAAGTTGAACCACCCTTTACTGTCTCCAACTCCTTGATACAGAGGCTGAAAGTAGCATTTCATTCTACTTAAATCAACTGGAATTATTTGTTGGTAAAATTGGTCTGGCATGAGCTGATGATAGTTTATGTGTCTTACTGTAAACTGGTAGAAGCTTATGGGTCTCAATGGAGTCACACTGAAGAAAAGCAAAATAACAGCTTTCCTGCTCTTAGTCTGCAACTTGTTCATGATCTTTTTTTTTTTTTTTTTTTTTTTTTTTTTTTTTTTTAAGCAGAACATGGAACTGCATCCTGTTTTATTACAGATGTAGTGGGTTTACATGACAAGGTTTTGGAAGCGAGGAGGCTGCAGGGGTGGCCTCTCTGAGATGAATCCAAAAGCTATCCCTTGTTAGATAAAAGCCTGTTTCACCTGGCTCCAAAGGGACCCACTGCTGGCCAGAGCCAAGCCAATAAGTGATGTTATTTGCACCTCTGTGAGAGCAGATGTAAGAAAGGGAAAAGAAATTGCTGCACCACAGCAGCTGGCAGAGCAAGGAGGAGAACCAGCCCTGCAGCCCCCAAGGTCACTGCAGCAGGACAGCAGGAGGTGCTCTAGGCATGCAGCAGCAGTTCCCCTGCGGCCTGTGGAGAGGCCCCTGGTGGAGCAGGTTGTCCCCCTGCAGCCCATGGGTCCCACATGGAGCAGATCTCCATGCTGCAGCCGGTGGAGGAGCCCCCAGTGGAGCAGGTGGATGTGGCCTGGAGGAGGCTGCGGCCCATGGAGAGCCCCTGCAGGAGCAGGCCCCGGGGCAGAGCTGCAGCCCGCGGAGAGGAGCCCATGCAGGAGTTGGGGGTCTGGGGGGAGCTGCTGCCCACAGGTGGGGGACTCATGCTGGAGCGGTTTGCTCCTGGGGGATAGACCCTGTGGTACGAAGCCATATGGGAGCAGTTCTTGAAGAGCTGCTGCCTGTGGGCAGACCTCGCAGGATCAGTTCAGGAAGGATGGCATCCCATGAGAGGGACCCCACGTGGAGCAGGGGCAGAGAGTGACCTCTACCCATGCTCCCAAAGAGCGGTGGAGATGAAGCGTTATAGACTCACTGCAACCCGCAATCCCCCATTCCCCTGCACCTTTCAGGGCAGGAGGTGGAAGTTGGTGGATGGGGAAAAGTGTTTTTAGTTTCTTTGCTTCGTTTTTCACTTATCTAGCTTGTTAGTAACAGGCAGTGTATTTTACTTGTCTCCCTAGAGCTAGTCTGCCTTGCCTGTCAGGGTAATTGTTGAGTGGTCTCCCTGCCCTTATCTCAACCCTTGAGCCCTTTTCATTGTATTTTCTTCCCCTTTCCCTATTAGGAGGGGGAGTGAGAGAGCAGTTGTGATGAAGTTTGGCTGCCCACCTGAGTAAAACCTCCACAACAGATCAGCAACATTCAGCTTCAGTAGCTTAGTAATAAGTACCATTAGTAATCACAGTGAATGAATTGTGAAAATTACATGTGGTTTTTCAGAGCCACCTTGAGAAGTGCTACTGCAAGTAACATGGAAATTGTTGATAGGGAACTTTTCTGTTGTTTATTAACTCCATCTGTAGTTGGCATGCAGGGGCAGAATCACCATAAACCCCTCAAGACTTCACAGTACTTCCCTGTAAATTATAATGAAATCTCCACTGCAGCTCATCTTGCTCTTCCACAGGGTGAGTAAGGAGAATTGTGTTTCCCTCATCCACACTTGTTGACAAACACTGTTTGTCAATTTGTTCAATTTTGTTTTTAAGGGACAAATTTTGTATGATGGAGACATTTGAGTGAGATGGATGCACAAAAAAAATGTCATAGAGCTGTAAGCTCCCATCAGATGTGATGTGATCAACAATGCTTACATGCTGCATAGGTTCTAAAAACTAGCAAATCAATTTAGTCATTTACCTTAAAATTCTTAAGTCAGATTAAGAGTCTACTGCACACCTGCATAGTTCTGTTATGCTCAGATGCCCTGAAGTCCTTGAAATCTGGTGTGGGTGTAATGGTGACTAACTGTTCTGAATAACCCTTATTAGCTGTTCTCCAGTTTTATTCTACTATAATCAGTCTTTAATTTTAGTTCTGAAGCTACATTCTTAACACTTCCAGGAAAAGAATTTGCTCAATGTTTGCATGGAAAATGATGGCTAAAGTTGACTTCATATGTCTCCATGCAGGGGAATGTGAGATGTCCTTCTGGAGCCAAGCAATTTTAAAACACCCAGATAGAACACAATTATATAATTACATCAGCCTTTGGGCTCTGAAACTCTTAAGATTTAAATACCACATGACTCACTTGTGGTCTGAGTGCCCATCCTCTACGATCTCTTGGAAATCATACAAAGATGTGGTGACACTTATCTTTTTATAAGATTTGTTATCTTCTAGTCACCAGTAAAACTGCAGTATGAGGGAGGGTGGTGTTTTGGTGTTTAGTGCGTAATTAAAGCCTCCACTTCAGTTCAGTCATGCTTGTTCTGAACTTTGTTTTTATAGGTTATGAACATACTGTGAAAAGATCATGTTTTATGGTTATCAAAGACCATAATGGGATACTTTTTTTTTTTTTTTTTTTTTTTTTTTTTCCTTTATGCTAGGCTGTTCTATAGTGAAATATTTTCCTTGCCATAAAAGTTCACTTTCTTGGAACTCTAATTCTGTAGTTTATTCTGCACAAATAGTTCTTTACCTGGTAGGGCCACTAGGCTGAGGCTCCTCCTCTGTGGAAAAAAATGAATGGATTGGAGCCTAATGGGAGGACACAGCAGAGCAGGTGAAAGGGGAACACAGCACCAGAACACAAAAATAAAAAGTGCAGGATCAGGAACTGTCACATGTTTGCTTAGAGGTTATAATCACCCACTAATAGAATGACTTGTGCAGTTCCTGTTATTAGGTGTCAGCATGCTCTGAGCCCAGCAGTAAAGGAAGCAATTGCTGCCTTATACTGAGTGACGAATGGCCCCATATCCCATATAGGGGAAAACTCTCTTTTAGGCCTCTATTTTCTTCATTGTAAGGGAAGTCTTCAACAAGGGGAGGTAAAAGTTGGAAATACAGAGATGCACATTTTATTTAGAATCAGAGGTGTGATCACTGGTTAACATCTTGCTGTTGTCAACTCCCACTACAGTTTCAAACAGACCAAAGAGGAGTAGCAGATTTGGCTCTGTCATACCTGGGCACAAAGGTCAATATCACTTAAAGTGCTACAATACTGTTGGTAATTGAAGTAAAAACTCACCAGGTAAAAAAATACTCCAAGTATAGTAATTTCTACTTAATCTCAATAGAAATACTGCTTCCACTACAGCCCCTTGTGCCTGAAAAGATATGATATGCAACATACATTTAAGAATTAAACTGACAGCTTTCCTAACATTCATCGTAAGAAAACAAGCAGTTTATATTCTTTAGATGTAACAAGGATTTTAAAGAATTGCATTGGGCTTTGGTGAAATTCCTTACTCTTTTTCAAGACTGTAATAAGCACAACATATGCAGATGCCCTACATATATTTTGGTTGGTCTAATACATATTTGGGTAATACAAAAGGTATCGGAGAAGCTCTTCACTTTCCCCACATCTTGCCTGGGTGCAGTAGAAATGTAACTAGACCTGCAGGGCTTAAGCTGGGAGTCTTTGAGGTGAAGATACGACAAATACAGGTTTGTACCTACAGAGCATAGTCAGGCATCCTGCAGGGGTACGTTGTATGGTGCCATGAAGATGTACTCTCTGTTTCTAGATCTCTGTAGATCTGTCAGTTGATAATTTCAACAACAGAGAGAACATTTTACATCATGACAAAAAAACAATCTTGAAAACCACTATTTTTACCACCAGACTCTTAATATAATAGGAAAGTTCATGGCATCCCTAAAAATCTGGATTTTTTTTTTTTTTTCCTTCCTGATAGTAGATCTTGGATTAGTCCTTATTTCCTCCAATTTTCTGTAGTTAAAGAATTGATGTGAAAAAAAAAAAAAAATCAATAAAAAGAGACAACCATAGTATAAGGTATAGTACAGTTCTTTGGGGGAAATTGATAAAAAAAAAAAAAAGAAAGAAAGAAAGAGAAAGAGAGAAATAAGCAAGGTACTACACAGGCTGCCATAACAGAAGCTCTCTTGAATGGTTTCTGTGTATCAAGTATTTTTTCTCTCAAACAGTTTTTCTGCAGATTCTGTCTTTTATCAGTGACAACAGTGAGGGCCTGAACCTCTTGTGAAGCAAGATGAAAGTAACAAGTCCAGTCTCTGAGACATTGGGCCCTAAAGTGATCTGGCAGAACAGTTGTGTTTTGTGACAAGGAGGGAAGTTTCAGAACAAACTTCATTTTTAGACTGTGTACAACACAAAATCAGTCATTTCCACCAAAATGCTGAGCAGGTAGAACTGTAAAACAACCAACCAAACCAAACCAAACCAACCAACCAACCAAATGCTTATTTTTATTCTCTGCCATTTTCAAATCTAGCAAATCAGGGATTAAACATCTTCTACAGTCTAAGTAGTTTCCTTTTTTTTTTTTTTTCCTGCTAAAGTGTCACCAAATCCTTTCAGATTCTGATAAAAGTTTAATGGAAACTGACACTTTTTGACAGAAAAACATATTTTAACAAAAAACACTACTATAGTTCTAAAAAGGAAGCACAAAAGGATATTGCTAAAACATGCCTTCAAAGAGAATTCAGAAAGCAGATATTTTTAAATTTTCGTTCTTTGTCTTGCTTATGTTTTTGAAGGTGTAGGAGGCAAAAGGATTATTTTGCTTTTTCAAACATCATTCAGAAAGGCAACTTCACCTATCAAACAAATGGCTAATTTTGCCTCACTGCCAATCGGTATGGAAATTGTCAGCATGTAGGCTTAAACAGACTAAAGTCATTGGAGATATTGTGTAGCCCTTCTTCATGTATGCCCTGAGTTATGTGAGGCTTATTCAGGAGATGTACTAAATCAACCTATTGCCTTCACTCCAGCTTTCCAGCAATCACAGCACACTGTGCTGTTTGAGAACACTATAAGTAATGCTATTTGAATGTCTAACTTACAATTCAGTATACAGTGGTCAGATTTATACTTTAGAACCATCTTAATGCATCTTTTTTTTTTTTTTTTTTTTTTTTTTTTCCAGGAATAAGTTTAATCTAACTGTTGCTGTGGAGAACAGTGCCTTTTCTCATGGAAAAGAAGATTCTGTGTCAGAATTTGGGAGCTCAAGATAGGCACACTTACTGCTTTTGTAACTGCAGCATGCCTCACCATTGAATCCAGTGCTTGAATTTTTATGTGACACCGTCCTGGCACACAGTGTGGAGGCTTTGGGTATAATATGCTACTATTAGTCAAGTTGAAACCTACTTCACTTACAGCATGAAGATTTCTCTTGAAGCAGCTACTCCAGGTCATGTTACCTGGTAGCTCTTCTGGTTACATCTACATTATAAAATAATGTGGCCCAATACAAGTCAAATTACAGAGAGAAACTAAAATTGGGCCAGCTTCTTGTATGTCTGCTGACTATCTTGTCTTTGAAGCTAATACTAATACTGAAGCTAATACAACTTGCAATTCTCATGACTACCATTGCCAACAGTTACCTTTTGGAAATGGTTCATGTGGCAGTGTCATTGGTGGCTCCTTCTGCTACCTTTTAATTATTAGTGGAAGAGTTTATTAAGATAGGCTGGTCAATTACTGGTAGCTTATATAAAGACAACAACTTTGAAGTCTATAAAACATGGGGTAACATGGGATAGCATAATCAAAATTCTTTATTACTCTTTATTTTTTATTGCTATTTATCATTAATATTCTTCATTATTTTTTAATATTTATTATATCCAGGCTCCAGCCTTGGCACAGTGGTTGTTTCTGAAATCCCCTCCAGAGCTCACTGGGGCCTGGGGCATGGCTCTGTGGGTGGCCACCAGCAGAGCCCCCTGCACAGGGCACCCAATAGGTCCAAGGTGACTGTGAGGACCAAGGTGACTGCTGAGGGCTGTCTGCTTTCCGTGGGAGGGGAGGACCAGCAGTGCCCTCCTTGCTGTAGCAAGGGCATAATAAATGTTATTAGTGACTAATCCATAGGCAGTGTTACACTGACAACATCCTGGGTCTTGGTGATATATTTTTTATTATTATTATTTTTGTGTCAGCATTCTTTAGTGGAGAAAAAAAGGAACAAAGTTACTTCTTAGCCCAATTCTCCCTTTATGCACCATTGCCAACACCAGTGAACTTATTCCCAGTGCAAATGAGGACAAAAAATGAGTTTCATAGGCTTTCTTTTGAATAGTCAGCTATTAAAAATGCATCCCTCTTCACTAGTGGCCTCTCTCTTTGTGCCTATCTCTTGTACTCTGTCCATGGATGTAATTCTCTTCTCTGGATTTGGGTGGTCATATTACATACATCTTCATCTGGAATAACTACATTAAGCACTTAAACATTTTTAATATGGCAGAACTCTGCCAGGTACTCCCCCTCTTGGGGAGCTATTTAAAATTTTTGATCATCTGCCTGTCAGATCTGTCTCACTTACATTGCCAATATCTTCCCAGATATTACTAGCATATATGATTAGGCACAACAAGAGTAAATACAGTTTATTGCCAAAAGTATGACAAAAGAATCAGACAGGATCCAAAAATGAGTCATCATCAGATGAGTTTTGGATCAAAATGCAGAATATGCCTAGACTTTTCATTTTCCAGTTAAACAAAATCTAGTAGTAAGGGGACAGAAGGGATGCCTGAAGAGGGTATAAATAAACCCCGACAAGCTGAGAAACTTTTTTAGGTGGTTTCAATTTGACTGTGAAATTCTTAGCAAGTTTCATAATGTCCTGAAAAAGGTTCAAATCCTTTCCTCCAGGCTCTGGTTTACTCAAGTGCTACACACTGTGATCTCTCAGAATGCTCCTGGGCATATCCTGTGTTTTGGGTGTGCAGAAATAGCAGGCACATGGTTATGGTGAGTGTAAGTGTGCTAGCCAGTCTCCACACTGCAAGGACTGTCAGGCATTGATGTGCTTCTTCTACATCTGTTTTATTTGCCAAGTGTATGGGGACGTGCACGTCCTTGGGGTCAGCAGCAGCATCTTGGTCAGATTTGAAGTCTCCTTTCTCTTGATCAAACTCCTCTTATTCACACCACCAGACACACGTAGCAATCAGATATCAGATATATGGCCATTTTCCAGGACATCAATGTTGTAATAGAATTTTGCATTAGATTCTATGCAAAACCTCACTGATCTGGCACAAACAGACCTCTGGGTCCAATTAAAAATGAGAGGAAAATTCCCAAGAACAGCTCTGCATGTCTCTCTCCTCCACTACAAGCCTCCACATTTGTCACGAAAACTGTTGCTGAAGAATTTTGAGAGTCTCTGGTGTTTTAAAGAATACAGATGTAAAATAAAGTTTATTTCCTTCTACCCAGAAGATGATTCATCTTAGTGATAGAGATATATTCTACAGGATATGAAGGGAGATGTAAATCTGCACACTCTTAATAAACATATTTGTGTTTATTAATTTATTAGACTTACATGAAAACACCCTTCAAAATCAGTCTCACAGGAACAATCAGATACACCCTAAATGGGAATCCTGAAGTACAGGGGAAATACAGAAAATCCTAACTGAATCCTGAACAGGACCCAGCTATGACATTTATATTATAAGCATTTCTGCAATATCCACCATTTATAATCAGAAATCAATTGTAACAAATCAGCATCATCTACATCAGAGGGTTCAGCAAAAGGGATAGCTTCACAGATGTGCTCAATATATGTGGAAAGACAGTGGGCACAGTAATCTGCTCCGCACACAGAGTGTATGTGTAAGTGGAAATACACATAACATTGCCTAATGCTACACCTTTCCCTCAGTTCCCACCAGGGGATCTGTATAAATGATGAGTTATCATTCAGGTGCAGTTACAGGCAAATGACTGGTTGGAGAAGACTTGCAAAAACATTATTATTATTATTATTTTTTTTAATACAGAGCATTTATCACTACAGATAAACACCTATTCCTGCCCAAATCTTACATTAACAAAGCCACCCACTACAAGAAAAGGGGTTAAAAAAAGCTTTCTGGAACTAGTAAGAGCGGCATCCTCTATGTAAGACATATGGGCAGTGTTTGCCAATACTACATTGTTCCAACAATACTTCCTGGAAGCCTGTATATCAATATGTTCCTGCCAGTTTTAGTGAGAGGATAGTTCATCTGAACACTACTCTTTTCAAGAAATCAACAGAAACTCTAAGAAATCAACAGGACTGTCTTATTCTGTGTAGGTCACCCAAAGTAAGAAATACCTCTCTCATATACCAGACCAGAACTATTTTCAGGCCAGAAAACCACAAAAATAAATGAGGGTTTCAACTTTTTTCTTCAACAAATTAAGCTCTAGTCAGACAAATGTAATAGCTTTCTTATATAAGAAGTACCTAAGTATGAGAAATGATGATCATAGCAAATATTATAACTAGTTGAAAAGGAATAACAAAGAACAATGTATGATGCTGTACTATCTCTGTTCTGAGACTGTTTCCTCCTTAATAAGCCTCTGTGTTCACCTATACTAATCCAGCTTTTTGCTAGCTTTTCTTCCTGTGGACTTTATTGATTTAATTTTAAATTGGTCAATGAAGTTAAAAAAAAACACTGAAAGGGATGATTGCAAAAAGGATGAAAAAAGCAATACATACCACATCAGTACTCCCAGTAATGACTGAGATCATTCAGGTTAATATGAGCTGATTGCCTGACATTTCTGACACATATAATGCTTGTGTACTTTTTTAATGCCTTTTTTTTTTTTTTTTTTTCCCTCAAAGTATTTTTGCTAATGAAATGGAAGTTCTTCATAGCTTTAGTTGCTACCTTTAGTCAAACAGGAAAACAAACAAACAAAGTATTATCCCAAACAAGATGGAAAAAGTGTCAGTCATTTTTTCCAATATCTTGCTTTGGAGTTTTCTTAGCAAGGATTTCAAGTACTTTGGTAGATGTTATACAAGGTACAAGGGGAAAAAAAAAAATCAGGTCTTAAAGGTTGTGTGAATAGGAAGGAAGGGCATGTGCCTCTTTGCAGAGCACACAAGCAATGCTCCGTGGCTTTGGCTTTTCTCTCAACATCTCAGCATCAGCTCTATCTTTAGCTTTGATGTGTGTCAGGAGGAAATCCACTGCCTGGCCAAACCCCAAGAGTTATGCAAGTAACCTCTATGTTTGCTGACGGTGTTTGGCTTGTCTCTTTTAATTCTCTGTAATAAATCCTTGTGATTTTTGTGAGTTTTAATGTGGTCTTTACAGAATAAGATGTTCCCCCCTTCCTGAATGGGTGGGGATATTATCAAGTTTGCATGATAATGTATATGTCAAATGTGACAGTTATTGATTCAATTGTGTTACTGTGTTGATACTGTGCAACAGTGATGATACTGGGTATGCATCACTGTGGGAGTCCCTTCACCCTCAGTTGTAGGACTCCACTGTGAGAAGCCTGGTAAAGGCGGAAAGGAATAGTGTTGTATAAAAAACACATCTTAATGAGGCCAGAGCAAAGACTGCAGCACCTTTAAATCCTGAAGATACAAAATGGTACGGGCTCACCTTCCCTAATTCTTGCAGTTTCTTTACACCCTGCTTGGCTAGGGCATTCAGTGCCATGCTGTCTAGAATTCCTGTGACAGTGAGCACAGATGCTATAAAGATCATCAGTCATCCATACACAAAAGAGACAATGACAGAAAAACCAAAGATAGAGGTGTTTTATGTTACAGCTCCAAATCTTGTGCCAGTAATGTAGAATCAGGTAATTTAAAACAAAAATAATAATAATGTTTACCATTGGGTACTAAGTATTAAATTATTTTTAAATCTCATCCCCTGGCTCACAGCAAGCACTATAAGGGAGTGGTGAAATGGAGAGGAGAAAAATAAGAGGCCATGAACATGTCAGCAAAGTCATTCTCCATTGCCTCATCTCCCTTGACAGAAATGTGTATTGCAATCTGTCAACCACCCAGTGCCCATTTTTTTGTTTCTTTTTTTCTTTTTTTTTTTTTTTTTTTTTTTTAATCACTCTCTGGGCTGAACGCATCTGCACTCTGTGCACACTGAGCTGGAGGTGATATGTTTGGAGGACAGAATCACACTACCCTTGCATCTTGGCATTTAATAATTTTTCTTCTCCCATTCCAGTTTGCATTTTAACACCAATCTTTGAAAAGCAGCCTGTCCTGGGATTTTATGTCAACTGGTTTCAGTTCAGACTGGAGTACAGAATTAATGCCATTGAAAATAATGACAATTTTTAGTTTGACAGCTGAACCACAAAATCAGCAAACTAAACATAGCCCAAAGTTGGCCCAAATCAGAAAAGTTCTTTCTTTCCATTTTCTGAATTATTCTTTGGGTGTTGTTTGTAAAGCTGAAGTTTATTTTGATCTGCTAATACTGCTTTGAAGTAGAAAATTTCATCTTGAAAATGTCAAAACAAAAATGTTCTGACTTTTACAAATTCCTTTCTTCCCTTTTCTAGCCCTTGCTATTTGCTGAATTCAAGAAGTGTTTTTGATTCTTGAGAAAGAAGAATGGGCAGATTTGCAGTTTGCAATTTTTTGTTAAACTCTGTTATCTCTCTGGGGTCTCTATAAGAGTTCAGCTGAAATATATTAATTCATTAATTCATGCATTCTGTCTACTTATCACTGATTCAGTTGCTCTTACTGGAACTGGGCTAGTCTGAAATCGTATCCCCCAGTACACTTAAACTTTGGGGAACCTTGAAGTTTGGTGTTGCTCTCTGCAGTTGGATGACTTTATAACCCAGCTGAGCTGAGAAGACAACCTTTTGGAAAGCTGCAGTGCAAACTTCAAGGTTCACAGCTCAAGCCTACTTCCTCTTCATCTGTTATGCTTAAATATAATTTGTTGTTGTTGTTGAAGTGCATGCAGTCTGTGTTGGGCTCTTGAAAGTAAGGTTTGGGTTTGACTGCTTTTGCTCTCTCTGATGCCTGTCTGTTTTTCCCCAAGTGTGACTTACAGTTCCCTTTGCTGTCCTTTGCTGTAGAAATATGCATTTTTTGGTAAGTTTGATGTTATTAATATCCTTCAAGACTGAACCATACTTAATGTCAACATTAAACCAACAAAGAAATGCCAAAAACAAACACAGAATTAGATTTTTTTTTTCCCTTTCTCAGGCTAACCATGTCATCAAAACTCCAGTATTATTTTTCTTTACCAAAGCAGGGTGTTTCCTATAAGACCATACAAGGGAAGAGGGTGGGGAGAGAGGGAGAAGAAAAGGGTTTATTCAGTGTGTAAGAGGCCTCTTCTCTCCTTCCCACATTATTATTATCAAAATCTTCAGTGTCTGCAAGTGCATCTGTTTGCACATGAAAAAAACACCACATGCATTAGTTCAATAGTGCTCCTGCTAATTAATGTGAACACTTACACATGCAAATCACATTAACTATCAGTTTGTGCATGCAATTACTTGATTTATGCATGCAAATGTCCATCTGAGGCCAGATCTTAACCTATTGTAAACTGGCATAGATCCACTGACTTTAGTCAAGTTATACTGATTTATATTTGCTACAGAATTATTCGATGGTATTTTTGCAGACAACTTTACATTCTTGGCAGTATTATAGATGTAGTAACAGGCTTGCTTTAAAGAGCTGACCTTTTGCATTCTTAGTAAAGACACTGTCTGACTCTAATGATAAGCCTGGATTTTACAATTTCTTCAAGTCCTATATGTTGAAACTCTTTCTCCCTATGAGCTCTGCTTCCTCTATAAATCTTACTATGCCCTACAACCTGCAGCCTGAAAGGAAAGGAGGTCAGCCATTAGCCTTTTCAAAATGATGACATGCTAAGTGTAAGGGCTTTGGGTGGTCCTATATATCAGATTGACTTTTAGTTACTGATCAATTGAAGATCATTTATGGGATACAATGAGAGACTAGATAGCCTGCTGCTCTGTTAGTATCTGAGTAAGGGTGATTCCGGGGCTGGAGTGGAGGGAAGGTAGCTGGAAAATGAAGATCTGGAAAAGGCTTCATTATTCAATCCAACCTAAACTTCACTATAACAGTGAGTGGACTCACTTTTGATGCAGGTATTGATTTTAACTGAGAGTACTTCCCTTGTGTCACTGAGTACAGTTTTTCAGGAGATGCTGGGGTCCAAATGACTTCAAAATGATCTTAAAGAAAGGTTTCAGGCATAAATAAAATGCCTTATAGTGGTCTAAAGAAAGCATTTCAAAGCCATAGCTAAAAACATTTCAGCATATGTATTGCAAAGCTCATAAAATACAGAATCTATGTTTTCTTGACATCAGAAAGATTGATCTGACCCTAAAGAATATAGAGATGCCTTCACTGGGTGCAGGAGCAGACCTTTTCTATAGAAGTTGTAAAGTAACTGGAAGATGAATTCAGCTCTGCTTCCAGCTGTGCAACCTGGTCTGCTTATGAGGAGACATATAGGTGATTCTAGAAAAAAAAAAATGACTGCTTTCAGCCAGAATTGTTTGATTTGTCTTAGCTGATGGACCTGGCAGCAGCAGAAGTAAAGATGCAAGGAGCAGCATGAAAAGCAGGCAGTGACAGGAGCCTTAGAGAGATGTGGAGGACAAACTCCAGGACATGGGCATGGGCTGTGGAAACACCATCTGGTTTCTCAAGAAAGGCCCAGCTTCAAAGAGCTTATGGCTGTGATACTGGGGAATCCTCAGAAAAAGTGGGAATCTATGCAAGTAGTAGTGAGATTTTTCAGGAGCATCATGCAGACAAGGACTGTGGAATAATCAGCTTGACCTTCTAAAAGATCTGATGTGGAGGCAATTTTAGCATCCAGAGGGGACTAAATATATCTTTCTGCTCCCTGGCAAATGCAACAGCTATTTTGTCCGTGAGCTCTGCTTCTTAAAATTACTACTTGATTTACAGCTGTTAAGTCATTTTAAGGACCTGATTAATCACTTGCACTTGGCAGGCAGAGTTATGACTGCTAAAAATAAGAAACAATGTCTTGTGTCTTAATCAGTGAAATGGGGAAGTGGCCAAACAGGAGAGATTCTTGCAAACTTCCTGTGCACATATGTTTGATATGTGTTGGAGATAAACATACAAACATTCACCACAGCCTGTTTGGTTAATTGAGCCAATTATTGAAAAGAAGCTGAACTCCATTCCCACTGCACTGTAGTGCCATGATTGGTCAGGGAAATTGTGTGAGAGAATAATGTTTAATTTTGGATGTACTTAGCAAAGCTCTCCTCTGATACCAATAGGTATTCCAAAAATAGGTAATTACCAAATGCTTCAAACATTAATTCTTTCTTTCTTTCTTTCTTTTTTATTATTATTTTTTTTCCTGTAGAAGGTGATAAAAAAAAAAAAGAACTGCAGAAGAGGAAAATGTAAATTAACCTCTATCCTGTTAAGCTTCATAACAAACAAACAAACAAAAAAAATTGTGTATATTAGTGTGCCTAATACCAACCTGACTAAGCAAGGTTTTAAATGTTATATACATTAACATTGTTCTTAGAATTTTTCCCTCTTTCCTACAAAGAAATCTTTGCAAGAAAATAACAGTTCACATATTGCATTTCAATTTTATGCTATTAGGCACTTGGTGCTATTTTTACATGGTGTATATAGTTTATTGCAGTAGCTTGTAAGAATAAGGTACTACAGGTAAATACTAAAATGACTGAATCAAAACAGTTTCACAGCCAAACACTTCTTCATCTCCCATGCCATGATCACTTGGCTGCAAACACTAAATCCAACACAATTTAAATAAGCAGAATGGAAACAAGTTCTTCAACAAGTTATTCTATTGAACATAAGAATTACCTGCAAGATTTAAGTGATTAGCAAAATATCACCCAGTGTAATGGAAAAGGCATTGGTTTCACTCTGTTTAATTTTTAGTCACAGTCTTGATACTGGAATATAGAAGAATGGAAAATACTACATGAATATTTTTAGACTGATAATGAGGACTCAGTGTAAAATTTTCCAAAACAGTTGTCTCATAAGCTCTGCACATCTCAAGTCATTGAGATTTAATGTGCGTTTTGAAAGAACACCATTAGCGTGTCAGTATGGGTTCTGTTAGTTCTAACTGCAACTACGGAAATAAATTTCTGTTGAAGACACAATCTAACCTCACTATAACAAATCATCACTGTGCTAGGATAAATATTAATGATATCAGATTGTTCACTGTAATAGGATTTGGCTGTTTGTTGCATTAGAAAAATGGGTAAACTTGCAATTTGAATTAAACATTTATATACAGTACTTTTATCAAAATTGTTTCCCACAGATAAATATTTAGATGGTATCTTAAAAAAAGAAGCACAAAATAAATTAGAAGGGAAAGGAAAAGGAATTTTCCAGACCATGTACAACATGTATTGGGGAAAATTATAAATTTTAGATATATATTAGGATTAAGTTGTTTTTTTTTTTTTTTTTTTTTTTTTTTTTCTTAAAAATTATTATTATTATTATAACAGACTAATCAATATCATAAATTCACTCTTGCTGATAAGAATATTAAGGTTGGATATTACAATGAAGTTGGGATAGCAATTTTGAAAACAGATTATGTTTACATTGAGTATTTCCATTAAAAAAAAAAAAAAAAAGACAATCTAGGAATTTTATACAGCCTTGTTTACAACACACAGTCTTTAGAGGTTTGCTTAGATCTGACTTTGCTTAGGTGGATTTCTACTGTACAAATCTGACAGTCTAATCTATTCTTATCTACACTGAATACACGTATTTAAGATACATCTAGATGCACATATAGGTGTATATTTCAGCCACACATTGAAAAACTGTTTATGGACATACATTTTGGCAATATACTTGTGTGGTTTATTGACCAAGGCACTGACTGTCCTATGAGGGACAGTCTTGCTGCCAGTTTTCAGCTTCTGGCTGCTGGCTTATCAGTCTTCTTTATTTTATATGTGCTATTCTACAAGTACTTGATGATCTTGTTGGACGATATTGTGGACATGATGAGCAGCATGCCCTTGTGTCAAAGAAGGGCAACTCTACAGGGGGCTGTTAGTGTAAGAGTGTAGACAGCAGCTGGAAGGAAGTGATTATTCTCCTCTGTTCAGAAACTGAGATGACGTCCGGAGGACTGTCTAATTCTGGGCTTCCAACTACAAAAAAGACATTGACCTGCCGACATGAGTCCAGCAGAAGGCTGCAGAGATAAACAGAGCTCTGGAGCACACAGTGAATGTTCTCTCAGTATCTCCATTGAGATACTGAGAGAAGTGGGCTTGTTTGGCTTGTAGAAAGGGAGTATAGCAATTGCTGTCTTCGGCTACCTAATGGGAAGATAGAGAGAAGGTAGAGCCAGCTTCTTCTTAGAGGTACACAGCAAAAGAATGAGGTTACAGGTATTAGCTGCTTAAATGAAATTCTTCCTGACGTTACGAACAAACTGTTCACAGTGGGGTGACCAAACATGGGCACATACTGCCCAGAGAGGCTGTGGGATTTCTGGAGATACTCAGGGCTTACCTGGATGAGACCCTGAGCAGCCTGACCTAGCTTCAAAACTAGCCCTTCTAACCCAATAAATGACCATTCGTATTTCTTTAATTTCAGTATCTTCAGGCAAGACATTTGGGACAGAGATTCCTATAAAACAGAAATAAGAAATTAAAACAAAATTTTGGTTTAGTTTTGTTATTCTGGTATTCTGTTTTACATTTGTGCATCTCATCAAATTAGCAACATTTCTCAAAGCTATTGCTGGGTAAAGCTGTAAACATATCCCTTAGTAGGAAAACTATTTATTTTCCCTTAGTAGGAAAACTATGTAAAAGTCTAAAAGGAAGAAAAAAAAAAAAAAAAAAAAAAAAAAAGTGAAAAAAGGGTGAATGTGTTGTTTCAAGCCCTAGGAAAACTACATGTTTTCCTTCAGAAAGGCCAATTCTATGCAATTTTGAAAGATTCCTGCAAGCATCCATTGACTACCATGACAGATGTAATTACTCAGCATCTCTTCAAATAGCAAAGTTTGCAAGCAAACAGTAGATTCCTACAGGCATTGACAACTTTCAGTTCCATGGTTTTGAATGCTTTGGCAAACTCTTCAGGAAATGTCTTTGGTGGATGCTGCAATTGGTGGGTACATGTTTGTCAGTGTCCACAGTTTAACAAAGATTCTGACAAGGCCAGGTAGGACCAGATTTCAAGATTTTTCTGTTGTGAGTTTCTTTATAGTTCTAACCACCTCCTCCACAAACAAAAAAAAAAAAAGGTCAGACAGCTAATCCTAGGCAGTAGGCCAGCAGGATTCCCTGGCCATAGTACACTTCCAGCTGTGGCAGAATCACACCTACCAATTTGGTAGGCGTTCCTGGGTAAGGTCAGATAAGTATATGTTCTAAAGATGCTTCACAGAACATAGTTTTTAATGTGCTTTAGTAACCTCTGGAAATCTGGACCCACTATTTTTACTATCCATTTTAATATGGTTGTGGTAGACAGGAGTGTCTAAAGTTACGCTATGACAAATGGTATGTGAACTGACAATGTGCTTGGTCAAGACTTTGTTTCTTCTGTAATGTTGCCAGCACTTTTCTTCCTCTTGGTGTTGACAATTGCTCAGCCTTAATTAGATGGCATGGTGAAGAGCCCATTCGTACCTGGCCTCCCTCTCTTCTTATGCTTTCATTTGTACTTTTCATTTTGCTGATGGAGGTAGACCAGCTTGGGAAAAGTGATCCAGGCTTTTAATGTCTACACAAAACCAATATTTGGCTGGCAGTGTTGGGAAATTTTGTGTCCTTCTATTGGTTTGGTTTTAGTTTGGCTCCAACAACATGGGTAGGCCCCACAGTTACAGCCTAAGCTGCTGACCTTGTCTTTAGAGCCCACTTTGAACAGTGAAAACCTTCACCCACACTTCTACCTGTGATTACAGGCACAACTGCTGCAGGCAGCTTGCTTGCATAGGAGCTGAACTGCAAGAAAGGCGTATCCTAATTTGGAGATGGGTTGATTTTGGAGATATCTCAGTGCCTGGCAACACTGACAGCTCAGCACAGAAGGGTTTTCCCACTGGAGGCCAAGGTTTGGCTCTTATGTCACTCAGTGCTTCTGCACTTGTGCTTAAGTGCAATTTTAAATCATGCCAGGTGATGGCTGAGGCATGAACAAGACTTTCTTTTAAAGATAATCTGAGACTTTCACAAATAAACAAAGTCACTATGCTGCATAAAAGAATCCAGCATTGTAAAATTGCTGAGTGTGGTGGTTTTACCGTGCTGGGCAGCTGAACACCACAACTGCTCTCTTACTCCCGCTCCTCAGAATGAGGAGGGGAAGAAGTAAAGGAAAGAACAACTCATGGGTTGAGATAAGGATAATTTAATTAAATAATATATCTATATATATTAAGGAAATATTATTAATTAACAATTCAACTAAAGGGAAAAAAGGGAAAGGGGAAAAGGGAGGAGGAAAGGGAACAACAAAACAAAACAAATAAAGGCTATGTGGAAGTGCAGAGGAAAGAAATTTTTCTCTACTTCCCACAAATTAGCAATGCTTGACCACATCCTTGAAGCAGGGCCTCAACGCACATAGCTGGTGTTCGCGAGGAGGACAGATGTTTTTGCAACGAAAGCCCACCCCTCCCCTCTTCCTTCTTTTTCCACCTTTTATTGCTGAGTGTGACATCATATGGCATGGAATATCTCTTTGGTTGGGTTAGGTCAGCTGCCCTGGTGATGTTTCTTTCTCACTTTTTTGCCCACCCCCCGGGGGGTTAGAGAAAGTCCTGATGCTGTGCCAGCACTTCTCAGCAGCAGACACAACACTAGTGTGATAACACTGCTGTTCTAGCTACAAGTGCAGAGCGTGGCACTGTATGGGCTGCTGCAGGGAAAGTTAACATTCCAGCCAGACCCAGTACACTGAGTAACAGATGCATCTATGGATGGTCATGTTTCCAGCTCTCACAAATAAAACCAGGTTTAGTGGGGACTCAGACCGTGATATATCATCCTGCATGCTATGATTATACAAATAATAATAGCAATAATAATAAAAGTACCTGTGAGGTTGTAAGTGAATAATCTGGCTCCTTTTTCTCCATCAGCTCTGTGTGTGTTCCCATTTCAACCACTGTGCTGTCCACAATGCCCACTATTACATCTGCAGTCTGAGCGCTGGAGAGCCGATGAGCAATAATAACAGTAGTTTGACCTTGCCTGGCCTGTAAACAAAATACCAAACTGTAATTCATATCCCCTGTTGCTTGGTGGTTTAGAGTAATTCCTCTAATTTATCATATTGATACTGCTGTTACATCCCATTGATCTCATCTGTTGAACACCAGTACAATCCATGTTTCTTTCACAACTGACTTAAACTGCAACCAGTTTCCTTCCCTGACAGGCTGGAGTTGTAACCTGCTTTCTGTTTTGCTTTATCTGACTGTTTCTGCTTTTCTTGGAGTATCTCTTTTTGTCTGAAATTCTATTTAAAAGCCCATCCATGAGGTATAAAGTTAGGATTATTTCCATGGAGGCTGGCTTGTTGGCAGAGGGCACAAAAAGGATCTGTATTTTGCTCCCTGTGTCCCAGTGATTCCAACAGTAGGACAGAAGTTATTTGCTACTGGAAAACATAGCCCAGCATGACCTGGCTGAAGGCAATGTGTTTGCTTTTAATAGGTAGCTTTGGGCCTCCATTTCCACATAGACACAAAGGTTTCACAATCTTGTAATGTATGGAGGAAAGCTATTGACGTCACCCAAATTCAGAGGCCTAATTTCCAGGAATAAACAAACATGCAGGTTAGTACCTGCAGCCTGTCTGTATAACCAAAGAAGAGAGAGACTTCTTCCAAAAAGCCTCTGACTCAGCCTCCAAGTTAACTGTTCTGAGTTGAATATTCAAAGGAGTGAATTGTCTTAAGTGATGCCAAGTGGAAGTCATTGTTTTGGTGATGGTGAGGTGGAAGATATGAGAATATTGCCACAGAAGAACCGTTGGCAGAGGCCTTTTTTTTTTTTTTTTTTTTTTTTTTTTTTTTTTTTTTCCCCTCAGTGAATGGGGAAATAACACGTAATTTCTACAAATCTGCCATGGAAAATGATAACTGTCACTTCTGTCTCTTCTCTGATATTGAGTTAAATGCATGATTTGAGAAAAGAGAAATGAGGGTTATATCAATGACAAAGCACTTACTTTTCCTAGTTCTCTGTGTGCTAACGTCTTGCTTTTTGTGTCTAGAGCAGATGTGGTGCCATCAGATGGGAGGATTGTAGGACTGCACACTGCAGTTCAAGCAATAATGATTCCTGGTTTCTGACCCCCTAGTTTCTGTTGATTTCCTCTTTTAAAAACAATGGTAATATTTTTCTAAAAGAAAAGTATAAGATCTATCTTTTATTTTATTATTATTTTATTATTACTATTATTATTTTTTACATTGTGAACAATTGTTTTTTAATAGGATGTGACTGAATGTAGAAATAAATGGACACATACCCCTTGATTTCTATAGAGTTTAGTTCAGGCTGCAAAGAAATTGGAGATAAAAGTAATGTTTTCTTGCTACATGACATTTCCTCCTAGAAACTGAATATCAGTGCAAACCACTCTAATTCAGCACACTTGCCCACTGACATAACTTAATGCATATGAACGAGTCCCCTGGTAATAGCAGCGACATTTGTCAGCCTCAAGTTATACTTACATTGAGCATCTTTCTGAAGCAGGGCTCTCCTGTACTTATTCAAATATTTTGAGAGCTGTAATTTCCATTTTCGACACAAGGTGGCTGCAGAAAATCACTCTTTGGATTAATCTGAGGGCCTCCACTCCTGGGTTTTACTGGTTTTGCAGAGGGACAGATGTACCCTGTGCTTGGGACCAGCATATAAAACTTTCCCCCATCAAGATGTCACAGATGTCATTCTAACTTTTAAAATGTATTTTAATGGTTCACTTGACCACCCTGTAGCTTTTGATTTTGTTCTTTCTACCCATTACTCCTTTTGTTCTTTCTACCCATTACTCCTTTATTACTCCTTATTACTTTCTACCCATTACTCCCAATACTCTGTTCTCAATCATTTCTGCATCTCTTAGCTTTCATTTGTGTGTTTAGAGATAAGTTATAGGTAAGCTCACAAAATTCCACCAAACATATTAAAAAAAAAAAAACAAAAAAAAAAAAAACCAGCTTCTATTCAATACTGAACTTCATGCCAGTTCATTTCCAAGGAAGAAAGATATTTGTATAACAGGGAAATCCTCTAGCTTAACATATATATTTTCTTCCTTTGTTACAGTTGCAATTTCTTCATCATTTTCTTTGTCTTGTCTTATACCAGTTCTAATTGTTCTAATCCCTGGGAGGATTGCTGCTTGGCTGACCATGCCCTGAATAGTCAGAAATATAAATATATATATATTTTTTTCCATCATGTTCCACCAGTTTTATCTATAGAAAAATGCCACACCCTTATCAGAGTGACAGACTTCATTTTATGGCCTTTCATCTCTTGAGCAGACTGAATTTAATGCAATGTGATACCATTTTAATGAGTCATGAGGGAAGAGTTTGTCCACTTTGGGTGTGTATACAAACATCTCTGCAGATTCTTTGGATAACAAATAGGAAGTGATAGTATGTATACATAAACATGTTTATATTAAGGAGACATAGAGCTGACAAACTGCCCCCTGCATTTTCAAAGAGGAGTGCATGGTACTGGAATTTAGATTTGAGTGTATTTTGCCACAGGGTTAGCGTCTGGATTTATGGCATTACAGATTGATCTGGAGAGTACATATGTGACTTAAAGGTTTCAGTTCTTTAAACTTTTCTTATACTTAATCCCATCTACAAAAGTGTTACCCCAAATTACATCATTATCTATTCTTTCATTTAGGTTCTCAGGAAGCCTCTTAATCTTCTGTCCAGTGATTATAAAGGGAGCCTAGATTATTAGTTTAGGCTAAACATCTAACTTCTAGACAGTTAAAACCAGGCAAAATAATGCCCACATAAAATATAAGGATTATTAAGTTTAAACTTAGAATGCTTTATAAGCAAAAACGTTAGAAACTGATGAGTGGATTGTTTTCATTGCTACCTGTCTCCTTTGGAGTATAAGACTGTCACAAAGAGACAACAAGGTCATTCTCAAACATTCATTAGCTTAACATAAGTGTTTATCATTGGATCAAGTTTTACAGAAAACCTGCAGGCTCCTGCAGTCAGCACAAAGAGAACTTTCTAGCTGGCCACATTATAAACGGCACCATTTCACATCTTGTAGATGGAAGCAAATCCAGTTTCAGCTCTCTCTGTTGTCTTCAAAATGCTCAGCTCTACGCATCAAGATATTGTCCAAAGAAAAAGCAACCTTACATTTCATTAGGCTTTAGTAATCACAGGGTGTTTAGATTAGTATTTGGTGACAAATGCTCTCCCTTTCTGCTATTGAGAAGTCCATCTATAGATTATGATGTTTTTTATGTAGGTATTTGAAATCACAAATTATTTTTCCATGAAGCCACATAATGTTGTTCATATCACTTATTTATTTAACCAGAGAATAAGTTATATTTTTGGCTCTAATGAGTCTAGAAAGTGATTTTCACTGTCACCTCTCACACTTCAAGCCATTTCAATTCTTCTAGCACAATATTTACATCAGACAGGGAAAAAAAAAAAAAAAAAAAAAAAAAAAAAAAAAGTTTTAATATGGCTAAGACTGCTTTACTTTCCTGTCATATTTCATTTCTATTAGGTAGCTGACTGAGATAAGAAAGATAACTTAGTCCTGTTTGTGAAAAACAAACCAAAGTAGATAGAAAAGATAAAAAGGCTTGATTTCAATATAAACAATGCAGTGATTTCATGAAGAAACTTCATACGTTTTATATTACACTAAAACAAAAACAAAAACACAAGTAGAAGTCTTTTTTACATATATATACCCAATTTTATATTTACCCAATGAGGGTAAATATTTTCCCAGGGTAAGATTTTAAAGAACAAAATTGCTTTTGCAGGAAATAATGAAGTGATTTTTCAGTTTGTACAATTCATAGGTGAATAAATTCTTCTGCCTTTAAAATTACTATAGCAAATTTAAACTTCATGATAAATCTAGGTTTTAGGTCAATGCTTACATGAAAACATCTCTCTTACTAAAAGAACAATTTCAATGACACAATCAGTACTGTCATCAAGGGTGAAAAATAGCTGCTATATATATATACATAAACAACAAAGCTCGTAACATTTGTTTATAAACTGTTTCACCCAACCAAGAAAAGACCTGAGAGTGATTGCTTTTTTTATGCTATTGTTTTTTGCTTCTAGTTTAAAAACATAATTTCTGGAAAGAAACACTTCAAGCATTGTACCTACAACGAAAATCTGCATCAAAAGGCAGTTACATGCTAGTGAGGGCAAACCAGTTGATTTCCTTCTTTTTGCCTCCAAAGGCTCTCACTACTGATACTGATGATAAGATGTTTTCAGCTGTTACACCTGCACAGGCACAGTTTATTAGTGCCTTACTGGTTACTCTGATAACTACCTACAGGCAAGGGGCAGAAAGAAATAAACCTGAAAAAAATAACAAACAACACAGACTAGCTTTGTACAGACTTCCTGTGTTATCTCAGCTGGTCATGGTGACAGAAACACCTGATTTATGTTCTCCAGCTCCCCTGTCCTTTATTGCCAAGTTGCGCTGGTGCATGAAGGTAGTCTGCCTCAAGTGCAGGACTTTGTGTTTGCCTTTGCTGAATGTGCTGAGGTTTCTCTCAGCCCCTTCCTCCAACTGCCCAAGACCCATTTGGGTGGCAGCCTTGGTTCCTGCCCAACTGTATCAGCCACTTGCCCCAGTTCGTTGTCTTCTGTGAACCTGTTGAGAACACAAGCTGCTCCATGGCCCAGGTCATTAAAGAAAGCATCAAATAATAGTGTCCATGGAGAAACACCATTTTCAACTGGTCACTAGCTGTACTTTGAACCAGGGACTATTCTTGGAGCATAGTACATCTGGTTTTTCACCAGTTTTGCAGTCAACCTAGCCCATATATCCTCATTTTGGCTATGTCTGTATCATCTATCTATCTATCTAATCTATCTAACTATGTATTTATCTATCTATCTATCTATCTATCTATCTATCTATCAAATATATTTGTCTTCCATTCATTCAGAGCAATTTCATTTTTCTCTGCTTTATGGTACGGCATTTATTGTTCAAATTGGAAGAAACCTTACTTTTACAAGTACACTACTGTTTCCCAAATTTTTGAACAGTTTATAAAGCCCTTACCACCTCTAAATATTTTTGTACATTAATACCTTACACGCTTCATCCTATTGCTTTCAGTGATTCTACCGGCATTTTCAAAGGAAGAAAAAACAAAGAAACAAAGAAGAAAAGATTGAGAGTATTTTACCTGGGAGTGAATGGATAGAACATGATTTGGTCTTCATATCTCCCTGTGCAAGAGCAATAGCGTAACTTCAGTATCCAAGAACATGAGAACTCAGCAGGAACACTGAGTTCTGTTGCCAAAGTTGTTTCTAGCCTTATGTCCAATACACTAGTCTTCACTATATCAAACTTTTTTTTTTTTTTTTTTTTTTTTTTTTTTTTTTTTTTT
>CM021766.1:32467461-32529635 GCA_011076525.1 Nettapus auritus | reverse complement strand
TTTTTTTTTTTTTTTTTTTTTTTTTTTTTTTTTTTTTTTCCTTCCAGACTTCTCTGATGTACAAGGAAAGCAGCAAACCAATGTCTTCTGGTTAAAATAACTGGTCTTTTAAGCTTTTCTGCACTTTTTTTTTTTTTTTTTTAGTGCCACACGGTGCTAGGTAAATTGCTTGCAACTGAAATAATCAGCAATATTTTCACTGAAAGACTGCTCAAAAAAGCCCTCTAGGACTAACAAAACTGGAGATTTAACTTGACTTTACAATGCCCCTGAAACACTTGAGCACACTGTATTCCAGGGACCCCATTTATCCTCTTGCATTGAGCTGCACAGTATCAGGTCCAACTATGGAAACAGGAAAAGATCACTGGGAGTTATTGAACCAAACACTCAGCTGGAATCATTATTTTGGCCACACAGCAATCAGGAAGCTTTAGTTAGAAGCAAGTCTCAAAAAATTTAAAACGTGCCACTCCAAATCAGAAAAGGTGAGAGAGCCATGCAAAGGCAAATAAAACAGGGAGTAAAATCACCTGTTTATTGTTCGCATCCAGGCAACGAGAAAAGGTAAAGTCTCTAATGTCCACATTAGAAGGAGCTAGATAGCATTTGTCTACATTTACTTTCAGCTATGTTACTAGGGCTCTGACTAGGAGAATGATCACAACAACCTCAATTCAGTCACTGGCAAACTCATCATTTGCACATGTACATGCAAAATACCCTTGTAGCAGCTCATCTTCTCAGCCTGCTGTGTGCCAGCTGCTCTTCCAGAAAGAAGGGAAGAGGTAATAAATTTGCATTTATCTTGATCACTTGCAGGAAACCTCCTCTAAGACTCTTCCTAAAGGTGCCTCCAACTCACTGGATGATTCACTGGGGCACTATAGGATAACCTACAGATTTCTGCTCTGTCTGAAAGCACGTGTGAACTATTTCCTTGAGAGCATTTCATTTACCCTCACAAAGCACAGAATTATTGAAAAAGGGATGCAGTAGAGGAGCTGATTATGAAATTTTAGGGGCTTTAATGAGAATCTCTTATCTTCTTCAGGAAAGTTACTTCTATGGTGCAAATTATGTTAAACTGAAAGAGATGGTCTGGCAAGTCAAGTGACCTAAAATCACCATGAAGTGGCCTAACTTAAGATTCTCATAACTGTAAAACCCTTATGGGCTAGGGAATCTGGAGCATGTGGCACTTCCGTTTTCCTTCTATTTTCTGCCAACAAAAGATTGGGAAAGTATCATTCCTTTGACTACTGAAGAATCTATTTTGGAAGTCTTTCTGCAAAAGAGACCTGAAGATGACAGGATTTTTTTCATACATGGGACATCCATGTGATACTATGTATTAGCTTGCTAATCAGTAAAAACAAAACAAACAGAACAAAACAAACAGTCAAACAAACAATCAACAAAAAAAGCAAGCTTGATGCCTGTGGCCTTTATTAAAAAGATGATCTTGCTAAATCTTTTGACATGGAAAGCAGATGGGGGAGGCTTGCACAAAACTGATGTCATCCTATGGGGTGAAAAAGAGTTTAAACAGAAAATTAAAAGCAAACCTGATAAATGTTTGTTCTGCATTTTATAACTGACATTATTTTGGAGGTATTTCTGTTTAAAAGAGTAATATTATACAACTGCATTCAGGGTAGGAATCTGCCCTGAAAAATGCACCAATGTTTATGAAGGGCATATGGTGACCTTAACCCAAGGCAAGAGACTGCAGGTGCAAGGTGAGGAAGTGTAGATGAAAGGGAAGTGATGAAGGTGGTTCAGGTCCCCCAGAAGCTGGGGCTCTGTGTGAGGTTGTGTGTTCTGCTTAGACTTGTGGGGGTGAATGCTGGCCACAGCCACTGCCCTGCAGGATGGGACAAGAGCTGGAAGGAAGGCACCTGCACTTACAGTCAACCCTCTGAGAAGATGGAGAGGAGGTCTTCAAGCGGTAAGTATTGTTCTGGTAGTTGTGTGTTTGCTTATGATGTTTTGACTTTTGCATTCCCTCCACATTTATCTTCTCTCTTCCTAGCCCTGTGTGACAAATTAGGCTTTCTGACAGTGTAATTTCCCTTGAAAATTACAATAGTTCCCTGGGGCTATGCTTAACATGTAGCCTCAAGGTCTGTACATCCCTAAGGGAGAAATAGTCTTACTAGCAGTCCAGGGGGAGAGGAATGGGTCCACTCTGAGTGTGTATTGCAGAAGCATGAACTGCAGCTTTTACTGTGCAAAGAGAATAGTCTGTTCATAGTTGAGAGTAAATTTCGATGCTTTTTAAGGGCAAGTTATCCAAGGAAGTGCTACATGCACTCATGGCATTGCTAATACAGACAAAAAAAAAAAAAAAAAGTTGTGGTAAAATAAATAAGCAAAGACAGGCGAGGTCTGCGTGCCGATAGATGTCACTGTTGCATATTTTATGTAGCTTCACATTTCTGGCAAATGCTGTCAGATGTAGCTGTGCTAGGAAAGAACTGTAAATGTGTCCTGTTTTGTTTTATAGACTCTTGTCTATGCTTTTTAATGTATATGTCTTCCCGTATGACAAGGAGTAAGTGAACTGGGACTTCTGTTGGCTAGTGCTTCATCAGTTAGATTGTTAAAAATAAGTTGCATTTGTCACGTAATGATAAAACCAGACCTTTACCATGGATCTGTTTGAATTTGCAGGCCTGGCAATTAGCAACGCCATCTGCAATCCAGTGATAATTAGGCTGCCCAGAGATATGAGAGGTGAAGCAGAGGAGCCGCAGAGCAGCGCCCAGCAGTGCCTGGCTGCTCCGACACCCCAGTTAGTCCTGACATAATATCTCCTCACATGCCGTGTTGCTGTGGGCACATGCATCTGAGAGCAGGGCTTGGAACAGTGTTTTGGCAGCCCGTGTGGCTGACTCACACTCTGGGAGAGTTACCAGAAGGCTTCTCTGCTGCAGCATCAGGGAAGTGTGCCTCGTCCTTGCCCCACTCCTCAGTCCGAGATGCTGCCAGGAGGGATTCTGCAGGGGGTTTTGCTCTCTCACCAGGGGCTTTCTTTCCCTTCCTCACCGGCTTATTCACCCTGGTCTCATTTCACGCCATGTTCCCCTCTCATGCTTCTGCACCTCTGGATGTGTAGCAGGGGGATCACAGAAAATGTTACTATAATTAACATGCCACTTCAGGATCCTGTCTTGCTTGTGCTCTCGTTCCTGGCTAATGATTCATCCCTGCTTCTCTTCCCCGTATGGCAATCCACGTGCATCAGTGCCTTTACCCCAAATGGCAATGTTTTTGTTAAGGACAGCAAGCATGCTCCTCTCTCAGCAATACCAGGTAGAACACAAACAGTTTTGATCCCACCGGCATATCTGGAAAGTCTGAAGAGGCTTTTTGGCCTCCTGAATTGCCTGCATCTCATTAGGCCGCATGGCGCACATCTGTAACAGCTCACAAGCAGGCCTGTCAGCACATGGCTCATTAAAAACCAATGGCTGCCAGCTTCTCTTGGCCTAACTCCTTCCTTTCCCAGCCTAACACAAATGCTGCTCTGTGCTCTGGGTACCTTCATGGGAGCCTGAGGCAGACCAAAGGCTGTCTTATCAGACAGCTCACTTCTCAGTGGGTGTTAACATGCTGATGTGCAATGGCCTCCATGCTGCCTGAGTGTGATGAAGTGGAAAATCCCCACAGATGAGGCTCTAACCTAAGGGATTTGCCTTGTCATTTACACAGAAGGGTCCCATGGGTGAAAAGGTTTTGGTTTTGGCTTCCTGCAATTCCTTTTTTTAATCTGTCTTTTTCCCTGATCGTATTGTACCATATACATCTTGCAAGGTGTATATCAAAAAATAAAAGAGAAAGATTTAAGTCAAAGCTATTTTTCCATTACCCGGTCCTAATTAAATAATAATAATAATAATAATAATAATAATAATAATAATAATAATAAAAACTGGTTAATTATCAGAATTTACGTCTTGTATGTGAACTATTAAACTTACATCAAGAACCAACGTATCTCAACCTTAGCCACAGAATCACAGAATGGGTTGGGTTGGAAGGGACCTTAAAGATCATCTAGTTCCAACCCCCCTCTCATAGACAGGGATGCTACCCACTAGATCAGATTAGCCAAGGCCCAGCCTGGCCTTGAATACCTCCAGGGACAGAGCATCCACAGCTTCTCTGGGCAACCTGTTCCAGTGCCTCACCACCCTCTGAGTGAAGAATTTCCTCCTAATCTCTAATCTAAATCTCCACTCTTTTAGTGTAAAACCATTCCCCCTTGTCCTGTCATTAAACTGCCTCAAAACCTTTGTCATCCCAGAGTCCAGAGCTGGAGGTACAAACTGAGCATCATCACATTGTCCTGCTAATACTTCTTCAGGAATTTCAGACGTTTCCTGGATTGGGGATACAGATAATTTCTCATTAAAACATTGTTTGAGAACATTTTTTTCTACAAGCCTCTTGATTTATGGCAACTTTAAAATATTTTCAACTATCTGTTGAAGCATTAAAAGTCACTGAGTTGTGTGAATTTATACAAAGGATGGAGTAAGAGTGTTTTTTTAATACTAGCAAATCATTTTTTTCCAATTAGGAAAAGCATTAAGATTATGTAATTAAACCAAACAGGACTGAAAACATGGGTGACATCTCCCCCTTCTCCTCCAGCCCCAGTTCGTACCATGACCAAGTACCTCAGAGGGTCAAAGCTCTCCTACTAAGCCCACGCAGGGTTCTACCAGCAGGTCCAGGCCCCATTTGCCACCCATGGGAGAAGAGGGGTGGCAGGGGTGTCCCACCTGGGACATCCCCACTGGTGAGGTGCAGATGGTGGGCAGATGTAGAGCATCCATCCTTGTCATGCTGCAATGAGTGTTTATGCTGAGAGCACTTGGAGAGGCACAGCAGGGATGGGCAGCAGCTGTGGTTTCCTGTCATTGTCCTCCCTTTCCTCTTCTACACATCTCACCACAGGCTCCATCCATTTTCCACCTTCCTTTCTGGGCAGCAACCCATGAATGTATGCGGGATGTCCGTGTCTCAGCTGGATGAGAAGAGCTCTGCAAGGTGCACATACTCTTCTTGCTGCTGGTTTATTAATCTGCTGCTCCTCAGCCTCCCTTCCCCAACAGGAGTCAAACACTGGGGTTGCATCTCCAGACCATTAGCACTAGGACTGGGTGATTTGCTTTGGTTATACAGTTTATTTAGTAAAAAGTCCAGTGGAGGGTAAAACTGCTTTCTTCTAAATATGAAAAATAGCTTTGGCCATGAAATTGCTGAGAAGGTTGAAGCTCTTCATCTCGGTGCTTCTAATCCAAATATTTTTTACTTTAAGAAATTATTTCTAATGAAGAATTTTATAAACAGCATATCTACTTTCAGTTTATTATACTTTCAATTTTTGCTTCAACAAGCTGTTTGAAGTTGTTGGCTTAGCCAAAATAATTTTTTTTTAGCAGATGCATTTTCATTCTGGTTTCCCCCAAGACAATCTGGGGGAGAACATCTTTGCAATGGTATTGCAATTATAATTTGCTAGGGCAAAACTTTCCATGACAGACTTAGCAGTGTCAGGTAAGGCCCTTATGCTTTAAAACCTGTGGCTGGGTGAACAGATTGCTTTTCTCAGCTGTTGTTGGATGGAGGAAATCCCCTGTCTTGTGATCTGAGCATAATGAGGCTTCTTAAAAAAATGACCTTTTGAAATCTCTCCTACTAATCACCCAGAGAGCAACAATACCCAACATAAATCCTCTTTCTTTGTTAGTTTCCTGAAGCATCATTACTCATCACTTCTGGAGTTTGCTTACTCTTTTTGTTTGTAAGACTCTTTGTTTGAGAGACTTTATTGTTGTGTTCCATGTGCTGAAAGTATTCAGCTAGGATTGAAGCTGAACCATGCTAGTCATGTTATAAACGACTTTGGGGAAATACCCCTCCCTCTGCTGACAGGTTTGCAATTTAATCTGAAGAAAGATAGGACAAGTGAATGTGATGAACTGAAAGAGTGAAGGCCACATGAGAGCCACATGGCTAATGTCCTTGCGGCACATCATTTACCCCTTGAACCTCCTGAAATGTTTCCAGAAAGCACATACATCTGACTGTCATTTAATTCAGCCTTTACTGGTTGCCAATTTTTTTTTTATTTATTTTTTTTTAGGTCAATGTAGTGCAGAGACCTGAAAAAAGATTTGAAGATGTTTCTGCTTGTACATATCCATCTAACTATGAACTTAAAGTGTTTAGTTTTTTTCCCCTTATTTTTTTTTTCCTGGATTGATCTAATTTGGGCACAGGATTCCCTCTGGTGCTTCAGAAAATAGCTGGAGTGTTTTAGAGGCAGTTGTCTAAATAATAAATATAGTATTAATTACAGTAAAGCCTCTTCTGACTTTGACATGTCATCAAACTGGGGTTACATGGAGCATCTGCCTCAGTACCGAAAGTTTCCAGTCATCTAGTTGATATGGCCATTTTTATTTTTCTTTCTGGTAAATGAAACACAGCAAGCTTGTGTTCAACTTCTTGGCGTACCGCTGTTTGAAGGGGAGCCTTATTCCGATTAATACAGTCTCACTAAGTGGGCCCTTGTTAGTCTTAGTGAAAGACTGAAATACCAGGGTAGCCTAAGTTCCTTTTCCATGGCAGTGGTTGCAACTGAGACATTGACTAATATATGGGGCAATCTAAGAAGAAATGAGGGGAGGTAAAGGAAATTCCAGTAGATTTTGGAGAGGAAAAAGAAAAAAGAAAAAAAGAACTACTATTTAGAAAAAAAGATATGTTATGTAGCTTTTAAAAATTATTTACAAATTACCCAATCAAATAACACAACCCAGTATACATAACATTAAAAAATATTTATCAAGGCCTGATTTCTTTTGCTTGTAATTTTTTAATTATTAAAAAAAAAAAAAAAAAGAGAGAGAGATTAAATATGACTTATGTTAGCACAAGTTTATTATAAACACATGTGAATGCTTATGTGAATGTGTCGGTCCTGGTGGCATTATGATTGAGTGCACTTAACAGGAAAAGAGGATAAAATACATTTTTTAGATGTACTATACTCCCCAGGAAGATGAAAACAAGCTGAAGAAGTTATGGCAAATGCTGAACTTGAACAATATGTGTTTTAAATGTCACCCACACATTACAGCTCTTTAACGATTCTTGGCAATAACTAGGCAATTATGACTAGGGTGGTATGAGCCATGCTCTTGTTGCCCTAAGATACTTTTTAAGGACGCTCAGTCTGGGGGTGTTGGGCCCATGGAATGTGGTGGCACTTGTAGGCTTCTTCTGTGCTTATTGGGGTTCCCCAAACGTGCTGTTTCAGAGTAGCGATGGTCACTGCTGGCAGTGTTTTTCTGAGAACGACGTGTGGTTGTCGGATAGCTGGAGGCAAAATGTAAATATGAAACCTTCACAGGAAAGCTATACTCTTTGGAAGAAAGCAAGCCTCTGGCAAAGCGGAGAGGAGAGGTTTAATTTTGTTCTAAAAAGTTCTGTCAGAGAAGTTGCTGTCTGTTCTGTAGCTTTTCATAATACCATCCCTCATGAAAGCCAGAGGACAGCTTCTGGGGTCCTGACAGATTTGCTACTGCTTTCATAATGTGTGCAGTCTGGGCTTTTCAAGTGCACGGAGTTTAATTGCTTTCCTAGGAGGTATGGCTAAAAGGCCTAGACATAAAAGCTAACAGTTGTTTATCTGCTGAAATGTGGAATAAATCTGCATGTGTAAGTATCATGTGGGCAAGAGCTGTATGTGAGTCAGGAGTGCTGGCTTATGTGTCTGACTAAGCTGAACAGAGAAATTGCATCATCGAAGCTTGATAACTGTCAAAAAAAAAAAAATGCTGAAAGCAAATTGGATTTTCCCATGATACATTTGATCACATAATTCAGATTCATTACAAACTTCTTGCCATGAAGAAATCTCTAATGCATTTAAATATACACAAATATATATTTTATAAATATTAAACCAGATATCCATTTAAGTATGCTCATACAGTGTAATACGTATACTTTGCTCTATTCCGTATAGGAGGTAAATCAGACGTTTTCTCTCAGAAAAAGCCCACCCATAACTCCATTTATTTTCAAGAAACAATGAGAAATGATCAATACAAATATTATTAAACTATGATGGAGATAGGCAAATTTGTCAGGATCAATGCATGTTAACACATTGCAACTAAATGTGGGATTGTAAAATAATTATGTCAAGGTACTAAGATTTAACAGAAAAAAAAAAAAAAAAAAAAAAAGAAAGCATAACTTTGGGAAACATAACTCCCAGAAGGATTGACATATATTCATGGAAAAAGTTGTTCCAGGTCTCAAAGTATGTGTGAAATAAGAAATTGAATAAAACAATCGTGAGCATTTATTGGGTGCCCTGTTTATTCCAACTAAAACTACTTTACTGAGCATTAAAAAGTAAATCATGTTGCAGATGCCTCTTCATATTGCTCTAGCATCATAAAGGTGACCCATTAAAATTTCATTTTCATATTCTGTGTTGTTTATATACACTTCATTTATAGTAAATAAAACACATGTACTGGGTTCATAACTGAGACCATTAGTGTTGTATAACGTGATAGCTCTTTTGTTGAGTTTCCTCTGAAGCAACACATACAGTAGATTGCCAGGTGTATGTTCATATGAATAGCAGATGTGAGAATGAGAACTCCACTTACTATTTTTAATGTGGTTTCATAAAAAAATAGGCAAAGGATTGGCAGAGAGATCATATTTTGATCCCTGAAAATGTTAACTCCTTGTTTAAAATTCCCCTCCTGCTACTTGGGGGGAGAAATCCTAATTCTGCTAATTCATTATTTTAAGTCATTTTGGATGCTTCTGCAATGTGTGAACTTATTTCCCATTTTACATATTCTGGATACATAACTCCTATTTTCTGAACATTTTTCTTTCACTTCAACCTTCATGCACTGCTGATATCCAGATGGATAAACTTCACTTTCCTGTGCTGCAGAGGCCTTTCCTCTTCCTCAAAGCTTTCCTTGTCTGCAAGAGCTGCCTTTGTGATCAGGGCCTCCAAATGTTATTTGCAGGACTGATAAGCTAATGTAGCAACCTTTAAAAGAAAGATAAAATATTCAGGGTGGCACTCCCTTCACCTGATGTAAATGTGTAACCTGAACGAAAACCAAGAGTCCTCATTTACTTTTATGGTAAAGAAATAGGCACTTCTCTGGTGTGGCTCACAGTATTCTAAGCAAGACACCTGGGGAGAGATGAGTCAGATCCTAGAGCCGCTTTAAAACCATTTAATCTATTGCTTCATCCCTACATGTCTAAAGTGGCAAGTGTCCTGTTGCAGCGCCTTTTCCCTTGTTTTCTTGTTTGAAGGCTACCATGTGCTTTTCCAGGAGCAATGCCTGTACTGAATCAAATACTGAGAAGCCTGGGTGAACTTGAAGAATTATTTGTACAAAAATAACCATATTCAGATCACTTTTTTTAGAGTCTGAAGGACTGCAACAAAGGAAATTATTCTAGTGGTGATTAGCAGTAGGTGTTTTTGCTTTTGGAACATGTATGAAAAGGATTACATGGAAAAAAGGATGATGTCATGGATGCCATTCAAATCGATTAAAAAGAAATGATGGCGTTGCTCCTATGGAAACAGCAGAACAAATATATAATGATCAATTCAAACATCCATAAAAACTTTATTTTTGAGTTAACAAAAATTTAAGATCTCTTTCTATGAAAGCATTCAGTAAAATAAAAATTGGCATCTTCATGAGAATTACAGGAAGGCCTAGTGAGTTTTCTTTGGAGCATGAGATACTGATGTTGTTGGATGGGCTAGGGATAACTACAGCGGATGTGTGAGCCTCCCTAAGGGCACAGCAAATTATTATTTCCAGACGGAAAGACATGCTTCATAAAATAGTTTCTGGACATAAGTGCTGATGAACCAGGTAGGTAATAAAAGCTCAAATGAGAAGATGATTGCTAGGACCTCAGGTAAATAAGAGCAGGTTGGAGTCTATATTTGACAAAGCACAGCACAGTGGCAGATGGAAGCAATCCAGTGTAAATGATTCACTTACTGAGAGCAATGACCAGTTCTGCTGAGAAATTTTCTTGAATTTAGAATGTAATCCTTTTGCATCTCTATTGGTTTTGGCACATCCCCTCTCATCTCTATCCGTCCTTTTGTGTTGCATCACATAGTACAGCATCTGTTCTGTGTGCTCGTGCAGGTGCTTGAGGAGGAAAAGCAGCTCAGGCAGCTGGAAGAGAACATCCAGGGAGAGCTGTAATTCTGGAAAATGTCAAAGTGATGGGCAATCTGTGATAAGGCTTATAGGGCAGCTGGAAGTTGATAAAAAATAGCAGAGCATCTGGATTCTTCTACTTTTGCACAGAATGCTAGGAGTCCTTTGCAAGTACTGAAGGATCAGAGCTTAACAAATTAGTTCCTCAAGAATATTTTACATTAAGAAACTACATATATGCTCTTGATGGCTTAATTGGCTAACTATTATCTTCCTTCCTAACAGTTTAGAAACACCTCAGTATCTCAGACCTTATATACATGGCAATGATATATTAACAGAAGTTTGTCCTACACGTAGCAGTATGGATGCACAGAAGGAGGTCAAGTAATGTACAGAAAATAGAAAAGCTTGGAAAAAAAACTTTATTTCCTTCTTCAGGTACAACCGTGGCTCCAAATATTGTATAAATTTTCCTGCTTTTGGTTGTTTCTCTGTAGAAAGATGAGTTACCTGTCAAAGGCACCCATGGTAGCAGGCAGTGGATGAGCTCTGCTTTGAGACAGAGCTCCAGCACTGCTGTGAAATGCTCCCTCGTGGAAGAGAAAGCCTCATCCAGAAAAGTATTTTAATCCTCAAATGGAAAACCAAACTGTTGTGCTAGATATGAGAACAAGTTCACTGAAGGTAATAGCACTGGGTTATCAGATGTCCTGCTGATATCTATGGGTTAGGATCTAGTAGATCAAAATCTGTCTTTTTATTACCAGTGCTACAGGTGTTGCTGTTTTCCTAGAGCAGGCACAATCCAGTAAAGCAGTTTCACTTCAAACCCTCCAGCAATGTCAGGTGAATGGACCTTAACGATCCTGCATAGTTTCTTAACATTTCCCCTATTAATTAGGTGAAGTCACCTACCATTAACATCTAATAGGCCTGCTTCTAAGTGGGACAGGAATTTTCCTAGCACTTGGCATGACAAGAGCCCTGAGAACTCTCCCCTAGCTTCGGTCATACTTACAGACTCATAAGGAAAAAGTCATCGGTACAATGTTGATTACAGCCAAAAACGGACGAGTTCGTTATTGCCTGCCACAGATTAATGAAAGTTTTTAAACTCCCTGAAATTTAATTAAACTCATAAATTTAATACCATTTTTTAAAAGAAGATACATTAATTTAGTATTTCAACTGACCCTAAGGAAACTGTGTTTGTTCTTTTCTCCCCACTTTCCCCCCCCCCAGAAAAAAAAGTCTAAAAGGAAAGGATCGAGAATAACAATTCTCACAAAAGCATTTATCTTTGCTGTACAATCAATCATCATCAATATCTTCTTTATGAGGCTGTGCACTTCTTTTAGGTTTTAGGTGAATATAAATTTTACAGGCTACAGAGGAAAGTAGATGTTTGGGGAAAACATAAAAAACATGAGATGGTAAATGTTGCATTCATTTACTGTCTTGCAAACATTTTACTTCAATCACTGACAGGTATTTCAAACCAAAATAGTACATCCAGGAACAGTAAACATCCACACCCACTGGGACTGCGAGCTCCAAGGCTCACATGAGGACAATTAACTCTTTGAGCCATAAGGATAATCAGTTTCCATGCCCACTAGTTCACATATTTGTCAACTATTTATCCCATCTCTAGGGCACAGTTTGCGTTAGTAACTAACTTATTAAACTAGAATGTCAGTTTAAGAGGCTGTCAATTCTTTCTCCAAAACTCCTTAAGAATGCCTTCTCTGAAGTCTTGACTCTCTTCAGCACATGGTGCTTCCTTAATTCACGAGCAAGCTTAGACCATGACTGATATAGAGCAAGTACAGGAGCTAAATGTTTCTTGTCTGGTCAAGAACGAAGCCTTTGGTGTTCATTGGCAAGTATGAGCTGATGAGCTTCCTTCATCAATCATGGTCCCAGCAGCAGCTCACCTTAGTTTGGATGTGTTTGGAGAACTCCTGCCTCTTCTTGGGCAGGGATAAGGAAGTGTAACCCTAGCACCTGGGGTAGATGGCAGCACAGGACAAAGAGTGCTGGGGCAAACAAATCCTCAGCTCTTAGGATCATAGTTCATAGGCTTTTCTTTACTGTCAAGGTTAATTCTTTTGATCTCTATACAAACCTGCTGGTGCTGAAGAGGTGCTTTTAACATGCATTTTTCTCTGAATTTACATCTGCTTTTAATTGGAGCACAGCCAGTCTGCAAGCTGTATGGGCATATCCAGCTGGGGAAGGTGACGTGAATGGTCTGAAATAAACCATCAGAATACTGAGTTTGTTGGTAATGCCTACAGGCTGAACAAGTTAATCTATTTACAGACTAAGGGAGTCACTAAAGTCATCCAGCTCAGCCTGACATTTGCAGGCATTCAGTAGTGTGTTTTTGTTGTTGTTACTGATGGTTGGGATTTTGCTCAGTTTCCTTGTCCACCATCTTTCATGGGGGGTAGGACTTGGTTTTGTCTAATGGTTTTCTCAGGTCTGCAGAGAATCTTTTAAAGGGTGGTATGACATTAGCAGCTTTTAGTATCCTTGCATTGAGATAAATCTGTAAAACACATTCTTATGTTAAATAATGTTTCACTTGTTAATTAAATGAATGCAATTTATGTCAGTCATGTTTTCTACTTCCCTCTTTTAACCACGTAAGAGCAGAGGTCACCCGTGAGGCACATCTGTTAGGCACTGCTCTTTCACTGCTCGGCTCCCACAGCCCCGAGCAGCGCACACCCACTCCTCCTGTCACGACATCACCACCTGCTCTTTCTGGCCCCAGCCAAAATCCAAGTGCATCTTTCCACACATGCTGCCAAGCATCTCACTTTGAGACCTTTATTTGTTTATCCCTAAAATACAGAGCTGGTACTGAGACTGCAGCTATTGCACCATGAGAATGCTCTATATAAACAGGGGTGAGGAACATGCCAAAAATGATGCAAGGGTAATCACTTTTCTTTCCATGGTAGGTAATGTTGACCTCTCTAAGAGTAAATAAGGGGAAACAAGTCCCAGTAGTCACAGAACTTATTTTTCTAGGCTGACTGTAGTGTAGCTTTTTCAACACCTTCCAGGTCAAGTAGTGCACATTTCCTCACTCCTCTTGCCCCTGTGTTACTAACTAATTCCAAGCTGGGCAGTAGGAAGCATGTTTTGGATTCTTCACTTACCTGCATGGATGTATACGTAGTATTTTCCACAAAGATGTTCCATTAACCAACCACAGATGTTAGATGATTCATTTTGTTACAGAGCTTATTACTTGCTATCTTTATTTATATACAAATACTATTTTACTCGTTCTAAAAGTGTGATGAATAAGTTTCTGCAATTTATTACAGTTATAATGAAAAAAAAAAACACAGATGCATTCAATCCAAAGAAAAAAAAAAGATCACTTTACTTCAATAGAAGGATTGGTAGATTAAGATATTCCCCCCAACCCCTCAAAAATGAAAATCAAACACTACTACCTATTTTAACTCCAGTGAAGAAATAAAGAAAAAAGGAATTATAGTCCATTGGATAATAAGGAATGTAATGAGGACAGCGGTCCCTGTGGTATTTGCCTATCACGAGTAAAAGGTCACACAACAGGGGTGCCTGAATAAGTGATAACTTCTTAGTAACAGTCTCTGAAAAAGACTGTGCGAAGGAGAGTGAATGTTTATTTTGGCAAAGCTGAGACCAGCATTTGTTTTCTTGTATGTATTCTTTTCCCATCATGAACCTCAATGCTGGAAAATAATTGAGAGGAGCAGAGGATATGATCATTACTGTAAGTCTGCTCAGCTATAGCAGACGAGTTATCTGGAAGCGATAAAGAACTGCAGGTTGCTCCAGGCCACAGATCCTAAAACAAAGCCACAAGCAAAAGCCCTGGAAAATTAAAATGCTGTAATTGGATTTAGCCAGCCAAAAAACAGCTTCTGAGTCACACTCTTGGGCTACACAGTAGGTATTCCACAGCTGCTGCAGGAGGCAGTGCAGCATCATGAAGGATATAGCCTGTGAATAATCTATTACTACAGAAAATGTGTAAACTTAAGTTTTTCAACACTTTGTTTTTCAACACTTGTTTTTCAACAAGCTTTAAAATTATTAAAAAACAAAACAAAATAGATTTTTTAAAGCTATTTACATTGCTGATTTGAGTCCACCCCAAAGGAGCCAATCTAGATTTTTTTTCCCCTGAAGACTTTTGAAATGAGCCTGATGGCTGCCAAGAATCATTAAACTTAGGTCCTCAGTTGAAAAATACTAAACAGAACAGGGGTATATTTTATGTCAATTTATCTCTATATGGAAGGTTTGCTACTTTGCTGCAATTACAATTGTTGTCTGAAATAAGATATTGAATCCCCAAGAAATGTGTGAAATTGTATCAGAAATGTGCTTAAAAAAAACAACAACAACAAAAAAAACAAACAACAAAACACTCCCTTCCCTTTCAATTTAATAGAAATTATTTTATTTTGAATCTCATCTGTGAGAATCAACAGTTATTAGATAATCAAGAAAAGCTTATGGCTGCATCTGGTTGGTGAAGAAAGCCCAGGGACAAGCATAAATATCAGCCCTCTGCTTAACCATGACACTTGGTCACTGCCACACTCTTGTACCAATGTGCAAGAGTCTGTGCCAACTTTATGGGTCAGGGTTTGAGGGGCCACAAAGACCTGGGTGCCCCACCAGAACCAGTAGAATGGATAAGACCAGTCCAAGTATGGCTCTCTCCTGATCAAATGATGCCTACAACGGCCCTGCAGATTCAGACCTTGGGGTGGCCCCATGCACCTACCACTCATGGGCATGCACCACTCATTTCCCCAAATACATGGGACAAAGATTACAACACGTAGAGCAACCAGTCCTTGTTCTATCATGGCAGATACAGCCAGCATTACTTCTCTGTAAGCTTTTTTTTTTTTTTTTCCCCCCAGGAAGATGTGAAAAAAGTCTGAACTAATTAGAGACCTGTGCATTTACAAGGGCATAGTAGTGTCCTTCCTTTGCCAGTAACTGGTTGTGGGTGCCCTGCTCCACCACCCTGCCATTCTGGATCACTGCAATGATGTCTGCATTCTGTATGGTCGTCAGACGGTGAGCAATTATGATGCAGGTTCGACCTTGCCGGGCATTATCCAGAGCTTTCTGAACAATCTGCATACAGATGTGAAAATGCTGTTAGCAACTGGAGAGCCTCACTTGTAGGAACCACGTTTGACTTCTTATTCTTTGTTATAGGAGATATACTGAGGTGATAAAGTCAGTGCATATGAGACACCCTTGCTCAAGAGGGTTTTGCTTTGATGCCAGTCAGGCAAGTCATTGACAATTGGTTCATGTGCATTCAGGTTGGATCAGAACACAGATTCAGTATTTACTATCAAATACAGCTCACAAAGACCACTGAGGACTTATCTTTCCGAGATGTTTTCTAACATTGTTGGTTATTATTTATTTATTTTAAAAAAAACTTTCTTAATAGATATGCACAGCTTCCTGATGTCTTTAAATTCAAAGCTTGCAAACGGAATAGCTACTGCCGTACACCTGACTGGTTCTTTCATAGCTGAGCACCTGCAACACTTTACACTGATTTCTCTTAAAATTTTATTCTACAGAAAGTAACTAGCCATGTATATAGACATAAGTAGTTCATGTAACGTTCACTACTCACCTTTTCACTTTCTGTGTCAAGTGCAGAAGTAGCTTCGTCCAGAAGTAGAATAGCAGGATTACGAACCAGAGCCCGGGCAATTGCTATTCTTTGTTTTTGACCTCCAGAAAGCTGTGTTCCTTTCTCACCCACCCGGGTATTATATTTCTGGATATTAAAAATGAATAGGGGTGAAAAAGAAATAAGAACCATGAGAATACTCTTAGAGAAAGCAGAGAAAGATTAGAAAAGCAGAATTTTATGTGTAGCTATAAAAATAATCAGGTATTTCCATGACGAAAGTAAAGAAAAATAAAAATGGTTTTAATAGAGCTAAGGTTTTATAAGCACCTCAAGTATAAACAGTTACATATAAGCCACATGTTTATGCCTGGTCTGAAAATTTACTTCCCCAAAGATTAGAGTACTGCCAGTAATAGTGGTAAGGTGTCCAGACACGTAGCCATGAGTGTATGACCATAAGAGTAACCATATATTTAATGTTTCCTGACATATACATCATGGACTTGATTCTGTGTTACTTGTGAATAACAATACAAAATCCCAAACATCATTAGTAGTAAGAAAAATGCAGTATTTTTCAGCATCATTACATCATTTTCAGTTACGCAGAACTACAGAGAAAACAAACCATCAAAGCATTTTTTTCTTGCTAGAAACAAATTCTTGGCAGGCATGAAGGTTAAATGCCACGTCATTCACTTTTGATTTATCAGCATGTGTTATTTTAAGAATCACTCCCTATGCATGCACATCCAATTAGAAATAAAGCATTTAGTTTTACTGAAATATTTTAGAAAAATTCATCTTAGAGTAACTTAAGAAGTTTCAGCTGTAAAAGGAAAAAAATATTAAAAATTGAGAACATGAAGAAATTTGTATGCAGGGTCCTCATTTTTTCCATGCATTCTCCTGTGTCTACTGCTGTATTAATTGGAACATTGAGTTTTGTTTTGAACAATTTAACAGGGATTTTAAACTTGTCACACATACTGAAATTTTTATGATCAATTCTGTATTTTCTCATTTTAAAGTGTGCACTTCAATTCTGGTCTATATAAGTGCATTGCCCAGACTTCTCCATGTCACTCCAAATATCTAATTGTGTTATGAAGAGAAGACCACCATCTCTTACCTCTGGCAATTTTTCAATGAAGGCATGAATATTTGCTGATTTAGCTGCTGCTTCAATTTCCTCCTGACTAACAATCCTACTGTTGTCTCCATATTGAATATTTTCCGCAATGCTGCAGTCAAACAAAATAGGCTCCTGTGACACCAGACCCAGCTTGGACCTCAGCCATTGTAAATGCAAAGATTTGGTATCAAATCCATCTGCTAACTAGAAAGAGCAAGAGAAAAATGATGCCAAGTTGACTACAGAGCTCATCCAGAGATACAGTGTAAACAGGAAACATGAATTGTGACAGGAAACCTGTTACGTGTTAGATTTCCAGCTGAAATCAAGTACATTTTTCATGCAAAGTGGAACTGAATCAACAGTATAGATGAGTATTTCCTTTCATTAGTTCTTAATATTCTATGTTTTCACTTCTACTTCCTAGCAAACAGAAGCATGGAGCACACATCACACAGGCTGTTCCTGCAATCCTTCCAGCCCTGCCAAACCCAAACAGTACTGGAAAACTTTACACATAAAAAACATCCCTAAGATGCTGCATGCAGTATCTTTAACTCAATATTAAAACCTCCAAGAAAGTTTTCTTGGACCTTCTATACATATTATTAGCAACACATCAAAAACCCCATCGCATCCCTCTGACAGTGATGCAGTAACATCCTGTGAGATTACATTTGTATTGTCTGAAGCACATATCTATGTCTCTAATGTGTGAATTCATATTATGAGACGATTCATACACCATCAAGCAAGTAATATGAATGTTATGCAGCAGTCTTGACCACATTGTGAGCAGCTTTGGGGAGGCAATGCAGTCTGAAAACATCTTCTGCAGTGGTATCTGTGCCCTGAGCACATCGTGACAACACAGGTGCCAGCGCTGGCCTGGTAATACATGGGGGCAGGCAGTGACAGGGGTCTTGAGGTTGTTTACAGCTGCAACCTCAGTAGCCCATACCTCTGAAAGAGGCATCTCTCCAGAGATATTGCCAGGATTGTTTAAGGCCTCTGAAACTCTGGAAGATAAGGAGTTCAGTAGATTCAACAATTATTAATAGCCACACAAATCTATTTTTACCACTTGTCCTTCTGCAGGGTCATAAAATCTCTCCAAGAGCTGAATGGATGTGCTTTTGCCACAGCCACTGCTTCCTACTAATGCCAGAGTCTGTCCTTTGTTAACCTTCACAGTGAGTCCTTGCAAAACTTGATCTTCTGGCCTTGTTGGATACACAAAATTGATGTTTCTGAATTCAACGTTGCCTTCAAAATTACTCTGAAAAAAGCAGAGTTCACATGATTGTATTAGCATTTAGTAGCTTCAACTAAAATAACCAAGTGTTAAATGAGAGCTGACATAGAAGTTTGGGATGGTGTTTTTGAAATCACTTTTGATGCTCTTTGCAATTACATATTGGACTGCATTCAGTGTTGTTATTTATGATACAACCTCCAGATGCAAATCACTAGATCCTTTGGATTTTTCTGCATCTCTCTCCTGTATTTTTCATTTCAACTTTAAAAGGATTATTTTTATTTCACAGAAACAATGTTAATATTTTTCATTTGTGATGCACTTAGTTGAGGCACTTGTACTACAGCATTTGTTTTCTTGACCTCATGTTGTGGGTAGCATGATTTGAATGAATAAACCACAAGGTCATGATCAGATATTAAGGTAACGGAGCTAAACTCTTTAGCAGATAATTTACAAGTATGTAGGACAAGATGTATTTTAAAAAGTAACAGCAGTTATTAATTAGCTAGACAGACAGATTTCTAAGCACAAGTGGAAGAAAGGGGGCATGCATTAAGACTTTGCCTATTGTTTGGGGCAGGAGCCAGCTCCACGTAAACAGCAGCACTAGCACAGCAGCTGAAGGTCTAATTTAAGGGCTTCAATTCTTTCCTTTGCTGAAGTCACAAGTGTTGCTCGTATTTGAGTCTGGTCTATAATAGAAATACTTAGTTTGAAATTTAACTTTACCAGGTACCTTCTACCAAATCTTTTAAAGTCTGTGCCTGAGGGCTCTGGTTCAAGAATATAAATAAGCATGATCCTACCTATAAAGGTTGAAAACCCTGTGTAAAGACCTTAAAGTTAATGAAACCAGAGTACAGTTGCCTGAGTAGTGGCTACCACGTAACACCTTCAAGGGGGTTCGTTTTGAACTGGATGTGCAAACCTAATCCTTCCAGATCATGTCCAGTTTCTGCATGAAATGTTTCTAGTTTAAGTGCCAAGATCAGTTTCCTTAACAACAATGTTGGTTTAAAAGTGGTTTTAGTTGGTTTAAAAATTTTAAACCTCTAGAGTAAAAAAGATTATTCATTAGGTTAGTTCTGAATTCTCAAGCACACATTTTTACTTGTGAGAGTTTCCACAGTTGTAAGAGGACAGATTTTGGCAATACTCTTCTGTCTCTGAAAGAACTGCTCTCACTTATCTACAAAAACAGCAGTAAAGTGCATTTGGATTTTATTTCTCCCATAAACCCTTACAAAGACAATGCAACTGTGAGTGGAACTGACATTGTCAGTGTTTTCCTGAAACCAATTAAAATGTGGGCCAGCTGAATAAAAAATAATTTTGAGCTCATTCAGAGCAAAGCTTTGAAGGCTATACACTTCTGACCAAAAAACGGGCATAATAAAATAAAAAAAAGGCAAAGTAACAAGGCAGTACCACTATTTTATAGTGTCTGTCTTCAGTGACACCCTACAAATATGAAACTGTGTAAATACAGTTGTAGACAATAAAGCATTACTAAGTAGTTATATAAAGGTTTTTCTGAAAAATCTTACCAATTTATCACCTTCTTCACTGTAACTATCAATTTGAGGTTTTCTGTCCAGAAGATGAAAGATTCTTTGAGCTGAAATTCTAGCTTTACCATAATCTGGTGCCAGAGAAGCAGACTGACCAACATTCATAGCTGCAAATATGACAGAAGAGAAGACTCTAAAAACAAAAGACAAAGCATCATTTGCATTTGGTGGAACGTATATATTTTTTTCTTCACATGTAAAACAAACCCTCAAAATAAAGTTTTCAGCATCTTTAGATTATGACATTTCTAGAGCTCCTTTTCCTCCCTCCTCTCCCCTCCTCCCCATGTCATATAGTATTGGAAAAAAACTATTTGTTGCTATTTTATAGGTAAGTAGTATAGGTTGGTGTCATGTCATTTGTCCGTGTAAAACCCTCTGCCTGGAAGGAATGTCAGACTGTAAAGACCCCTCCAGAGATGGTGCACTGAGCACGGTCACATGCTTGCTGCTTTACTGCCCAAATACACACCTTTCCCCCAAACAGCCCTTCTGCTCAAACTGCACTCCCAACCAGACTGCAGATTCCTGAGTTTCCACACCCCATTACCTCTGTAATTAGATTAAATTTAGCATGCATTTAAAACACTATCCCATGTATCCATCTTTACCTTCACGAACTATACTCACATAAACACATTTTCAAAGTTGCTCAAACAATGGGCAATGAGCCATGCCCCAAATCTGAAGACTGCTGCATTAACAAAGTAGTTTGCAGACTGAGCTACTCCATAGGTAAATCCATAGAAAGGGGCTTTTGTTAGAGAATCTCTGATAAAGGAAGAAGACTTTCTGTAAATGACTCATAAAATAGAAACAACAGACACTGGCTTGGGGATGGCCAACTTTCTGGGTTAAGGTTTCCAAGGAACACAGCTCTCGCCCTGAAAACACAACAGATAACCCGGAACATGCACATACTCACAAACCACCCCTGCCTGACCCTAAAAACACCATGTCTCGTGACACAGAACTGCCCTTAGGACAGAAAATTAGAGCAATGAGATCCTTCGTCCTCTGTTATGCTATCCCAAATCTCTCCCTTTGCTTTTCTACAGCAGGGCAGGTCACTGGAGCAGATAAAAAACACATTTTAATAAGTAGCACATATGACCCAGCTTATTAAGAAAACAGGCAGGCTTCAGCCCAGCTTTAAGAGCCGCCTGCGGGCTTCCGACAGGTCTTCCCATCCAAGCAGAGCCATCTCATCTCAATTTGAAGCAGGGACATATTGGGTTTCCCCTCAGGGATGTAGACTAAGCCTCTCTTTCTCAATCTGTCCTTCTGGAGAAGTTTCATTTTGTGTAACTAATTGAATGCACACTGAATCAGAGTCAGGAGGACTCTCTGCCCTTGCTGTTTAGGATGCGTTCTCTGAAGAAATGGAGAAATCCTTTCCAATCTGAGCAGTAAATCAGAGACTTTTGATAGTCCAGGCAAGCATCCTGCCTACATCCTGGGGTAATGCTAGTTTACTAGATACTGAATTTTAATACTGTTTTGTCTGAGGGTTTTTTTTTTCCATCTTTTTCCATCTCTTTTTTTTTCTTCTTCATTTTCCATCTTTTACATTTTCACCTTGAAGGAGGAAAGAAACAGATCAGATTTTAGGCTATTTTATTTAAATAAAATGGGGTTTAGAAAAACCTGGCAGCCAGGGTGGTTTGAATGCATTTCAGCAGAGACTGAAAAAGTCAGTGGCAGATATTGGGTCAAACAAGGGAAATATTTGAAGTTCATTTTGAGGTTTCAATATCACATGAGTGGAATCAAGCTGGTTTACATCATAATGGGTGTGGTATGGGAGTTAACTGTCCATTCCTGAGTTAACAAGTATTAATCCAACATGCAGAAACTGAGTGAATAGATGTCCTATATTCTATGTATAGACAAGCAAACAATGTTCTGTAAAATATGAGGAAAATGTATTTTTATAAAATGTTTGCATAAAGAAAATGCAATCCCTGCAAACGTGTGTTTAATTTTTATCTCCTCTAAACTCCGCATTCAAGAAAGCATGTTAAAATATATCAAGTGAACAAGTTTCAAACCTATGGAAAAGGTTATTGACACCTTTCATAATCTTGTGGGTATTGGACAGTCTGCAATAAGAGTATTTATAATAAATCTGAAAGACTAAACTGTTCAAAGAACAGAATTAAAGAAAAAAGATCCTACCTATATGGACCATTCAAACTTGTTACATATTTTTCATAAAATGCTTCTTCCCTTGTCAGTGAAGCTACAGTTCTTATATTTTCAACTGATTCTGTTGAAATCTAAATTGGGAGATAAAAAATAATAAGTAATACATTACACCTGAAATCTACCGCATATCTCCTAAACACTTGAGCTCTTCTCTAACATTTATTAGTTTAGATCAGAAAGCATGTACTTAAGAAAAAGATTGTGGTCTGTTATCTCCAGGAAGGAAAGCGCAAATAATGAAGTTACCCCAAGGTAACAAGGCAAGGGGAGTCTGAAGCCAACAAAGTACTTGAATTTTGAACCTTTACATCAGGATGTAGGAAGTGTCAACGGTCCCTGCCCTATCCCATAGGTTGGGACCCAAATAAAACATTATTTAATAAAATAAGAATAAACCTCAATCATCTAGACACAGATTATTCTTTTGCATGGATTACTTTTGTCTCTTTGAAAAGCAGTATCAGGTAAATGAAGGCAGTTCATTGACTCTTGAGCACAGAGAAAGTTTGAATTTTGTGACAGAATGAAGAAGCAGTTGTGTCAGGGCTTGGTGGCTCAGCCCTGCAACACTTCTGGCTACAGCACAGGCCCAGAACATAGCAGTACTGTTACAGCTGTTGCTGCCCAGAAATCTGCTACAGAGGCATTCAAATGCATTTTTATAGCCCAATTTACAGATGTTTTCTGTTATTTATGTTTTGCTTTTCTTGGGGAATATATAAACATTTCCTTCATCCCCCCACCCTGTCTTGTCCTCTCCCCTCTTCATTTATTTTGGATAATTGAGTCAGCTGTAATATTGCTCTTAAAAGTGATCTCACACCAAAACCCTGTAGTTAAAATTGGAGAACTTACTCTTCCAGCCTCTTCCAAAGCTTTTTGATCTTTTGCTGCATGACCAGACACAGAGCTAACACTTGCAGCATTTGTAGCAATAACGAAAGGAATGCAGGCCAGGATAAGCAAAGTCAACTGCCAGCCGTACACAAAAGCAATAATGATGGCAGTCAAAAGGGTAAAGACCGTCATAGTCATCAGTCCAAGTCGGCTTCCAGTTGCCTAAGAAAAATACAGAAACCCCAAAATATCCATCATTAGGTTTTCTTTTTGTTAGTTATATCACCACTTGAAATCACTATTTACTTGAGGCCAACAGTTCAGCTGGAAAACTAAGTCATGCATGGTTATGTGCACTGACATTGTGCATGCACTTATGTAACTGTTCCTCGACATTCCTCTATCTGCCAGTGTTCAGGCCTTGAAGTGAGGTTAAAGAGGTCTAAAAAGTTGGACATAGCAGTTGTATAATGTATACACGAGACTTCCTTTGCTACCTGAGGCACATGAAACTGTGGCCACTGTTGTAAGAAGGCAGGTTGGGTGCACAGCAGTAGGCAAGAGGAGCTTCATTCTAACGACAGCCATCCGTTAACCCATCCCACCAACAGCAGTGAAATTATACTTCTTCCTTGCATTGCTTGCACAAGTCCCTGCATTGCTCCATCTAACATTTTTTCTGGGAAGCCAATCCCAATTTGGCCACCCTGCAAAAATGCTTCAACTCAGCAAGGCTAATGAGTGGAAAAGATTAACTTGTACTGAAGAACTCCTATCTCCTCCCAGCCTGTATAACCTTTACATTGAGAGCTTTCAAAGTGAGAGATGATTAGTATCCAGCATCAGGGTGGGCTCTGATGTGCAGTAAAAGAGATCTGAAAACAGCCCTGTGGAAATAGCTCGTCTTCCAACATTTGGCTTGATGGAAAAAACAAAAATCCTTGGGCAGGAAACAAAATTCCTCTCTTTTTGCCAGAGACTTTCCTGCCCTAAAAAGAATTTTCTTGTTCAATACAATTTAAAATAGTAATAATTAAACCAATGCCAAGGTGAATTACTGCCATATGTTCCAGGGGCTGCACATAAAAATGTATTTGGAAACTTCAGCCAGCACAGCGTGAGGCATGGCACTTACTGACACTGTAGCGCTTCAGAGAACACAATAGCCTTGGAGTTCCCTTCATGCCCTTGGTTGGCTTTTATAGCTAGAGGACCCCGTGCATCCCCTTTTTCTATTTCTGCCCTGAATGATGACGTAGTTCAATGCCACTGAAGAAAACTGCAAATTTGAAAGATGCAAATGATTAAATTTTTTCAAAGACTCTTCTCTCACTACCAGCCCATACTAAAGGAGGAGGACAGAGGACTGAAAGAAACAAACAATATCTACTGAGAATGAAAAATGCAGGGATTAAAGGTATTTTGATTTACACATCTGAAGGAAAAAAAAAAATCTTAAAATGAAACAGCCAACCTTTCCCTTGCAAGTCCTGCAGTATTTTTCTTTTCTTTTTTTTTTTCTTCAAGGAATGCTAATGAGATAAGCAGTAGGTGGAACCGTGTACAATTTGACATATTCTCCTGCCACCGTTGAGTGGCCACCTCTCCAGTATCAGTCCCTTGAGTCATCTCCTCCTGTGGGTACTGCCCTCTTGAGTGCTCTTTACTAATGCCATAACATTTCTTCCTGTTTGGCCTTCTTGTGTGTGAAGCACATTTGGTAGGGGATAGGAAGAATTCTCTTCATTAAGGCCAGTAAGGGTCTGCCTCATCTGCAGATGCAGCTTTCATGGCACCCTGATGATACACATCACTGGGTGCAAACACCTCGGGTCCATTAATTCTGGTCCGCAGCACATACACAGATTCTATTTTGTATAGTGACATACTCTACGATTATATGTTTAGCTTAAAGACTAGCAGAGAGAGAAATGAAAGGTACATGAATATCTGCTGGATTTTCTATAGCTTTCAAATTATCAGCTGGAAGCCATGCTCAAAGTGTCAGCAACATGCTATATAAATGCATCCACCAGTCTGTAGGGTTAGATTTACTACCCTGTCTTCTGAAATAATGTCAGTCTCCCTCGCAAATAGCTTTCATATTTCTAAAGAAAAATATTTTAAATAATAAACACACAAAAACAGTCAACATACCCCTTTGACTTGGGAAGCATCTGTAGCAAGTCGAGTTAACAGAACGCCAACAGCATTTTTCTGATCATCGTACCATCCAATCTCCTGTAAGAAAAAAGTTACAAATTTTTGTTTTACAAAGTTACATGTTCTTATCATATTTCAGATTTATCAGGTTTGCTAGTAAGTTGAATAAATATTTCCAGATCAGATAGCATACAGGGAAAAGAAAGTACAAGTCAGTGACAGCTAACTGCATTATTCTTCCAAATAAAGTAAAAGAAAAAGCTTAAAGAGCATGAACAATTACATGTTCCAAGCAGAATAACAATAAAAGTGTTATTAACGGTAATGTTTTTCTGAATGTGCCTATTTAGGCAAGTTTTATTATAATCTACTTTTACCCAGTCCTCCTTTGGGCCTGAAGAGGTTAACCATTTTCTTCTTAGAAGTTACCTATTGCTTTAACTATAGAGAATGAGTTGCTCTATTTGTACATAAAAGGGCCTTACTCCCTCTCTGTATCTCCAGAGACAAATATGAGTTATTTTTTAACCACTTTTAATTTTCCCGCTCCTAGTTCCTTTCAGGAGTTTCTATGAACATCTGTGTTCTTGCCAGCTGCCCCCAGTGGGTGCACAGTGTAGTAAGTCATGCATTCTTAAAAGTCCTATGCAATTAACATGAAGTTTCATGAACTGATTAACAGGAAATATTTAATACAAGTAACTTCACTCTTCTCAAGTGGTTCTTGATGCAATAGGGCAATTTGAATTTTTGCATTAGAAAGTTACCAGACTGTCTATTTGCTACGGATATATATTTGTTTGCAGTATATATATTTAAATTGGAATAGCCAAACAGATAAGATTAAAACAAGTGGAGATTAAATTTTTGGTCATCCTGCAGGAATCTGGGTACACACAGACAGCTGCAAACCATGTGCATATTAGAGTGTCAGAAGCGTGCATGTTTGCAATGACACTCCTTCAGAATTACACTATTTGAGCTAAGCTGCATGTGACAGGAGATTTTCAGACAAGTTGTATTTTTTTCTAAGTTAGTGGTAGAAGAGAAATGTTTTTGTTTTTCTTGTCTCCAGATCACACAGTTGAAACTCAACATGTACCTTGCAAGGTCTGCAAAAACCATCTGGCTCTTATAACAACCTCATTGCATAATTCGTACCTGCTGAAGTAATGCTCTGAACGACAAAGAGCGCAGTCTCATTGTTAGTATTTCCCCAGACTTCCCAAACATGAATCCCTGCAGGGGAAAAACAGTCACATTTTCTCATTTGATGCTTCATCTCTGTTTATAAAGCCACACAATAAAAGCAATTACACCAAAAGTCTCCTACAACCCTCTGCACATATGCAAGTTTTGGGAAGAGTGCCATTCACATTCCTGGAACCTGAAACTCTCTTTTCCCACAGAAAGGGAGCAATATGACAAAGAAGGTAGGAGCTTTGTTGTAATGCCTTATTCACATGCCTCAAGAGCTTTAAGAGGATAAATTGGCCTATCTAGTTGTTGACCTCTGTTCCAACCACTACCAGAAGCATCCACTCGCAGTAGTCATACCAATGCACTTTATGGGATGGACATCAATATGCAATACTTCCTGTAAGCTGCAAAACAGTAGTAAGACGACACCAAATGATGGAATTTGTTTGATGGCTTGATGGTATGGCCCTTTCAAAAAGCCATTTTATATTTCTTTTGGCAAGAGCCTACAGACTGTCAGTTAGAAGTGCTGGTCTTTGACTTTTACGGTCTGACCCTCAGCCTTGTTTTCAGTCATGCTGAATCCACATTGCCTTCAGTGGAGCCGTGCTTACTTAGATAGAAAACATATCCACATATTTAAGTAAATACATCAATAAAAATCAGGCATCTCAGGAAGAACCCTGGCACTTATGTATGTTTTTGTAAGCTCTGATTGGTGCTTTGGCTTCTCAAACTGTACTGATACAAGTTATACCTGCAGTCTGCTGGCAAGTTAAGAACTTTCAACATTTCAGTGTAGTGACACTTACTTGGATTATGTATGCAGCTAAAGTAATCACTCCAAGTAAAAGAAACATTAGAGAAAGAACCAAAGTGTTTTTACTCCTCTTTTCTGCATCTGTTTCTTGAAAAGCCTGTGCAAGGAAAAAATAAATAAATAAAAATGGAGTATACAGACAGTGACTGTCAGATACATAAACCAACTTTCATCAGAAGAAACATGTTTACTTTGATTTCTCATAGTATATATTCTGGATCCTGAAACCCGCCTGCACTCAAGTGTCTGTTGAAAGCCAGAATGCAGTCCAGCTTTGTATTTAGCCTACCTCTAACTAACTAATTTCCCCACCTCCAACTATTCCTCCTTTCCTCTACTAGTCAGGTGCAGTCACACTGGGATCTACCTCTAGAGGGTCACTAACTTTTACCCATTTCTCATTGGATTTGGCTGATGGAGAGACAGGATCCATCACTCATCAAGCTGCTTGGAAATCTTATCACCCTCCTTTATGATCTCACTCCAGTTTTCTCCAAGATGATACTCTGTCATCCTACTTTTGCTCTGACAACTTTCAGTTTGGGGTAGGAAATGCATAGGAGACTCCTTAACCCTTATAATGGGAAAATTCCCCTTACGTGGGAAATACAGAAGCAGATTGTCAGTGCCTTTCAGAATTATTTGACCTATATTTGAAGAATTTAAGTAAAAAACAAACAAACAAACAAACACAACAACAACAAAAAGCTCCAGGGGCAATCTTAAACACAATTGGAGCAAGCCTGGTGAATTTTTAAGACTAACCTTAGGCCCATAAGACAGATATTTGCTATATATATAAAACTATGAGGATGAAAAATAGACAAAACAGTTCAGTTGGAGAGAAGTTCTGATTGAAATTACCTTGATCAGAGAAAACAACAACAACAACAAACACCACAAAAATACCATCATCCAGTCTCCAGAGGAAGTAAGGATGCAATTCTGACATGGCAGGGATGTAATTCTGTTTTCTAAACATGCAGCTAATGCCTTTCTACATGACGTTGGGCATCTGAGACACCTTTAGAGGTGTCAGGAAACTTACACTTATACAAGTGAATCCCACCTAATCTTGCATAGAGGGAACTGGCTGAACATGAATGAAGCTCAGGATTGCAGTGTCCATTTGTGAAAAAACTCACCCCAATGATTTTTCCAAATATAACAGCAAATGCAGGATGGACCCCACCTGAGATGGCAGCAGCAATCACTCCCAGCAGTACATACAGCCACTCAGGTTTGTTCAGAGCCAGGATTCTCGAGTAAGGCACAGCAGGGAGATTTTCTTCCTACAAAAGAAAAAAAAAATAAAATAAAATAAAAAGAAAAAGAGGGAAGGCTGCAAGTTTTCCTTGGAAAGTTACAAAACATGAAAATCCTCAGGCAGCAGGAGTTCGTTAGGCTTTGAGTAGTGATCTGTCTTTGTAAACTACTGAAAGCCCTCTCTGTGCGCTCCAAGTGAGCAAACATATCGGAAAACTGCAGCTTTGCTGTTCCATATTCCAGAACTTCAATTGCACTGTAAAAGTTCGGAGGCAAAGATTTAGTAAAAGGCTAAGTCATGAGGGGTGAATGAGGGCCAGTGCACTTCACTGAAAGTTGGACAGAGCTGGTCACCATGAATGGCAACTTTAACACTTGCATCATTATAAAGAACTAAAAGTCTCACTGTTTAGAGCCCAGAAAAAAATTTCTCCGGTTCAGCTAAATGCTAGTGGGTTGGCAATAATATAATTGAGCATAGATGTCATCTTTCTCTTTTGCAAACTATAGTTTATGCATTGTTACCAAGAGCATAAAAGAGGCGTATGTAACAGTGAGTTAGCCTGTATCTCCTTTGAAATTACAAGCAATGCCCTGTTCTGCTTTAATAACTTATTCAAGTGTCTATGCCTCCACAGAGAGAGTTCTGGAAAAGCAAAAAATGAAAACATTGGAAGTGAAACAAAATATTAATCAGGATTGCTCTTGCTTCCTGGTAAATTGCTCTTGCTTCCTAGTAATTTTATCCCATGCTTCAGATGCTGAATTAGGGTGGCTAAGCCTTAGCCATAAAAGTGTGTTGAACTTTTTGAAGTAATTAATTACAGAATCTGTACACTTGATTTCTCTCTTGGGGGGGGGGGGGGGCCCCATGTGTATGAATGGAATGAATACTTAAGTAATAAGCATGAACATCCACTACTTCCTCTAACAGGGTCTTAAATTGTACAAATACACAGACAAAAAGTATTTTTGGAAGTTGTATAACTTTTAGTGATAATAGGAATGGATCCAGTTCCTTCATACTGTTCAATGTATTAGTTGGAATCCGTATTCTAGTGAGAAGGAATATAGATGCTAGATGCAAAGTACACTGAGGTTTCCACAAGTGTGTTAAATAATCGGATTACAGATGAAATCCTAACTTCCACAGATTTCAAAGAATCCATGATCTGTATTCAGAATTTACATTTTATTTCCTCATTCTGATGGTCCTGAAGTCAGGTTAAGAAGAAAAAAACACACACACACACACCAAAACAACTCTTTCAGTACATTTCACACAGACACAAACTTGCTGCAGTTCAAGCAGTACAAAATAGGAAAAAAAAGAGTAAAGCTTCTTTTGACCTCCCTACCAAAAGTCTAACCAAGTCCACTAGAAGTCTTCTCTTATGGACTGCAGTGAGCAAGTTTTACTCAACTTTGGCAAGTCAAAGTTCTGTTTTTAAAACTGAATTTCCTATATGACTTCTATTCCTATTTAGTATTGGTCAAAGTGTATTATGTGATTGAAAAGCTCCTGAACTCAGAGTTTGAAGGCACATATTGAGAGGCTGCAGGAGAGTGGGGTTCTGGGAGACAGATTATTTTATTATTTAGGTAACACCAAAGCTTCAGGGTTTTGATATATTTTTTCCATTTGACACACAGTATTCTAAAGTGCCGTAGAGCTTGGTACGCATGGATTATATGTCCACTAGTATTTGCAACAGTGAGTACCAGGGAGCAAAGAAAAATCCTGCAAATGAAATCTCACAGCTTGTTTTAATCAGATAGAATTAAAATTTCAGTAGCAATGAATGATATACTTAATTTTATGAAGTATGACAAACCAGCAACACAAAATATTTCCTAACTCACTTCATTAAGTCAATAGTGTTAAAGCAAAGAGTTTGGTAAGACATGACCACCCTTTTCTTCTGAAGGCAAATATTCAACCTGGTGAGTACTGCTTCTGATAGGACCAGAGAAAGTGTTGCGTAACAGTCAGCTATTCCAAAACAATTAAAATGATGTGTTTTGTGACTATGCTTACATATTATCACTAAAATACCAACTGGAAGTTTTAATACCAACCTCCACCTCCTTTTTTTTCTTTTTTTCAGATGACTTTTTCTTAGAAGAGCACCTCTTGCTCTTGTATCTGCTGGATCTTCTACGAATGCTGCTTCTCCCAGAGACCACCAGTTCTTCAGAATGATCTTGAAGGGTCTGTTCCTCCACAAAACCACTTCTGTCATTTTCCTCATATTCCTCATCTTCTGTCTTTTCATCTTCTTCTGATGCAGCGTCGTCTTGAACATTATTGCTGCAGCCCTAATGAGAATTCAGAATACAAGCTCACAAGAAATTTTGAGCAGGGAAGAGTGAAAATTATTTCTCACAATTACTGGTGCTTCAATCACATGACTGCTGTTACTTATGGGCCACTTGTTTCAGTGTATAATAGCAGAACAGCAGACTAGCATCCATAAGACATAACACATCTTGATGAAATGGATAAATAAAGCAAATAATCTGTACTTACTTGCTGCATTACAAGAGAATAGTAGACTCCCTTTTGCAACATGAGTTCACTGTGTGTTCCTTGCTCAACCACAATGCCTTTCTCAAATGCAGCAATAGTGTCAGCAGTCCTGATGGTCGACAGTCTGTGAGCAATCACAATAGTGGTACGTCCAGTCCGAGCCTTATAAAAAGCAACAAAAGCAGTTCACATTAAGATGCATGATAACATCAGAAATAAACTAAAGTTAATTTAGGCATTTATAATAAGAGAAATGCAATCTTAAAATATGTCCATGCATATTTTCAGGAGGTATAACATTAGCATGGCCTCTGATAAAGCTTAATGGGAAAGCGTAGAGGAGTGGAGCCACATTTTAAGCCAGAAATGTGTTTTACCCATTCCCTAAAACTCCCCCAGCCCATCAATATAAACTACAGCTCAAATATTCAGCTAAGACATTCTCCACAGGAACCTGGTGGGATTTTGCAGCTAGATCCTCCAAAGCCTCAGTCTGCAGGTTACATGCTCCAACCCTCTGCAGCTCCCACATGAAGATGAGTTGCTGGCACAGTCCTCATGCAGTGACTGAGCACATGAACAGGTCAGCTTGCAGCTGCTGGAGAAAGTGACCTCCCTCCTAGCTGACAGCTGGAGCACACAGTGACTTGGTGCCAGGAGGAGATATTCAAGGGGACCTTGTGCAACAATTATGTTCTGTAGTTAAGGAGCCTGTTTAAAGTTACTTGCTACAAAAGTTGTACACTGTACAAGCACAGGAAGAGGGGTGTGGAGATGAGGACAGCTTTGGTAGATGAATGCTTCCATGCAGATTTGGATTCTTGCCCTACCCTGGCTCATGGATCTGACATGAGTCACTCAGAGCCTTCACAGGAGGTCAGCTCTGGTGCAGTTTCCATGCCTGTGCCCTAATATGCAGAGGTGCAAGGTCTTCTTCACTGAAGCTGGGAGCTGTGATCAGAACTTTTCATCTTTTTAAAGCATTTTGCTTGTTATCTGAAAAAAACATCAGATCATAAGGATCTGCACATGACCTCTCAGAAGAGGCGTGCATTTGTGAGGTTAATATCTTTGCTCCCCAGCTGTAGACAAATGACTAATATTAGCACCACTATTTCCACTCAGAAGTGTGAAGAAGAAATTCATAAACCCCATTTAGAGACTACACATCAAAAAGCCATGGAAAAAAGGATTAAATTATGATTCAGGGTTCATCTTGGCATGATCTGGGAATGTGCTGAAGCTTGAGGATAAGGTATATATCACAGCTGCCTTAATTCAGTGTTCTCCCTGTACGTTAACCACTAAATGAATCAACAAGCTTCTGAAAAAAAAAAAGTTAGTATGGAATCATGGAATTAAAGAACACGCAAAAGAAGGCTAAATTATAGTTGAAGCAGCAACCTTCTAGTGCTTGACTGCAGAGATAACATCACTGATATACAAATATTACTTTTACATTTTTTTATTACCTTAGAACCAATAACCAGAGCAGTCAGGTGAATGTAACAGACAGCTATGATTTACCTCAGATTTAAGCTGACTGGTGGCAAAGGTGCTAAGCTCTGTACTTCCCTTGAGCCATAATTGTAACTCACACCTCTGTTCATAACTACTGAAATGAAAGGCAGGATTTTTCACTTAGCTTTTAAAAAATACATTAAGTATTAGATATGTGAAAAAAACATTCCCATCCAAACATGTAGTTTAAGTCTCTAGGTTCCACTGCATCTTGCTGGAAATTGCTGATGTAAAAGGGCAGTGAAGAAAGGACCATGAACTGGAGGGTACAGAGGCATAGGTATGAGCTTACAGCTCTGCCATACTATCTGCCCTAGAGCAGTGAGGCTGAGAAAAAAGAAAGGGGAAAAAAAGGAAATATAAGGGAGACAGAAAATTAACATTTGTAACAGGTTCCACTTTTTGTTCTGTGTGTGTTCTGATTTACATTCAGTCTTTGTAAAGAAATAAAATGGCTAAATTCCAAAAACTTTCTGAAAATTATGAAGCAACTGTTCAATTAAGAACCAGCACAACGAGTATTATACTATACTATACTTTGCTGTTATTCTACCTGAACTTAGTCCACTGAGCTCTCATGCCTTGTCTTGATAACATGCTACCCATAGTTCACCAGCAAATGAACAAATGATTTGAGAAGAAAGCACAGGAGACCTAAGGTATAGTTGCACTTAAGTATAAATGTCTTTGTTTTTATTACTAATTAATAACTGAAATGATTCCTAATCAAAGTTTTGATTGTTTTAAACTCAGTTTTAACACTGAAATTGAAACATCCATCCAAGTTTTATTTTCTAATGTTCTTGATTACAGTGGATAGCTGCACTGAAAACAGTGCTATTTTTTCTTAATTGCTATTGCACCTTTTCATGGTAATTGATTTCAATAACATGACCCTTACCTTATCAAGAGCTGCTTGCACTATGGATTCACTCTGAGTATCTAGTGCAGATGTAGCTTCATCCAGAAGAAGAATCTTAGGATTTCTTGCCAGGGCACGAGCAATAGCTATTCGTTGTTTCTGTCCTCCACTCAGCTGAGCCCCTCTCTCCCCTACCATGGTGTTAAATTTCTGAGAAAAGAGAAAAAAGAAGTTGGGGAATGTCTCAAACAAAATCCCCACTTCTCTGTGTAATCATAAGCACTAAGTTTTTAGACAAGAGAAATCGGGAACAAAAGGAAGGGCATACTATCATCTGTTCCCAAGGATGTATGTTAAATGGCTGACTATTATTATTATTTTTTCTTGAAAGGTGTAAAGCATCTACTGAGTTAGCTCAAAGCTGTGAAAGCTGAAACTTCCTGCTGCTAAAATGGCCTTGGTTCAGGTCATACTAATTCACTTTCCTCCCTCATTTCCTACTAAATATGCAGGCAGCTCCTGACAATTCTTTGGATTTCTGGATCTTCTCTTTTAAAGCCCAACTCTTCCCATGCCACGTGAAATCAGTATGGATGGTAATACAACTGTATAGCTTCCTTTCTCCTGAGTTAAGGCATCAACATTTTTTTTTTTTTTTTCTCTAGACTTAGGCACAAATCCTTTGAAGGCAACCAAACAAAAGTACACCATCTAGCTTAGAGAGTCCCTGAACTGAAAACTGCTGGAGGCTATGAGTATTTGGGGAAGTTATACTATAACTTGAATTCCCATGCTCTCCGTGTCAGAAATGGGACACCAGCTTAAGTGGACCTTTTGTTCTTCTACTCGAAAAAAAGTTCATGAACTCACATCAGGCAGTCTAGATATGAAGTCAAAAACATTGGCTTCCTTGGCTGCTTGCTCAATTTCAGCATCAGAAATATCTTCTCTGCCATAGCGAATGTTCTCAGCAATTGTTGTTGCAAACAAAACAGGCTCCTGGCTCACAATACCAATATTTTCTCTTAGCCACTTTACATTCAGTGTCCGAATATCCTGACCGTCTAAGGTAACCTGAGAAAAAACGTGTGTTAGAATTTGGGGAAATGCATTTTTTTAATAATAAATTTGTTTTTATTATTTAAGTATCATCTACAAGGACAAAAAAAGAAAAAGAAAGAAAGAAAGAAAGAAAGAAAGATAGAAAGAAAGAAAGAAAGAAAATTAGTCCTCTTTAATAGAAAATGAAGCCAAAGAAGTTACAACAGTAATTTTTCCATCTACTGCACAAACTAGAAAACAGTGAGGAGCAGCATAACCAGAGAAATCAGGGTTTTGTCCAATAACTACGCTGTCCAAGAACAAACCCAGCTTAAGAGTTTTCCAGCTTCCCTACATACTATTTACTATGTTTTCATGCCCCTGTACCACAGTTTGTGGTCCTCTCAGTTGTGGCAATGCTTTACACCACATCAAATAAATAATCCAAATAGACTAAAGTGAAGTGAAAGATCATTTTTCTTACTCATTTGCAATGTGACCATATGAACATTAGTATCAGCACAGGAGAGAAACAAAACTGTGATTGTTCATTCCTGTCCCCATGCGTTGGAAATGGCAAGTTTAAAAAGCAACTGTGCCAATAATTTATAACCTTGACATACAGTGATAGCCTCAACATGCAGTGATATGTAGTTCAATGTTTAATAGCACTCAACTATTTAGTGTTAATAGCACTGAACTTGTGTTAATATATAGTTCCAACTAACCATAACAACTACTAAGTGCCATTCTTTGACAATTAAATATAAAAAGAGCATTATTGTTATGCATGTATTTTTTTTTCTACATATTTTTCACCCCTTTGGAAATTTGCGATCAGAAAAATTATAAATGCTTCTCATATCTAGAGTTGAGTGTCAGTAGAGCAGATATATCCTATGTAATGACGGAAAGTTTTGCTCTGGGTTAGCAGATACAAAAAAAAAAATAAAAAAATTGACCACTTAAAATAGGAAAATTTCTCTATTTTATGGTCATTAAAAAAGCAGAAAAGTATTGTTGGATTATTCTTTGCTTAAAAAGTTTACAGTACCTTAAAAGACTATTAACGAAAATAAATTTGAATAGATAGGATATAAATTTACAGATTTGTGGTATTTACTACTTTTGGCATCACACTTGAAGGAGGAAGAGACTAATGAAATCAGGCCACCAGAAAAAGATAGTACAATGGAAGTTTAAATCATGGAAATATGGATCTATGAAGAGCAATGCTCAAATCTGATAAACAATCAAAGTTCAGTCAACATGGAAAATTCATGCTTATCTTAATAGTTTTTTGTTTTTTTTTTCTTCTTCTTCAAATACAATTCACTTGCAGGCACTCACTTCTCCTTGGTCAGGATCATAGAATCTCTGCAGCAACTGAACACTAGTGCTTTTTCCACAGCCACTAGCACCAACTAAAGCAATGGTCTTCCCAGTTTGAACTTTCAAGTTTAGACCTTTGAGAATCTAGAAAAGATATATCTTAGTTTGACAAATTTGGTTAGAAAATAGTCTGTCAAGGTAATTGTAGCAAGGTAGTAGTAAGGTGCACAGTTTAAAGGTTGGGCATTTAATTAATCAAATTAACTATAGCTAGGGATATTCTGGGGCACTGTTATGAAAGTCTGAATCTATGCTTCTGAAGTTTATTAGATTTTGAAACAGCATGGCTACATACAACCTGTCTTTTGGGAATGGTCCCTGGATTTTTCTGGCTACCAAGCCAAGCCTGGGAATTATTTGAGAAGATGATAACTGGAACAGGCCAACCTCATGCCAAGAAACATTTTAAGAGCTCCCCTACATAGACCGTTACATTCCAGTGCCTGGGAAAATTCCCAGCATACTCAAATCAACTAATACAGCCACAGTATTCTAAATGTGATAGTTCAATTTATTCTGTTGGTGTGATCTGGTAGCAGGCTCAGGGTCCTATGTTTTGCTGTCCCATTTTGCAGTGCTTAGACAGTGGCATAACAGTAATGAATCTCAAAGAAAGGTATTTAGCACCTTTGAAATATTATTGCTGAGAAACAAGTTTGCTTTCTTCTACTTTTAGAAGATACACAGTTGTTTTGACAAGGTAACTGCTGGAAAGTCCTTACTAAAACCCAATCCTTATTGTTAACAGCCTCAGAAATCCAGGGAGTAGTTACAGATAAAATGGTACCTTTGTTGCCATTTTCACATTTAGGAGCATTTTACCTCAAAAGATGTCCATTTCATATATGAGTAATGCTATGTGGTTGCCAAAATATTTGGCTGCTATGGGAACTCTTCTTGTTTATACCAGGCTGATTTATAACTTTGCCTACACATGTTTTTGCAATGAGAGATTAAAATAGTTGCAATATTGCTCTCCTCTCCCTATGTTACAACCAGTGTGGTTTGTATTTAAAGAAGCTGATATCCTGATGCCTACATTATCAACCTAGAGCTACATTCTGGATACCATAATTTCTCCAGGTGCAAATAGTCACAACCACCTAATAGCCTATTTCTTTTGTCAAGTAAGCCGTTGTCAAGATTAACACTGACAATAGCTAGACTCTGATCTAGTTTAGTCTACATGGGGGAGATTACACTGTGTTGCATCCATCACTTGGGAGATTGTGGATAACTTTTGTACATCTTTGCTGATTCTTTTTGGCCCTATTAAATAACCGATACTATTAGCAGGGAAAGCTGCTGACTCAGTAGACTTGGGAAGGATGACAAAATATTTATTTCTCTCCCTTTTGGCTTGCAGGCTCACAACACAGCTTATCTGCCTGGAGACAATTTCTAGGAAGATGAATTAACAGTCTGATGAAGAGTCTGCCCTGTCACTTGTGATTTCTCAGCCAAGAGCTGAATAAGATGCACTACACTGCCTTCAGTTAGGCTGAGAGCCCAGCTCTGGGCCTGTTCTCAGCAGCCCCAGTGTCCTGGAAACAGATTTGATGCATGGTGGTTTAATACATGATGGGACAGACACCAGAAAACTGAAGTGAGATGACCCATCTGAAGTAACAGCCACAGTGATACAAACTTCCCCATTCTCACCCCTCGGTTGGCATGCCCACCCTTTACTTGTTAACACCTGAAATCTTTATTTCTACCCACTTCTTCATCCTCAAAAGGCAGTGGCAAATCACTGTATTTTACTTTTGAATGTCTGTAAGAGATTACTTGATGAATATAGTAGAGATAAACCAACAATATACAACCGTATCACCACAGGAGCAGATCACCATGGCAACATAACACTGCACAATAAGGTTACTGAGGAAGTTCAGCTGGCAGAAAATATGGACATCTGCTTATTGAACAGCAATTTTAACATTTTTCCAAAATAACATTTGATTTCCAAGGTAGGTAGGTTTGAATTAATTTGAAGTCCTACTGTTATAAAGCCTAATAATCTCACAGGTCACCTTTCCTCACACAGGACATCACAGCAACTCAGGACAACCAAGGGACTGAAAAGAGCAACTTAATGGATTAACTGTGAAAGGTCTAGAAGTTTTAGTGACAAATTTTGAGGGGAAAAACAAAACAAAAACAAACAAAAAAATCTTATTTGTTTTATCATAGATCTTGTTCACAGAAATTCAGGCTAAAAGCAACACATATCCTTTTCTGAGCTTCGTCCACGAGAAAAGAATAGTGAGCAGGTAACAAGTGGCAGTAGTTCTAGAGCTTTGTCTTTTGACATTATGGATTTATCCCCAGTAGTGCACAATCCCACAGGATAGGATGCATTTTGCATTCAAGATCATCATCATCATCAACAAGATTAAAGAAAAAATCTTGGACACAGGCTTCAGGATTTCAGTCCAGCAGGTACATCTAACACGAACACTTACTTTAACATCAGGTCTGGATGGGTAACTGAAATGGATGTTTCTGAATTCAATTTCTCCTATGAGCTTGTCGGGTTTGTAGCCTTCCTTAGAACTGCTATCTATAAGCCGTTTCTGGAAAGAGGTTTTAACATATTGCTTGTTACTACACTTTTGGAACTGCTATTTCTGCTGGCTACAATATTCAATAGTTTCTTAGATACCAATTTACACTGCATCACATAATCACAAAACTACATTTTACTTACAGGATGCTGAATGCAGAGGCACCAAATTTTAATTCTACAGATATAGCACATTTGAAAATGAAGAAAAATGAAAAAAATCAGAAATTCAATAACTTAATTATACTTTCTTGCAGCCAAAATACAACTCTCAATTATGCATATAGGAGGATTATAGAAACACATCAGGATGTATGATGTAGACATTTCTGTATGAACTTCCTAGCCCACTTATTTTAATTATTTTATATACACAGATATCAAACCAGCAATAACATAGCAAGAGGAAGATAAGTGTGGAAACCATTTTTCACAGCAACACCAGCATGTAACTTTACATTAATATAGCTTTCAATAGCTCTATTTAATCCCCTCTGCAACCCCACCCTTTCATTACCCCCCCAAAAAAAAGAAAAACCAGCTCAGCTGAAATTGTGCATACACGCATTCAAGAAAAAAATAAATAAAAAAGGTATAGTGCCTTACTACATTCCCTCTGGAGTTGCAAATTTAATAATGGAGAAAAACTGTATCTATAAATAATGATGTACATGCCAAGTTTCCCAACGTTCATTTAAACAAATAATGAGGCTTTTTTTTTTTCTTTTTTTTTTTAATATATAAATGGAAATACTGGTTTCAGTGGTAGGCATCTATAGAGTTTATGGTTTACGGTGGTTTTTTTTTTGGACATTTTTGTTACACATCAAGGAAAGGTGAAAATTTTAAGTGTGGTTGAAAGGCTTTTCTACTTGGATTCTTACCTTATTGATAATTCGATATACTTCATAGGCAGCCCCACGTGCGTTAGATACACTCTCCAAGTTGGGAGCCGCCTGTCCCAAGGAGAAGGCTCCGACAAGTACAGAGAAGAACACCTGCAAGAGAGAGAGAGAAGCCTTGTGGTTAATTGATTACAGAGTCACTAGTGCCTAGCTGTCAAATGTCTAAAGCTGTTTTATTTTTTTCTAGGAAAATTAAATGTTTAAGTGAAAGGTGTATTTCAGACATTTGTGTCCACTCCCATTTTCCTGAAGTGAATAGTAACTACTTGTATTGGGTTTACGTGGCAAGGTTTTGGTAGCAGGGGCCTGCAGGGGTGGCCTCTGTGAGCAGAGCCCAGCAGCTGCCCCATGTCAGGTCAGAGACAGCTCCAAAGGGACCTGCCACTGGCCAAAGCTGAGTCAGTAAGTGATGTAGTTTGTACCTCTGTGAGAGCAGATTTAAGAAAAGGAGAAGAAATGGCTGCACCACAGCAGCTAGGAGAGTGAGGAGTGAGAAGCAGTCCTGCAAACCCCGAGGTCAGTGCAGCAGGAGGTGCTCCAGGCACAGAGCAGAAGTTCCCCTGCAGCCTGTGGAGAGGCCCCTGGTGGAGCAGGCTGTCCCCTTACAGCCCATGGGTCCCACATGGAGCAGATCTCCACGCTGCAGCCCGTGGAGGAGCCCCTGGTAGAGCAGGTGGATGTGGCCTGGAGGAGGCTGCAGCCCATGGAGAGCCCCTGCAGGAGCAGACCCCAGGCCAGAGCTGCAGCCCATGGAGAGGAGCCCACGCAGGAACAGGGGGTCGGAGGGGAGCTGTCGCCCACATGTGGGGGACCCGTGCTGGAGCGGTTTGCTCCTGGGGGATGGACCCCGAGCCATGTGGCAGCAGTTCTTGAAGAGCTGCTGCAAGTGGGCAGCCCCCGCAGGATCAGTTCAGGAAGGATGGCATCCTGTGGGAGGGACCCCATGCTGGAGCAGGGGTAGAGAGTGACCGTGAAGAAGCAGAGGAGATGAAGCATCAGGGACTGACTGCAGCCCCCATTCCCTGCTCCCCTGCACCATTCGCGGGAAGAAAGTAAAAAATAGAAAAGGGTGGATAAGAAGGAAGGTATTTTTACTTTACAGCTCTGGCTTATTAGTAATAGGTAATAAATTATATTAATCTCCCTATATGGAGTCTGTTTTGCCCATGGTGATAATATGTGAGTGCTCTCCCTGTCCTTATCTCAGCCCTTGAGCACTTTCCATCATATTTTTTTCCCTTTTACCTTTGAGTAGGGGGAGTAAGAGAGCGGTTGTGGTCGAGTTGAGCTGCTACAACCAGTAAAACCACCATGTTGAGTAAAACCACCATTCTACTGACATGCTTTTTTGGTATAGTGAGTTTTCTTTTTGAAGCTTTTTAAGTGTTTTTTTTTTTTTTTTTTTTTTTTTTTTTTTTTTTTTAAGTCATCTATAAACAGAACATATCTTTCTCTGCTGCTTTCCAGATGTCACCGAAGTTAAGGGATCTTCAAAATTTACTCCAGAGTTTCCTAATTGAAGTCCCACATGTGGGATTAACGCACAATTAACTTCATATGCTATGAGGAGCCATAGTCAGAGAACTTGTCAGAAGGCACTTGGGTATCACAGCCAAGCATGTAGCCAAATTTTTGATGACAAGACAGCTAAATATTCTCAAATCAATACTAACTTAGTCATATTAGTAATGGATAGTAAATCCTTGCAAGTAAACAATAACAGCAGACATTGTGGCTAAATGAGATATGGAAGATTTCACAGTACACATTCAACACACCACTGAGAATCATTTAGTCCTAGGATCTAACTAGAATTTTGTTGGAAAGCCACGTAATTTATCTTTGCCTCCTAACGATCAGCTCTAGGTTGTTCATCCTGTCCTGTGGTTAAGACAGGAAAAATAAAAATAATAATAATAATAATAATCAATCCTTGCATATAGTTTTCCTCTACATTGATTACAGTGGGGATTCAGGTGCCCTACTCAAACCTGTAACATCAAAAGCTAGGTAAGATGAATACCTTATTTCCAGTTATTTTACACCAACCAAGTTTGTAACAGCTAATTTAGCAAGCACTTAGGAGAAAATAGGGATAATCATATGTATTACTTACATAACAGTATTTTCTTGAATTTGCAGAACATTTTTCAAAGCTGCATTGCTATACTTACAATTAACACATGGCCAATGTCATAATTTTCTTTCTCCTCAGCAGTGAGCTTGGTTCCATACCAAAATGCAAGAGCATAGGATCCAAATATAAGAAACTGCGAAACACCTAGAGATATGTTGGTGGTAATGGATTTTTTCACTCCAACACTTCTAGCCAGCTCTAGGTTAGCATCATATCTGAAAATGGATGAGGAAACAATTAATTTGACATGCCATTCAGATTGATATTTCCCATGTCCCTTTTTAATTAACAGGTTTTTCTGCCATAAAAGCAGTTGAAGTCTCGCATCCTGTGGAGAATATTTTTGACAATGGACTAGTAGGTATACAATTCCTTTTGACATATTCCGACAACATCTAAACTTGTCATTCACAGGTTTAGATGATACCACTATGGAAGACATACTTTGAAAACAATTGAGTAGCATGACTTCATTATCATGACAAAAGACAAGATACCACACTTGAGGAATCTGTTTGCATTAGTCTTGAGAGGAAGCCTTGAAAAACATTTATCAACATTACCTATCAAAGGCAAGGTTTAGTTTTCCACATTTGAAAAAAAAACATGAAAAACCAAACAAAAATGGGTACTATGGTTGAAGGCAGGTAAATGAATAAAAGCCAGGGCTTCTAATGCCAGAACAGATGATTGAAAGTCACTTGCAAATATAAACATTGTGAAGGCACTGTGCAGTGAAAGGTTGCTTTTCCTAACTCTGAGGTCATCATTCAAGAGCTATGTAGGAGTCACAATCCACAGTATTAAAAATGCTCTACTCAGTCCCTAGTGATCAGCCATATCTGATTTGTAAAAGGTAAGTCATTTGATACATGTGACTAGGACATGCTGGATTAGGCCAACAGGTGTTATTTCCAAATCAAAGTAATAAAAACAGTGATGTGATTTTACTTAAGACCATTATTCAGTGAAGCTTAAATATAAGTCATTAATCAAAAACAGTACTGCACATGCTCTAGAAGTTAGTTAATCAATCACATGCTTTGCTGCATTTGACAACTAGGTAAGGATAACGCTCTCAACACTTTCATTTCTAAATGAGACTCCAGATCTCATTCAGAAGAGAAATCTGGGTCTACAATGCTGTCCTGGTTTTGGCTGACCCTCCAATAAAACAAACAAAAACAACCCCCACAGTCAAATTCAAACTCACTTTAAATACAATTATTAATTCAAAAAAACTTACTTTGCTGAGGCCTTCTGCTGTCCATTGAAAGCCACAACTGTCCTGATCGCAGTCAAAATTTCTTCTGCCACAGCTCCTGCTTTGGCATAAGCAGACAGCTCTTTAGCAGTAAGGGATGCCAGAAGCTGGAAAGTTGAAAAAAAGGGTATTATTGCAGCATCCTGAAAGGATATGCACGCTGTATTGGTGAATAATGATAAACAGTCAAGGTACAGGACAACATTTCAGGAAGGCTAGGGTCCTTTGGGCCCTGAATTTCTCCAAACTCTAGTTTCTCTCATTGCATTCTTATTACAGTGAACACCTGCATCAGCATCACAGGGGCTGCATGACTTACCACTTTTTTCCCAAGCTAAGGACAGCCTATCTGTCCATGTTGTCCCACACTGTTGTGTGTACGGGATCAGGGAGGTGTGTTGCAGCTGCTCTGGGGGGTGTTCCTTGGCATCCCCATGAAGAGGTTTGGGAATTCTGCTTCATAGGAAAGAATTTAATGAACTGCAGAGATAGCTGAGTTCTCTAAATGGGGAGAAGCAGCATTTTTACATAATGCTGCTCAGAGCATAAAAGTATCACCTACTGAGGTGGTCAGAAGCTAGAGCAACAGTAAACTTTAAGTATATATGCTAGTCACACTACAGCTTCCAATACTCTTCCTACCTTATTTATACCTTATATGCTTTAAGAGGAAAAAAATATAAGTAAGCACTCAGAAATATAAGCAGTACCCATTGATGTGGCTACAATGGATCACAAGGGAAAAAACATTTCCTTGCCTGAAAGTGAAACCTGTCCAGCTGTTTTATTAATTTGTTTCAGTCCTGTCTGTGGTAGCCGTAACTACGCCCTAGTGTCAACTGTACACAGGATAAAGCTTGGTACAAATCATCTGCAAGAAATGTGTCCTGTACATACGGATGGAAAGAGCTTGAAAGGCACTTGTTTTAACAGGGAAGAGTGAGGATCATTAGCATATGCCTGGGCTGCCCCAGGCAGTGCTCTGCACAAAGAAAATGCTATGTGAGGAAGATGCTGATGCCAATTATCCTCTTGCCACATGACATGAAAAGAGAGTAGAGGAATGAGTATGACATGCAAGTACATGCTTGGGAACTCAGAAAAGCTACAGAGGAAGCAGAAATCATGAAGGAAGTGTGGAACAAACCTCCCAACTTAGAAACCACACTAGGTTTCTCCCATTCTCTCCCCCTTTCCTGTGCATGAGAAAAATTGTAATGTTTTTCTGGTTTGCTCTGTTTGTTAATCCCCAAACACTTACAGTTGACCAAACTGCTGCTGATGCAGCTAGCAGAGGGCTGACTGACAAAATCACCAGTGTCAGCTTCCACCCATGGATGAATCCTATAATAATCCCTGCCAGAAATGTGGCAAAAAACTGTACAAATATACAGATTTTGTCTCCGATGCCTTCATGGATGGTGTTGATGTCACTTTAAATAACAATAATAAAAAGAAAGATTTGTTAGCTTTGAATGGATTTCATTCTACCTCCCCCCATTTCATGCTATGTGGCCTAATGTCAGAAGTTTTGCCATATCCTAACTGGCATAGCAAAATTTCTAACCACAGCTACTGTGCAGTACCACTGGTCTCTTGTGTGGCCAAAGCATAGCAGACACCTCCTATTTTTTTTTTTCCTAGTTTGATGTACTTTCCATCATTCTCAGTTGTTTCTATACACCGTTACTAGGTCACAGATGACCTAGTTTCCTTATCCAGTATCCAAATGGATAATTTCCAAATGGAGAAATAAAAGTAAACAGATAAATGGCCTCCTCACCTCCTGTGACCCTATCCAAATGACTTTCCTTTGTGTTCTCCATTGCATTATGTTCCTAATTTTGGTTACTGCCTCAGATCAAGTGTTATCTTTACTCTATCAGAAAAACATTATTTAGAAGAAACTTTGTTTTTCCATACACATTTTCCTTTCCCATTTTCTCTTCCCAGCAAGTACAGATAATAGATCTGAGAGGGATTTTATTTAAGCTTCTCTTGCACTTTTCAGGACACAGCTCTTTTCAAAACTACTTCAAAACCCAGGAAAGTCTGTGCTCATGTATATATTCCTCATCCCTAAATCTATTGCAAGATATGGAAGAGGACCAAAGACTGACAATGGACTGAGTCCAGTCTGAGATCTGGCTAGATGTAAGCACAAGTTCATTTCCATTCAGTAAAGCGTCAGAACTTTCAGTGTTTTTAAACTAGCTGGAGAAAGCAGAGCTGTTTATCTAGTACTGTCTGCCATGTACTTCATAAACATTACAAAGGTAGTGCCAGACAAGTAAGTAGAATACTGCATTTCGCAGCATAACCCCTTCAAGTGCATGTATCACAGAAACTGCACAAAGCAAGTGGAAAAACAATAACAAATTTCTCCCTCAGAGCTGTAATATTTCAAGTCAGTAGTGTTTCAGTAGGTGTTTTTTTTTTTTTTTTTTTTTTTTCCCCATAGAAAAGTAAAAGCTCTCTATAGGTTATCCCATAGATGCTTAAAAGAAAACTGCCATTTATCATCACGTTAGGAGGTCAAAAAAAAAAAATCAAACAGAGCTCTCACTCTGTCAGTCTGGTGTTCAGTGTTCCTATCTGGGTACTATCAAACCAAGCCATCTCCTGATGGAGCACTGCAAAAAAGAACTTCTGACGGATCCTTGCTGACTGCCTCGTAGCAGCAACCAAAAATGTCCATACTTGGATCATGCTCAGGATCAACACAGCAAACCCAATTCCCACATAGTAGTAAGCAAACCTGTAATGAGGAGACAAAAGGCCATATAACCACAAGGTATTTTTGTGGGAGAAGTTACACAGAAAGCCACAATCAGTCTTTATTTACCCCATCACAGTAAACAAGGATGTGTGTGGTACATTGTGAAGCCCTTCTTAGGAGGTAAAAATTTGGCTTCTGCTCGAAGGGATAACACAATAAAAGATAATCTCCCAATATTTTGTTAACAGAATAACTACAAAGATTCTTACTTTGTCATTTCAGCTTCTATATCTATACCTGGAATTGATGGACAGATGGAGCTATTTATTGAAGTATCTGTGGGGAAAAACAAATATTTAAGAAAGTATCTTTTAAGTATGATAAATCACGACAATACAGGGTCATCAGTCTTAGAATGATTTGCATTTTGGAAGTAGGGCCAGACATGTGGCAGATGCACATATATTTATTTCTTCTGAAATTCTAGTAACGGTAGATACCTGATAAATCATGATAAAAAAGGTGGTTCATCCTCCTTACTGTGCCACCTAAAATAAAGTTCATTAATAAGGAGCATAACCAACACACTGCCTTTGTCCTGTTCAAGCCATTAAGGTTTAATATGATTGGGTAATTTGCAGCAAGATGAATTTCACTCTTGTTCTGATAGGTACCAGGTGCGTAGTCTGGAGAACAATCTTAGATCTTGTAGCAAAACATAACTGGTACACAACAAAGTCTAATTTTAACTTTACCTTTTGACGCATTTGAATTCACACCACTTAGCACAAAGCTGTTTGTCATATCTCCAAAGACAATGATCATAAGTGGTAATCCAGTACCATTTGCAGCAGCTGCGATCAAGCCAACTACCATCAAAAGTATATCCAACCAATCAGCATAGCGAAACTATGTGAACATTAAAGGAAGAGTAAAAGTTATGCCTGGCAGTTCATACTAGTTACAATAAAGCAGACTTACAGAATACACATTTCCTAGAATCATAGGATGGTTTGTATTCTAAAAAGCAATGATACTACAGCTAAAGGTAAAATCAGACCATGAAAAGAATTTTGTAGTAGGTTCCATACATCTTTAAATCACTTATTCAGTAAGGTTGCTGAGGGAATGTTGGCAAGACATATGGTTACTCCCCAGCTCAGCAGAAAGTTAGAAAAAATAAATAAAAATGTATATCATACATGTTTCTAAGTGATGGACTTCTCTGCACAATATATTACATTTAGCATTCCAGTAAGTTTCATATTTACCAAGATAACGCCTTTGAAATGTAAACAAGTGAGTTATCGATCAGCACCTGGCTTGTATGTAACGGGAATGTTTGCAGTAGTGATTGTTATCTTAAGACTTGGCTATCCTTCAATGTTTCTTTGGTTTAAAAAAGGATGCAAATTTAAATTACAATAGCTGTTCTTGGATGTGATTCATCTGAAACAAGACCATTTTATTGTTAACTGCCCTAGCACACTTACAAAGTGTAAACGGACATGGGAATAAACCAGTGAAAAATAAAAGTTCTCTTATTCCACAAGCAAGTTCACACATCGGGTTAATAGCTATTGTATAGAAAATGGAAACAAAAGTGTACCCCTGGTTCTTTCAGAAAGCAAATCCTTCAGATATCAAACACAGGATAAATTATTTATTAAACATCACCAAGCAAAGGACCTGCACAGTATGTATAGCCCAGATCAGCCCAAGCATGGGTGAAACTCATTCTCCAAAAGCACTACCACTGAATTGCTTTAAATGCTACCAATATACTAAGATGGGAACCTGATGTAATAGGTCAAATTTTAAAAGAGAGCTATCATCAACATTAGTGTTTCATAAGTCTCAGGATTCTTCTCCTTTTTTGATTTATGAACCACAATTAATAGGCAAAAAATTCACAATGACAAATAAAGAAAAGGAAATCTAAGATAGACCATCAACCTGGACACTAACCAGTTCAAAAACGCCAACCACCTTTTTCTCTGGCTTATTTTCCTTCCTAGAAAATACAAGATACAATTAAGACAAGCTTTTTTCTAGGAAAGCCATATTAAAAATAAACCCATACTCCCAAAATACCCATGGCCAATACATTCAGTCCAAAGAATGCCTACTTTTTTTTCTTGGTCTTTAACTGGTCACTTTGTTCAAGATCTTCATCATGTTGGAAAGAAGGGTTGTCATATCCCTTACTTGCAGATTCTGTGGAAGAAGCAGTAGACTTTGTTAACATAACATTCCATATTTTCTTCCAGTTTCCTGCAATTTTCCTTGCTGATTCTTTCACTTTTCAAGCTTAAAGATTATTTATTTCCCTCATGTTCTTGAAATAGACCAATGATATTTTTTGAAACTTCCTTGCTCTTCAGTTCATCTCCTCTTCAGAAGAAGGTTTCAGCTCCGTTTCTGAGTTAACTACAATTAAAAATATACCTATACAGAAAAGTTACCAAGGACTAAAAGCAAGACTTAAGCAGTGATTCTGCAAACACCTACACAACTGGTTGAAAAAAGGGAAGTCCTAACAATAGAAATTGAATTGCTTATAGGTTATAATCAATGTATTTAACACTGAATGCATGCTAATTCACTGAAGAATCATGCCTTTGCCTGTAATAACCCTCATTATCTTTTCTTTGTATTGCAGTAGTTGCCACACACCCAGCTTCCTGTGTACTAAGGACTTTAGAAGTCTATGCAAAAGAGGAATCCTACCCCTGAAAGCTTATAAATCTAAAAGCACAGGATATAATAAATGGATAAAGAAACTGATGAGCAACCACAGGAGAGAGCCAGCTGTCAATTACACCAGGAGAAGAGGGTCCAAAACATCAGCTGTCTCCCATCTGTACTAAGCTGAGTGAGTATACGGCTTTCAAGTACCGTCATCAGTCAGTCCAAGAAGAACAATTTAGAGAAACATTCAATGGCAGTAATGTGTTTCTACCTTAATGAATTTATCTTAGAAGCATTTTCCTGCCCAGCCTATGACCCACCTAAATAGTTTTACCCATGTGAATTAATTTCATTGAATTTGGTGGAATGACTCATGTATAAATGTTTTCTAGGTGGTGGCTTTATTTCACTGGAAACTCACTAGAAACTTAGGGAGTTGGAATCATTAAGAAGAAAACCAGAGGTGCCCATCAAGTCACTACAGAACACAAAGATTCAGATATTGCTAACATGGAAAGATTTATAATAGACCAGATGTGGAGCTGTGCAACATTCTCCTTAAATGCTCATGCCGTTTTCATGTATGTGGCTTACCAGCATCAGAGAGGTCCTTTTCTGTTGGATTTACAAAATGGTCCTTCATTTTTGTTCTTTGTTTGCTTCTGAGGTGAAGATAAAAGTCACATTAAGCAAGATCTGCATATGCAACTAAACTTTTGGAAATTGTAGATATTTAAAGAGTTTAAATTATATTTGCTTTTTTTTTTTTTTTTTTTTTTTTCATGAGTCATATTTTGGTCCCAACTTTGTTCTATTAACAACAACAAGGAAAGATACAACAGCACAATAAAAAGACTACTTTTAAGGGGATATTATAAACAGTACAACCTGGAACAGTGGCACCTGTTTCAGAAGCTTGTTTTCGTAGTCTTTGGTCTTTTTAGTAGTCTATGGCAAAGCCCTAGACCATTCATATTCATATTATTGTGGATGATCTGTTTCAGAACAGATGATTTCCTTCACTATCTTGAGTAAAACTTAACAGCTGCAACAAGATCATGATTATCACGGTAAAGACTACAGATACACACATGTGTTATGCCATGCACCAGCTAAGCAAGATTTAGAGGTAGTAACTGACTGATGCTCAATGTCCCCAAACTTTTCCTCTTGATGTTTTACATATAGCAGCTTAAAACAGAGAAGCAGAAACATGTATGAATTCAGTGCACGTTAAAACAGTAACGAAAGGAAACACAGAATCAACCTGACATTAACACTTGATGTTAAAGCGTGCATATTTTTATATAAGCATCCTTTCTGATAGATTCCTGGCTGTGGCTGTCCTCGTATTACCTCAGCTTACCTCTACACCCAGCGCTGTGCCCACACGCGGGGGTGTCCGTGGGGATCAACCCCAGCCGGGCCCCTCACTGGAGGCGAGGCGAGGCGAGGCCCAGCCCTGCTGTACCCGGCGCCACCCGGAGCCTGCCGGGCGGGTCGCACGCTGTCCGCCGTGCGCTTTATAGTGCAGGGCACCGCCCGCCCTCCGGCGGCTCGGGTTTCAGGTGAAGGTCGGTGCCGCAGCCAGGCGGGAGGCTGTCTCAGCGAGGGGCCCGCAGGAAAATCAGTTGGCTGGTGGCACATGCACCGGCTCTTGGCCTTAGAGTCAGTCGTTGGCCCTGCTGCCAGGGTGGACCTTTCCGACTCGGTTCTCACCGTTAATAAAGCTGGAAGAATTTTAGCTGGGAAAAGTATCAGAGGGATCGTTTCAAGCTCCCGCCTGCCGTCTGTTCTGACAGGCAGAGGTTGCAGGGGGTTGAAGAGTCACTTGTCCATGGGGAGGGGAAACTCATGAAAACTAATGCACAAAAGCATCACATTTTGCTCATGTAATTCTTGCTCCTTCCCTTTGTGTGGGGTTTCATTTTGGCAAAAGGCAGACTACTTCTTGCTTTGGGTTAATTCAGAAGTTGCTCCTTCAAACTCCTCTTTGAAAAAACAAAACAAAACAAAACAAAAAATCAGGTACACAAGCTGAACTTTCTGCACAGCCTAAAAATAGGGATTCTTCATCGCTTTCACCTGCACATACTGAAATCTGTATCATTCACTTCCAGTAATGCTCTCAGAATTTATGAAAAACAAACTCTAGTTGTTTTCCCATCCACTCAAATGCCACTGTCCCAAAGCTGAGTCCCAGTCAATTAAGCTAGTCAGTTGGATAGCTGAATTTGTTTTTGAGTAACATGTTCAGAACTAAAACAAAGTTAAGCTTCCCTTTTCAGCTGGCCCCATGGGATTCACATTACATGTTACATATTTGTTGTGATGCCCTGAAAAAACCTCAGAAGCAAAGGCATTTTGCTTGCTGAGCCTTCATCGCCTTGCTGTCGACAGGGACTCTCTATATTCACTTTAGAAAACTTAGAAACTTGTGTCAGACTTATTATTATTATTATTTTCTTTCTTATCTTATTAGCATTACCCAAGTGTTATTCCAGACTCAAGTTAAGCCCGCATAACCCACCTCAGCAACTGTGTTTTCTGTTCCAGAAAGCTTATAAGCTTTAACTTCTGCAGCCATGAAGAATCAGCATTTACAGACTTTGACAGAAGGGAGAGTGGCCAGCTGGAATACCTTGTTGCCCCAGCCCCAAGGTTCACAGTTGCATGCAGAATTTTCATCACTAAAGACAACTTTTTAAAAATTATTATTTATTTATCTCACAATGAGCAAGAAGTTGGAGGGAACCCAGAAGGATCATCAAATCCAACTCTTGCCTCTACACATCCTATAAATTGGACCATGTGTCTGAGAGCATTGTCCAAACACTTCTTGAACTCCTGCAGGCTCAGTGCTGTGGCCACTGTCCTGGGAAGCCTGTCCCAATGCCTTACCACCCTCTCGGTGCAGAACCTTTCCCTAACACCCAGCCTGACCCTCCCATGTCCCAGCTCCATGCTGTTACCTCCAGTCCTGTCACTGTCCCCAGAGAGTAGAGCTCAGCGCCTGTCCCTCCACTCCCCTTGTGAGGGAGCTGCAGGACACCATGAGGCCTCCCCTCAGCCTCCTCTGCTTTGTGTTGGACAAACCAAGGGACCCTAGTTGTTACTCATATGTCTTGCCCTCCACACTCTTCACCATCTTCATAGCCCTCCTTTGGACACTAATTTGTGTCCTTCTTAAATTGTAGCACCCAAAACTGCACACAGTACTTGAGGTGAGGCCACACCAGCACAGAGTAGGGTTCACTTTTCAAAGCCTCATTATCAGTCATTCACACAGAGTATCACTGGATTGTCAATTACCATTCAGATCCATTGCTCTGTGCACTGCACACCTGTTAGGAGAAAGCCTCAGATCTCCCCAGCTTAGAAAATACAGACCCAAAAGTGTGTGAAAATGATGAGGGCAAATATCTCATAGTGCAGTGAAGAGAATCACAGGGTGTTGCAAAGAAAGTTATTTCCTCCTTTAACCTCCCCACTTCCCTTATAGTTCTTCCTTCAGGAGTGATATTAAAACCCAAAGGGAGACATAGACCCCAAAAACAAACAAACAAGAACAACAAAAAATAAAAAAAACACCTTACCAACAACAACAATCAACTGATTTGTTGATGATAATGAGTATAAATAATGAGTATAAATAATGAGTAAAAATAATGAGTAGCCTCTTAGCAAGAATCTTCATTTAGTCTACTGATAAACATGAACCGTTTCCTCACTGAAATGTAAAAACAGTAAACTACACTTCAATCAAAAATAAGTCATCATAATTTTATTTTATTTTATTTTATTTTTTATTTTTTTTATTTTTTTTTTCAGAAGCACAAGTTCTGCACTAAAACATGCATATGTCAAGGAGAAAATAGTCCAGTTTATAGAGAAAGACAAGGAAGTAACACAAGAAATGGTAGTTTGTAGTAATGGCTCTGTAGCTTTTTTAGGACCAGTACAATGAAATATTATATGTGATTTGGAGGGGAAATACTGTTTTCTGTTTTATCCAAAAATATTTTTTAACTTCAGAAAACACCTGCTGCATCTGAAAAACACTCTTCTAATCAAAACAGAGAGTGTGATTCTATGCATTTATTTGATCTGTCCAGAAGCAGGTAGTAACAGGAATTGAAGAAGTAAACACAGTCAAGTAGCATTAATTAACACATTCCATAACTGACTTAACTAAAAGAGATACCTACTCTGAAGAACTATTAATCTGAATCACAGCATAATTAAAAACAAATAGAAAAACAAAACAACATCAAAAATTCCCCAGAGGCACAGGCTGGAAATAATTATTTTCTCTAGCAAAACAGTAGTACTAAAGAGACCGCAATGCATGGTATGTGAAAGTAGAAGACACCCAATTTTACTGGAACATCTCAAAATAATAGTCAAACACAAAGAAGGTGTATTGTATTTTACAAGCATTGTAGCCACTTACTGCTTTTCAACTTTTGCAACAGCCCAGAAGAGCATCAACAAGACACCCGGTCTGCACCCATGAGCTGCATATGGGCACTCGTGGGTGATATTTGATTCAGTACCTTCATTGTAGCTGATCTCTTACCTTTCCTATGTAGCTGGGTCATAAATATCAGGATGGAGCTATAAAAGGCTTTATCTTTCCTTACTACTATTTGGTATAGTAGCTTTGTGATTCTTGCATCTTTGTTATGCCTGTGATTCAGACAGAAAAGACTTGCCAAAATCAATTAAAAAAATATATTGGAAATAAATGTTTTCATTCTTATTTCTCAGAAATATGACTAAAAGGGAATGCATGATGATGCAGGTACGTTTGGCTTTATGGTTTAGTCATAATCAACTCCCACATTTCTACAGCAGTACAGAGGCCCACCAATTGTTCTCATGTTCAGCACTAATATTATTAATAATCAGTAGTAGTAGCTGTAGTCATGTCACAGTACTTGCAGCCTCACTCTGGAATAAGATCATATTTTGGTGAGCATATAAAGAATAGCTCATTATTCCTAAACTTTTCACTGAATTCCTCGGGTAATAGGTTATTTATGTTAACTGTTAGGTTTATGAATATGGAACTTAAGAGTATATCCTACATAGTTAACTTTTGTCAATGTATGTGAAAATTAACATAATCTGCGTAATCTTAATTAATGTCTGCAGAGGGAAGGTATCATTTTCTCTGTCACTATCTGACGGACCAAGGTTGGGCTGTACAAACCTGCAGTACCAAATACCCACAGGAATGAAAAGCACTCTGTTGTGGAGCAGTTCTGGGCTTCTGTGTCTTTTAGAGGATGCCCTTTTTTCCCCCATTCTGTGTCACTGTGGTCCATACTAAACCTAGCTGGGGTAGTACAAAACAGAAAGCCCACCATTTAAGAATACCAGGTTGGGCAATGAGTTGGAGTAAACTCTGTTGATTAAGATAAGCTTAGTCATACCACTGTTTAAGCTAGCTAACTATGGTTATAAACACAAAAGGAAAACCTCACCTCTTGACAGCACTTTGATTACTTCATTCTTTTTCTGTTGCCATGTAATGTTCTATAATGACTAAATTTATGAGGTGGTCCTGTAGGTGCATTGCTACCAAGGTGCTCCTAAATATTTAATCAAAAAGTTTGGGTATGTTTATCACATTTGAAAACTGAAAGTTAAGAAGTTTTATATTTTCTTTATAGGGAGCAGCTCATTAAAATGCTACAATTGTCCAAACTAAAACCAAGCCTTATGTATACTCCTACAGTATTTGCAACTGCAAAGCTCTCAGAGATTTGATGCAATGAATGGAGGGACATAGAAAGTCTGAGTACAGGTGAGTGTTGGAGAAGGAAAAAATCAGGTAAAGTAGAGGTAAGAAATAGGTCACAACACTTCCTGAACATTCTTGAAAAGACTGAGCTATGTTGTCTAAAAGTCATAGTGCTGTGACAAAGGAAAACAAGTATTTTTGGTGTTTCCAGAACTGGGGAGTGGGAACATATCTGGTTGTTTTAGTTAAATGGAGTTATGTCAAAGCTATCTCTTTTATCACAATTTCCTTTAACTAGACCAACTTGCAAGAAGTTCAAGGAAAGGTTGGACCTGGTGCTTAGGGTCATAGTTTAGTGGGCGACTTTGGTAGTAGGGTGATGATTGGACCAGGTAATCTTGGAGGTCTTTTCCAACTTCAGTGATTCTATGATTCTAAGGAAGAAAATTTAGGTGAAAGTGATGGTGAAATAATGAAGCTTGTGATTTTTTTTTGGAAAAAAAAAAAAAAAAGAGGAATGACAACAGAATAATGAAAATAAATTGGAGTATAAGAAGATTCATGGTATTCATGTAAAGTCAGTCTAAGGGCAAAGGGGATAAAAAGAGTTGGCAATTAATACAAACTTGTTATGGACTTGAAACACAAATAAGAGGCCATTCTTTCAAGCAGAAGCAAATAATAGTATCCATATATAGGAATAATCAGTAGATTTAGGGAACAACTGTAGGCATTTTTTCTGAAGAACAGTATCTAGGAGGTATACTGGATGAAAACTAAATAGAAGCCAACAATTGCTGTGGAAAAAAAAATAAATCACAGGAGCATAAGAGTCCTATGTGAAACATACGGTGTAATGTTTGCTCTGCTTAGCAGTGTTAAATCCTCAGATGGAGTGCTGTGTATAATTTCAGATATTTCAAGAACATATGAGTGAAAGGAATTATGGAAGAAAACAAAATTAAAGGGGTGTAAAAGACAAGACCAATGATGAAAGACAGGTGGAATTGGTTTTGATGTAGTGGAAAACAAACAAACAAACAAAGAAACAAACAAACAAAAACATTATTTTAAAAAGAGAGAGAAAGAGTATTGCAAAAACAATGTAATATGGTGTCTTCCATTTTTACTGTGGTACTGAATTACAGTAAGAAAGTCAAAAGGCAGATACTAGGAAAATATAATTAAATCTATGGATATTTAAGCACTAGGCCAGATTACTAAGGGAGTTGGTAGAGTCTAGACTGTTTTTTTTGTTTTGTTTTGTTTTGTTTTGTTTTGTTTTGTTTTTCATGTCTGATCAAGCAATTACCTACAAGAAAAAGTTTGGCATAGATGATTTTGCCTTGAGGCTCAGGGAAAGATTAGATCATCTTCTGAGATCCTCATCAGCTCTATTTTCTGTGTTGTGCTGGTAAGCATAAAAAAAGGCAAAATGGAACAAAGCTGGTATATCTTGTGTTTCAGTGAAGGACACATGGTCAGATATAAAAAGTCTGAGGAACAGCTAGCAACAGTCTTGACAAAGGTTTCTGCTAGTGAGAGGTGAAATTGGACAAATGTCAGAGCACTTATAAAAAGTAATAAGGTGTCCTTGGAGGACATGTGGGCCACTTGTGACTTTCAAGAGCAGATTCATAACATCTTCTCTGCAGCTTCTTTTAAGCTACTTCCTGCTGGTGCCATCTCAAACATTGTTAAATGACTTAGCTTTCTACTTCATACCCTGGGGTGAGTCATCGATATGGCATGCAAATTAGATAACTTCCAGGCCTCTTTTTGGAATGAACTAACTCATTTTCAGATGAAGGTGAGGATTGGTTTGGGAATAGTTTATTCCTGAGTATGCTTCCAAAACCCAGTTTATGTAGGACAATGTTGGTTCTTTCCATCTTCTGTTCTTAGACATGATCTTTTTTCCCTCGTTTCTGCACACTGTCATGCCATATCCTGGAACATGCAATGCATATCCTTCATTTTGGACTCTCAAAATATCTCTTGGTGTTTTTGCTTTCTGTGTAACATCACTGTAGCACAGCTCAGCACTTGTTCACAGCATTTTGAACTGTTAAAGCACAAAAAGTAATATGTTTTAGGTGCACCACATGAGGCACAAAGGAAAATCTATCTATGGTAGACCATAGATATGAGGCTGGTCCTCCCCAGAAAGTTATTTTCAGAGCAGAGAGGATAAAAGCTGTTGAAATCTGTAACTTTAGGGCCATAGATCTCTCTTCATGCTGGATACTTTTATCAGTGTAGACATAATCACTGAAAGGGTTTGTTCGCTGGCAGAATTTCATAGTGTTTTCCTAACATAACCCTCAGTGAATGAAGTCCTGTGGGTAGAAACTACATATCCTTTTTCTGAAAGATCTTTTTCAGGGAATTGGTCCTATCTCACATTAAAAAGTTAGGTGATGTAGAATTATCAACACTTCACATATGAAAACGTGTAGGAAATATCAGATGCTTTTAGTGTAAGTTTAGCATTAGCCAATGTTTTGACCTGAAAAACATTTTGAATGTGCTGCACAGCCCTAGCCAGGGTGCAGGCAACGCAGAGAATTTCAGTTCATTTCGGTTCAGTTTCTTTTTTTTTTTTTTTTTTTTTTCCAGGACAGACAACAGTGAAAATGGAAATCCAATTTCAAATATTCTTCTATTAAGAAGACAAATAAAAATGAGCTCCTTATTTAAATAACATAAATGGATGTCAGGTGGTACAGCAGCACTGTTGTTTCTTAAATCACCTTCTACAGTCCCCCCCAAACAAGTGCTCCACGCCATGGTTGTCCCCACTCCTGTGAGCTGCAGCACCTCCAAGTTAAATGATTCCTGAAGGCATGAACAGGGAAAGACATCCTAGGATTAATGAGGAATTATCTTGAAACAGGGAAGATGGAGCAAATTACTGAAAGTACCTGCCTTCTTCTAAGGTGTACTAAGTACTATTAGCAGAATAAATTATTCTGGTTGTAAACCTTGCTTAAATCTAGGGTTAGAGAAGTTGCTTCTGCTTGTAAAGTTCATTATGTGATCACAATATTGTTTTCCCTTGGGGTAGCTGATTTTTTTTTTTTTTTTTATGTGGCAGCCCATTCACATGTACTTGGCTTTATTCTCCTCTGAAGAAATGTGTTTTGGCACTCCAGGCAACAGCTGTAGGATTTCTGCCAATCTGCTGTTTGTGCTTTTCAGGCTTCTGTGCTCATGGTGGTTAATCCTGATGCTGGGTTCTGTGGGACCAAATCTTGGTTAGGATGGAACAAAACTGATTACCAGGGCTGGAGGTTTGAAGTATTACATTTGTTATTGATAGTTTGTGATGAGAGGTAGATCAAGAATGCCATGTTCCAAAGCAGATTTATTCAAACCCCAGTGCTGAAAAGGAAGACACAGGCATCTTCTAATTATCCACCCCTTTTTAGTACTGTGTGGTAGGCTCTCAGTTGTCACTACAGCTTACTTTTTCTACTTCTTCCTCATTTCATTTGAGTAGTAACAGTATTCGCTGACCTTCATTTCGGACACCTTCTGCATACTCCGCAGATTGAAATCTAACACTGCCTCCTTTTCGCTTAAGTTCACAATCCAGTTCTTCAGCTGAGAGGTGAGCAGAGTTTAGAAACAAGATTTGTCCACTGTAGTCTTAAATGTATCAGTAATAATTTACCATCAGAGTAGTGAAAGAAGCCCTTCACATAGAATGGGGATTTCTGAGGCAACTCAGGGGGCTAGTGAGATCCAGATCCTGTTTTTTGTTCTGTTCCTGTAAACTCTAGATCAGGACTGTCTGTACAGTTTTCATGCAGTGCTGAACTTTTAGCTCTAAATGTGTTTGCAATATTAAAAAGTTATGTAACTTTGCATTTTTGTATGCATCACTGCACAGTCATGCTTAGGATTTACAAAACTTTCCTTCTGTTGTGCTGCTTTCTTAACAGATAATGAGAAATCTAAAGTACTTCTGGTTGGACCTAAATTAACATAGGCATCATAAAGGTCTAATGAAGGATATTTCCTTTTAAAGATGAGCTGCCAAGGTATGCACAAGAATATACCTGAATAACTCTTAAAGATTCTGGAAACAGTTGGGCTTTTCTACTGAGCAACAGTGTGCCAAAAAAGATTATAAGCCACCAGCCTTTGAAATATATTGATCTTCCCTTAAGCCGGTGATTATGAGAGAAAGGGTGGGAACACTTAAAAACAACTATAAGTGTTGCCATATACTTAAAAAATTCTTCTTTATTCTTTTAAAAAAGGATGCCAAATTATCTGGACTACATGACCACAATCTATTTGAAGCTTTTAAATCATCTGATAATTGTCTAATGAATGATTTACACAGGAATGAATCCAGATAACACATTAGTTAATTAACTGGCCCACAGTAAACGTGTTCAGAGAAGCAGCAGTCTGTTTTGGGGTATCTTTAGCTGCATTGCAGAGTGATGGGAAAATAGAGCTTCTAAAAATAACAGTTTGGCATCAGTTACAGCAAAAATAAAGAAAAAGAAACAATTCAGTTTTAAAAATATTGTTGCTCAAAATTTTATTTTGATTTATGAATGGGTGCAAATTTATTTAGATCAATAAAAAAGCAGAAAAAAAGAAAAGGTATTTTTCCTCCTCATTGTCCCTACTACACTCTATGTCATTCACTAGGACCGAGTTGTACTATTCTGATGAACTGATACTTATGGAAATAATTAGAAGATCCCAGCTGCACTACTCATTACTAGACATCCTTGAAGGCAATATGCACTATTTCCCCTTTTGATGTCATTCAGAAAAAACTTCTAATGAATTACAAGTAAATTCATACCATATGTCCAAGAAAGCAATCAGAAGAAAAGCTTTCAGACAGTATCACTGTATTGGGATTTTTAAAAAACTTTGTTTAAATTGGATGCGACCTTATACCCAATAAGAAGACCCGATCTGAACATTTATCATTTCCTTTACACCTCAAACCCATTTGTATAGTAATGCTGTAGAACAGCAACATTCTGCAATGTTCCTCTACTTACAAACCTAGTAAAAATGAATATAGGCTCAGAACCCAGTTATTTCCCCTGAGAGCTGGAAGATTTATTTATTCTTTAATCAAGAAAGCTATTATTGCATGTCTTCCAGCCCCAGATTCCAGTGTAAGCTTATGATAACTTTCAGCAGAATCCAAGAGGGAACAATCCCTCCCCAAAAGTTCATAAAAGTGTTGCCACGGAATAAGATAAAGCCCAAATTCACTGAAGTGCTAAAAAGGATAGAGAGGGAGAGAAACACTTCTCTGCTGTTAGCTCAGAAATCAAAGCACTCTGACACCATGGAGCACACAACATTTACATTCATTCTCTGCTGGGCATAGGTCTGGCTCTGAGTCTCCCCCGGGAGAAGTGTACCCCAGTGCCAGGACACAGGTCCCCTTGCAGCAGGAGAGAGGAGATGAGTTCTTGCTGATGGGATGCCCAGTAGCTGGTAGGGTATTAGAGTCCTGCTTTTCATTCAGTTAATGCTGAGTTACGTACACAGCATGAATTGGTTTAACAGGCGAGATTAGACACCTTGAGATTAGCAAATTCTCTTTGTTAGCAAAGTGGCATTAAAATTCTCTCTGGAAAATTACAGGACTGCACTTAGCTCTTCTACAGCCTCCACTGGGAAGGGAATTGAGCTGACAGACTAAGATATCAACCTCAAGTGGCTAAGTGTCAATGCCTGCATATCAGCAGTGTGTCCAAATTCCCATTACAGACAATAGAAGTTCAGTCAATGTCTTAGATATCTACTTTATGGTGAGCTGACCAGATTTCTGCAATCTGGATATCTCATTTATTGCACAGATTAGATCTCCATTGGCAATGTGATATGAGCAGGACATCTGTACATGCAGATATCTAAAATTATGTGTCTGAATGTGGGAACTGTATCCCACCTTAAATGTAAAGGGTACATCATGGCATTTTTGCAAAAATCAACCCACTTTTTTCTCAGGTGAAAGCCAGTAAAGAAGGTGGTTCAGAACAATCAAAACTTTCAGTAAGCATATTATTTGCTTAAATAAATCAAATCCAGAATCCATTGAGCTGTAGCACGCTCTTGAAATGATGCACTGGAGGAATCGTTATTGATGTTATTGTGAAGACAAAAAATTATGTGGACTTCAGATTAACTGTTTCTTGCTGTCTGAGACTCAAGACATGAGGCTCAGGGATTCAATAAATAAAAAAATTAAAAAAATAAAAAAATAAATAATATATAAAAAATAAACAAAAAGCATCCAACATGATTAAACCCTGCATGACGAAAACCTGTACATGCAGTTTTTTCCTTCTGATTACTTTCATTTCACTTGCCAACATGTGTTTTGAAAATATGATAAGGGTTTACAGTAAACATTAATGCTGAAGAAGAGTGGTGACTGGTAAATACCATATGCTTGCATTTATTGATTTGAGTATTTACAAGCAGAGAAGTCATGCACTTTACTGTGTCAATGGTCACACACATGAAAATAGTTTAGCTAAAACATGCAGTTTTTAAACCATATATATAATTTTATCTTGCTTTCTGGTCTATTTTATATGTGTTTGAAGCCAGGAATATTACTGTGGTAGATAAAATATGGCTTTTATTGATGTCTTCATTAAAATGTTTTAATTGGAGAAGAAAGGCTGCAGTATCATTGGTAAGACTTAACCTACTAATTAAGACCCATTTAATACAAGAAAATAAAAATAATAACTAAATTTATTTACACCAGTGTTGCGTAATTCTACTTTGTTAACTAGCAGGAAAGAGTTACAAGAGAGAAGGAGAGGGAGTCAAAGAGAGACATATATCTTGCTTTCCTTTGCTTTATTTCTAAATGTCACAGTGATGGAACAGGTTACACAGAGAAGCTGTGGATGCCTCTTCCCTGGAAATGTTCAAGGCCAGGTTGGATGGGGCTTTAAGGAACATGGTCTAGTAGGAGGTGTCCCTGCCATGGACCAGAGGGTGGAATTAGATGACCTTTAAGGTCCCTTCCAACCCAAACCATTCTAGAATTTGCTGATTTTCTGTTGGAAAGGATATGTTTTATTTTTTAACTTCCATATAAATGAATAATAGGAGGGAGAAACCATGAAATATTTCTAAAATACTGATCTTATGATAGCCTCAGTGTTTCTGTGGTGTTGGATAGAGCTGAGGTTATTTACTTGTGGTTTTTAACTCCATGAAGAAGGAATCTCTTCCCATGGACTTCAGCAGAAAGAACACCTGACATTAAATATTGCATTCAGGGGAGTTTTCAAAATGTACTTGAAATTGCTTTGCAAGCAAATTAATTTTTTAAATGTCTACAAAAAGACAATGGCTTTTAATATATAATTTAATTAAATAATATTCTCAAAATAGATAAATTATTTTTATACTCTTCAAAGTATTACACCCTAAAAGCTTTCTTAAAAATATTACAAAATGAAGGCTCAAAGTAGCTTCCTTAACATATTATTTGAAATTTTAAGTACAGAGGAGACATGAATGTGAAAATTAAGGAGTGTTTTGCATTACCATCAGCTGCTCTTATGCGCATATCCCGAATTAAACCAGACTGAAGTTCTATCACCAGAAGCCAGAAGGTTTATGAGAGGCAAATCAGACACCAAAGTGATTGTTTCAACCTTAATTGAAGTAAATGAATGTGGGGAATTAAACTGATATTCCACACAAAGTCTTCCTTACATTATATCTCTTGTTACTGTAATTGTGTCACTCCCCTGGGCTTTTAACAATGGGAACTTTGCTATGAATTTTTAGGTTTGTATTCTGCCTTTTTGAAAATAAATGTTACAGATGAGATCTAGAAAGCAAAGATTCATTTATTTATTTTTTTTAACTCTCATCACTAAATGAACGACCTCGGATGGTTCATTTTCTCCCAACATTTATTTAAGAAAAAAACAAAAACAAACAAACAAAAAAACAAAAACAAAAACAAAAACAAAAACACTTTACTGGAAATATTAAATAGTTTATTTATGAACTTAAATTTAGGAAATTCACCTTTCCTAATCTACAGAAATGCTGTGAGAATACAAAGAAAAGGTGAGATGCTCGAGTCCTTCAGGCAGGAAAGTCTGATACATACCTGATACTGAACAGGTCATCAGATTCTAAGCACAATCGCTTTAAATACTAGAAAGCTGTATGAAGGAAATGAAAAGCAGAACAGAGCAAAAAGAAAGTATAATAGGGAAGGAAGGCAGGAAGGAAGGAAGGCAGGCAGGCAGGAAGGAAGGAAGGAAGGAAAAAAAGAGAGAGAAAAAGAAAAAGAAAAAGAAAAAAAGAAAGAAAGAAAGAAAGAAAGAAAGAAAGAAAGAAAGAAAGAAA
>CM021766.1:32392692-32467451 GCA_011076525.1 Nettapus auritus | reverse complement strand
AAAGAAAGAAAGAAAGAAAGAAAGAAAGAAAGAAAGAAAGAAAGAAAGAAAGAAAGAAAGAAAGAAAGAAAGAAAGAAAAGAAAGAAAGAAAGAAAGAAAAGAAAAAACACGTGAAAATGTAGTAAAAAAATCAAATAAAGTTTTCTTCTCTTCTGAGAGGGCAAATATGTGGGTTAAAGGTCTGAAATAAAAATTTTTAATCAAGAATGTTGGTTGACCACAAGACACAATCCAGCATTTCTGTGATGTTAGCAGACATTGAAGCCAAAGTTAACTTTCCCATTGAGCAGAAGAAGTTGTTAATATGATGTAACACTTGTTCAGATCTTGCTGATGTTACAGTGTATGGAAGAAGCAGCTGACCTCTCCCATGAAAGCATGGAACTGTAAACGGGCTGGCCAAGAAAATCTTGGGAAATCTAGAAGACTACAGCAGGCAATGCTTTCTGTTAGTCTCAGGAATTTTGTAAGTCCTTGTGTATATTGTAAATTCCACAAGAGTGACTGACTATTGCCTTTTATGGAAAAGTCACTTTCCATCTTTCATGCACTTTATTGTATATTGAATTATTTATTTGAAAGAAAGAGAAAAAATCACAGAAGCTGAAACCAAAAGTGTTTCTGCCATAGTAATAACAGTGCCACAATAGTGAAATAGTAAGGACACACCAGTGAAAGTACTGTAAGAAAAATATGAACAAGTTGGTGAATTATCAGTATGCAAGGACACGTGCATGTAAGAGCACACTCAGCCTGACGCTGTAGCAGCCAGAATTTGCTCTAGCAAATTTGCTGGGCTCTAGCTGAAACATGATAGCAATGTGAAATGTAATCTAATTAAAAAGCTCAAAACACTGCACAGAGGTCATTCCTGTTTACCTCCCCACCATAAAAGACTGTCCTTCTGATGCATGCTATATAGCAATAAACATCTCTATAGGAAGGCACTGTAGCAACTAGAAGACTTCCTATTCTACTTCCCAGGGTTATTCTCTCTCCCCAGTGTCCTCCTCGACCTCAGGTAACAGTTCCTTTCTGCCACCACGAGCCTCTCCAGCTTCCCAGGGCAGCTTGGGGTCAGGCTCAGCTGTACTTGCCCTGTTTCATGCCTCCCAAAGGTCACTGAGGACAGGCGCCCTTACTGCTGCTCTATATGCTGCCAATGGAGGAGAAGCTGTCGGAGGCAAAATCTTTGCTGTGTCAGAACTTGCGGAACAAACAAACATCCATGGGTGTCAAAGGAATATTCAGACATTTCCCTCTCCTCTCTGATCTTACTCAGTGTTCACCCACTAACTCCTCACAGCAGGAATAGTTTTGTTCTTGGAGCTGCTGTTACTTAGCACGCCAAAATTAATAATATCTCACATTTTGATAATGACTTTATCAAGAAACGGAGGAACAGCATCTGAGTAGACCCTCAGTTAATCATAGTAAGCAAACCTAGCCAAGATTCAGTGAGCCCTAGCATTGAGCTACAGCTACAAAACCAGACATTAAAATCCAGAAAATTATGGTAAAAAAAATATATAATTTGAAATAGACAAGCAAAATTTTGGGATGTCTTGCTCACCACAAGGCCCTTGGGTTTATGGGCTAGGGTGAGATATGCAGATGAGACATATTTGGTTACTGGTTCGACCAATGCTTAGTCTGAACTTTGCTACTAAATCTTGTCTCTATTTAATGCGTTAGATGTTATCAAAATCAAATTACACTTAAAACTTTGGATAACAAACTACTAGCAAGGACTGGGAGTTTACACAGTAGCAGATATAACTGGATAAAACTAGCAACAGAAAGAGAGATAAAATGCCTTCCTCCACTAAAGGGGCTGTAAATAGGCAGGAGGAGTCCTACTGACTTGTTAGAGGAGTCAGAAGAGTCAGAAAAGACTCAAACAAGACAGTTCCTGTTTCTTCTTATAATTTAGAATTCATAATTATTACACAAGATGTGGTACCCTACACCTTTTGTTATCTCTCCTATAAACTAATTCTGTATACATGGAGCAGGAACTTCCCACGAGTCAGAAAGTTCATGTCAGGTTTCTTAACTCTTATCTGTTCTATAACTCCCTTGCAAAATGCACTCTCTCCACTTATCAGAGGGTGGTTTATGTTTAACATTTTCAAGAGGTAAAAAGGTCATGAACCAGGAACCTGCCCCTGACATTCATACAAGATGACAGGAACAGGAAGGCATGGAGTAGTTAATTTCAGCTTACCTTTCATTATAGAAAAGATACCTTTTGCCATGCACGTTTTACAACAATAAGCAGTCATAGCAAGGTATTGGGATGAGTAGGACACTTCACTTTCTCATGTTAACTCATTAATCCAAACAAATAGCATTGGCATAGAAGCCAGTCATGCTTCTGTGCAGAAGGTGAAAGAGTCACCCTGATGCACAAGACGAATATCTAAACTGGTAATTACTGGGTAAAGGTCAGCAGATCTTGTATTTTACGAGGTTGATGTATACTAACAAGCAAAAACTCGGAACAGTCTTCACATCGTATTTGATTTTGCTATATTGTAAGTCATCTGTTTATCTTGTGTGCCACAAGGAAGTATGCTACAGCTTTGTAAGCAGAACAAGGTCTAAAACATCATAAAAAGATGTCTTAAAAGAATTTGCTATGACATAAGGATGTCATAAATTGAGAGGTATAGTTCTGTCTGTCCCAGCTACTTTCTTTCTAAAAGCAATTTTCTAAGGTTGTGCTCATCTTAGTCCACAGTTTTAGCTGACACAAGCACATTCTTGTCCAGGAACAAGCATGGGGCTTTGGGAGGTGGGAAATCAACATTTCATTTTTTATTTTGGAAAGATGTCTAATTTCTTGAAAGTTAAAAAACAAACAAACAAACAAACAAACAAACAAAACTTCCTAAGGTAACTCTGAAAGATGATGATTTTCTTCTTACCAAATTATACTGCTTTCAAGGGAGGTCATAAATAAAATTGGTAAGTTGCCATACATTTCATACAAAAAATTATTTATTATTGGTAATTACTGAAAAAGTACTGAAAATTATAAATTACTTTCTGATTAATTGACCTGCCACAACAATTAACTTTGCCAGATGTTTTAATATCTATAAGGATAATGATTCTTATTTACTTCTTCATGAACAAATATTCTATATGTTCCTATTTGACTGTGCTCAAGAAATGGGAATCTGAAATGTATAATATGAGTTCTCTATGATTTCCTAACATATGGGGATCCAAGGCCAGAAGAGTTGGAATTGTTCTGTGTTGGCCTAGAAGTGATCCAAAAAGCTGTCTTCCACTTCTTAAAAAAAGTATCAATTCCTCTAGTAGTTCTTCTGACCTATCAGTGAAGATCTTCTATCTTCACCAGATTCCAGCCAAATTTGACGTCTGCTTTTTAACACTCGAAACATTTTTCCTATCAGTGTGGCATTTCTGTTGGAGTTTTCCAAAAGACATTAACATTCCTTTCTCAAATTATCCCAATGGTTAATCTCCTTGTAATTTCCAGTGTCTGTGTTGGCAGGTTCTTACCTGTAAGACAGTAATTTTGACCTCACTGTCAAAACAACTCTGAAACAACACAGTTGATAGACAGAGGGTTTCTGAAATGCATGACACTTCTTGAAAAAGCAGATATCAGCGAAGACAGGTTTATTATTTTCACCTCATAAAACAGAAAGACATCTTTTTAAAGTTCATGGCTTTTCTCAGATGGACTACTGATTTCTTATGTGAGGAAGATGTATTAGTTCCAGAATACCTCTTATCCTCTAATGCGTTTGCTAAGACACTACATGGAGAAATGCAAATCAAACTGATTCAGATTTGCACAAAAGTTTTGAAGCAGTAACTGTGCAAGCAAAGTGGATCAGCATGAGGTTTTTTTTGGAAGGAGAAAGTTTGCTGTGAAGTGAAAATATTCTCTGGGATGGGTTTTGTTTTATGAAGCAACTGTTCCCCAAAACTAGCACCCTGACCTAAACACGGCTGGATTGCAAATTGACTTTACGTCATGCATAGTTTGTGTGAATGTTTTCCTGCTGGTCAGAAACTTGCTGTTGCCAGGTGGCTCTTTAAGCTCAAAATAAATAAATAAATAAATAAATAAATAAATAAAATAAAAAATGGATGAGTATAACTTTTAACTGTACTTATCAGAAGTACTGTGACAGCTCTAAATACCAGTATAACTCAGGAATTACCCAATATCTGCTGAGTCCAGCTTGCTGGACTAATGGAGGTGGCCTTGATGTGTAAGTGAAACAGAATGGTCCGCCTTTTAAAATAAGCTTGAAACTAATGTATTGACTTTAATTACAAAAGGACTGTATGTCTTTTTCTTTCCCACACATGTCGTTGCCTAACTTTTGTCTGTAAGTTGTTATCAGCAATTGGCATTAGTATATTTATCATGTTCAGCATATAAACCAAAAATAATAAAATATTCATGTACGCTTGGGAAAACAAAGCAGAACCATTCATATAAAGCATTAAAACATGGTTTGCTCCATTTACCATGTACAGTTCCTGTCTCATGGAACATTTGTTTCTTAGGGTTTTGTGCACTACTCAGCAGGTTAATCACATGAGAGCTCACTGGCACTGAAAAGAAAAAAGAAAAAAAAAAGCATAGACCTTTCTAATTTTGTATTTATTGTATGTATAATACCCAAAAGAAGATAACAACCATAGAAAATAGACTCAGTTATGTAAGTCACATGAAGGAGAGATGGACAGAGAAGTTCCAGACACACTGCACACTTTCATGAAACTAATAAAAAACTTACGTAATCATAGGAGGGGGGGAAAAAAAAAGGGAAACAAATCAAAACCAATGATCCAGAAATGCTAAAGCAGATAGTACTTTTCCTGAAAGTTAACTATTTACTGCTATTGCGTTCACTAAAATACCGTTTCTTTTTTGTTTGTTTGTTTTCCTTTTTTTTTTTTTTTTTTTTTTTTTTTTTTTTCTGATGTACCATTCAAATGTCAGATAATGAAACTGGCTGACCTAAAAGAATGCATTTGGTTTTGTCCCAGACTCAGTTTCCAGCATTTTTGGAGATTTGTTAAAGCTGGCTCAAGTTAGCAAAGTTTATTTTTCATATCTGCTTATCTCAGAATTGAAGGACCCAGCTGGGACTGCAAGTAGAAAAGCCAAAATTCTGTCTGAAAAAATTATGCTCATAGTATTTCAAAATCAAGGAGTATAATTAAATCTCTAAAGGAAGATTGATTTGGAAAAGTATACCCTCCATTTTTGTCTTGAATATACCCAGTCAGAAGGGTTTTCCAACTTGCACCACAGTTCCCAATACAATTCCTCTGCTATATTATTTAGGATGGATTTCTCTTTATGTTGACAATAACTGAAGGGAAACAAAAAAATATAAAATATTCTTAAAAAATGAAAATGCTTTTCTTCCTTCTTTAAATGATCCAAGCCATTATAGTTCCTGCTGACCTCCTAGTTATATATTTGTGAGAGGAAGAGAAAACCTGCTCTGCAAATATGCCCAGGAAGCACCTTGCTAAAAGTTCCTGGGTAGCTCAGTCTAACAGTCCTGCCATGGGAGTTGCACCTGAAGAGACAACTGCATCCAAATCACTTTTTTTTTTTTTTTTTAATTACATCAAATTAACAAGTAAAATGGCATAGTACTTTTCAGACAAATGCCAGTATTGCCTCATTTAGTGTAGAAATAACGTTAAACCTACTTGCACCTTCACAGTGGTCCAGCTGAGAGCAATAAGGGTATTAGAGGATACTGTGCACTATATGATTAATAAAAGTTTATTAATACTATTAGAAAATATTTTGTTAATGAGCATTTATGAAAATTTCAGATGTACATTGTCTGGACATCTGCTTCTGTAAATGACTTTTTTTTAAAGGAAACCACATACTCCAACAAACATGTTAGGAGCTAGTACCATGACTAGGTGGGCATTGCAGCTGAAGGGGAGAGGAGAGGAGCACTGCATCTGTGCAGAGAGGAGAACTACATAGTTTCAAGGACAGTGACAGAAGGTCAGTATAGCAGCTGTGCTGGGGCAGCCTTTTGATAGTCTTGACAAGTTATGCATTTTGATTTACAGACAGAAGATTCTTGGGTGCTCTACCTTGTTTAGTGTAGCCTGAGCCTTTCCAAATGCATGCTTCATAATTTTTTTCCTTACATTTTTGAAATCTCATTAAATTGACCAAAAATGTACAAAATACTGTGAACTGATGGTTCTCATTGCTTGCTCAGCCCAAGATAATATTTAGTCCATGCTATCTGATATGATACAGAACTTAACAAGAGAACACAAATACAAGCTACATTAGTCATGAAAATATGGATGAATTTAAAGATGGATAAATATGGATGAATTTAAAGAAAGAAGCTATCTTTTGATCAAATCAGTTTGTCTAGTACTCACTGAAAAGTTTCTGGAGGGCCCCTAGAAATATAGAAAAATAAGGTTTGCCATAAAAGAAGGTTTTTCTTTTCATGTTGAGTTAAGAACTCAAGAAATACAGACTACATAGTATGTACAAAATGTAGAATTAACTAATTTGTCATACTGAATAGACCTTAGATTGTAAAAAGTTATCCTATAATTCACTGAAAATACATGCAGAGTATATACAGAAATAACCAGGCTGCCTAATGTAGCTTGTGCTAAATGAATAAGATAGAAAAAATAAATAAATATGGAAGGTCTTGAGAGAAATTGTCCAGCACACTCGCTATGGAAATTTCAGAAAGCAAACATATTTTCGGTCAGGATTTCCAGTGCTGTATGAACAAACCCACTGAAATAACCAGGCACTGTAACTTGAAAATGTGAATGGGACTACATTTGAAAAGGAGCAACACAAATTTTTACCCTTTGTGGTCATTTGTACTTTTGCATGGAGTGAATATTCATGGCGTGAAGCTTGAAGTTTTCCCAAGGCCTGCCATTTCCTCCAATCCATGTCAGAACTTGTTCTCTTTGATGAATTTGGTTCAAAAGCAAGTGGCACAGCTGAGACTTGAGAGGAGAAAGCCTTGAGTAGGTCAGGACTGGGTGCCAGGTGTCACTGAAGCACTGGAGTTTGGCTGTTTCGGTCTCTTTCTATATTTCATCTATTGATTGAACTTAAAGTACAAACGCAGTGCTGAAAGTAGAGGATAGCCTCTAAGACTCTCTTCTTATATATCCCGGTGGTACAGCTGGAGATGATGGTCTTGTTGCAAACTGTAGTTCACATGTTCCTCTTACCAGCAGGGCTGGTCAGGCAGCTCCCTCATCTGGGATCACATCCAGATTTAAAACAACCTTACCCTTCCAGGGAAAAATGTAGCTTCCTGCTGGCCAGTTTGCAAGCTTTTAACAAACACTATGCATACTTCTGACAAAAGAAAGAGAGAAAGAGAAAAAGAAAGAGAAAAAGAAAGAGAAAAATAAGGCCAGAAGGGGAAGGGGAAGGAACAAGTCATAGAATCATAGAATGGTTTGGATTGGAAGGGACCTTAAAGATTATCTAATTCCAACACCCTCCCATGGACAGGGTGCTCAAAGATCAGGTTGCTCAAAGCCACATCCAACCGGGCCTTGAGCACCTCCAGGATGGGGCAGCCACCACTTTTCTGGGCAACCTGTTCCAGTGCCTCACTGAGTGTCCCATACTTTACCCTCTGAGTAAAGAATTTCTTCCTAATATTTAATCTAAATCTACCCTCCTTTAGTTTAAAGCCATTACTCCTTGTCCTGTCCCTACACTCCCTGACAAAGAGTCTCTCCCTGTCTTTCCTGTAGGTCTTTAGGTATTGGAAGGCCGCTCTAAGGTTTCCCTGGAGCCTTTTCTTCTCCAAGCTGAACAACCCCAGATCCCTCTGCCTGTCTTCATAGGAGAGATGCTTCAGCCCTTTGATCATCTTTGTGGACTTGTTCTAATACATTCTTGTCCTTCTTGTGCTGGGAGCCCCAGAACTGAATGCAGCACTCCAGGTGGGGTCTCATAAGAGCAGAGGGGGAGGATCAACTCCCTCACCCTGCTGAGCACACTTGTTTTGATGCAGCTGAGGATACAGTTGGCTTTCTGGGCTGCAAGCACGCATTGATGTTTCATGTCAAGCTGCTTGTCAACCAACACTCCCCGGTCCTCCTGAGGGATGCCCTCAGTAAATTATCATAGAAAACAAATCTAAATAAATATATAAATAAATATTTTAACCCACCCTGAGGCAGGCAGGAACACGTCTAGTCACTGACAGCAAAGCCACATCCATGTAGCTAAGCTTAAAGAAGTGTTAGTTCTTAAGTACATTTCCATTGCTCAAGTCACAACTTCATTTCTGCCTTGCCCTTATTTCCATATATCCTCTCCCTAAAATTAAAGACATAATTTTCCTACCCTTTGTTGACAGAATTATTTAAGCCATACAGCTTCATGCATTACATCTGACATAAAAAGCTGGATGTCAGCTAAGGCCTCTTGGTGCCACTTGAACAGAAATAAAGAAAATACAGTAACACAATTCTATTGTCCTCAACAAAAGACAACTGGATTGCTAAGCAGCAGCATTTGACCTTGTGCTGCCAGTCTCTAGAGGCTGCCAGCAAACACTCAGCAGAAGCCTTTGTTCTAGTTTTTTGGAAAGAAATTAAGGCAGCTTATTAAAAAATAATAAAAAAGTAAATGAATGACCAATAAAGTCACCACAAGTTTCTAAGTATGAGATTTTATCTTGAAAAAACTGGCAATGGTTTTATGACTATTTTATTTTACAAAAGGAATTTGGAATTAAAACCTCCTTTAGAATTGAAACAGTTGATTTTTGTGAGGAGCAAACTTTCAGCCAAATTTTGTGCAGTCTCCTTGTGCACACGCATTTTGTTCATGCTAGCAACTCCAAGAGATTACATGCAAACTGAGCCCATGATGCTGCTCTGCCCTGAAGTTTTGCTTTACCATCCCAATGCTGGCCAGAAGGTCATGTCTAGTAATTTGACTATGACCAATGTTAATTTACAGGGTTAGGGTGAAAAGTCTATCTGGATGGAGGAGCTCCCTGTGATTTAGAAGGGAGTTGCAGAGAGTGTGGCCTCTCTTCCACACCAGTAATCCAGCTTGCACAGCCACCACCTGGCTCCATTCACAGCTGCTAGTGCCAGTGCACATCTGCTCCACAGCTGGGCTCTCTCCCAGCACACTGCTGCCCACCACAAACCACGCCACTTGCCTGTGGTTTTCCCATTCCTTGGTGCTTTCATGCTCTTCCTTTCTCAAACTGCCATTGACATATGCCTTGCCCTTCCCTCATTCTTGATTTTAATTCCCAAAACCTCAGGGGAAAGGGGTTGCAAGAAACATGCTCATTCGCATGTCGTCACTTCCATTTTAACAGGGTACAGCCCTAAGAACTGCTACTTTATAAGGAGAAAGTGACACCAACTACTCTTTGGCACTGGACACCTGCCAGAGGAAAATATCTTCTCCTCACCTCGATTTTGAGCACCCAGTTTCCTTGGCGCTGACATCTTTGCTGCCCACTCCCTGGGCACTCAGCTCACTGAGCCCATGGCTCTGCTCCCAGGTGGCCACAGAAGCCCTGCTTTCACTTTGCTCATCTGGGCACAGGGACCTTTTGGAGGGTTGTCTCCAAGTGAGACAAGCTATTTCCACAAAGCTCTCCCATAAGAGTCATATGAAATTGTAGAAACTCCCTAAGAACAAAAGACAAGTCAAACCCACCTAAATCAGTAGTTATTCATTAAATCAACCAACATCAGGCTGAAGGGAACTCTGGGAGCTTTCAATTGGAGGAATTCTTTCAGAAGCTAGCAGTGCTGAAGATACTTTGATCTCTAGTTTACCCAATGTGCAGTTGTTATTAACACTGACTTAGCATGGTCTCTTCCAATTAGAGTTTATGCCTCTTGCAATCATTTATAATTGGTTGCCATATTAGTAACACCACCTGTAACAAGGAAATGTATATTTATGATGCACTGTGGTTAGATATGTACAAAATACATGCCCTGAGCCAACACTTGCACACCAGAGGTTATCAGGGACAGAAGAACAGTACTGAGGAAACCCATTTTAAAATCTCCTTCTCATGACAGAAGAAAGCCAATGATGCCAGACATGATGGGCAAAAGCCTATACCTTTCAACACTCTTAATGTTCTAATAGTTTACGGATTGTCTACTTAATCATTCTGCTTCCCCAGCAGAACGTTAGTGATGCTGCAGATGTGGATGAAGACAAAGAGCGAGTGAACATTTACAGAAGCAGCTTCATGACAGATTGCATTCAGGTAGCCTCTTACAAATTAAGACTATCCTGCAGGTAGTCTGCTTTTCTTCATGGTTACAATGCATGATAAATTAGCAATCACAGTGGGAGAAATAATTCTAAGAAAATAGGAACACTGGAAAGAATCTGGGGAGCTGTGGCATCTGTGAGAGTCCACACCAGCACTGAAAGTGGGCAGTAATGCTGACTGGCTCCTGAGCTTTTGATGCAACATATTACTGAAGACATTTAAAGTAAAACTATAACTTTTCTAAAAATGAACATCAATTCCTATGCCAAGGGAGTCAGATATTAAAAGTCCACTGGAAAACACAATGGAAAAAAGGCACGTGGGACCACAGTACTACAGAGGAGGAAAAAAACTCTTTACCGTAAACTCAAGTGATGAGAAAAGATGAGTGCACACAGGTTACCAAGTAGCTGTAGATCTGGATGTGGACATGAAACAGCACAGCTGAAAGTCTGGTTGTCAGATTCTGGTAGTTTATTCCTGATGCTGCTACTGTGCCTGAAGTTTCAGAAACTGGACTTGCAATTTCTACACATGCTCATTACTTGTGACTAATGAGACAGCAGAAAAGGAGGTTGGACACCCTCCCCTGGGTGGTAAACACACAGGCTAAGAGTGGAATTAATTATCGAGAGCAATTAGTGTCAGAGAAGCTCATAAATATTACTGCTGCAGAAGAATTGGTATCCAGAATACAGAGAATCTTCTCTGACAATTGCATTTGGCAGAGTTTTCCTTACAAACTTGGTATCACTGTGATTGCTTTTTCTAATAAATGAAAAAGGCCATTTAATGCTGTGCTAATAAATTTGTCCTAAGAGAAGGTGAGGCTTGGCTGTTTTCTTTTGCTATAGATAAGCCATTGGTGGGGCAAACATACAGTCCTGCAAGGCATGACTCATTCTTTCTGCTTTTACAGAGCAGATCCTGAAAGATGGCCAGGACACACAAAAACTATCAGAGTTTAACTCTAACTTTAACAGGAGTTCATGCCTGCATGGCCCAAAGTGCCCTGGGGAGAGCAGAGGAGCTGCCAGGAGCAGAGGGTTTGTACATTTTTTGTCCAAACTGACATCTACCATAGGCGCTATTGCCTCAAACCTGTCTCTGTACGCTCAGGTTGCAATGTGGTAGGACTTATCATGGTCTTGCTATGAACATTGCTGGGTTTCTGGGGTGTGGGTGGCTGTTCCTGTGAAATGGAGCAAAAGACTTACCACAGATGCTTTGAAATCACTGGGCCATGACCAGTGTTAAGGAACTGAATTGAATGAGCTGCTCTGGAGGAGTAAGGCTTTTAAAACCACCATCTTTCACTGAGGGACCAGCTTTGAGTTTGTTCTGGTTAGCAGGTACCATGGGAAAATTTCCAAAACTCCAAGATCCCTCATATGCCTTTGAAAAAATCTTCCCCACCAAATCTACTGCTCAGGAGTTTATGTAAATTGGGAAACTATTGTAACAGCCTCTGGGAGGGAGACTTGCTCTATCAAATCATCATGGCCTACTCTCCTTCCTGCTCCAATTTGATACAAAAAGCTGTGTTAACACCCCTGGCAATGCTGTGAAAACAGAATATCCCTACCAACACCTCTCTTCATTTGGCTCAGCAGTAACTACATGGCCAGAGTATTAACATTGCTAAGTACTTCATGTTAAAATACAAATACCACTTTCTTCTCTTAGTGTTAAATAAGAGGACTGCAGCTTACTATAAACTCCAAAAATACCCATTTAGGCTGTAAGAGAGAATTAAGCTTTCCCAGAACACATTAGGTCATCTATCCAGTAAAAATTCTTCAGTAAAAATTCAAAAATGTTCCTTCTAGAAGGCTCAAACTGATCACTTTTCTCCTTTGATCAGAACCATAGGCATCTCAGCACCACTGATCTCAGCCACAGATTTGTATCGACACCTGCCCCCAACTTCAGCTGGATTCAGTCAATGCAGCCCATGCAGGAAGGCTGTTAGAGATTTGCCCAGCAGATATATGCTCGGTGGGAGTGAAATAAGTGATGGTTAGCACTTTCCTTCTTCAAAGAGCCTCAGGACAGTGTATTCTTGATCTGTCTTGGACTTCTGGGTCTTGCTCTTGGGGAGGAATTAATTGTCACAAGTCTTCAAAAATGTCATTTGGGCTCCTTGGGATAGAATTTTGCTGCTGAGGAGGTGAGAGAAATTTGGCTCAGGAAGTCCTTGCTTCTCCATTCTTGTTCTCTTGATGCGAGGCTTTGTTTGCTTCTTTTGGAAATGCATTAGTTTTTTTTATAAAATAATTTAGAAAGAAAAAAAAATCAACTAGCAGAATTTTTCTGCATTTAGCTGCAATTCATCTCTATTCTAAGAATGAATTTATCTATATAATAAACATAATAACACAATACATAGTAGTACTTTTTAATATTTGATATATTTGGTATATAATAATAAAATCTGTATAGACAATTTTTGAAGAGGTGATGGTACCTTAAATAAAAATAATGTGAATGTTCTTTCCAAGCATGAAGGCATAGCGTGTACTAACATTATTTTGTAAATGTGAGCTGTGTACAGCCACGTGGATAAAATATCTTAACAAACATTTTCAAATGTGACCAGCGATTTTGCCGCCTTGATTTTAAGAAGCTTGCAAAATGTTCTATTTTTGCCAGGTGAAATATTGTTTTAAGTCTCTCTGAGAATGGCCCCTAGGAATTGAGACACTCTCTAAATCTTTAGCCACTTTCTAAACTTCAGGCCAAGATACAGTTTAATTTAGATCAAAGAGTTTCCTTATATGAGAGCCTTCCTGTGTCTCTGTAGCAAAAGGATTATCAATGTGCTAACCAGTCTCTCATATCACAGCATGATGGAGTACATAAGGCAACAGTGCACAGTGATTCACCTCCCTGAAAGGCAGTGAAAAAATTCACAGAGATTTCCCCGGAAGCCCTACTTGGTGTAGGGGAAGTTGCTGCCTGTGTTCAAGAAAATATCTATTAAATCACCTGGGAAATACTTTCTCCTCAAGGAATAGCTCTGAGATATAGTCGGTCACACCCATGTTGGGAATGCAGGGGAGAAGGGTGACAGAGAGGGCATGCCAGGATGGGAGCTGCATTGGCTGCTTTACCTGCAGGCAGGTGCTCCATGTGGGATAACAGTGTATGGCTATGATCCTGGAAGGGCTCTGCAGCTGGACTGTGTGCAGAACCTAAGAAGCTGAAAAGCTGTAATTAAACCCAAGTGAAAATAAACAGATGGTCTTTCTGTTAAGAGTGAGGCTGTTGGGCATTCCCCTCTCACTCATTGCCAGGGTCATGAGAGTGCAGGGCTCTTGTACAATAAATAACCAGGCCATAACTGTACGATGGTATTGTGAGATTTCTCTCACTGAGCCATATCCACAGCACAAGAACCTGAGTCTAACAATGCACTTTATCTCCAGGTGACAGTCTCTGGAATATGGAACTTCATCTGCATCTGGATGGTATTTCAGTTCTCAAACCACAGAAATAGGCAAAAGAGCTAGAAAAGGCCATGAAAATTAGTTTCCTTTCCTCAAAAATGGATTTTAATAACTGTATTAAGCATGTCTGGACCTCTTCCCTTGCATTACTTCTCCCCTGAGCACCTTCTATTTGAGTTGTTTTTGTCCAAACTAGAGACTTCACTTGGGTTCCAGAAACTTAATCGGTGTTGTGAAGCTTCCCCAAAGCACACTTGTGATTCACCAATAAATGATGCTCTTGGGAAAGTGTTTCTTCCTCAGAAGTGATCACAGTTGGATGTTGGGCTTGAGATGAAGAGACCTTTTTATTCTGAAGGTATCATTTCCCATTTTGCTCAGTACAGACTCATGTGAGGAGGACCAGATCTCACGCTGTGTTCCAGAGCATTACTATAGAAATTATGGTGGTGAAACTAATGAGACTAGTTATAAAAAAATGTAATCACACTGTATGATTTTTTAAAATTATTCAGTCCATCCCCTCTGAAAAAAATAATACATGTATATAACATATATATATAATAAATATATATTCAGTCACAGAGATGTTTCACAAACCAATTTATAAACTTAATTCCAGTTGGTATTAGACAAAGTTATATTAGGGACACTTCTTCAAATCCTGTCATGGTTCATGGGAATGTAGGCAAGCTGAGATCAAGAGCTATGTTTTTCTTGGGCCACCATCTTCAATGGTGCCATGGAAACAGTAACAGAAGCCAACTAAACGGTAAAGTAAAGCTGGAAGCAGAAATCAGTCCAGCATCTGTTGTAAAATAATTGCCTAGGACTGTTGTTTCAAACAGATTGGACTGCTGATTAATGACATGACATATGATGATAGGATGTGCAGTAACCTGTAATTTATCTGTAATTAATCCATAATGATTAATCTATGGAACACCTTTTTTCTTTTTTATGACTCCTTTTTGAATACAATATCAGAAAAAAGTTGTGAACTGCATTAACATTTTTATTACATGTATTAATGGGATACAGTAATGGAATAAACACTGAACATTACAATAATTACATATTTTAAAATAAGAAACAAAAAATACCAAAGTGATCATTTGGAAAGAGAAAAGATAAATTAACCTAGCTAGCCACTGGATGGCAGAATTGCTCTATTTAACTATTGCAAAACTAGGTTCTTTTTTTTTTCAGATGCAAGAGAATAAACAAATCAATCTGGATGAAAAATAGTTATCTTATACGCAGCCTAATAAATGCAAGTAAGCAAAGTCTTACAGCAAGTAGGAAGCATGGTTTATTGTTGCACAATTTATGACATCCCTCAGACACTGCTAATTTAATAAATCAAATAACCAAAACAATTGTTTGAGAGATAACCAGAATACCAAACTTTGCTTTCATTCCTGTTTATGCAGCTCCATTATCTTCAAATTCATTAAAAAAAAGAAAAGAAGAAAAAAAAAAAAAGAAAAAAAAAAGAAAAGAAAAACAGCTGAGAAAGTAGAAATATAAAGGTCTAAAAAAATAACATTAAGCTTCTTGCCCAAATGCTTTCAGTTTTTAAAATAAGTAGTAGCTCCAAACATTGAAATGTCAGAAATCTCCATGATTTCCTAGTCAAGTTTTTCAGAACCTCATTGCCCATTTTTTTTTTTTTTTTTTTTTTTTTTTTTTTTTTTTTTCCTGATGTTCTTTGGGTCTGTGTTTTTCTCTTCTGTTGGGGGAAAACTGGGAAAGACTTATATGTCACAGCCTAGAAGGCTATGACATACAATGTTTGCCTTCAATGAGGTACCAGTTATGGAAGCAGTATTCCAAGGAAAGAGACATCATATAAGGCTGGTACACAATCTTGGTATAGTAATACACAGCAACAACAGCAGCATCCTTTTGATAGGCTTTACTGCTTGCTCATTAGTGACCTCTGCTCAGGACTCAGTTCTCAGCTGTGATTTAGACTTGTTTTTCAGGGACAGATATACACTCAGTGACACCCAAGTGGGTGGCCACCATTGTTTGCCCAAATCAAACAAGGAAGAAAGCTTAAGAACTGCTGATTTAGCTTATTGTGGTTTCCTAAAACAAACAAACAAACAAAAACAACCAACCTACCAACAACAAACAAACAAAACAACAACAACAATAATAGTAATAAAAGCATAATAACAGGGAGAGAGATTTTCTCAATCACATTGTTTTACAGTTAGCCACTTGCCTTTAATAACTCTGAAAGATGGCAACAGCCTACAGTTCTTAAACGAAGAAATTTCTCCCAGTTTTAGGTAGAATAAAACAGAATGTGGGTTCACAAGACATGGAAAGAGTGGTGTCCCCTTGCCCTTTCCTAAAGCTGCCTGTTGCTTCTTGGGGCATCAGCCTGCCTATGTGCACATGCATTGGCTTCAGCCTCTGATATGCCAACCAGCCACACGGGGACATAAGAGAGGGTTTGTCACAGAAATACTGGGAGGCTTGAGAGGGATGGAGAGCAACAGTCTGCAGGCAACCAGACTTCATCAGATCCATGACTTCTTTTTTTATTTATTTTTATTTTGCTTTAAAGTCTGAAAGGCACAATCATGTTTTAGACATAAACCAAAAATGACAACAACAACAACAACAAAAAAGAACTAAGAAGATCTAAATAAATAATAAATAATGATACCCATGAACGCTGTAGAAACCTAGAGCCCTGATGGAAAGGCTGTCAGCAGTAACTCCAAGGATTTGCATCTGGAAACAGCGGCACAGGTCCAGTACCAAATCCCAGAGACGCCACTCTCCCAGCAAAGCAAATTCTTTAATAGGCATAATTCAAAAACAGAGGAATAAACAGTATTTGTATGAATAGCTGACCAGTTCATGTGTGGAGGAGGGATCCCCTTGATGGGGAAAAGCAGTAGTACCCCTGAGACATAAAACCACTGGATGAAGCTGAAAAAATGCATATAGTTAATGTTACTGAAGACTCCTACACACACACGAGGCATGAGCACAAAGGAAGAGCTTGCTTTTCTGTTAGAAGATGAGAAATCCTGGCAGACCACTGGTAACTACAGTGCACAGGTTGGATTTCCTATAGAAGGCATATAGGGTATCTTATTTTTTTCTCCTCTAAGCATTGAAAAAGGCAAAGAGGGGTATGATTCACTGACAGAGAGGGCTGCAGCTGTGCCATGTGAGCACCACTGCTATAGAGCAGACAGCTGCAATGTTGGGGCACTGGACACAATGCCAAAATCCTGAGAAGGATCTGGGGTTGTCCTGAGCTGGCCCCAACTTGCCCTGGCCCCCAGGAATGGTGACCCCACAAGAGTTTTGTTTGGGGCCTGCCTTGCCTGTGGCACAATGGGTGAGTAACTTGTGGCTACTTCTGCAGGGTAACAAATAACCCCTTTTTGAACCCAGTTACAGATACATGTGGAATTACTTGGACCTATTGAATCCACAGGCAAAATCAGACTATTTTTGGTGTCTCTGAAATAAAAGCTTTGAGGATAAAAGCCTTCTATTCTGTACATTTAGTGCTTATTTCTTATAAAGAATGTAAAGCAATTGTCAAGAGAATAGAGCACATAGAATAAATATACTGTAGGCCTCTAATTTATTCTCAGAGCCCTTATTGATGCCACAAAACCACAAACAGCAACAGATCCCTTTGTGTGAATTAAAGCTTATATTCAGTTACAACCATCTGTTCACAATGCATAGTTTTGAGGCCAGATTCATCATGGCCTAACTCCAAAGTTATAAATGACATTTACATTAGAGTAACATTAGAACAATGCTTGGATGAATCTGGCTGTTTAATGTTTTAATAGTTTGTTTTTCTTTAACTATCTGCATTATTACCTGTTGGAAAAGTAAGAGCTGAATGCAACTTTCACTGCCATGACTCCACCAGAGGTAATGTGCTGCAGGTCCCGTACAGCTAAGGAAAAGACTGCGACTGTGAGCTAACAATTGGTGTATGTTATAAAATACCACTGTTGGGCAACATATTTAGGGGGAATTAATATTTTTCTTGGTGTGCTAATCTGTCACGAGAAAACTCAACCATGTGGTAGCTTTGTGGGATGTAAATATGGCATCTGTAGGATGTGTGTGCATCTCTACTGGCAAGTTTGTGTCTTTCATGTTTGACTCTCAAGTTTTATTCTTCTGGTCACCCAAAGGGCACATGCCCACCTAAAACAAGCCATGGAGCTCCGCAGGAGGGGAGACAGAGCCTTGCTCATTGTACATTGTTTTTGCCCTTCCTGCAGCACCAAGAGGTCTGTGCTACACGTTTTATGCACCAGAGACCTGCATGTCTTGGACTGAAGGAAAAAGGGCTCTTCTAACATGGACAGCAAAACAGAGTAAAAGAAAACATTTTGAGCTGTCCTTAAGGTGGCTGCCTGCCTGGGTTGCAACATTGACCAAGTTTCCTGTAACCATGATGAAAGCACAGTGTTATTGATATAAACAATCTGCTATTGACTTAAGTAATCTGCTGTCGATTTAAGGCCTTCCAGATTTTGCCTACCCCTTTTATTATTCTGATGCAAAATGAACAATGCAAATAGCAGAACCTGGGCCTTGCTAATGCAGAGAATGCTGGCCTCAGAGGTGGTTTGCATCCATTCTTCCCAGGTTAGTATATAACCTACAACAGAATTAAGTTGTAAGTATGCTTTTTTTCTTGTATTTTTTTAATACCATCCCACCTCCGAGTATCTCTTGCAATCTTACATTTCCTTATATTTCCGTATTCATTGAAACAAATAACATAGACTGTGAGCATGTGACTCCCCATCCTCGTAACCTGCTGGGAAAGATGTAGGCCACTGGCTGGCTCTCTAAATCTCATACCTGTGGACCTTGCCCAAGAAAGCATACATTGATTCAGTAGCCAGGAGCAAAAGAGACTGAGTTCTCATTGCAAACAGACTGAGCTCTTTAAGATGTAGCTGTTTCACTCATGCTTGAAAATGTGGGAAGACATAAGACAGTAAGTAAATAATATGTTTCTATAAATATATAACCCATAAAATATCTGAAAGCAGTTCTGTTTATTTTAGCTTTAAACATTGTAAAGTTAATTGTAACTCTTTTTTTTTTTTTTTTTTTTTTTTTTTATTACTATTATTTTTTGCCTGATTCAATTCTAACAGGTATATACTGTACTGTACCTTGAATTTCAAGGAAGTTTAAATGCTTATGCTATATTTTAGAATTTATTTTAAAGATTCAAATAACATTTTTTCTTTTTCTCAGAGCCATAGAAATACATCCTTTACTAATCAAGCTAATAATGAATATATTTGGAACATATTCAGCTTCTGTCTAAATCTTGGATTTCAACCTTTCTCTTTGTTTATTAAGCAAGTTAAAAAGCAATCTAAAACCATCAGAGAAGGCACAGATGCAAAAGCTAAGTTAAACTCATCTCATTCTTGATATTTTTGGTACATAAAATGGCAAATTAACATCAGATTGAGGGACTTTCTTTTTTTCTTCAATATATCAAAATTAGTGCAGTCTCACTTTTAGACTGTCAAATGGTCCATTTTTGTGGGGGGCAGGAAAAGAAAACCATTAATAAAAATATACATATATCATCTTTTCTTTTTTTTTTCTTTTTTTCTTTTTTTTCTTTTTTTCCTCCTATCAAATCATTCTACCTTCACTGCTGTAGAAAGAGTCTGCCTTCCTAAAGTTACTGTGAGTGGCATTATATTCAACCTTGCTTATATAATCCCTTTATTATATTCTTTTGTTAATATTTAAAATAGCTTGAAGCCTGCAACATGATTCTGAAATGTAATAAAATATTTGACAGTGGATTAAGCTTTCTCATAATGATACTTTTCCCTGCCAAACTCTATTTTTTTTTTTTTTTTTATAAACTATCAGTCAGAAGTTAAGGGTTCAAGCCTCCCCCTTGGTTATAACTATCCATGCAGTTGTTTTCACCTCAAAAATTTATGAGAAGGGTTTGCCCCTCAGGATTCCAGTTTAATAAGAAAAATGTTACTGTTGTATCACCATAGTTTAGATGATATTATAGAAACCCAGAGGGGGAAAAACAAAGAAAACAAAAGCAAAAACATTTTTGCATGACCTTGAGAAAAACACATACACAGTTTATGTTTTCTATTGTGTTGGTTCAAGGTTTTTGAATGAAAAACTAAACTGCTTTTTTCCTGGTCTGCTCAGTGCGTGTTGGTAACAGCTTGTGGCCATACAACTCCAGGCTATTTTCTCATAATATCGTAATGGGTTCATGCCTGCTCAGTGTGTCAGTGTGAAACCTCCAAGGAAAGTGAGGATTTGGGAGGAGGTGGGTTGATGCAGCCTGGGAGGAGGGGTTGATGCAGCCTGGACCCTTCCCTGGCTAAGCAGCAGGGACAGTGCAGAGAGGACATGAACCAAGCATTTGCCATTGGCGCTGGTGCGCCTTACCCTCTGCTTGGCTTTTACAGCTGGCATATCCAGCTTTATATGGTGGGCATCATTCAGCTGCGATGTTTTTCATACATGTGCAGTAAATCCCCCTTTAAATTTGCTCTGAATTAACAATAGCCTACACAGCATTCTAAATTACAGTGAACCAAGTTATGTTTTACAGCTTTGTGGACATAAATGATTGCCCTGGTGTGATGGACAAACTTTAGCTTTATATGGGAAGGGGAAGAGAAGGGACATTTTCCATATGAAATGTGAATATAAACTATATGAGGAACATTTGGCACTTCTCTGATATGTCATATATGTTCCCCAAGCTTTTCAAATCCAATTCATGAGTGGAAAGAGAGCATGAATTACAGAAAAATTGCATAATATTTTGTCTATTTTTGCTATGTGATACTTTTGGCCTGAAGGGATCTTGTGAATTTCTATTTCAGATTACCATGGTCTTTCTCAAGAAATCTAATTAGACTTCAAAGATGTTCCCACTAAAGTAAATGAAGTCTATAATTGCAGCAACAAGAATGACATCAGAGCATTTGGAAAGGAAAAAAGATGAATACTACAAGGAAAAAAATGCAGGAAAAATTTTTTTTAGGAGAATGTTGACCATGGGCCAAACCATGCCCTCAGCTGTGTATATTATTCCCATTCAAGCTAAGGGGATTTGCACATGCCTCAGAGCAGGACATAGTCCCTTGCTTTAGATGGCAAAACTGTTCCATGTCCATATAAGAAAGACACATTCAAAAATCAAGGTCTGCGATAAATTTCACTGTACTGAATTTCTGTATCTAGCAATTTCTTTAGTGAAGATCTGTCTGCTTTTTATAGGAGTTTGAAAATGGCAGCTTTTCCTTCCCAGTAGACTCTGAGCAGATTCGTTGCTAGCAGTACTGCTTATTCCTTGCATACAGCAGACCTCTTGAAGTAAATGCAGCTAATAAGGAATAAGAGAAGAACCAGGTTCCACATTTATCACAGACTCACAGACCTATTCAGGTTGGAAGGGACCTTGCAAAGTGTCTAGTACAACTTCCTGTTCAAAGGAAGGTCAACACTGTATCAGATAGGGTTGCTCAGAACTTTGTTTAGTGAAAACACTGAATAACAGAGATCCTACAGCCTCTCTGAGAAACCTCCTCCAATACTTAATTACCCTCAGAATGAATATTTTTACTTATGTCCAGTTTCAACCTCTCATTTCAACTTATGTCCATTATCCACCATGCACTATGGAGCACCTGTCTTTTTGATAACTTCCCAACAGGCCCTGGCAAGCTGCTTTGCAACCCCCTGAAGCCTTTTCCAAGCTGAAGAAGCCCTGATCCCTCAGCCCCTCCTTGCTAAGCAAATGCTCCAGCCCCAACCGTCTTGGTGGCTCTTCACTGAATTCATTCCAGGTTATCAGCCTTTCTTGTACGGAGGCCCCCAGATCAGATGCAGTATCTAGATGTGGTCTAATGAGTGCCAATTAAAGAGGCACAATCACTTCTGTCATTTTCCCAGCTATGCTCTTGTTAGTACAGCACAGAATGTTGTTGACTTTCCTTCATGCCAGGGCTCACAGCTGGCTCAATCTCAGTTGTGTTCACCAAGATTCCCATATCCTTTCCAGCAGAGCTGCTCCCTAACAGGGAAGTCCTCAGCCTGGATCAGTGCAAGGGGTAGTCCACCAGAGGTGTGGGACTTGGCATTTGTCCTTGATAAATTTCACAAGGATCCTGTAGGCCCATTCCTCCAGCCTGTCAAGATGTCTACCTTAATCCAAATACTTACCCCGTGTGGAAAAGCCTGAGAGATTCATGCTGTGGAAAGTATCTTAATAGATTTCTGCCTTGCTGAGTCTTACTTTCAGAGCTGTCCCAATAGTCTCTTGTTTTTAAATTTTCCACTTCTTAGGATTCAACAAACGTAGGAGTGCATTTGGGCCTGCACTGTGCCAAAAGGAATCTCTGCCAAAATTTTTAAGTTCAGAACTTTAGACTTTGAATGAAGTCTAGGAATAAAATCATGACTTCCCACCCCCAAAGACCATTTTTAAGGTCATAGTCACTATAGCAGAGGACATGATAATGGGGACATGATAATCTTTGTTATAACTGTTTTCAGATGTATGCTTGTTTCTGTCTCATTTTAATTTTGTCTTAGAAACAATCCTTGCCTTTGTAATAGCTGTGTCTAATAAAAAAATCATTTTATATTTCTGGGATCTTCATCTACAAAATGACCTGGTTATCAGATAATATCTTTGGCAGCAGGACAGCCTAGGGACCAAATACAACAGCTTAATCTTCTGTGTGATTTGGGCATACTCTCTTAACTTTGGCACCTAGACTTTGAAATCATTTCATATTTCTAGGCCCTTTGTAAGTTACCAACCACAGGATGACGTTTGTTGATTGATTTATTTATTTATTTGTATATTTGACCTCCTAAAAATACTTTTGCAGAAGTTCTGAATATAGGTAGGTACAGAAACTGAATGAAGCAGAGACTGTGCATAGGAATCCAGATTTAGACACTGAAGGAACTCTGCTGTGAAGCATAGGGAACAGACAGAAATTTAGAGAGGAGGTAGCAGATTTGATGAGAAACTCTGGGGGTTCTGTAGGTACCTTTTCCATTGTAGGAAGTTGTGGACTAGCTGGTAGGCAGAAAAGCTAAAATGAAGCAGGAGGCTGACCTAGGAGCTAAAGAAGTAATTTCTATTATAGGAAAATTAAAAAGATTAAAATTAAAAGGATTACAGTCCTTTCAGTTGTAAATTTTATCATCTGAAACAAACGTTTGTTTCCATATCCTTTATTTAACTCAATATCCCATTTACAAGTATTTTCCCTTTTCTAGAACCCTCTGTATAGAGCCAAGATGCTAACTAGCCAATCAAGGAACCAAACAAGGGCATTCAAGGACAACAACCCATCTGGGAAGAGTTTGGAGTGGGACGAGTGGGAGGAGGCCACCCAGCCACAGGTATAAAGCCAGGGGCAAAAGAAACATGTCTTTCTCAATTAGGGCTAGCTCTAGCATGGAGTGAGTAGGAGTCCAGAAGTAAGTAGCTAGGCAAGATTTTTTTGCTCTTGAAGACAGGCAGGAATAGAAGGGGTTAGTGATTATTTTTTTTGTGTGTGTGTATGCACTTAGGGAAACTAATGGGAGAAAGAGTAGCTGACAAAAGGTATTGATTTAGGAATTGCTCTTAGATCTGTTCAAAAAAAGATGATAGGAGGAAAGAACTCCAGAAGTGCTTTTATTGGGGGTAGAGAGGGGGACTTATGTGACTCCCCTCTGTGAGGAAACCAGCAGCTGTGCATATGGATGTCATGGTAAGATACATAACCCAGAGGAAGACAGGCTAATTGAGATGTTTGCTGGGAACACCATACATAGCTGAACAGCTTGGTCTTCTAAAAAGCAACCTACATCTGCTGAGAGCTAGGCTGACAGAGGAGATATCTAAGGATTTAAAACTAACAAGAGAAAGGAGATGTGACTACAGTATCAGGTTTCCCTCAGTTGGATTATAAACTTGTACCCTCTCTTGAAGGTGTTGTTCTGGGTGTAGAATGTAGAGAAAGAAGAAAGGAAGATGGTCTCACCCATCAAACAGACATTTTTCCTCTGAAACAAACAAAAAAGAGAGACCAGGGCTCTGGGAACTTTCTCTGAAATTTCTCTGAAACATTCACTGAATCCTATGCGGAACTGGAAACCGAAGAAGAGCAAAATTGTAATGGTAGGTAGGAGGGTGATATCTGGAGGAGACGTCTGATTCACTCAACCAGGGATACTTGCAGGCTAAGCAAAAGCTATAAAGAAAAGAGATTGCTGTGAGGAATACTTAAACAGAACTCCAAGCTCAGGGAAAAAAGTCTGTTATAATAACCCTTAATTAGCAAGATTTCAGGTATGTAGCTGCATGTGAATGTTGCTATAAACTTATACCCTATAAAGCTGAAATAATGCAGGAGATGGTATTATAATTTTGCTATGATTACAGCCTCTTTGCCAAAGCTTGCTCAAGAATAACATTTCCCTTATCTTGTTAGTTCAAAGGACGTTGCAGACTTAATTTTGTTGGCAAGCACCTGGATTGGCCTGGAGGAGCAGTAGTAACGGGGCACTAACCAAATAGGGAGTAAAATTTGGCAAGATTAAAGTACATGGATTCCACATGAACTAGGTCACCAAATGTATCAAATAGCTTAAATGATAGCAATTATTCAGTAACACATTTTCCTTCAAGGTATTTCAAATGATGTTGCTATTTCCTTTTTTTTTTTTTTTTTTTTTTTTCCTTTATGAAATAACATTAAATTTTTCATTAACACATTTGACAAAAAGCCAGCTATCCGGACAAAATTCCTGGGTAGTACAGTGGATTCTACATTGCATTCTTTTTATGTAGTTGAAATCTGAAGATTTTTCAGTAAGTGAAAGGTAATAGGAAAAGTAATAATATTCTACAATAGCTGTTTACATAAATACTCTGTGATCCAACAGGGAACATCAACTAAGACAACAAATAAAGCTTCTTATGTTCTGGCTAACAAATGGTCCTGTAAGATACCAGATTTTTGAAGAAGGGAGACAACATGTTACAAACATTAAACTTTCTTGATCTGTTATACCTGATCTCAAAGGGGAGCTTAAGGAGTTGATAGTCAAGGATGCTCGGTATGTTCACTTCTAACACATTCTTTAACTAAAGCACGTGGGCCCAACAATTTCACAGTATTGAAATTCAGACAAAAACTTTTTAATATTTTTGTCTGGAAATTAATCTAACTGCTTTTCATTTTAAACAGCGTGAAACATTCTTTGTCATATGACAATCTTCCTTTGGAGACTGTCACTATTTTTGTTTTTGCAAAATTATTTGACTTTTTTTTTTGACCTAAAGATTTTTTTATTGTTTAAATTCAAGACCTCACTCTCACAAGCATGAGGAAGAAAGTGGCTGAAGAAATATTCTCTTGACATTTGTAATATCACAACTAGAACCCAGTCACCAAGAATCCACTGTGTAAGGCACTGTGTCTGTCTTCCATGATGTAGTTTTAATGAGTAGGACAGCAGCCAACAAAAGATAAACAGGAAAACACAGTCAAGGGGATTAATACTGGGGAACACCTCAAGTCATGGTTTCAACATTATAGCTGTCTAGTCATCAAGGGAAATTTGGATAAGTATAGGATCTTTTAAAGGAAGACCCTGCTATGCGTGAGAAAGTAGGGAGAAATCCCATTTCAAATGTCTGTATGTAAAGTATGTGAGACTAGATCTGTATATATAGTTCATATATTTATATAGCATATATATGGTCTGGTCTGACAGGATATTGAGCAATCAGCAATGAACTTGATACTGAAGAAATTTGATTTGGATGGAATGTGCAGACATATAAAGGTATACATAAATATTTACAAATAGTTAAAAATGTAATCAACATGATGGTACTTAAAAAAAATGTCTTTTTTTTTTTTTTTCTTTTGGTGTGTGTGTTGCATATAGCTTGAGTGGTGTCAGGTTTAAAGTTTATAGCTAGAGAATATGTATTTTGGGACTGGCTAGTTCACCAAGGAACAGACTTAACTTCCTAACATTGGAAAGGAGCAGAGGAATGTGAGTGCATCTGATCAGGTTGAGAGGTGCTCTGCTTAGTTTTGCTCTACAGACTAGAACTTGTTCCTGTTTGCCTAAAAAAGCTTTCAGCATGATAAATCAGCTGCTTGCTGATGAAGCCCTATGATTTAGTGTCTGCAATTTTCAAAGAAGTCACGGTGAGGAGAATTTTCTCATCCCAATTTAGTGAGAAGTATGGGAAGTATTTATTTTTGCTGGCTTCACCCCCCCCCCTCCCCAGGAGCCTGGGCACAGACGCAGAATGATTCAAGGACAGGAGACAACCACAAGCTGTACACCTTAAACATGAAGGCAAGGATGATCTCAGTGGAGAGCACCATGTTTAAGTTGGAGAAGTCTTTAAAATTCCTGTTTTGCCTAAAGGAGAGTAAAGCAAAGGTGTGTCTAAAAATTCCACAGAAAACTTATGTCCCTTGTCTCCATAGCTGTTAAACCACATATCGTGCACCATCAGTGATTCTTTCAGAATGGATGTGCTAAGGCCATGGTCAAAGGCTAAAGAGTCAGAACAGGATTTTAAGGGAAAGGCTGCTCCTGTGAGCAGTTTTGGGAGCACAGGAATCCCAGTTAGGAGCAGGTCCTGCACTCTCCAGATTGCAGAGGCATAAACAGAGGTTTGGGATGAAATGTTGGTTAGGGGCTCAAAAGGGGAACTTGGCAAGCTGCATAGCTGAAAGAAATACATCACATGCCCTGATTTCAATAAGCATAATGTGACATAACTTGGCAATACTATGTTTTTGTGGTTAATCATTTAGTTTTATCAGCTTGCATACACATCGTCTTTATTAAACAGTAACTGTCCTTCATGAATCATCCAGCTCAAGGCCAAGAAAATAGCCAGAGGCCACACTATGCTCTGGGCCGAGCAGATGATGAATGGTATGCAGAAAGGAACTCTGCTTTCTGCCACCCACCACCACTTCCTCAGGAGGAAGGGCCAGGATGATGATGTTGAGCCTCTCTAGAGCTAATAAATCAGACTCACCTATGTCTAGGTAATGTGAATTCTGCACAGTCAGAATTTGGACCAGCCCAAGACTCCCAAGCAGAAGATGAGCAATTAGAAACCCATGCACTGCAGTCAGCATACCATGCTCTAAACACAGCTCCAGACAACTTTGGTTTCTGTAAAACTAGATTATTATTATTATTATTATTATTATTATTATTTTATTTAACTCATAGAGTATACTTAAACTCTTTGGTTTTAAACCCAGGGTAGCAGGAGTGTGTTTCCAAGGTTCTTGTCTTTGTTGTAGACCTGGAAGGAGAACAAACCACCCAGGTTAACTCCTTGTTAGTTAAAATATCTGTTGAGAGAGTTTTTATTCATAATACTAATAAATGACTTTGGCTGTTGTCATGCATATTTGGATCTTCACTCAATCCTCTGTGCTGAGCAGATAACATACAGCAGTTCCTAATGCAGAACTTTCCTCCTCCCATACCCTCTGTATATTGGATCAAAGTCTGCACCTACTATAATGGGAAGCATGCAGGGATAGAAATTCTGTAATGCTGTGCACCTACATGACTGGTGTCAAAAAAGTGGCTGAAATCAGGATCTCTTTCCTCCTCCGGCTTTAGAGGCTGTAACTTAGGTTTCTTTCCTCTTTGAAGAGCTTGAGCAGCAAGCCTTTTTCTTGCCAATGGTATCTGCAACAAAATAGCAGTTGCATTACATTACAGCCCAACTAGAGCACTACTGTGCCCTCACTGACAGCTTCAAGGACGTGAATGGAAATTAGCTAAACACAGTGGTGTCTGTGTCAACACCCTACAGTTACCTGGACTTTTTAAAGTATACAGGTATGTTTTGATTACCAGATTTCACAGGAAGGAAGACTTCATACAGATCACTTACTGTCATTCCACAACATATAGGGTGTGCAGCACTGTTTGATGCCAGTCTATCAGAGGCTTAAGGTTAGTGTTAAAATTGACTTTGAGATTACATATCAAATGGCAAAAAGGAGCAACATGTCTGTAGCTCAAGACACATGCTTAAGCTTTATGTCTGACCTAGGTTGATGTCTACTTTGAGTTGCTGACACCAGTTGTTCCTTCCATAAAGAGCTGTATGGAAAATGTGTTTAATTGTGGGACTGCTTGCTCTGTGTTAGTCAATGCTTATGTGTTAGTAAATGCTTATGTATCTCTTTCCTCTGTGAAAGGAAATTCCTCAGCCTCCATCTCATCGGGTTTATATTGGGATTATATTAATTGCTTTGACAGAAAAAGCAACAAAGATGCACAGACTGCCATCTCTATATCAGATAGACATCATATATATGTGATACATATATATACATGTCTATAGTTATTTCTAGGTTTGCTGTACACCTTTTCCCAATGTTTTCTTTCTATTGTGTTGTTAAGGCATGGCTACTAAGTGGCTCAATGACTGAGCATATATCAGTCATCTCTTGATTCCACTTCTCTTACGCTCCAGAGCAAAACCTGGGTCTTAGAAACATGAGCTTTCTTCCACGAGAGAAGTCCTACAGCTGGTTTTACCAGTGGTGTCTGTCAGATGGCTGAGTACCACAGCTGTCTCTGAGGCATTGTCATCTTGCAGCACAAATTTTGAATGTCAGCATATCTGAAGTCTTTTATGAGAAATTTCATGATGTTGTGTAAAGCATATGCTATTACCAATTCTGCAGGAGAACAAAAGGTGTGTCACCCTCCCAAAACATAAGCGTTTTCACAAGCATTCATAAAGCAACTGAGGCCTGCAGTGAGTGGCATAGATGAGGCATCTACAAGAAACTGCCATTTCCATGGCAGTAACTCCTCTACTACCAAAGCAGAGCAAAGCAGAAATAAGCTGTAACTGCCTATTAATAGCATATAGATCATATTTCTTCATGAAGTATTTTGTCTCCAATAAAGTGGTAACACCTCCTGGTGTGTTTACATTTCAATTGAGTGGTGCAAGCAAACCATCTGCACCCCAAACTGCTGACTGCACTCGTGTTCCTCCCCAGCTTCTCAAAGCCCATCCCAAATGTGCATTCATCTCTTTGACTGCAGCTGATAAACTGGTATTCCTTGTATTTAGAGTGATCTCTCCTGACCCAGTATTATTCCATTTAAAAACACTGTAATCATATAATTCCTCTTGTGGACATGTATGTGCACCTTAATGAAAACATTTTACTTCTTAAAAACGAGGTGAGTATCTCTTCCTTATCAGATATCCTAGGCATTAAAAATATGAAAATTCTGTATGGATTAAATATTTATTTTATTTTTTATAGAGCAAGTACAATGATGTTGCATTAAAATAATGCTATGTCATAGTTGTTACAGCTCTGATAGAAAAATAAACATCTCAATATACTACAGTGTCAACTCATTAATAAATATCAAAATAGAAGTTAGTAGTCAACTGAAATTAATAAACAGCTATAAAAGTATACTATTTTAAATAATAAAATATTCAGTATATTTCCAGACAAACAAAAGTAGTGATTTAAAGCATCATTTAAAATGGAAAATGGACAGTAAGAAGTTACAAATTTATTTAAAACCTCTTCCCTCACTAACATTCTCTATGCATAAAATCTAAAGAAACATTATTCATCTGTATATACTTTTTACAGAAGGTAGTATATGTTAAATAGAAAGTTAAAAACTGTAGTATTATTAATAGTTGTCACACCATCGCTAAATAAGTCACCTTAACATATCTTTATGTTTTGAAGCAGTAGTAGGTAATAGTGAAGATGTTAGCATGGTGAATTCTTCCAAGACAAATGAATCTTGTCTTTCAACCCTTCCCTTCAAAATATAACTGGAACAGCTCAAACACAATATAGGTATCAGGATGAAAAGTTATCATTTGGACAGAGCTATTGTTTTAACAAATGCCAGATTTCAAAACTTTTTTTTTTTTTTGAGGTATACCTTTTTTTTTTTTTTTTTTTAACAGTATGTGCAGAAAAGGAAAAAGAAAATGCATTCCAGAGAAGCATTTCTTAAACTCAAGAATGTACTGCTTTTATGTATTTATTCTGTTTCAACTCTTATTTACATATTTGTTTTTAGAAAGACCAATCATTCTCAGCTGGCTTGCACTCAGCAGAATCCCATTGATTTGGTTCACTATAAAATACATTCACATTGGCTACTTTTAACTGTTTTTTCCTCTCTGTGAATTTCAACTCTGTACTAATCCATGAGATGTCTGTGCGTCGAGCAGTGTCAAGATCATCATTGAAAAGTAGTGTCACCCTTAACTACTGCTCCATTCCTGCTTAAATAAATCTTACTCTACTGTTTCAAGTGGACAGCAAGAACACTGGCACTACATTTCACTCATAGAGCAAAGTAAACATCACCCAGCACTTGTTCAGCATGAATGTCTCTATGAGCAGTGCCCTTTACCAGCTACAGAAAACCTGACTTAAGGCTGGCAAGTGCAGATGTTGGGGCTGGGCTGAAGTCAACGGACAGGTGCCCAAAGCATTCTCAGAAGCTCTCAAGGAGGCCTGAAGCATCCATGTTTACAGTACTTACTGGCACCAGCTGTCTTTTGCTAGATTACATGCAAGCATTTTTTTTGATGAGTAAAGATGCAAAAAGCCTGTAGAGCCAAGGACTGCAGACTGCATACTATGTATTTCCAATGCATGGCCAAGCATTGGAAATACAGGAGAGAAACAGTGCCACCACTGACCAGCCAGCCTGCTCTGAAAAGGCTTCCTGCCCTGACACGTAGAGCAGTATGGTCTAAGAGCACCATCTCTGTAGGGATGCTACAGGGAACTGTAGGGTGCCTTGTGTCTGCTTGAGATGCCCACTGCAAAAGCAGCAGGACCTTTGCATCTCTCTGTCCCAGGCTTCACTATGCCCTATGGACTAAGGGTTGCGTGAAGTTGCTTCACGTGTTCACTCCCCCAGTTTGCAACACGCGTGCACTTAAGTATGCACACTAGGCAGGAAACAAATATATGTGATCAGTCTGGGAAAATAATTTTTCCACTTCAGTCTGAAGAATACTTTACATAGCAGGTTTTCATGACACCATAGAGAGGAAAAAATAAATCCAGTTGATTATAACGGATAAAATGTAAACTATGCCTATACAGATGTCCTTCCTTTTTAAGATCCACTTGAAACACTGTTTGTGAACGTAAGGGAATTTCAGCTGGGCACAATGAAAATTCCTAACATACCATATGCACGTTTTCTGGATGAAACAGCTATTTTCCCACACACATCTACAGTGATGTTACTAACATACTCATGATGCTTGGAAATAGTAAATTCATAGTATTTCTTCATTTTAGAGTCTAAAAAAAATCTGAAGACATGTTTTAATTGCATAAAAGTGTCATTTCTAAAATGTTACACAATTGATAAATGGTAAAAATAATGTGGGATTAGAATTAAAATTATACACATAGATTTTTAACATTAACAAATCTGCTGTGAAGAGTCATGCAGATGCTCTGTCTCAGAGGAAATCTAAAACCGATCTTGCTAACCACTGATGAGGTGCCACAGTATCTGTCTGTGTATTTTTGAGTATACGCATGCAGTCAAATCATTTGACTTTTTTTCATTTTTTTAAAGCAGCCTAGTATAAGAAGTTTTATTTAAAAAGTTTGAAATGTGCTATTCTGAGGATAGATAATTTTCCTCCTATTTTTACGAGCATCTTTGATGCACAATACATTGAAAACTAATCTGAATTAATTTGTCTGTAATATCTCCCATACTAAGCACTATAGGAAGCACAATCCTTCTGCAATTGCTGAGGAAATTCCTTGTGAATTACAGGCTGCTTTCTCATTTAAGGTCATGTGCTGAGGGAACACAGCTCCCTAAATAGTGAGGCTTTTGTTGGGCTATTCATCTCCTGCAGCAGCTCTTCTGAAAAACATGGTCAAAGGCAGAGCGAAACAAGTACCAAGTAAAGCCAGAGTTTCTCATGGATAGATTCCATCCCAAGAAACAAAGCCTTCCCCCAAGGATCCTGCTCTATATAGGCTCCCCATGGGCCTTATAAAAGCCTTGACCTGTCACATTAGCAGCAGCTTATTCTTTTTCACTAGCCCCCTGCACAATACAGCAAAGCAATGAGTGAGATGCAAGAAAAGCCCTTTAAAATAATGTATATATATTATTTATATATATATGTATTTGCGTTAGGACAGTGAGCAGCTTACATTGCAATCTGTCTTGCAAGCCTGCTGAATGTGACCAGAGCATGTCAAACATTCAGGCAGGTATGTGATAAGGAAATACTGGCCATGCCCCTTCACAGGCAGCACTGCAATGCCAACAAAGCACTACAGGAGAAGACTGGCAGCAATGTGAATGATGGGCAATACAGATCAGATCTTTCTCCCCCAAAGACCTCAGCTCCATTGTTCCCTATCCACACAACTAACTCCCTCTAATAGAGAAAAAAACACTAGCCTGCAGTTCAGTAAATGGTTTAAGGGCTATTATGAGAAACATATTCTGAGGAATCTTTTCTGTTCAAAAAATTGTATCCCATTGTTTAAAGAACATAATCATGTTAGCCTTTTGTTAAACACTCAGATATTCCCGAGTGAGGTTGTATTTCTTTGTTTTATTTTTCTAAGTGAAACAACAGATAACCAGAGATTTTGTGTCTTACTTGCCTAAAAATACTACCGAATTGTGACAAGGACAATAGTAAGTAAACCACTGCAGATCTTTTAACTCAATTCCACTGATACCAATGGCTCAGAGTCTGTTAATTTACATGGGAGGAAAATGGTTCTATGCATTTTAAAAAGAAAATGAAAGTCCAAGGTATAGTTAATAAATTACAGAGCAATTCTTCAGACAAAATAAATTTATAACTAACATTTATAACAATGTTAGTTATAATAGTTATAACATATATATATATGTTATATATGTATGTTATATATATATATACATATATATAATAGTTATAACAATGTAACGATCAGTAAAATCAAGGTCAGTGTTAGGTCACCACCTTTACTTTTAGCTGAATGGTGAAAAGCTTGGGGACTACTTTGAGGATTGCTTCAGAAACATTTCATAGGCTAGTTCACATTAAAACAAAAACAAAAACAAAACAAAACAACAACAACAACAACAAACAAACAAACAAAAATAAGCCCTATAATCTAAAGCTTTTATGACAATTTAATTGGAAGAACACTGCCTCTGTTTTTATTTTTCTCAATCCCTCACTTGACACCTGACCCAAGAAATTCATTGTGAAAACTCATGTAACATTTATTTGTTTTGCATCCTACCCTTCTGTCACCTCTATATTACTCAGATTTCAGTGGGAATTTAAGAAAGAAATATTGAATAGGAAATATTAATATATGCTAATTTCTACCAAACTGCATAGAAAGTGGTCCTGTTTTGTTTGTGTTATCTATGGCAATTACAGATTCATATTTTAGTTATTAATATTGCTAAAATGACTGCATAATATCTTGAGTTGTTGTTGTTTTTTTTTTTTTTTTTTTTTTTTTTTTTCCCAGCAAGATTTTAGTACACATTTCACAGACATTAACCAGAATTTCTCTGGGTCTTGGAAAGTAAATAAGGTAAGTAACAAGGTAAGTAAATCTGATTGTTAGTTGACTCTTCCAATAAGCATACAGCCATAACACATCTTTTACCACTACAGCCAGTTTCAAGGGTACGAAAATGCTTTAGTTCAACCTTGTAGCTCAAGTTCTGATCTCAGATAAGCTTATATTGGTCCCACTGTGTTTAGAAGAGTTTTGCCCATTTCTGAAGGCAGAATATGATCGTACATTTATGAAGTCAGTTAATGTGTTCTCTTGAGAAAATGACTCCTGTCTTCCTCACCTTCTTTCAAACTGCAGATTCTTTTTCACATCACGCTGGACACATTTCTCAATGCACAATCACAAAAATCGAAGTGGTTAAGTAAGAATTCAAGAAAACTAATCCTGCCAAATAATTTACATAGAAAAAAAAAAGAGCACGTGTGTAAAATCAGACTTATGTCTGACACACAAAAAGAACAAAGCCCTCATTTGGCAACACACTGACATGTAGCTAGCAAACCAAACACATCTCTGGTGCAGTTTATCTGATTGCAATGGAGTTGATGCTGCTGACTCCAAAGGCGAAGTCAGGCCAGCAGTGATGCCATGTAGGTGACTCTGGTGGACAGAGGAACTCTCTGTATTCACTCAGTTTTTCAAATATCTTAAAATTCATATAAAAGTTTTTAAGTTGAAACAAGTAAAAAAGCTAAAAATTACTCTTTATCATATATAAATTATCTTTAAGTGACATAATGCATAAAAAACTCTCTATATATCTGTGTGCACAAGTGTGTATACACACGCAGCTGTGCACACACACCAGTAACTAAGCACTCATTTAATCCAGTCATTTTATTAAGTAGTGAGGAAAAGCTAAGAGGCTAAAGCATACAAATCAGTGGAATTTAGTCTACTGAGAGAACTATAAAAGTACCATTTACTCTATTTAAGAGCGTTTGAATAGTTTCACCTATTGCTATAATATACAGCAATGTTAATATTTCAGTCACAGTTTTGTCCATTCCCACAGAGCATATCAGTACTAGCTACATGTACAGCGAGATCAGTGCTTTGTCAGACCTGTTCATATCTACATTCTATGCCAGAACTAAATAAATTAGAATACATTAAAGTGCTACATCAACACTAATGTTCCTGAACAGTAGTAACGCACATTCCTCTTTCAAAAAAAAAAAAAAAAAAAAAAAAAATACAGCAGCTATAGTTCAGACATAGTCACATTATGTGAATATGCTTACATGTCACCTTGTTACAGTATCCAACAAAATGCATGACACAAAAACAAACAGCAACAGTCAAGACTCTGACAGAGTGGTAACTTTTAAAAAGTAGAGAATGATGAAAATAGAAATTTGCAGAAAACACAGTCTTCAGAATTCACACTTGAAAGTTTCGTTTAATCGTAACTTGCTGATGTCGATATTTATTTCCTCTGGTTTGTCTCGTCTGTATGTTACTGTTCTTGTACAAACAGTAGGCAAAAACATCTTATCCTTGAAGGAGAAGATACAATTTTTATCAACAATTAGCTAACTTTTATGTGAAAGAAAATAATACTGAATATGATGGCTTGGAAATCAATTACCTTCTTTGTTGTAGACACTCTGTAATCAGCTGAAGATTTAACTTTATTGCTATTCCCCTGCAGAATTATCTGTCTGATGATAAGTACAACAAGCAACCCAATCAGAAAGGTAACTATAAAGATTATGGAAAACACTCTGAAGTAGCTTCGTCCAGAGAAACATTCTGCAGTGAAAGGAAAACACAGGTGAAAAGCCTAGCATACAGAATAGGCACATCCCTCAAGCACATTTGTATTTACGGCTGCATATTAAAGGAGCATAAATGTAACACAAGCCTGATAAAAATTAAGGGAAGATAAGTTGCAATACACAAGCTTTTAAAACAAAGCAAGTGTAGGAAAATGGTCAAATATTATCCCTTTAATCTATAAAAGTAAGACTAGGGCTTCGCTGTGTTGGCCGCCATAAATTCTCTGCAAACTGATGAGTTTACAGCTGAAAGCGAGAAGATCAATTTGTGGAGGTGTGTGGGGCCAAAACAGTTTAATTTTCATAAGATTAGAGCACTTATCATTGGCAAAATATGAAAGAAAACATGGTTTCTTGATTCCTTGTCCAGTACTCTTTTAACTGGCCAACCTCTGTCACACAGTCAACTTTCCTCTAATTAATATGAAGCTCAAGAGAAAAGTATTCTTAATTAGTTTTCTCATTTATGAACTTTACGAGACAAAAATGTGAAGTGACAAAAGATAGCCATTTATGTCCTCTTTTGTTGCAGTGTGGACCAGTTAAGCTTTACAATGTTTTATGAAAACGATTTTATTTTTTCAAAGTCCTCATAACTATATATATATATATATATATGTATATATTTGGTACTTGAAAGAAGTATTTAAACATTGCTGAAAGTGAGGTAAGCATTATATTTAATTATTCTTCATTTCTGGTAATGTCAAATTATGTATACATATCTGAAGTAATAAAACACCCAAATGCCATAATGGATATTTATAAATATTTCTTTAAGCATTGCTCAGGCAGGATTCATTATTATTAGATGTAACTTCTCAAGGAGCTGGGAAGTCTATTTAGCAATGCTTGCCAGTTACATTTCCTGTTATTATTTGTCTTTTATTTTCCCTGAAGCTAGGAGTGATTGCTCCTTTTTTCCTGCTTTGTTATTGCAATAGTACTGACACACTTTTGAAAGACATTGTAACAGTGGTGAATTCAGTTATTAAACCTGACAGATTCTCATCTCTTATGAAAATTACCTAGAAAATATCACATACCTGAAGTTTGGTCAATGTAATGCAACAGGTAAGCACATGAGGTTTTACACTTGTCAAGTTTAGCTTGAGATGCATTGTTAGAATAATGGCACTGAACACAATTCCTGTGAAAGAGAAATATCATTAAAACCTATGTCTTTCTCTGCACTCCACTTCCAGAGATTGTGTCAACAAGCTGATGCATCACTTCCACATAATGTTTTCCTGTTGTTAGTAAAAACATTGCAACATTTATTATTATTTTTTTGAAATGCGATGCCTTCCTCAGCATTTTATCCCTGTGATACTTCTCAGAACTGACCAAACAGACGTAATAAAGTAAAGCATCTTGCTGGCCTCAAGCCACTTCCATCCGGCTCCTGCTCTGCACTTTGTGATGTGTGTTCTTCAGGGAGGTAGCTGAGGGTCTAGAACCATCTCTTCCCATTACAGACTATAGTTCAGTCTTAGTCTTTCTTACCTATCATTCTCATTGGGATACTTGCTTGACTTTGGACAAGTTTCAGCCAGAAAGGCTAACTGTATTTTATCTAGCAGACACCTTTTCACACATGGCTCAGCTTGTCCCTCCAGCTGAGCTATTTATTATTCAAATGAATGTACATAAACAATAATTTCTACTGCATTTCCCTTTCCAACAGAGGCTTGTCACCTTCTTATCCACTGTGGGATGCAGGAGGTTACATGTGCTAACAGGAGAGCACAGAAGAACCATGCCCAAGGACAAGGTTTCATTCATCAGTCCCAGTGTGTGTGTCACCAACAGGGTGGTGTAACTTCTCTACTCCTTTAGCTGATGATTTTGACCTCTGTCCTTTCCTTACATGGATTAGGAAAAATGACATGGCTTAGAATTAGTACAGCAAAGCCCAAGTGTAGTGGGGAATGCTGTTCTCTGGGTAAGACCAGCCCTGCTCTGCTGAGCAATGGCGGTGACAATACACAGGCACCACTCTTCTTCTGTGCCTCCTTCTGTCAATGGGAAAGCACAAGAAATTCTGTTTGTGTTTCTGACAGCCTAGCATCTAAGAAAAACAGCACACATCTAGCCAAGCAGAAATATTCCTCCTGGTTCCAACACTACAGTTAAACATCAAGTCTAGCACAAGAGACGTACCAGTTTTCTTCACAGGCTTTGTTACAAGCAGGGCAATATTCACACAAACGGCCAAAGCTTCTTGGGTCAGTGCACTCACACTTTCCACATACACAATTTCCTCTTCCACTGCAAATCTGGCCCTTTGAATTCAGGCACTGTTTTGCTGACTGTAACGAACACTGGCAACGATCTCCTTCCCAGCCAGCAAAGCATTTACATTTACCAGCTTCACATTCACCATTACCTACAACATAGATAATCTTGAGTCATACGCTTTTACAAAAACAGAAAGTCAATTTTTATAGGCATACATTTGTATTACTGATGCCTTGCTGATAAGATTTAAGTTAACAAATCAGGCTGAAATTGTCACCATGATACTTATTTATGGCTGCTGTTTGTTGCTTATTCGAGCAAAAGCTGCTACCTTCATCTCATCCTGAAATGTTTTACTAGGATTTTCCCTGTTGCTCTGGATGAAAGCAGCAGCACTTAAAAATTACAAAACTTTCAGGAACGTAGTCTTCAAGCAAACTAAACAAACTTCTCTGTAACAATAAAGCATTCAACTCAAATAAATGGCAAGATTTTGGGAGGAATGAGTATCAAGTTCATGTGCACATGCCATTATTTTTTTACTTTTTCTTTTCAGAAGCATGCATTACAACAATGCCTTTCTGCCGTTCTAGAGGATAGATGACTGAGCAGGAGAGGTGGCTATGCTGTATTTACGAACTGTGGGTTGTGTAATAAGAACTTAAAAGGCACACCCTCAAGAACTCAAAGGTTACAAAGAACGTCTGGTAGCCTTTATAATTTTCCAGGAAAAGCAGTGGGAGCTTTAGGGCAAAATCCATATGTTTTCCTTGTTGCAGTACACTTAGGCCCGTGTACAATATACATGCTGGTAATGTTTAGCCACAGTTTTACAGCGTGGGAAAACACCTTTAGGAAATACAGGAACAGAGAGCACATAAAGCACTTGGAGGTCTAGCAAATCTCTGAGATCTCCTCAGCCCTGCCTTGACAGTATGTGTTTCACATGCACTGCAATAGCCTTTCTTGTGATCCAGGGACCGCAGACAAGCTGCAGGGAGATGGTTGCATGGGATCCCCAAAAAGGGGGTGAGGATAGAGGATAGAGGATAGACTGTCCCTTCATCAGCCTGGGCTGGGCAAAAGGCAAGTAAAGGGATCACAGGGCATCTCAGTGCAAGGTTCTGCATGGTAAAACATCCCAGTAAGGGGCACATTGCTCTGCCATGGCCCTGTGCTGCAGGTTCTCCTTGAGCAGGAGTCTCCATCACACATGAGAAACCCCAACACTTCTTAGATAAAGATCTCCCTGTTTCCTCTTCCACTGCATCTCAGGCTTTGTAAGCTCACAAATTTGAGAGGTCTGCTTAGGTTAATTTATTAGGTTAATAAATTCACAGTTTGTTAGGGCTACGGCAGAAGGTTGAGAACACGAACAATAATACTTTGTGTTGGAATGAAGTACTTAAAGAAGTAGGTAACATTATTTCTCTTCATTTTATGTAAAGTCACCCACAGAGCAAAACCAGAGTAACTCTGCCAAAGCCCCTAGTATTACCCTTAATTTATCCTACTGTAGCAGAAAAAAAACGGTCCCTCAGTTCACAAATTGGTCAGCACAGAGTGAAATGAAAGAAGGCAGGACAGCAGAACAGATTTAAAAACACTTCTAAAATTACTTTTGAGGGGAAAAATATATATTCTGGTAAAGACAGTGATACTGATTAAATCACATTTTTCCATAATAACATTAACTTAAAAGTCTCAGAAAACAAAACAAAAGAGAAACAAAGCACAGACTTAAATTGAGCATCTTACCAGAACATAAGTTTCCCTGGTGATACGGGCAGGAAAAGTCATCCATTTCACAGTACTTGCCATACACCTTGCCTAGCTTGTTTTTGAAGCAGAAACATTTTCCATCTATACAATTTCCTTGACCACTGCAGATGGGCTGGTCTGGGTGTCGCCTGCACCTCTCAGAAGGAACCGTATCTCCATGAGAGCTACAGTCGTTGTCACTGCAATGGGGCTGTTTGACATCTGGAAAAGTTTCATCAGCCCACACTCTTTTCTGCCTTGCACCATCTCCACTCTGACAGGCACAGCTTTTCTGTACATTGATGATGGTGGTTTCATTGAAACCGATAGGCTTAAGTATTGCATATTTTCTTCCTCTGGTTGTGTCACATCCTTTCATTGTAACTGATACATTGAAAAGTACCTAAGAAGAAATAAAAATATATTTATTTTACATCGTTATGATTTCCTATAAATTGCTTACATTTTTAAACAAACAAATAAAGCAGAATCTCACATTATGTATGTGCACTAGCTGGTAATAAGAAAAGATACAGTGCCCATTTGTGAAATACATTAGCAAAGATAGGCATCACAAATACAGTTAAACCACAGCAACAGAAGATTAGCAGCACTCTACTTCTCCTGTTGCAGCAGACAATTTTAATACAAGCTAAATACCCATAGAAGTACCATAGTCCTCCTATTATTTAAAGTGTTCATTCTGTGTAAATTATAGAAGTACTCAAGATCAGCTTGAGCAAGATAAACACAAACAGAAACAGAGATACTCATCATAAAAACAATCTGTAATAAATGTTCTTGTTGCAGAAAGTCTTCTGTGGAAACAGAAAATATACAGACTTTTTCTTTGGGAGGCCCTCCATCTAAAACACAAAAATGGCTCACACCTTAGCAGCAGTTTTTTGCCTTTCCTGTGATGGGGATGAAACAAGAGAGTATTGCTGCTCTTGCTGTGGCCCTAGGCAGGCCAAGCACTACTTCGGGATGGACCCAACACCCATCTGCTGCCCATGGCATGCCCTCACCACCATGCCCTGGATCCTTGCCGCTGGCAGAGCTCACTGCAGCATTAGACCCTGTGGCTTTCCAGAGCCTTTGCACAGGGCCCTGGCTCATTTTGGTGGCTGGTGACTGCCACAGAGTTGGCATTAGTGACTACCAAATCTCTGACAACTTTGATACCTGTGGTAGTTTCATCATCACAGTCTTTGTATTTCACAGTTACCTTTATTTTTCTTTTTTTGCCTGATGGGCTCCTGACAGGGTATTCTCACTAAGGCTGTACAGCCTGCTGACTGTGAACAACTCTTCCTGGCCTCTTTGCAGAGAAAGCACCGCCAAGAAGACAAGGTGAGAAAAGAGCCTGACAGATGCATGTACCTTTACATTTTACCACCAAAGAACAAAGATTTCCAACTCAAAAGAACAGAAAACATAAGAAACTGATTACGCGGGAGGCTGAAACCATCCACAGAGACTGCAAGCATTCATTTATTGGTGGTGCCCCCCTCCCACTGCGCCCCCACCCTGCTCGACAATGGCAGCTTTGTGGCCAGCCAGGCCGCGGCTGCCTACACGAACAGGAGAAGAATGCAGTGCAGAGCATGCACTTCTTAACTGTCGCATCCAGGGTTCATAAAGGCTTTGTCTCTTTGCTTTTCTTCTTTTTGTTTTTCAAGTGCGCTATTGTGTGCATAACCCCTCAGCTGCCTGCAGTCTTTGTGCTTGAGGCTTCTTCCATTAGATAGCATGGATATGCCCCAAGGATTCACACGGCAGGTGCAGATCATGTGGGGAGGAAAGGCTGCAGCTAGAGAACATGCTTTGTGTTCGACACAGAGCCCTGCTTGAAAACATGATCTTCATGTACAACACCGCCGGAGGATCGGCAGGGAGATGGGAGGGAAGCACAAACCATGTCTTGCCTGTGAGTCATGAAATGTGATGGGTCTGAACACAGCAGCAGAAAGATTAAACTTATTACAACTAAATAATTATGGCACCATGAACACTGATGGTCACTAATTGCCAAAGTTAGTTTTGCACCCTGAAGAGGCCATAGGATTCTTCCCTAATATAATACACTTTTGTGTTTTGGTAAGAAAAGGAAGGAAGAAGGATTAGACAATGAAAGGAATGTGAGAATTAAGGAAAAGCATTTAGCCTGTAAACAAATACTGAAAGGAGGATTTACGGTTAAAAATAAATTAATCTCTTGAGGATGGCTCATTTTCAACCGCAGTAAGCTTTAGGACCACATGCAATCTTTTACAATCAACTGGCTCAGATTTTTATTAAAAAGAACCAGATATAAATATTTTTCTTTTCATTAAACAGAACAAATTCCAATCCTATTTCTTATGACATACACAGGGAACAACACTGTAGAAGAGATGAGTTAAGAAGAAAAACATATCATATTTCCCTTAAAGAGTAGAAGCTAATCAGCAGCAAATTATTCAGACAAAATACAGAATAGTATAAAACACATTTAAATGAACATATTTAAAATTCACACTTTTAACCTACTGTTTTGCTTTGCTATTTCTACACACAGACACAATCAAATCCCATCAGCTGAGCTGTGTGTACATTGCAAGAAGGAAAGAACTCCTTGACCCCGCTCTCCAGAAATACAGACCTCTTCCTGGCAAGCTAAAGATATTACTCTACTGGTCCAAGCAAACCAATAAATACATCAAGACACAGAGTTGTTCTCGGAAGAAAATTATGTTCTTTATATGACAGGCATCTTGCCCTGAATTTTCATGGTGCACGATACTCCAGTTTTAAAATCCATTTCATTCAGTAGGTGGCACCAATCCAAATGGGGATAAATCATTTTATTAATTTGATTTATAAAATAAACTAATTACCCATGACTCTGAGTGTGCAAGAAGTCTAGCAGAGCAAAGAATGGGAAAGGTGGCGTCTCCTACAGATCCAAGTAGCACAAATTCCAATGATTCTTTTCCATTGGGTGATTATCTTTCAACATCTTTAAGTACAAATTTCATCACAATGAACATGGCCATTGTGTCCAGGAAAGGACAAAGAAGGATAGTTTTAATGGACTTTAGTTTTCAGGAAAAGCTTTCAGCCTTAGTCTCATGAGATTAGTGAGAATTAAAATAAGATTCAGGAAAAATAAAACCCAAGAATAATAGAGAGTCTGTGATAATTAATCACTAAAATCCAGTTTCAGTTTGAGTAAATCCCTAGAAGATTTCACACCATTGAAACCCAACCAAACAGAAAAATAAGTATTCCAGCTCCTTGAAGAAAGAGAACTATAAACATACTTCTTCATTATATCCCACATTTTTACATCCTTCCATGCCAGTTTTTTTACTTCCATCAGGACAGATTGCAGTGATATTGAAATTAAGATCCTGGATCTGGTTATCCACTTGGATTTTCACTTCAGAGATTAGTTTCTGTAACCAGAAAACAACTTTTAGTTGCATTGCATCTCAATATATAATGTGTGCTAGTGACTAATACCAAGTACTGCTACTATGACTAACTAAAAATGAAGAAAGCTTGTCTGCATGAATAAAGGAATGAATTAAAGCATTGTTTCCCATATAAAGACTTGATTACATTCCAAATATACACAACCAGTGAACTCGTAATTCTGATAAAGAGGATTACGTTTTCCAGATAAGAAATGTTTTCAGCTTTTCTAAAATGGTTATGAGGCTGTATTTTTGGCAATTTGAAAATCTATTCCAGTAACCATGTGTAACAAAAACAAACTTATTTTTTGAGAGACTATTCTGTCTTTTAGATACACATTCAAAACAAAACAGTAAACATTCATACAGCCATTATTATTCAGCAGAAAAAACTACTAATGGAATTGATGCTTTAAACTTTGGATGTTTTGCATTTGTCTCGGCAAAGTTTCCTCTGAGCAAACCTGAGGGTGATATAAAGGCTACTGGGATTACCCTTACTGATTTATTTGGGTCAGCTAGGCCTATGTAAGTCAACAACTGGTTGATTCCCATTAGAGCTTTTTACAATATAAAATAATGAAAAAGCCAACTACTTCGTAACTAGTATTTATTGCAACCTCTAAAATCTTACTTAGTAATTATAAAATGAATATTACTTCTTTTCCTTCTAAAAATATATTAAAACTCTGTACAGTTCTATGAGATGAAAATTGCACAAAGAGATTACTAAAATTCCTTGTATTTTACTATTTTTAAAATGGGATATTTTATTGTTACAAATTGAAATTTAATTACATTAATCTGAACATATGTTTATCTTAGTGACTTTTTGAAAATTAGTGACTCATCTTTGGCTTTTCAGACAGGGATTTTCACCCAGGGTTTTCCACAACTAAGCCTAAGGCTTCCCTGCTTAGAAAAAGAGTGCAAGAGGCTCACTGCCATCAAACATTAACACTAAATTTATTTTCTTATGTAAGTACTTTTGCTATCAAGAAAGCAAAATATTCAAGCCCTGTTCGCTGTGTGTTTGCATATTACAAGCCACTAAAAACATGCTAAAAAACCTCAGAACTATCAAATACTATGGAGTTAGAATGGGAAGGAAAATACTATCAAAAAAAATGAAAATAAGGCAAGAACAAACTTGGGGGTGGCGGGAGCAGGAAAGTCCCACAGAATCTTCTATTTAAATAAAAAGGATTATTTTGTAATTTTTTATTTCCTCTCCTTGAATGTTTGCCCTGTATTATACTGTAAAAACTCTGATTCACTTTAGGACTTTAGGATGGACAGTCTAAAAGGGGCAAAAGAACCATGAGTTTCTTTTTTTTTTTTTTTTTTTTTTTTTCCCAGCAGTATTTTAGTTTCCTGCAAGCTTCTATATTCAAAATGAAATTTCTTGATTTCATAAGAGAAAGTATAATACCAGAGAGAACTTTTATGCAATTAGATTATAATTCCTCTGCTTTAGAATGTCTTTGATTTCTGCACATTTCCAACACGAGACTGTGAAAAATGAGCACAAACCCACTCTATTGCTAGTAATAGACATGGGACTTGGCTCTTCACTAAAGTCAATGGTTGACAAAAGCAACCAAATAGCTAATTTACATTGTTAACCTAGTACACTGGATGATTTTATTCCATCTCGAAATAATTAATGATGCACATTAATACCTTGCATACAGGCTTGTAGCTGATTTTTCAGCTTTTGAATCTTGCATGTTTATGTAACAAGCACAACTTGACAACATTCAACTGTCTAATCCACCACTTTTATTTTGCTGCTCTACAGGCTCCTTTTACTCTGTTACATCAAATATATACTACACGCTTGTTTGTTTGTTTGTTTTGCTGGTTTTTTGTTTGTTTGTTTGTTTTTTCAAACCCGTTTATCCCCCTTCCCACTCACTACCAAGATGACAATCTCCACTTTCACACTGCCATTCCCTGCCAGTCATTTATGAAAAATAACTTTATGCTCTTTCCCATACTATCACTTCCAGTTGAGAACTCCTCCCAGAAGTTCACAAAGCCATTTCCATTGCTCTCAAATCCCTCTCAAAACTCTTCTTCACTGCAATGCCTTTAAACCCTGAGTCATCACACTGCTTTGTGCAAAGTAAATGCTGCTTTCCACAACACCCACAATACCCTGTTGTCAAACTGCATCCTTGTAAATTCCTATCTGTTGTCCATTTGCTAAGAATTCATGCTGTAAAACCCTCTACATACCACAGCATCTTTTTTTCTGGATTTATATGATGCCCAGATAGTAGTGTCAGGTATATAACTAAAGATCTGAGATTCCAAAATACAAATGAGACCGACTTTTCTTTTGAAGTAGCATGGCAAGAGGTGAAAGAATCAAACATCATATTAAGGAGCATCCTTGGTAAAGATAAAGTGCCAGCTCTTGGTTTTGAGACCCCAACAGCCTTTGAGATTAGAATGGTTATTGTGGGACAGTATCACCCACCACCAACCTGGACATTCAGAAAATTAGGAAACCTATCCTGGATGCTGGATAGGAGCCAACATCTTGGAAATTCCAACTTTAAGCTCTAGACTATGAAAGGTGAAAAAATCCTGTAGAAATACAGCATCCAACACCATCATTTTGATCATACCTGATAGGCTTCTACCACCAAATCATTGAGATTTGCTGCTTGTGATTCTATTTGTCTTGCAACAGTACCAGGCAACAGAGGTAACAGATCCTGTGAAAAATACAGTAATTTATGCACAGTTTTAATATTTAATATAAATATTTTTTTTTTTCTTTTTTTCAAATTTGGAAAAAGAATTTGATTTCTAACCTACTTTATACCAATGGAACTGGCTTCCTTGAACTGCAAAAATAACATTGATGTTATTGTCAATCAATTTTTCAGACAGCTGCCCAAGGGATGGATGCTCCTGAAAAATAAAACAGAAAAAAAATTAGGTTTAGTAGGGGAAAACCTTACATTTTATATATAACACAATACAGGACTCCAAAGCCACTCCAATACTTATTTCAAAGGAATACTGGGCCTACATCCAAAAGAAGGTGGGACTGACCAAATGCAGAGCGTAACACACACACAAAAAAAAAAAAAAAAAAAAAAAAAAAAAAAAAAAATCACCGGCACAACAAGTTGGCTGTGACAGGCTTCTCTGTTGTCAGCTAGGCAGTGGTGCTGCACACTGGGAGGACTAACTGGACTCTTCACACAGCACCATTTTGCTGTTTTGAGTCTGATGCTCATGAAACAGCAGCAGGATATTGTGTTGTCCATGGTCTGTCTGGAAGAACAACAGGATTCCTGAGAACAGGTGGGTTCTTGCACAAAAGTCAGGGAGGAGGAATGACATCAGATGAGGCGTGATTTTGGGAGCTGCAAGGTGAGTCATTAAGTTTGTTTCTCAGAAAGGTGTTTTGGCACAAGGAATCAGACACATCAGCTAAATGGGTCAGGTTCTAGCAACATCAATATCCTACACATATCTTACAGCTGACACCTTACTCCAAGACTTGCCTTAGGAGTGATGCCTCCAGCCATCACTGCAATGGCCTGCTACAGTTCCTGAACCATGCCTGTGCTTGAAGTTTTCAAGAGTTTCACATCTCTCCCCCGTGTTGACATTGTTCTGCTTGGTGAAGTGACTATTATGACATGTCCTGTGCTGTGACCTGCCTTCCTATACTTCTTGTTGAAAGATCTGACGTGGATTTGGGAACAAGAGGTGTGTGGCTATCCCTTCATCCAAGAAACGGGGAAGCACAGAGGTGTTTGTGTGGTTCCAGTGGGCTTTGCACATCTGTGCTGCATGGTATTCCTTCAGTTCCAGTACTCTAAAACCAACTGTATCTGAAAGTCACTGCTGATTTACCATATATGTGTCTGTGAATGTTTCCTGAGAAATAATTTGAACATTTAAAATTCATGACTAAACATAGGGAAGTGACTGGGGCTTTTGCCTGTGTTTACCCTCCCCAAGTTTTCCTCAGGAGACCAATAGACATATGTCAGGTTTTTCAATGTCTTTCCCCCACATATTTCTGCTGTCTTTCTCTTCCTGACATTTTTCATCATCTGTCCCATATTCTCTCTGTCTCTCCCTCTCTCCTACACAAACACACTCTCCCTGTTTTCATGCACAATTCATTACTCCTTGGAGTGCCACTTGTTATTCAAGGCACCCTGCAAGTCAACTGCTATCCTAACAGTAATTTGAAAGCCAGGACAGCAGAGACAAAGTTATGCAAGGGGGTAAAATCCATTTTCCACCACATTACAATACTATAAATAGCCTTGTATAGAAAGAATAAAGGAATTCCTTGCAGTTTGATCTTAGCAAGGATCTCAACTTACTTATTCTTGATATGAGATTATATTCTTTAAGATAAGTGATGAACGTTAGGTAATACAGCAATAAACAGGCCTTCCTACAGCTGCAGCTGTGGAGCATGCCATACATGAGGGTCCAGAGAGCATAAATACTGGTACACAGCGCTCTTATAGGTGAAATGCAGAAGTAGTAGCCGTGTTGGCATTTTCACAACAAAATATTAAGGCCTCTTCCCTTCTCAATGACCACAGACCACAGGAACTGGGCCTCCATTCTCCTGCACAAGCCTACACGCCACATGCACCAGGCTGCTGGCAGATCACAGATGCACCAAGTGGTCCCAGGACATGTGCTAGTAAAGCCAGATGTTCTACAAATATCTCCTGCACCATGGAGTAGTGGTGAGGGATCGTGAGAGGGTGCTCAAACAAGTCAGTCTGTTGGTTAAGATATGACACTAGACATGTCCAAATGCCAAAGCAAAGTGAACCTTCAATGTCTCTGCAACTAATGGCAAAAGTTTGAGATTAGTGGCTTCAGAAATGGGTTTCCAACCCCTGATGAAACAAGCTTATTCAGATACTTACTGAAGTCAAGAGATGATATGCGTAGACATGCGAAGGTTGTAGGGACTGGATCCCGAAACCACCCAGCATGCTTACAAGTAAAACTGGACTTCCAGCTATTTCTTAGCTCTGACTTATTACAATGTCCAGTTTGGTTAACAGTACATTAAATTCTCACTTCAGATTAGAAAGAAAAAATTCCTTATTAGAATGGAGTTTTTTTTTGTTTTTTTTTTTTTTAAGCATCAGCAGAACCATATTATCTTTTAAGTATGTAAGGAGATGACATAAGGGACTGTTGGCCACTCAAGGAGCCTCATTTTGATTGCTGTAAAAACCTTGGTGTATTCTATGCATTTTTATCTTATCTACTCCCACTACTGCTTAGGAGAATGTATTCTCATTTTAGATCTTCTTTCTTGTTCCAATTTCATAATTCATTTTATTATTTTAACCCAATGTACTAAGTCTAGAAGATAAATAATACAGACATTATTTCAGAAAGAGAGTGAACCAAGCACACATCTAATTAAAATGGACTAGATTTCTTTCTTGTCTTATACTTTTTCTGACCTCTGCATGACTACTTAACAAAAGTTACAAGGAAACAGGCAGAAAAATTAATAACTGGAAAGAATAATTTTTTTTTTTTTTTTTTTTTTTTTTTTGCAAATAAATAAAGCAAAGTCCTCTTAACTGGAACAAGAACAAAATAAAGTATGCTAGAATTCAGTCTTCTCTAGACTACCAGGTGGTAAGATTGAAAGCAGGAGCACAATGTTATTACAAATGACTCTTAAAATTAACATTTCACATCATAATTGCACTGAGAAGGGAAAAAAAATGTAAAATTATGTTTCTCCTTTGCATTTTTTTGACAACCTTTAATAGCATCTCATTTAAATATTAGTGACATAGATTCTCTTTTTCTGGTTTTACTTGTTCATTTGAAGTTTCTGTTTCTTTATGGATCTCTGGCTAGTGAGAATATGACTAAAATAATATATACTATTATAGACTATATACTACTGAGAAGAAAACAAACAAACAAACAAAAAAAACACACAAAAAAACCAGGAAACTACCTGCCCTTATAGACAATATTGTGTGCTGTCATGTTAAATCTACTCCAGAAAATACCTGACACTGAGAAAGATTTCCTTTCTAGACCTTTTCTGCCACTTTATACATGGGAATGCAAGAATTAGCCAGTGGTTGAAAAAATATATGGACCAGAAACCATGAGTCAAAATGTGCCAATCTAGGTGTCTTTCAAGGTCATTTCATATGGGTGGCGAAAGAAAGACAACGTAATTTCACAAACAGCATCAATAGCATTAAAAATCATAGAGATTTCTTATTCTATATGAGACAATAAAATGATGATTCTACAGCCCAGTATTCAGAAAATCATTTAAATCCCTTTCTTTAGTCAGCCATTAATCTGTCATTGAAAGAGATTAATTAATTTTGTCTGAATTTTATATTGGTGAAAAGATTGGGGAAAGATACTTATCTATAGTAATTGTGTAATAAAATGGATAAAAAATAGAGATACGGACATCATAGCATATAAGCGTGCTCTGCTTTTGGGAAGGAAAGTTTCTGAATTCTTTGCTTTGAGCAGAATAAGGAAAGGGGTTGTTTTATCCCAGGGACGCTGTAAAAATAATGGAACTGAACAGACTAGCAAGAGGGAAATAAATAATCCTGACATCAGTGAGGGAATATCCAAAAGGTGACAGAGGGAGTGCATTAATGTAAGAACATCAGATAATCAGAAATCCAGACGGCCTTCCTGCCAGCACACGCTTAGTTGCTTCCTCCGTTCAGCAAGGTCTCAAACACCCACCTATTCCTGGAAATCTCCCACATTTCATGATCACACACTGCCACTTCCTGCTGCCTCCTGGTAAACACCCTGCATTGGGACTAAATTCATGGCTAGCCTGGCGTACACCAAGCCCTTACTGATCTCCTGTCCGGGAATGCAGGCTGGCTACTTCAGCTAAGAGCAGTGAGCACTGAGAAAAAAACCCTGATGTGCACTGTACCACAGTTCATATTTCCATTTTCTGATGCTTACATAACAATTAAGCAATGATTCAAATGATTCACATTTCTTAAATGAATGAATAACATTCATAAAACAGTGCAATTAAATAGTACAGATCTTAGAGAAAAAAATTATTGTATCTCTATAACTATTTTATACTTGAGGAAATCTTTTTGAAAGCTAAAAATATCTGCTGAAGTCTTATTGTTTTGTTACAGTGAATCTGAAGCAACTTTTTACACGGGTATATATTACCACACATTGGTTTTATACTGCGAGATTCAGATCTATTTAATGATACATTAACACAACAACGCTTTGTGTCACCAAACTATTTTCTAGTCCATCAAGGTTGGATTAGTTCATTGGTGCTGTATATCTTCAGTTTCACTCTTACAAAGCTTTCTCAATCAATGCAGCTATGAAACTTCTGACCATAAAGCATGACCACAACCTTTGTCTCATTAGGACAAACATGCAATTTATACCTGCTTCTTCTGCAAAATATCACAGAAACTTCCTATTTATATTTTATAGAAAATGTGTGCCATTCTAATGAGATGGTAATTAAAAAACAAACAAACAAACAAAACAAAACAAAACAAAACAAAACAAAAACATTAAAACAACAGTAATATATTCTTTGCTCTGTACTGTTGAATCAGACTGAACAATATTTCACCCCAGATACAAAGGATGTCAATATCATGTGATGTGTTCCGTATTTTACATCTTGACTACCTGGGAAAATATTATTCTAATAATTGAATTAGAAGCAATGCTTTGCACTGATCCAAAAACCTCATTTACACCATTTCCCTGAAGGTAGAATGTATGACATATACCTTACCATACTCGTAGCTTTGATGTACACATTATCTTTCAAATGACAGTTTCCATCATGGGGAATTACGATCCCTGCTAATTTGCTATCAAGTGCCAGGTGGGAAGTTTGATCTGTCATCACAAGAAGTAGTCGCTTGGCTTCTTTGCGCCATCCAATGTGGCTCTGAAAAGAAAACAAAATTACTTGCTTTCTAAAATAATAAATAACAAAATGAAAGATGAACGTATAAGTCTACTTCCTGGTATTACACCACCCAGCAGCACTGAGTTTGAACCAGGATATTTAAAATGTTCATTCTGTTTTTGTGTGGAAAGATTCTTCACATTCTATGTCTGAAAAGTATTTCTGGGAGCCATAGGTCCACCTACCACTTGCTTTCCTTTTTGAAATAATATTCCTCAAAATATAAACAAGCTATGCATTATATAATGGGATTCAGTAATTGTTATTACATACAAATGCATATGCCTAACATCCGTATAATTCTCTGGGAACCCCAAAAGAATTACAACCAAAAAATATGCATTAATTGGTATTGGTACTTGTTGCCCTCTTCTATTTTTACTCTCTATTTATTTACTTGGTATTCTACTGATTCTCTAATTTCCTTTTCCTACACTGCTTTCCAGAAAGGACTTTTGCATATGATCTTCCAATCATTAAACACACAGCTTGTGTGTCTTCATGCACCTGCAAATTGAGAAAATTTTCATTATGCACCAAAATACTAAAACTATCAATATCCCAAGGGATTATTAGTAAAGCAGCATCTGCAAAGGTGAATTGAATGTGCTTTAGGAACTCAGTGGTGTGAAGGTTGTAGCAGGGCAAGCTTGTATCTGGGTCGGGTGCCAGTTTTTATTTTTCCAGAACATTTATTTTTATGCAAGGAATAATGTCTGCTTTAAATCAATTTTTTTATTTCTAAAAGATCTCTATTATTTCGTCTCCTTTTTCACTCATTCTATTTTTTCCTCCCTTTTCCTTCTTCCTTGCTCCTCCTTCCTACGACTTTCTCCTGTCTCTGACACTTCCCTTAACACTGCCAGGTATCATCCATCTCATGTGAAACCTATCTGCAACACAGTCCTTGCATTCAGCCAGGGTTCAAGATTTATTCTCTCTTTCCTTTCTTTGCTTTGCAGAGAGGGATTTAGCTCCCTTCTCACACTTTTTCACTGCTAGCTCTGAACAGGGAATGAGTACCTAATAACAGTAGGGATAATAAGTGCAGCTTACACTTATTATTACACTTATTATTGTTACGTTTGCTGCTTACATGCAGGCACCAGCCTCATTCAGACAATCCTAGACAGCATTCCCCCAAACAAAAGTATTAAATTGTTTTTATAAACAACTTATATCTTAAAAAATCCCAAATTTTCCTCCAGCAGCATAGAACCTCCTTGCTCCTAAGACTCCATCACTTCATTTTGTCAGTTCAAGACTCCTACATTCATACATCGCAGCAACAAAAATTTCAAAGTTGCTCCATGTACTGACCTGATACTACTTGCAACAGGGATGTATGGGTTACAGCAAGTTGGAGCAAGTTATAAAGTTCATTTGTGGGCAAAAGAAGCACACATTAATATAAATTACAGTTCATTATGGTAGTTATGAATTGTACATTGTTCTCATCCATTTTGGTTCACAATTCAATTAGCACAAAAGCCTCTCCATTCTCATGAATGTTTTCATTCTATTGTTTTTGGAAGCATAGATTATTCTAAAACTCACACGTCCTAATTGTGGAAGGCATCCAGCGAGAAACACTGAATTTTAAAGAATTTTTCCAAAGCTTCAGAATAATTTTTTTTAACAGCTGTGATCACAGTTTCCAGGAAGAGTGGCTTTTATTTACTTGTGTTACATCTCACCAAAATCTGAAAATAACACTGAAGCCAAACTATTCATTTTTGTTTGCATTCCTTTTTGGCCTTGACTCCTTCTACTGTTCCAAAAGAGAATGTGAAAATGAATAAAATAAAAGAATTACTCTGACATCATCTGAAGAGATAAGAACCACACCAAAAGCCTGAGATTTGGACAGGAGTTGAATTACTTTCTGTAAGAGGACCAGAACGAGTTATATTATAGACCACTAGTAAACCCCCAAATCAGTTACCTTTCAAAATTTCTATTGTACTACTAGGCATACAAGGAAAACAAGCAAAAGAGCATTTAAGAGCAAACAAATTACTGTTATTCAGTCTTACACCTTGGGAACTACTAAAGACACATTTTAGTGATACCTTTCTGCATGTAAGAGATGGTGATGCAATTATATCAAATATTTTTAACATTTTAATAAAATTTTTAATAAAATTTTAATAAATTTTAGTTGATTTGCATTTTGTCAAGAATTAACTTTTCAAAAGCTGAGATAATACTGAAGTGAATTTGTTCTTTGTATCTACACAAGAAGATGCATAACTGATCCTTCGGTTTTCAGATACATTCTTAAGAAGAAAAGCCAAATGGTATGTCTTTAATTGGGAACTAAAGGAGGTGTCAGTGATTTTTGACACTGATTTTGTAATTGATTGAAAGTAATTCATGCATTTGTTCTGTCAATCCTATACTGGCTAGACTGGTTAAAGCCATACTTAAAGAACATCATTAGCTAATACTGAAAAACATTTCCTTATGTTATCCTTTTTCAGTTTCAACTGGAAGAAGGGAAAATAATGAAGAAAGAGGAACAGTCTATTTTCAGGCCTAGAACTGACAGTCTGAATTCAGGAACACTGAGCACAGCTGCAACTACATACATATAAAATGTATAAATAGATAAATAGATAGATAGATACTTGTCTGAACTGCCATTTGGTCTTTTGTTGATAACTCTCCTTACCTGGCACACAGCTGCTTGGAGCATCGCATCAAAGCCCCCTTCGGGTGTATCAATATTCCCAGAAATTTTTTGTTTATTCACTGCATTTCTGAATTCTGCTATATTGTCAGTCAGGGACAGAACGTGAATATAACCATGAGGTGGCATACAATCTAAATTATAATCACTGTACAAAAAACAAAACAAAACAAGATTTAGAAAAAGTCTACCACAGTCCTCCACATTTTCTATTTGAAAGAGATGTAAATATTCCCTATCAATCCACATAAAATCTTCTTACTCGTGAAAATGTATAAACGATTAAAGAAAAATAACTCCACACGAAATTAAGTTCACTTGGAACTTGCTCTAATTTAAAATGAACAACAGATTTTTTTTAGTATTTTATGTAAATGTATAAAATACAATTTAATTAATATAGTACCTATGTAGTATTTCTCTACATAATGAGAAGAAACACAATGTGAGAGATGGTATCATCTCAGGAACATCTGTGGATGAAAGGACTACTACACCACAATGTTAAGATTCTTTAACAGCTTGATACAAAGGCTAGAGGATAAAAACTGAAATTAAATTTAAGTTTCTATATCTACTGTTAGTGAGTAAATGTACATAAAACTAATGTTGAGTGACAGTTACTTAAAGTTTCTGACAGTTATCTCACTGCTTGGATGAGGAAATTCCATTTTCATTATCATCTCAGTTCTAAATGGTACTATTTGAAATGATATATAAGAGGAGAAAGGATTGTTTGACACCAATAAGCTAATGCCATAGCATTTTTACAGGTCATTCCTCTGGGACCCATGTATGGCAATGGAATTTACAGCACAAACAGAAGAGCTCATCTGATTCTGAGATGCTGAGCAGGATTCATCTTACCTTCTGTTGCATACAATGTGGTCATCCAGACTACAACGTACCCTACTCTGATTCAGTTTACAGTCAATGAAGAGAAACTGGCACTGTAAGGTGTAATACATCTGCAGATGTCTACTTTTAGGGGAAATTAATCATGTCCTAGAAGCAATAATTGATTTTCACTGACCATAATAGACAGTCTAGATGACTACTTTAAGACATAGACATTTATATCTTTCCAAGAATTTTTACTACTAATGCCCAATTCAAAAATCATCACAATAAAAAAAAATAAAAATAAAAAATAAAAATAGAAGAACCTCACAGACTTCATAGAACCATGAACCACATCTTCCCGGGAAAGATAAAACAATCAAAAAGATGTTAGCAGTTAATATGTACTTTTCCAAGTATTATGGTTTATACAGATTTCAATTTGGTGTGAATAATATTGGCCTCTAGAGTGTTTCCAAGGTGAGCCCTCACTTAGATAAGTGTTGAATGGCAGGTATAAAAGGTTGAATGCCTGAGAAAAGAAATTCAAGCCAGAACACCTTTCTCATTTATAAAGGGAATTAGTTCACATTCCTACTGTGGAATTGGATAACAGGATTGGTTTTGTTCATTAAATGAGCTAAAAGAAAGAAACTGCATCACATTGACTAAAGTAGACATTTTCAAAAGAGAGCTAATGAATGCAGGACCATACAGCAGAAGAGAAGTCCTAGGTCAGAAAGTACAAAACTCTGTAATTAATCTAGGCAACATACATCCAAACTCACCAAGAAAAAAACAATTGGCTATAAAATTAAACACAAAACAAATTCAAATAGACTAAAAAGATGTTGTTTGGCTCCTTTTTACAAACAAACAAAAAAAAATGCACTTTTTTTTTTTTTTTTTTTTTTTTTTTTTTTTTTTGATACAACAAACTTTTAAAAAATCACTTACCAGGTATTTCAAGTAATCATTCTATAATGAATCTCAGCATTTTCTTATGAACATTGCTGGAGAACCAAGGCATAATGAAAGAGAGACAGATTCTAAAGAGCTTTTAAAATACATATTCATAATGCATATTTGTGTAATTAAATAATTTATCAGTTCTACAGTAAATATAGAAAGATTACATACCTGCATTGGTTATGGATTCTACCTGGGTGAATGCTAATATAAGGTGATACGGTTTTATCCACATAGGATCCAAATCCAAGTCGAAAATCAAGAGAAATATTCGCCATCTTTTTAGATAAAGCAAATCCAACGGAATTTAGTTTCTCTATATTGTTATGCATAGAAGCTGAGACATCAACTAAATAGTAAAGGTCCACAGGATACTTCTCCAGAGGATGAACTTTTAATATAAAGTTTGCTTCACTTCCTGATTCAAAGGAAAATAAAAAGTTTACTTACTTTGCTTATTTTTGAATGTACACTCTTAAAAAGGTATCATTTTTGCAACAACCTCAGCACAAAGTTCTTTGTGTCAGCAAAGAGAAAAATGAACAAACAAACAAGAAAACCTCCCAAGAGTAAATGAAACCTTGAAGTATATCTCAAAAACAAGCCATAAAGGAGTTCTTTGTAGAACATCTTGCATTTTTTTTCTCACAGGAGTATTTTGTGAAAATCTGACTTCTCCCCATTTTCTTTTAAACTCTGGGTTATGCAATCCCTTTGGCACAATACCAAAAAGCAGTTACTACTCAAAAAGGGGACACAGATTTGCATACAAATTGTGGCCAGTCACTTCAAGGCTGATACTTGGAAGTACATTAGCATATCCTGCAAACAGTCTGTCACGTGTATCTGAAACTACACGTTTCATAAAGTGAGCACAGCCTGAAAAACTCAGGTAAGTTAGGCATCAAGCTTATACCAATTCAGTTCCAAGGATTTGAAGAGAATACTCAGTAGAATTAAAATAAAAATAAACAAAAAGGTTTTAATGTTAAAAAAAAAATAGTAAAAACTGATCTCTCTTTATCTCAAGATAATAAATGCCTGTCTTTCCTGCAGTACCTCATCACAGATATAATAAAAATGTTGAGGCCTTGAAAGCCCCTAAAAGGTAGTGCCTACATTGTTCCTCATCTATTTTCTGTGATTTTGTGTGACTATTCTGTGATTCTGCAATGCCAGCAGAGAGTAATGTGACCGGAGTACAGGCAGTGGAGGTGCAATGACTTCAATGCAATGACTTCAAAATATTCATTATTTAATGACAACAGAAGTGTCAGCTATCTTGAAGAAGAAATAAAAGAGTAGGACCTTTGCATGATGAGTGACGCAATGAAGATACAGCAAAGGACAGGAGGAAATGATACACTACAGAAAAATTATGCAGCTGTTCAATAAAAACTATCTTAACACATTCTGAAATAGATTTACTAAAAAAAAAAAAAACAAAACTGAAATGTGACTTGTTTATGCCATTAACTAGTGCATGGCATCGCTAGATAGCGTAATGAAAGTACATGTAAGTGAACTGTGTCAAATTCTATCACAGATCTGACTCAAAAATATTAAACATGCAAAGTACTTTTCAAAATAGGCTAATTAAAAATATTTTTGCTTCCAATGTTTTGTCTTCATCAGGTCTCACGTCAAGCAAATAGAATTTCAGCATGCTATAACTTATGTTTCCTCTTTGCCAATGGAAATTTATTATTATTATTATTATTATTATTATTATTATCATTATTATTATTATTATTAAATAACCTTACAGGTATCTATTTTGCATACAGAGAGTGGAGCCTGTATTTTCTCCCAAGTAAATCATGACAGCTGGGATTCATGTAAAGAGTGATAAAAAAAATGGAATCAAAACAAAAACATTTTTGGTTTGCATGACAACGCTGTGTTAAATTTATGCTTGCCCCACTATAGCTGTATATCTATGTATTTTCTTGTGGATCAAAATACAGGCAGAATGTCTATAAAATAGAAGGTACTCCTCTGTAGTTCCAGGAATTTCAGACTTCCTCCTTCAAGCAAAATCTTCAGCAAAGAACATGGAACCCCAAACTTGATTTCAGTACTGGGAAAATGGTTCATTAAGGCAATGTTTAGAAAGTGAAGTGTTTTCTATGAATCCAGTAAATGTAAAAGCCTTAATAAATAAATGTAATTACAGACTTTTCTAAAGCTATCTCAGTTCCTGAGACCATTTCTCAGTATAAAGCAGACCATCAGTATCTCCGTTGAAAGGAGAGTAGGGAAAGGAGAGGGAGGGTGATGCTGCTTTTTCAGTTTTATTATAAAGATGGTAAACCAGATTTCCTTTGCACTTTGCACTCCCGCAGTTCCTTTCTTCTTCCTTGTGATTGACAGAAAAGTACTTTTATACAAAGAGAGATACAGTGAAGATCAGTGAGATATTACAGTACTACACATATTTCTTATTCACTTAATGTTTTTCTACTAGCAATTGATCACTTCAGAGGGCAAACTGAGGTATATTAAAAATCCCTCAGATAGATAGAGATGTAAATTCTGTTAGGGCCAGGTGTCTCATGTTAGGCACTGAATACCTAAGTCTTCTTTATGAATCCAGCCCTTTCTTTCATATTGGCTGTGGTGCCTTCACAGTTGTCTAGTCATTGCACTTAAAAGTAACCAAATTATTAAGAAGCTTATCAAATGAAGAATATAGGAATTAGAATTTTTAGCCCAATATACTTACAGTAGGGAATACATTTTATACACAGGCAAGGGAAAATTATTTTGAAAGGAAAAATAATCAAGAAATCACAAGATTGCAGAAAAGACTACCTAAAATCCCTTTTCCACTTGCTACTTGCATTATTCTGACCCTCAGTTATGTTTGACAGAAACACTTCTTGCTTAAGATCATACTTGAATATGGGAGCAACACCATCACAGTCCTACAATGCAATGTTACAGCATCATTCTTCAAAATAATGATTCCAGCTGTTTCTTAACAAAATATCTGTACTTAAATATTATTGTGTTATAATATCCATGTGTTAGAGATAATCCAACCTGGACGCAGCTGGACTGAAACTTTTCCTGGTGTCACTTGTGTATTTGTTTCTTGATCGCTGGGTATTGTTACACGAACTGTGGGATTTTCTACAAAATCTGATTGGCAGCCTCTTTTCATTAAGTTGGAAACAGTGTCACAGCGTCCCTTCTGTGTTGCATCGGCCATGAAATCCTGTTTTATAAAAGACCAAAACAACATAGCAATCTCAACTGAAAAAAATAACAGTAGTATCTTCAAAGGAAAGAGAAAAACAAAATAATAGTATTTGAAACAATAAAATATGCTACTATAATTGCATAAATTGTAGAACTAGTTTATGAAAGCCATATGTTTTAAATAAGTGCAATGGCAAAATATTTAACTTAGATATTAACCTAATTGCTACATTGACTTTTTTTCTACAAAGAAAAAAACTTCTGTGTGTGAGAAAGAGGATCTTGCACAACTAGAACAAGATGACTTTGGAGAAAAAGGAAACTATGTACTGTCACTATGTCACTAAAAATGTTCTGTACTATGAATTAGTTCTACCAAGAAAATGTCATTCACATAATTTCTAAACATGTTGGTTTTCAGATGAATCCAACAGTAATCTTAGGCTAGTATTAAAAAGTAGAAGCAAAAGTCAGATTTAGATTTACCTAACCTGTATTTGTCTGTCACGGATGTTTAAGCTTTAACCCATAGCCTGCACAAAAGCGAAGGACCAGCTGGACTACATCATTTCAATCCTCAGAAAGAGAAAGCTAAATTCTACTGGACTGGAGAGTTTAAGATGTCACCAACAAGAAAAAAAGCCTCAGTAACAAGAGAAAAATGGTTAGTAGTAGAATGGTGTCAGAAGAAGCATGTCCTTTCTTGCAGTGAAAACAAAGTTGCCAAGACTGTGGCAACAAGATACAGTGTGAAATTCCTGACAACAAGTCTATGATTAGCATGATCCTGATCATGCAAGTGACAAAAAAAAAAAAAAAAAAAAAAAAAAAAAAAGACTTGACAAGATCCTTTGTACTCTTTCAAAGCACTGATCCGTCTCAGCCACAGCTGGAGATGAAACAATAGACAATCTCTGATATTTCAGAGGCAGATGGAGAAAATAAACAAAAAGTGCATAGAGCCAACTGTGTATTAGAGAATAAATCATCATCCAGATCCTGAAAACAAAACAAACAAACAAACAAACAAAACAAAACAAAACAAACAAACAAATAAACAAAAAAACAGAGAAAGCCCCTGAAGAATGAGACTTGTAAATCATGTATTTTGTTTTCTAAGTTCCTACTCATTTTTGTAGTTTACCTCAGGTACTGTTTTTTCACAATCTTATTTAGACAACAGAGAATATTTTTTTTAGGTTACTGCTATTTTTACAATCTTTTTGATTTATATAAATTTCAGAGAGGTAGATTTTTAAATATACAAAGAACTTATCTACTCTCACTGTTATCACTGGTGATTGACAGATATGTTCTGAAGTGCACTTTGTGGGGGTATAAAATCAAAGCATTTCAAGTGTTTTTCATGGCTGCTTTTATTATTAAAAATATAGTTAGGTGAAGCAGCCACACTAAGCTGAAAACTAACTTTACTCAGGGAAATTTCTAACTGAAATAATATGAGTTTTACCGCTCCACAAACACAGACAGTGAGTAGGTGAGAGGGCTATCAAAGCATGGTACAAGAGGGTTTGAGAAACCCCTGCCTTTGATGAATGGCTCTCAGGACTGACATGAGAAGCGAGGCAAAAGAAGCACATCAGAAGTCAAACCCCATCAAATCTGGGCATCTGGTTAAAAAGAACCCTCCTACAGCTCCATAGCACTGGAATGCTAAGAAGCACTGTTCTGTGACAAACACAGATGTTGCAGGGTAAAACTGTGTCCTCTGCTAGGAGGGGATATCAGGTCACAGTAATGGACCACTCCACATTGTAATCCATGGTGCCAGGTATATTATGCCCTGAAACAGCTCTTTGACAACAAGTTCTCCTTTCCTCCAGTCATCCTCACAGTACGTACACTTGCATCAGCCTAAGTTAATCATTCCAAGACACTGTATCTCTGATAAACTAATGCCAGTTTATGCTTCTTATCTCTTCCGTGTATGCCCTAGGAATTTATCTACCTTCTGTGCTAACTGGAAAGCTACCTGAGTAAATTTTTATGTGACCTTCAAGACCATATAAACTTTCAAGTGCCAGTGATATTCTTAAAAACCTTGCTCCTCTGAAGTAATTAAAATGGTCCATCCTTACTTGAAATCACATAATCATCTGTTTTTCTCTCTTAAAGAAATCCAGAAAAAAAAAACATGTTTTTACAGTTTTCAAGGAAATAATAATTTCAGAACAATTCTTTCTATCTGAGATCTGTCTTCTGTGACGAGTCTCAGAACTGATAGTTTCAAGTGTCAAAACAGACAAGTATCATTTTTTTCATTTGTGACGGGGGACATAAAATACGGTAGTCAAAGTTAACTCCACTATTGCTAGCTATTGCTAAATGCAATAGGCATATATATATAGACTTGCTCTGATATATAATAAGGACTTCATACAAATTACTGATAAGTAATTTTACTTTTGAAGCCAAAAACTGTTTGAACTCTCAAAGTTACTATAAATCTGCCAAACCCATCTACAAAGCAGATGGAACACATTAGAAAGTTCTCACTTTATTTAAAATTACTGCAATTTTCCAAATAAAAGATTGCATTTTCTCCTTTGGAAACTAAATATATTTCACATGATTTCTCAGGTGCTGTCTCCAGAGGTCATTTAAAGATTTTCCTGCTATTTCTCACTGTAATTTTAACAGTTTAAAAGTCTTTTATCTTTATACAGATGAGAGGCAGCTAAAATTTAAAGTCAAAAATAAATAAGAAAAATGCCATACCTCTTGAGCACACCATCCACACTCTGGACCCAAAGCAAGACACTTTGTACATGTTACTGCATTTGAAGTGGCACATCTGTTTTCCGCTGCAATGAAATACAAAACCAAACATTCATGATTTATGAAGGTATGTGGGAATTGTAAAATACCTAATTTTAAACCAAGATTTCAAAAATTACTTCACCAGATTAGCAGTGATGACAAAGTATCCAAACAGAAGTAAAACAGAACAAAGGCAGCCTGGTGAGTGAATACTTGGAGCATTTTTGGTATCTACAGTCTAGAACTATATGTATGGATGGAATAAAATCCATTCTCAAGGCCATATTTTTAAATCCCCCAATTTAGAATAATTTTGAAGTGAAAGTATATCTTTGGCACTTACCTTGCTGATTTACTGTCTAACAGAAAACATTTACCAGGTAGCTTATCTCTTCATAGACATTTTCCTCTTAAGTCATTTACACTTGACTGAGGTATTCATTATTCACTCTGCATGGAACCCAAAATGTTTTCTCACCTTCTATAAATATTCCCTCTCTGCATTTTCTGGAGTGAATAGTTTTCCAGAAGAGGCAGATTTATTTTATTTTATTTTTCAGAAGCCAATACAAATTTATCCAATATTAAGTGTCACAGATTTTCTGCACTAACAACTGCAGAAAGCTGTGCCTACTAACAGGAAAAGCACCTCTCTTTTTGGAGTAATGAGAGCAACTTCTCACAGAGAAAAGCATCATTAGGAATATATTTACTAAAATACCTTTCAATTTTTGTTTGATCAATTTCAGCTATGTATTCAAAGATGAGATCCTCTGTCACACGAACAGCTAGTGCTAGTAGATCCCTCTGAATAACAGGTGATCCAAGGAACTAGTCACAGCTTGCAAGTTATTAGCATTAGCAGCATGTATACCATTATCAGTATTTGCAAAACAGAAAAGCTTAATACAGCACAATTGCAGCATTATACTTATAACAGGTTAGCACTGATTTCAAAGGTCAGACCTATATTTCGCATAAACTGCTGTTTACAATTTTTGCAATGTAGTCAGTGCAAGAAAAGAAACATATGAAAGGGAGGAAAGTTGTTACAGATGTGATCAGAACATCAGGCTGAAAAGCAGCCCGAGAAAGTAGTGGAAGAGAGGGAAAATTGCTTAAAGGAAGAGGTGGGCAGGGACAGATAAAAGAGGAGTTGCTGAAGAGAGAGAAAAGAGCAAGGCAAAATCCCCAAAGTTTTTGTTTGTTTGTTATAAAAACAAACAGAGCACATTTGGCATGGATGGGAAATGAGAGCAAGCTCATTCGACACTGACCTAGGAAAACTTCTCTTCATGTATACGAAGTAGACAACTGCACTTGATGTGCTGGAGTCAGAAAGAGCAGAGCTGGGGGCCGCAGAAACAGCTACCAGAAACCACGGAAGAGGAGGGACAGTGAGGATTCCAGGTAGGTACAGGCAGGCACAGGGCTGCAGACCTTAACACAGATCCACTTCTGGCCAGAACTGGGAAAGCACAAATATGCAGAATGAAAAGCTGTTGATGGAGTACAACTAAAAGGAATGTAACTGTTCTTGGCTTAGAGACATCCCTTCCACCTTCAGCTGGATACCACAGACAGTAGCGATGAAAGATAACACAGGAGAAAGTAACATGATGGATGCAGTAGAAGTGACAAGGAAAGACTGGAAATGCTGATTTGCAGCACAGTGGTGGCTAAAGACCACCATGAAGCAAGCCAGTGAGGAGATGACATAAACTTTGAGGTTACTATCAAGTAATGATCCACCTTAGCAGACAGAGCTATTCTGATAAGAATAAATAGTTGGCAGGACAAAATGAGAGGCTTCTGGATCTAGCTAAAAAGATATGGAATAAGATAAATTAATTCCTGGTCATCAACATGGGTAAACCAAAGTAAACCAAATAATGAGTTTGGCCTAATTAATTTCCTACAATAATTTCTGAGCCTCTCCTTGCTTAAAACATAAAGTCTCATCCACTTAACACAGGCATTGTACTCTCCCAAATTCTCACATTTCCAAAAATTAAATGCTATTGAATGTGTAAAAGTAATTTATGTCCTACTATAATGTACACATGCTAAAAAGAATAAAAAGTGTCTGTGACTGGAACAACAGTATGGTATTTCCAGATGCATCAGAAAACTGATTGAAAAATAATTGTCCCAGATTTTTTTTTTTTTTGTATGGTTAGCTTAGGTACCAAATCTACTGAGGTTTGTTTTAGTTTATTAATACATGCTGGTAAAATAGAAGGTGTTCTTTGTGTCTCTCTAAACTGCTACAGCATAAGAAGAGATCTTAAAATCCAGTTTTCAGTGTGATCATGGCAGACAAAAGGCTTTACCAAATGAGACACACAGTATTGCTGGATGCAAATCCCTCTGTTGATAACTCTCCAGTATCATGAGCTCCATTTTTGCAACATGAAGTCACGCATTGGCAATTGACAGGCTTGGTACCATTGGCTCAAAAATTTGATTTTTTTGGAATAGAGAGAAACTTGAAGAAGGTTTATTAATGCCCAAGACACATTCTGGCTACATCTCTACTGTAGTTCCTAAGTACACAGTCCCTTATAACAGTAACATTTACGGACATGCTTTCATTCACCAAATATTTATTATTTAGTTATAAATGTACTCTAAAACCTTAACTGATTGAGTATAAACTTCTCAGTTTCTTTTAAAAATCATATGTTAGAGCAAGAAACATTTTTTATGAGTTGGCTCAACAAAGAACCAAGATTTTTCCTGCCACTTCACCAAAAACAGAGTCCAGACAAGACTGTGTTACTGTTCAGCCAAAGCTAAGGGCAAGTTTCTACTGGCTTCGTTATAACTGATGTATGCCAAAAGGTATTTTCAACAAGGGCCAAATTTTCTGCTGGGAACTGCACAGGCATATGCATGTAATAAAAAATGAGTGCTGCAGGTTAAACTGCACTTTTCCAGCCTCCCCCACAAAATACAACTGGGCTCCAACTACTGAGAACAGGTGTGGCAAGCCTAAACCTTCAGCAACAGGAGGGATCCAGGCTAGACGAAGATCCTGTATGTTATAATCATATCCTGCCTTCCTATTATGAAAATAACTTTATCATGATCAGAGTATTTATCTGAGAGATGTAATAATAATAATGCACGCTAGGGTTGGAGAGTTAAACAGTTTTTTTTGTTTGTTTGTTTGTTTTTTAACCTACAGCACTTTGTTCAAGTACAGCCAGGAATTTGGACTTACATTGACTTCATTGTTGGTACACGTTTGAGCTGTTTTTGGAGGGTGCACCCTTTGCTATCTTAAAGCAAAAAGCCAAAACATAACTAGAAGCTTATACTCCCTGATCACGGTCCTCAGACTGCTGAGCACTACTTAAGGCAAGATACAACATTATGTAGCCTCAACAGGTTTTTTTGTTTGTTTTGTTTTTCCTTAAATTCTGTATCCAATCTTGTCCTGCAGCAGCAGTTAGCCAGGCTGTCCCTCTCCACTGATAATGTGGCCTTCAACAAGCAATGCATGCAGCATTGCTTCGGAAGAAAGCTGCTGCTCTCATGCAGTATTCTGCAGTTGTCATCACCTTCCTGCTTTACGTCGGAGGCTGCACAATACAGTCCCTGCAGAGGGGACATCCAGAATCTGTCCCTGCGAATGCACAGCTTCTTGATTCACTTTGGCTGAATGTGCAGATACAATGAAAAGCATTGTAAAAATGTTAAAGAGAGGGAATTTTTTCCATGATTATTGTGTCTGACACTTACTTGCTCAGATTACAAGGAAAAAATGAGTGCTTTCACTGCCAATCCTAAAACTTAATTCTGGAATTAGGGCTTTTTCCCCTTTTTTCCAAGCAAGCAATAAGCAGTCTCTTTACCCATTGTGCACAATGGCATACTTCAAAAACACGTTTTGTCACTACCTGTTTTTCCAAGAGGGTTACAAGGTACACCTCTGAATAAGCTCTTCCAGGTCCTTTCCCTTGTCCAAAAAAGGAGATTTCCATTTGAAAATTGTGCATTTATTATGCTTCAGAACAAATTCCTAAGATTACTTGAACAAAATTACCAGACAACTTCTCCTCTTTCCTCCCTCTCCTGTTTCTTACATTACAGAATTGATTTGTTAATTTCACTGCTGTGTTAGTGGTTGTCCACATTAGGTTCACTACTCAAATAGGAGCTAAACTGTACACATATTTGAAAATATTGTTTACCAGCAAGAGAAGCAGCAGCATTCTAAATCTGAGCATGTAAGAGATATATATTGGCTAAGAAAAAGAAGGTGTTTAAAAGAAAAGTGCAAAAGATGATTGGCATAATTAAATCCTGAGCCCTGGAAAAAACTTCTGTAAACATGTAAACAAGTCAGTAAAAACACCTTTCCATCAGTCAGTCAATCAGTCAGACAAATAGAAAAACATCCCACCCCAGGCATCCTTTTCCTACAGGTCATTCAAAAATAAATAAATAAATAATAATAATAATAATAATAATAAACAAAGAGTTACAGTATTCCTTAAAAGAAAAGCAGAATATACTGAAAGATAACTACACGATGTGGTTATAAAGAAGAGAGAGAAATGAGACAAATAAGATGTATACATATATGTCTGAATAAATGCAGTGAAGAGCACTACTGATGACCAAATCCTGATGATCAATATGGGCTCCCATTCCTAACTCTGCCAGTATCCTACTGTTCTTGGTTTCTTCAATCACTCTGCATTGCCATATGATCATGTCGCTCTATGAGCCTGAAGGGCATTAATGAAAACCACACAAATGATTTTAAAAGTCATCAAAATGTCAAGTGATGCAGTAGTCTGCCTCAGCACAGCAGAGTTCATGTGTTTGACTATGCAGTGACATAACCAAGTTTCCTTTTTTTTTTTTTTTTTTTCACTTTGTGTGAGCTCTGAGTTACAACATTTGAGAGAACTGATGCTGGATGTCTGCTGAATAAGGCAAAGACGGAAGAGGAAAAGGAGGAGACCTTGGGCCACACAGCATTAGGAGAGTTTGGACAGAAAAGTATATTATTGCTGCTGCTGGAATTTGTAATGCTGATGCTGGATGCTGTGTAATGGCACATGGGATGGAGATCCCCAGCAGTTTAAGGAGAGTACACACTTCCATAATTAAGCAATGATGAAAAGCTTCAAGGAGGTACTCCTGACATCTCCCTGAACCCACATGTATGTCTTTCTTAACTTCATCTCTCTGGAAAGTTCAATTATATGAATATTGCACTTCATTCTAAAGGAAAAACTGGAGAACAGAAGCCTCAGATTCAAATTAACTCCAGTTTTTCAGGTTAATGTATCAATATTTAGTGTTTTTTGTTTGTTTGTTTGTTTGTTTGTTTGTTTTCTATCAGAAAGTTGCACATAGCATTTGGAAAAGGTACTGCCCAAACTATCTAATGGTGCAGCAGTTAGGACTCACAAAAACAACTTTCATACTGCAGGCTCAAACATGACGTTGAATGTGGAAGACAGAGCTATTGACTACTCCAGACTGACTTTGTTCCCAAATCACAATACAGAATGAAAACAAGCAATGTGACCTTGGAATTTTTCACAACACACATTTTTTTTTTCTTGTTCAACTCCACTTGTAGCTTCTCCTTTCCATAAGCTTCCTGCTTTTACAGGAGATAGTTAAATTTTGTTGCTGCAATCCACGCCTGCAAACAATGAGTCAAAGATTATTTGGTTTCTGAAGCCAACCTATTCTGTCTCTTGCAAATAAAAACACACAGGACAATTTACTCTGATTATATCATTAGAAGGGACTCATTTCCCACAGCCATTAGCTTTTAGAGCACAGGTTTGATGGCCCTGTTTGCACAGCTTTGCACCAGTAAAAATGCAAAGCATATGGAACCAAAGGGTATAAATCATTTTTTATTAAATCTCTTGATTTAAAGGGAACTTCAGGATGCATGGAACTGTGTTAATTCCCTTGTTTCCTAAGAGGGAACATGGGCATGGGAATCATTATACTCTAGTCATTTCCAGCTGCTAGGATCTCCCTAGGAGTTGGCCAGCTTGGCTACAGTCACGCTGCTATAGTGAAGCCCTGAATGGCTACTGCCGTACCTCATGGCTGATTTCATTTCTTTTGTGTTAGTAAGCACGACCAGCAGTAACACAAGCGCAACCCAGAATGGTTAGTACATTCCTGTGTATACTATATTGGAATATAAAAGTAGATCCAAGCTACTGTTTTTTTTTTTTCCACGAGCATCTTCTGGAGCTCCAGATCCTTCAACACCAAATCACCTCCCTAACCTGCCTTTCTATTCCATATCTATTATTCACCAAATTCTTGCTTTCTACCCCATAAAAACACTACCTCTTCCTGCTTCTGCACTTGCATTCACAGAGCTAGGAACGGTGCAGAGAACTGGCAACAGCTCAGAGGTGTTTCTTCACCCGGGGCATCAGCATGGACTACCTGCTCCACAGGTTCTTCCTCCATAGCAATGCAAACAACTCGCTTGACTTACTTCTATCTGGATATGTTGTGGATTCGAACAAGTTTACTCTCTGTTCCAGACTGTAATTCTCAAAGCTGAATATCTAGAGGAACCAGTCCCTCAATTCTGAACACAAAATTTTGCTTTACAGAAGTTTTTCCTGAAAAAAAAAAAAAAAAAAAAAAAAGCCCTGAACCACTTCATACTTAACATATAAACATAAAAAAAAACCTGTATGTATGGGTATAAAAGAATGAAATATCAGGGTTACAAGAAAACACTGAACACATTGGCTATTTGTTATTTCAGTAATTTGCTTTTCAATAGAGTTTTGCGTATTCCAACACGGTCATTGACCATGAGAACAACGGAATGCGGTAAAAACTTTCTGGGATTTTCTTTTATTTTGTTGTTGTTGTTACTTTTATTCTCTTTGAATGCAGAAACAGTTATAAGATGTCATATTTTAATAAATGTGTGATAACACGGCACAAGATTTTAAGATATTATTTGATGATTAACAGCTGAAGCATGAGTCCTTCAAATCTGAGTTCAACTGCAGTGCTTTTCTGAATATACACATCAAAACTGGATGAACACAAAGATCTTCTATAAGAATAATGAAACATGGAGTTTCTAACATAGGAGACGTATGCATTGCTCACAAACATTCAAAAAAAATGAAAAAATAGCAATCATAGCGGCCTAGGAACAGGCACTGTCTAACCTCCATATAAGCCTGTTAGGTTTTTGTAACATGGGGCTGAAGACTATATAAAACATGACTGCAGGCTGTAAAACATGCAGACTCATATACTAACTCCAGCTACTGGTGCACATACACTGCTTGAATGCAAACTTCTGCTTGTGTTTCTGCAAGTAAGTACTCACATATATGCATGTCTTGCAGGTGCAGTTTGAATGCTCTGTAGGGGACAGCCTTCAAATATGCAGCTTCAAGACTTTAAACAGGTAGTGATTTATATAATGTTGAGAAGTCATGCCACAGCATTTTTGACAGAAAAATGCAATTCAACAGCTTTGCTTAGATTGGAAGAGCATGCTTGCTTATGTAATTAGTTTTATTTAGGTCATTTTGCATAATTCATGCCAAAGTGTAAGTTGTCTCAAGTTTTCTTATTTCCTGGGAGTCTTGTTTGTACAAGAAGATGGGATCTTGTCATGTTTAACCTCCTGCTTTCCAGCAAGAAGCTCCCATCTCAAAGAAACAAGTTGTCCTCAGCACAGTACTAACCCCTGTCACCCTGCGGAGGTGAAGTGGAAATAAATCATACTTAATTACAGTACAGGAAGTGGAATTCACTTAGCCCAGCTCACTTGAACACCAAGAAGGAAGAGAATTTATTTTGGAGAGCGGAGGTACTGGTTTAATCAGATTTGGATTACTTTTATGATGCCAGCATACATCATATGGCTCTATTCATAACACAGCTACAACAACAGCAAAATAGCAAAAATACTGAAGTTTTTAAGATTTGAATTCAAAAACACTGTGTTGCTAACAACTCCCAAGTCAGTGGCCAAAGAAGGGGCCCTAAGAAAAATAAAAATCCAGCATACAAGAGCATTATCCCACCTGCCTGAAGTTAGAGAATTTCCCTCCTCCAATAATTAGAGTTAAAATCTCTCACTTATATCTTTTGATAATTATAAATACTTCAGGCTCATTTCTGTCATCATGGGTAACAGCAGGCAGAAATTACCACAGACATATGACAACAATGCCATGGGAAGCATAGAAACATATGATAAAAAACAAACAAACAAACAAACAAACAAAAAAACACTTTACAAATTTTTGAATTTAGGCTCATAGACTCAGCTAGAAGTCGCCTTTTTGGAAGCTTTCTAATACTGTAAATTCCTATCATCCTGAAGCACTTACATTTTGCTCAAGGGGTTATGCTTGTTCTGACTCCAGAACAAGAGGGAATCCTGAATGGCTGGCAAAAGGCTTCCTCCTCTTCTTGAAGAAAGGTTCCATTACAGTGGACAGTGAACTAATTCATTAGAGCCCTACATCCTTCCCAAAACCTAAATAGCCCAAGTCCATTTATGCAAGCTGCCAAAGAATAAAATGTTTTTATTTGTTAATAAAGTTCAAGTGCCTAGAGAAGAATAACAGACCATAATCTATTTTGTCCAACAAAAAATATGCCTATTTAAGCGGATTAAAAAGAAGTACTACATCTATTTCACTGGTTAGACAGAAGTCAAAAATTACTAATGGACACATGCAGTTGAAGACAGATTTTGTTGGAAAGGAGACATAAGTAGAAACATTGAGGCCTTAAGAATTTGACTTTAAAAAGTTTATTAACAGAAAGGAATTGATGTTCTTTTCCTGATTTTTGTTTTCAGTACATTCAACTTGTTTTCAGTACATTCAACAATTAACTATTTTTTACACTAAAATCTCTGCAGTACTTGCTACCTTAAAAGCAGAGGAGAGTTCACGTACACACTTCTTGAAAATATACGATTTTAGTGTCATGAATGTATTTTAAGATCACTGAGCAATTTTTCAATATCAAGACAAAGCCATTCTGTCTGTCCTTCTTGGCAGATCTCATTAAACCAGTGCCTAAGAAACACCTGTCCCAATACTGTAAAAATCATGTTTTTGCTACAGGTAGTTTTTATGTATATTTTATGTATATTGGTCATAAACAAAATAACTCATGTATATAGCACAGATTTTATTTGTAAAATGAGATTAATGTTTCTTACCTCACATCTATTTCAAAGACATGAGATCTCTCGCTTATACTAAGAACTTACTCTCAAGTATACTAATGATGAATCTGACTTTCTGAAAAATCTTGATAAACATCAGCAGCCAATGTCAAGTTACGCAATTTGTAAATGATATATTTCTCTTCCCACACCTCCTACTGTAGATTAGCAATACCAACTGATCCAAATCCAAGACTGAATTAACCAGCACATCTCATTGTTTTTATTATTTCCATTTTAAAATTGTCTTAGTTTGGTAGCTCTCTGTTGTACTACACTAATAACTGGAACTGCTGTGTTGTTTTCTTCAGGAGTCATTTTCATGAAACGTTCCTTGATATTCTTATTTTGTGACTGAGTTGTTTTTAGGAACTTGAAAAATATTGCTGGCACTTTGTGAAGCATATGGGAGGTTACAAGACACACTGATGTTTTAATGTCCTGTTTATGTATGTTGAACATACAACCAGATTAGGGCTTATTTGATGAAGATTTTCTTAAGCTTCCATAAAGTTCACATTCTTATATCTTACTGATGCTCTGGGGAGGTAAATCAAACTTAGACTGTACTTTAATGGAAAATCAAATTTATTCATTTGGGTATCTTGACTAGTGGAGTATAATTCCTGCTTGCTCAGTTGTTATTGCAGCTCCAGCCCTTGAAAGCTTAAGGATCAGAGAAGAAGCTACTGCCTCTTCAAACTGCTCTGAAGAGCATTCCTTGCTGCATGCAGTCTTCAAGCTGCAGCAACATGTCCATAATGACATAGAGCCAACCTTCCTGGTGCACCAACAGTATTTTTTTTTTTTTTTTTTTTTGTATTGCTCCTCTAGTTTGTGAATTGCCGATCTCTTTTCTCACAATCACCCCATCTTAACCATCTGTAATATGGAAACACTGCAAATGTAGTACCTGCAACCACCTACTTCATTCAACTTGCAAAAAACATAAAATAAAGAACTACTGCATAACCCCCCCAAGAAATGTATGAAATTGCAACAGGCTATGAGAAGTGTGCAATCTGCAAAGTAAATGTATGCATACCTTTGCCATAATATGCTCCACAGGCAACACACAGATAAGCAAACTTCCCCATGGCTATTCCTCAGAAGTGCAACCCACTGTTATATTCCCTCTCAAACACTCAGGTTGGCTTTCCCAAGGATGATCTAACACCCTTAGGGAGCAGATCACCCACACAGGCTCAGGAAATTATAAATGGGCTTTCTCTTCTCCTTGGATTGCTTCAAGACTTAGGAAAGGCAGAAGAGCCTCAGTGCTCAGTATCCCATGCAACACAGCTTCCACTGCGTCCTAAACAGAAATGGGCTGGCACAGAAGAAAAATCAAGAGACAAACTCATGGTTAAAGCCATGAAGATGTAGCATTTATTTCAGGTTTTTTTTTTTTTTTTTTTTTTTTTTTTTTTATGCAGGGACATTTCCTGACCACTTCACATGGGTGGTTTGAATAGCTTTTCCTAGTCCTTTGAGAAGTGACACAGTAATGATTTATGAAACTTTCTAACTAGAGGGAACACACATGAGAATATCATGTGACAAAACTGGCAAAACACCAATGAACCAACTCCTTCCCCCAACCCCCTAGCTGGTCTTCCCAAATGCTGCTCTAAACAAGACTGGAAATACTAACTTTTAAAATGTCAAGAGATTTGTCAACCATGGCTATGCACTAGAATTGTCACATGACTGTTCTTTAACTCTGAAACTGGGGATAAAGACTTTCATGCCATCCAACCCCTGTGTCTAAACTCTGCTTACTTGAGTTTCATACAGGAATGACTCTGTAGGTATTTTGAAAGCATCACCTTAGCATTCAAATTTCAATATGCTTAAAAACTGCTTTTTAAGACAATACTGGGATTTGAACCAATGTCCTCTGTTAACTCAGACCAGTCAGTCATCCTACAGTATTTTAACCCCATGAATTCCATGTGGTTATACAGTGGATACAAACTGAAGACTTCTATGAGTTTCGTTTCTGAGTAAGCCAAGTGAACTGACTTTCTCTGCACCTAAGTGCAGAAGTTACAAAACTGATTAACACAAAGCACGCATGTGCTCTTGCTGTAGAATTCAGCTTTTATTCACTTCACTGCTTTATGTCCTTAGGAGTTTGTCAGTTTTCAGTATTCCATAATAAATTCAGGATCTGTGTAAATCACTACTACACAAATTTCATTTTGAATTAGTTACATTCTTACATCAGGTATTTGTTTTAGTTGGCTTAGTGAACTGCAAACTTCCCTTGGTAAGACTTACTGAACAAGGGATCCTTTGTAGAAGGGAGCAACACTAACCTTTTATCTGAGCTTACAGAACCTTTAATTTGGGACTTGCGGCTTTACAGTGTTGTGAGATTTCCTTCTGCACTCCTCTTAACTGCAAACTCAGGGTCAAGTTCTACCTTTATGTACACCCAGGCAGTAAACTCACATCCCAAATTGTAGTTTGCAGAACAAACACTTCAGGTAGCATCAAACTGCACATTTTTTCAGATAGAAAAGCAGAAAATGCTCCAACAAGAATGAATAAGTTTCAGTCCCATGTACATTTTATATTCACTCCAGCTTCTTTCAGAACTCGAGACTCACTGCAACAGATGCGTGGTTTCTGCCAAATCCGCACATAAATAAACTGAACTTGCTGATGGCACAGGAACAGCATGATGCTCTTCTCCATGCCCAGCACTGTCAAGGCAGAAGCAAAGAGGAGTGGCTGCTTCAACAAAGTTGCTGGGCTGCCAAGTAGCTGTACATGGAGCTGCTGCCCTGCATTTCTCCAGCAGCAGCCTGCAGAAGTTCAAGGAACTCAGGTGGTGCTGTGCTGGCTGAGAGAGCTAACAAAACCAAAATTAAAAAGCAATGGCAAGTAAATAATTACAATCATAATCAGCATCCAAACCCCTATCATTGATGTGCTCAGTCAAGGAAAAACAAACCAAAATACTCTTCTTGCTTCTACTGTCGCTCCAGACTGTAAAGTGATTATGTATGAAGGAAAGAATTCAGTGTGACTTTCAGCTTTCATGAATTAGCAGAGGTTTCAAATAAAGATGTAAAAAAAAAAAAAAAAAAAAAAAAAAGATCTATCTGAGTTACAGACTACCTGATCTGGTAGCTGTTGTCACAATAAACATGTAACCCATGACTTACCATCCATGTATATTTTCACTACCAAGCACAACAAAGAAAGCAAGCAGCCAAAGCCCCAAGTACAGTCTTCACCTATGTCATTCTGTTCTCAAGTATTCTTTGCACTATTGCACCCAAGAGCTATGCTCACAAGCAGGCACACCACTGCACCAAGGCACAGCACTCTCCTCTCCATAAAGTTTCAATTAGCCTTTAAACTCAATTACACTGCACAGAAAAGAATCTGGAATGCTGGATGCAAGCTGTCATGTTTTATAAGCCATTTAATAATATTATATTTTATTTTTTCCTATTGACATTTAGTTTGGTTTTGAACTCAAAATATGAAGCCAAAAGAGCAAAATAAATTATCCTGTGAAAGTTAACAAATTATTCCATTGTTTTTAACAGCACTGGGCAAATCCCACTGAATTAGGCATGAATTTGTCACATATGCATCAAGGAACTTAAGACTAATACATTGTTCCCATTGCAAATCTTATTTTTAGAGGTTAGAAGTTAATATTCTAAATTCGCTCCAGGCTTAAACATGGAATATGCATTTATTCCAGAAGGGGAAAAGAAAAAAAAAAAAAAAAAAAAAAAAAGAGAGAGAGGAGGAAAGAGAGAATGAAGAAGGAAAGTGATTGACAACTTGCTCTGCGTTTCTGATCTCGACCAGCTGAATGAGAGATCCTTTGTGGACTACCGGACTAACCTGACGGCTCCGTCTGCAAACTGCATGACCTGAGGGACACTTGCACAGCCTCCTCGCCCTACCCGCGACGAACCTGATGCCAGGGTTATTTTTGGAAAGCCCTGCCACAACCCGAGGTGCTGCCCGCCTCGGCCAGCTCCCTCTCCGCCCGCAGCAGCACCCCGGGAAGGGGAAGGCGCCCTTCCCGCACCTCCACCCCCTCCGCCGGCAGCCCCGGCAGAGTCCCCCCGGCACCGCCGCCGCCCGGCCGCCCGCTGTCCCACCCCGGGCCGCGGCGATCCCCGGGCGGCACCCCGCTAGGTGAGCCGAGCCGCTCGGCGACTTACGGCGCTGGCAGAGTCCCGGCACGGCCGCCAGCAGCCGGGCGGCCCCGAGGAGGGCCCCGGGGCCGCGCTGGCACTTGGGCACGGAGACGATCCCCGCGGTGAGGCACGCCAGCAGCGGCACCCACATCGTGCGGCGCGGCCGGCCCCGCTCCCGCTGCCTCTCCTC
>CM021766.1:32285737-32392292 GCA_011076525.1 Nettapus auritus | reverse complement strand
GGGCGGCGGCACCTCAGCGGCAGCGCCCGCCGCTCCCCGCGAGGGGCTGCCCCTCCCGGCGGCGGCGGGGCGGCCCCGGGCGGGCGCGGAGGGCGGCTGCCTCCATCCGCCTCCAGCCCGGCCGCGCTGCCCTGCCCTGCCCGGCCCCGCGGTTCCCTCAACGAAACGACCGCCGCCACTGTCCCCGCCCGCCCCCGCCCCGCCGCCGGTGCGCCTCGGGCCCGCGGGTGTCCCCCCCTCTCAGGTTGCCGGGAGGCGGCAGCGGGGCAGGGCCGGCAGGCGGGGGCGGGCGGAGGCGGGGCGGCGGCGGGCGGTGAAGTCACGGCGCCAGCCCGCGCCGCTTTGTTCGGCGGAGGATGGCGGAGACCGGGGGGGCGCCCCTCTCCGCCGCCTCGGGACCCCCCCCCCCCCCCCATCATACACAGACCGCAATCGCCCCGCCGACCTCCCCTCGCGATCTGTGTATGCCCGGAGTTTCCGCCCCTCCGGGCGAAGTGGGAGTAATGCAAAGGTTATAGCCGTGCCCTGGGCGGCGCGGAAAGTACCTCGCCGTGCGGGCACGGAAACCCCCGGCCCCGGCTAGGTGCGCGGCCTATCGGCCTCTTGTCACCGCCTCCCCCCGAGGGCGCCGCTGCCGGAGCTGCCGTGGTGTCCCCCAGGCAGGTGACATGCACTTGTGCCAGCCTGACGGCCCGGGGCCCGTGGCAAGCACCCTGTCACCGCCTCGTTTGTGGCACTACCGAGCAGGTGGCACAGCGAGCTGCATCCCCAAATAACGCCTCAACGCGACGTGCCAATCTGTCAGTGCAGTGTACAACATTAAAAAGTCATTCACGTGCAAACGATGTTAAATGGGCCCCTCACTACAAGAAGGACATCAAGACCCTGGAGCGTGTCCAGAGAAGGGCTATGAAGCTGGTGAAGGGCCTGGAGCACAAGTGCTGTGAGGAGCGGTTGGGGGAACTGGGGTTGTTTAGTTTGGAAAAGAGGAGGCTCAGGGGAGACCTTATTGCTCTCTACAGCTACGTGAAAGGAAGGTGTGGGGAGCTGGGGGTCAGCCTCTTTTCACAGATGACTAGCAATAGGACTAGAGGGAATGGCCTCAAGTTGCGCCAGGGGAGGTTCAGTTTGGAAATTAGGAGACATTTCTCCTCGGAGTGGTCACACATTGAATAGATTGCCCAGGGATGTGGTGGTGTCACCGTCCCTGGGGGTGTTCAAGGAAAGGTTGGATGTGGTGCTTTGGGACATGTTTTAGTGGGTGACATTGGCAGTAGGGGGATGGTTGGACCAGATTATCTTGAAGGTCTCTTCCAACCTTAATGACTCTACGATTCTAACACTGTGCTCTCTTATAGTCCTTACAAATAAAAGGCTGTCAAGGTGTTTTCGGACCCTGTGCCAAGCACTGAGATCAGGATGGCTTATCGACTGCATGTCAAGGTTCAGAAACTGAAGATGCACTGGGTTTGTGCAAGGTCACTGAGGAGGAGATGGCAAAGGAGCAGTCCTATACTCCCACTCCTGGGATTTTTAAATGCTGTATCATTGTTCTGCTTCATTTTGGAAAAATCCCGTTTCAGACTGAGCATAATTCTTAAAGCTGCCACAGCTCGAATGGGGATATTGTGTGTGACAAAACCATACACAGTGATGGTCACATAAAAGGGTAGCATCCACATAACTTCAGATGTGGTGGCATTCTTGATCTAATCGCTCTATGGTTTCAGAGATCACAATTTAACACTATGCAATGATGAGCAACTTGTCCCATGAGGACTCAAATTGGTGTAGTTCTTCGAAATGAGGCATTTGTGGCAGGCAAGCTGAACTCAATAGACTCCATGTTCACCATGATGTCTAAATCCCACCTCATGATGTTGCAAATTCATGATGATTCAAATTTATCTTGAAGAGGGTCCAGAGTAAGACAAACAAGTTCAAGGAAATGTCTTAATAATAATAATAATAAAAAAAAAAAAAAAAAAAAAAAAAAAAAAAATCCAAGCAGAAGCAAAAGTTGCAGAAAGAAAGTTTTGGGATTTTTGCCTGCAGAGTCTAAATAGTGTTGAAGGGAGAAAGAATACACCTAATACTCCATATGATGTATTTTGTATGAATATCGTTGTCAGATCAGAATTTAAATGATCATATAAGCATCATGAAGAAAATGGTTCTGTCATCAACAGCATGAGTTGTCTTGTGAATTTCTAGTCATAAACTAGTCATTTCACCATACAAATAGGAAATTGAGTCCTTATATGTACTGCTTCTTGAGATAATGATGTTCAAGGATTTGGCATTTGGGGAAGACAGGTAATATCTACAGTCTAACATGGAAAAAGATGGATAATATTCATATAAAATCTGAGAATAAGGTAACTAAAATGAACACTGAGAACATAAAAAGGGTAGATAATAATGGCTGAGAACTATTCACCCCGAATACTGAAAGACGTGGGTATCAACAGTAAAAAAGAAGCCAAGAGTTGAAGGTGGCAATAGTTGCGGCCACTGTTCAGAGTAGCCTGTTGGTTTACGTAACATGTGTCTTTCCCTTTCTTCTTTACCTTCATTCCTCACATGGTGGGAGACAAAGACTTCAGAAGGTATATTCTGTAGTGGTGGCATCTTTAAATACACTTCTGTTTAGTGTTTGGAATGAAGTAATAATATAAGCTGCATCTCAGAGGATGTTATGCAGATTTGGATAGCAATTCAAGTTTTACAAATTGACAAACCACATTGCTTAATGTTACATGGGAGACTTGGAACAAGGAGCTTAAGACCACTGGAACTGGATGTAAGCATCAGTTGTTGTTCTATCCACAGGACCATGAATGCTTGAGAAAATGTCATTGTGGAATCTCCATCCTTGGAGATAACTGAAACTCAGCTGAACAAGTTCATGGGCAACCTGATCTTATTGGTCATGTGTTGAGCAGAGGGCTGGTTGGGCCTCTGGGAGCTTTTTCTAGCTTAAGTTACTCTATGAATTTCTATGGTGAAAGGTGTTTAATTCTCTGTTCTTATATTGCATGTATACCTTGTTTCATGAAGTATTAAAATGGTGCTTTCTTTATGGTACTTACCTTTGTTTTCCTGCAAACAGGATATAATTGTCAGTCACAGCATTAGCCCACAGCCTCTCTTTCCAGGAAACAGTTTTGAAAATGTTGAATCTGCAATGAATGTTCAGTAAAGCTGGTCAAAAAACCCAAAACATTTCTTAAAAAAACCATGTTCCTTTTTTGGTTGAATAATCCCAGCCATCTTTGATGTGCCATTTCATGGGGGAGAATCCAAACCAAGATTGTAAAGGGGAGAGTGATGGTGTTTTACAACTTCTAATACCAGAACTTTTTAAAATGAAAAATGTGATAGGTGTTCATTAGCTGGACATGTGATTTCTTAGATTATCATGACATCTTCAAAGCTGTTAAAAACCCCACATAAAGCATTTTGGTATACTTAAATTGATTGCACTTATCTCCAACTGCTCTACTTTTTCAGATTCCTATGAGACCCTACTTTGAATTGCTACTTTTTTAGGTAATAATTTAAAACTTTTCTAGGGCACAGTAATTTATCTGAATTTGGCGGCTTCACTTGATGCCACTGACATTAATGGCAAATTCAATTTTTTTTGCTATGTAACTAAATAAAAGGATCACATGCTTATCTGTCAGATACAATTACATTTGCTATAGCTTGGGTTCTTTTAAACAATATTTGAATCTAAACTGCATCTATTTTGCACAAAGAAGTCAGTGTATTTTTCAAATCTTTGTAACCCTTCAGTTTAAAATGGTGGAGGAACTCAAATTCAATTGCTGTTCCCAAGAAACTGATTGCCAAGAAGTCATAGAAGTCTCTTCCAGCAATGTGGACTATGAACCATCCACCTATGCTGTTTTATTATTATTATTATTATTATTATTATTATATTCAGTAAAATTCTATATAAAATTCCATCTTCCCTGTACACAATCATATTTTTTAACAATATGTACATCTTTTCACTTTGGCAAGGTTGTGATGCATATTCATGTAAGATGCTAAAACTATGCACATTGTTTCTCATTTCTTGTCTCAGTCCTTACTGTCAAAATTGGCGATGTCATCTTTCAAAATAGAATACCTTCTCCCCCAGAATAGTACTTTTCATCATATTGTACATTAATACCTACCTTAATTACCCATCCATGCTACTGGACCTCCTGATGCACATGCAACAAAGAAAAAAATTTGTGTTATAAGGAAAAGCAGTAGCCTAAAAAAAAAAAAAAAAAAAAAAAAAAAAAAAAAAAAAGAAGCACTAACATTTAGAGTGTATCCTGAAGTTTCCATTGATTTCACATAGCCATCTCGTGGGCTTACAAATCTTGCTTGGGTTTGCAGCTTCAGTGGCATAAATAGGCCTGCATGAGATGATCTATCAACATTTGAAGCATTACTTTTCTGAATTTATCTCCTTGACATAGTTTGGACAACATTATGCAGAGATGTGTGGGATAACACCTTCAATTTTCCACACATTCCAGCCTAATTTCTTTTGCATATAGTATGTCTAACCATTGTTCTTATTCACCATTTACTTGCATGGGTTTAAGTGTAAGATGAAGCTTTTTCTGGTCTGTATGTGCTATCAGTATTCTCTCCCTTCCACTTTTCTATATTCAATTACTTGCAATACCCCAGCAGTACATTTTTCTTCCTTTCTTACATCACCAATCAAATTCTAAGATTTGTATATTAAGAACTCAGCAGTACTCCAGAAATACCAAGAATTGATCTTGTGTGCTTCAGTGCATGCCAGAAGCCTACTGAAGCAGACGTGTCTAATAAAACAATAAACCTGAGATATTTCACACCATTTCAAGAAAAGAATTTCAAAGAATTTGGATTCTCAGCCAAAGTGGTCAGCGCACAGTTCTGACCTCACCTTATACTCCGTGAGACAGAGACAGCAGTGGGTCCTTGGGTGAGAAGGTATCATTCTGTTTTGGGTTCACTAGGTCAAAAACAGTGCTTTAAGCTCTACGCAGACATTTGTTTTCTAGGACATCTGTAGTACAGAGGGCTGATCTGTAAATTAATATTCAGGGGGCCTCAGTGAAGATGCCATTGTCCTCTTTAAAAAAGAGTAAGAGGATTTTGCTAGAGACAAGCAAGCAGAAGAAATTATCAATATAGTCCAAAAAAGATGCTCAGAAGCATAAAAACCTGTATTGCAACAAGTGGTCAAAGTTTAGGACTGTTTATTGAAATCTTTTAATAATCTCTTTCTGGAAGTATTTACTGAAAAAAAGAGTACAACAGCATTATAGTCAGCTGAGCAGATGTATTCTGAAACAAAAACATTTTAATTGTTGTCACATGCAAAGTTTTAAAGAACACTTACACTGAGATGTTTCAGTACTTCCACTATGCTTTTTTTGTGGGACGGAACTTTCAGATAGAAGTATTTTCTTCCTTTTGACAAATAACCATATGGCGTGCTTTGAGAGCCTTTCTGATTGCAGACAGAAGAGCTCCTCTGTGGCCTATTGTTAAAGTATGAAATTTACCTGGGGTTCTTCTAGATGCTGTCATTAATTTTTTCCTGATACCACATCTTAGATTTACAGGCATTGCAACTTGATTTCTGGAAGGAACAGGACAGAAGGGCAGAAAGCCGCTGTTGTTTCATTAACCTTATTTCAGTGTGACTTTTGCCTGAGGACTGAAGACCTACCTCTGTGACACAGATCTTTGTGCCATTTTCCTATTTTCCTTCATGGACTAACAGAAAACTAAAAATACAGAGTTTTATTTAGTTATGTATCCACAGAGGACTGCAACCCACCCCGCAAATATCAATGCCATTCTGAGATTAACTGCATGTTTTTCCAGCTCCACAGAGGATGGACAAGGGCTAGATTTCCTCTTGTTAGATGGAGGTGTAGATATCCACAGGCACTAAGGCTGCTGAATTGTGAAAATACACATTTCAAAGGACAGCTCGTGAAGTAGAAAAATAGCATTGTCATTTCTACAAAGGAGCAGAAGACACCCTGAAGTTCAGCAATGTTGTATATATATATATATATAAATATTACAAACTAGAACTACACATACACTGACACTCCAGGCATTTTTCTTTCTTTCACCTTCCACCCATTTCCTTCTGCTCCTGTTGCCTGTCCTTGCCTTTCTCTCTGGTACTTGAAAAAAGTATGCAACAATCACCACATGTTGCTGAGGACCAATTAGGTGCCAACCAAGTGACAGTGTTACAGGTTTTTTTTTTTGTTGTTGTTTGTTTGTTTTTAATTATTATTATTTTCCTTCCCCAAAATTTATTTCCCCCCCTTTTCACATTGAGGACAATTACTCCCATTTTGCCTCCCTCCTCACCCGCATTAAAACTGTTTTCACTCTTCTGTGTCATGGTTGTTTCTTTTTCAAGTACATTGGGCAGACCTTCAGATGTTTTGCAGGCCCCTTGCTTTCCCCATCTTCCCCCCTCTGCTTCTCTCACTTCCCCAGTGGAGAAGTCAATTTCTGATACAGCAGCTATCTCAGGCAGTGCTGCAATTTCACCCTCATCCTCAGCCCACTATGATTTCATCCCTTCTCTGTCCCCAGGATTTAAGATATTGGGTTACCAAGGGGGGGCAGGGGGAGATTAAATATTCCATAGTAACTCAGAAGGCCTGACAAAATTTTGGAAACTTTCAGAGAAAATTTCCAGATAAACCCTTGTCACCATTAGCTCACTCGTTTTTCCCAGAGGTTTCCTATGTAATGTTCTACAAGGAACTGGTAGAAAGAAAAAGGTAAGACACAGTAGTAAAATAGCAGGAAATATTTTTGTGGATTTCTGAAAGATAAATTCCCTTGTGAGAAATTATTGAGGAAATTAAGTGTTAGAGGTTGAAATGGAAAGTTAAGTTGTGGTTTAGAAACAGAACTAGTATTGTTTAACAGAAAATTAAAGTGCATTTTTAGTACAGCATAGCATTTTTAGATCAGACTCAAAAGTATCATACAGTTACAAAGCCAAGGTTTGTAACTTGGTGACTGATGACTACAAATCATTTCTCCTGTCCATAGCTAAGCTGCTAAATCTGGTGCATTGAGCGGTGGTGGCCAATGAGTGGAAAAATCCCAAAGGCAAACTGTGTGTGCGTGGCAGAGGGGGAAGTGGGAGGGGTGGGGAACAGGGACAGGGAGGGTGTGTTTTTCCAGAATTATCAAAGGTTTTGTACCTCTCTGATAGGATTTCATCTGCTCTTGTCCTCAGTCTTGAAATGTGATGTGCACATTACAGCCAGGATGCTCTTTGGAAGATCTTTATCAGGATATCTCCACTCCTCTCTCACCAGATCCCTGCTCAAGACTCACTGTTACCATGACAACTCAAATAAATCAAGAAATGTTTAATGGCCAAAAGGAGAAAGAATGGAGGCAGATGGGGGCATTTAGAAAACAAAACCAAACAAAAAACATTACCTACTGATTTTTGTAATTGTTTCAAATATGTGTCTGTATACATCTCCTCACTTCTCATATCCTTCTTATCCATAGATATCACTTTGGCATAGGGAGATGTATGTCTGGGCAGCACCTCACATCTCCACTTCTGAAAAAAAAAAAAAAGAAAAAAAAGAAAAAAAAAAGTTAATCCATAATAATAAATCTTCTCTTGTCTGATTCCAGGATCCAGTAGAGCTGGAGTTACTGGTTTTACTGCTTTTTCTTTATGCTATAGTAAAACTAAAATTCTTTCTAAGATAATGTATAATTAACTTGTGGAATTTGTTGGCTCAGGATAAGAACTTCTTAGGATTTAAAAATAGATTAGATATTTATAAGTTTTATGTGCCTTTACACTAGCCAGAATAAAAGTTCATAAAGGAGGCAAGGTTTCATACTGTAGAACGAAAACCAACTGCTGTCAGAGCCTGCAGAGAAATTTCTCCTGCAGCTGTATGGTGGTCTTTTAAAGATGATTTCTACCTTTGCTGAAGCGTTTAGGTGGTGGAGTCTCTCTTCCTTGAGATCTTCATAAGCCACCTGGACATGGTCCTAAGCAAGCTGCTCTAGGTGGCCCTGTTTGAGCAGGGGGTTGGACCAGGTGGCCTCCAGAGGTCCCTTCCACCCTCAGCTGTTCTGTGATTCTGTGATCTGAGACCAACCGTCACTGAAATCAGGATAAGGCGTGAAAGGGATTACAAGATTTATGTGTTGCTAAAGGACAGATATTACTTTGTTTGCGACAGGCACTTCCAGCCACAGATGAGGCAGTCTAGGCATAATTAAGTTGTTCAACAACATATAAGGAGTCAGTAAAAACTGAGGACAAAAATTAAGGTCAGGCTGGTAGTATATACTTGGCTGGAGCACACAACTGCCTTAGGATTTGATCAGACATTATATTTTATCTCAAGTAAAAAAAAAAAAATGTTTTACATAATTAAAGTACAGCCCAAACTAGTAATTTCTTCCTTTAGAATTTAGTTAATGTGTTACTTTCCCAGCACACAATCCTTGTGTGGCATGACACACTAATGAATATGAAGATGGGGGGAGAAAAAGGTTGCAAAATAATTTAATAAGCCTTAACTGTGCTTGAAGAAGAATGTTTCTGATTAGTCTTCTTCTTTGGCACTGTTTCCCTTTAATTCAAAACTGGTTGTATTAGAAAGAGGCTATAGATCAAACAGAAGTGTTAAGATTAATGGAGAAATTGCTAGGTGAAGTTGCATACCCTGTATAACGTAGGAGGGCAGAAATGATGGTGATTATAATTCATTATCAATTTAAATTCTATCAGTCTTCTAAGTGTCCACTCTTCTACAGGCAATTAATTCTGCTACAAATATAATATAAAAGCTTGTGAGGTACAGTGAGTCCCACAGCTCTTGCAGTAACTCTTGAGTCTGGATGTATGGTAGATAAAGGCTTAGGGGGAAAATGTGTTTTAGCACTGGGGGAAAGCTACTGTAATACAGCAAAACTATGACCTGGGTCTGGAAGAAAAAACGGAACACAAAATATTAATTTACAGGAGAGGTATTCTGGCTGACTCTGAAACAAGTGAGGATTACATTACATCAAATTATGCTAAACACTGAACAGAAAAATACAGGTGTAAAACAGAAGTAAAAGAGAGAACAGCCAGCACCAGAAGCAGTACAACACTGGTGACATGTACCTTACCCATGCACAAGCTGTCATAAGGATAAATGCCATGGAAGGTCACAATCTCCAGGAATGTGATCAAGGTAATAAGCTCAAATATATCTGTGTGTGTTTCAGAAGACATAGACACACGGACCACTCAAAGGGACAGAAGAGAATAACTGGACATTTTGCTCTTAGCCATTAGCTGTCTTCTGAGGAACACTGCAAAGACACTATGAACACAGCTTGAAAATGCAGAGTTACGAGTTTACTGATGACTTGTGGGTTTTCATTTTTACAATGGGGACCAAAATGAGGCTGTCACTAAGCTTCTTCCCATGTGTGGGTGGAAACCACTAGTTCTCTGTAGACTCTTGGTTTATTTTTCAGTGCATCATTGTCAGTTGGTCAGTCCACTTCCCTATAAGAATATGGGAGGTGTCTTTCCTGTAGGAGGAGAGGGTAAACTGAAAATAAAATACATCAGATCCCATGGGAAGTCAAAATAGACTTGGATGTGTGAATCAGGATTAAGTTTTAAACCAAAAATAGCAGAAATACAGTTCTTTGTTAACCAGAAATTCTTTAACCTTCTGGCAATATACTCTTTTTCTTTTCACTTGGATTATTTCTTACTCATTTTGTTTCAAGGTTTGCTGTTTGCAAATTTCTCATCACAGGATGAGATTTTTCTCATCAGATGGGAACTTAAAAAAAAGAATGACTATTAATACTACTCTAACCCTAAAAAGTTGAGTACAACTATCTTTAAAGCTATGTGCTATTTCTCTGGTAATTTTACATTATGCTGTGTGACTGCAGCTCTTCAGAGCCTTCTTTCTCCTTACTCACTCTTCTTTCTCCTTGCTCTAAATTCTACAGTGTACCCAAAAGTATCAACAAGCTTGCACTTGTACAAGGAAAAACAGCATTCACCACGTAATGCTGTGATACATACATACGTGCATTAGAAAAAGTTTTCCTAATATATGATTTAATTATATATATATGATATTTTATTGAAATTCAAATTTTATGACATTCAAAATAGCAGTGAAAGATGTATTACCCACCTAGTGCAGACACCGTGAATGAGAAAAAATGATTTGAAGTGATTTGATGGAAATTATAGGTAGATATAGCCAGATACAGAGTTGAGGCAGAATTCTGCCTGTTGTGCAAAAAGGAGTCTGTGGCCAGGGTTTTCTTCTCCACCTTCTGCTGTTTCCAAGTGCCATGAATTTCTGAAGAGTGCCTAGAGAAAGCAACCACTCCTCTGTAGAGGGCATACACAAGACCTACACAAACTGCTGGCAGCCTCCACTGTGTTACCCAAATGCTGGCTGGGCACACAACCCAGTTTTGCTTTGGAACCATCCGTAGATCAGCATGTGCTTTTTTGTTGGTGTTGTCATTTTGTTTGTTTCTCTATTGTTTCTTCATTCTGGATTTCTTCTTTTACTGAAACCAAGTAATTTATACTTTTTTTTTTTTTTTTTTTTTTTTTTCCTAATCTTTAGACAGCTGGTTTTAAAATCGGAAGCATATGCAGGGAGAAAAAGTCATTTTTGTTGTTGTTTGTTTGCTCTTATTTATCTGTTTATTTATTTCTTTATTTTCCTTCCAGGGCAATATATTTTCCCCTTTAATCTCTTTCAGCAATAGAAACAGCTGTAGAGGCTGCTTGTAACAATAGTAGGCAAGTATTTTTCCATTCCAAACATAGGAATGTAGTCTGATGGTATCCCTTTTAGAGGAGTGTATGAAACCTTTAGGTGGCAGCCAAGGGCTACAGTTCCAATCCCTAGGTTTATTAGTTGTGTGTTTTATGGCTTCTGCTTTGGGTGGCAAAAAGGATATCTAAAAGAAGAGTGACTTTCTAACCCATCCAAAAGCAAAGTGGGAGAAATTTCACATAGGTGGTTTGTTATTATTATTATTATTAGTAGTAGTATCAATGTAGATATATCTGGATATATGGGAATGCACCTGGGAAACTTTTTGTGATCCATTGCCCTTCTGCCAGCCTATTCATCCTTCAAAGTACTCTCAAAAACACACCATAAAGCCTAACATCTTACTCCCATTGATAAATCAGTTGTAAAAATGGCATCCAATACAGTGCTTTTATGTTGTATTCAGAATATGAATGCTACCTTGGGTGTGTACCTGGGAAGAGGCTGGAAACACTTGGCAGTCCCCTGTCATGCACCTCCTCTGGCCATCACAGCTTCAGGACCTGTATCTTCAGGATAACTGTCCTGGTCTTCCCCCATGCTGCTGTATACAAAGCTTTGTGAAAGTATTTTTTTTTCATAAAATGGTCTTAAGGTATACCCTCACAATACCTTTCCTAATATATCTAGAGATAAACTCTTTTGAAAGAAACTGTCCACTCCAGAGACTTTTCTTAGGAAAGAAAATATATCTTGTTTTTTTTTTACAAGTAACTGTACAAAGATTTTTTTTTTTTTTTTTAAATTGAACTTTTTTTTTTTTTTTTTTTTACACTTCTGTCTTTTATATGGAGAAAACATGGTCACGTTTCTATCATTTATGTTGTGGGTTAAAAAAACAAAACAAAACAAAACAAAACAGAAAATGAGAGGTTTACAAATAACCTCATCTGTTTATTGTACTGTTCTCAAAGTTCTGCTTTGCATAATTAATGATCACATGCAGCTACAAATCACTTTGTTTACCTCCACAGTATAATGCGGTATGCATCTTCTCACCATCCCACGGATAGGCTAAAGTATTCAACATTGCAGTGCCAGCAGCCCACATACATGCTGAACAAACATCCAAATTCGGAAGTGAGACAAGTAATAGTGTACACTGATTACAGACCAGATGTTAAAAATCAAGTAGTTTAACTTAAATGACTAGTGAGTCAAAGACAAACAAGGTCAGTTTACATCAAGATTTGCATTAGAAAATATAATTTTCCTGAAACAGCTTGTAAATGTGTATGGTCTGACTGAGTATGTGAGTAGGGAGATTTGTTTTCCCCCTGCTTTTTCTTGTTTCTTTCACATTCTCAATTTTGCATACATATTTGTGGGACAGGCATAAGCTTTATTCACTATTTCTGAATGTTCATGTACAAGCAAGGCTCTCTCCTGAAGACTTAATGCTGCTGTAAGATGCACCTGGATTGAGGATAATACATCTGCCTCCTTGCAGAGCCTGTTAACTGGCTTGTGCCTAGTTAGCTCCGAGTGGAAGCAAAGAGATGTGAGCCTGCCTGTTTCCACATATGGAGAGGTGCCTTGTTTTTCTTAACACTCTTATTCCCTTACTGCCCTCTGATGCTTCATGGTAGCTCACCTCCTGTTGCACAAAAAGGGAAGGCATCAAGCTTTAAAAATCCTTTGCATTTTAATCATTCACTCCTACTATCTGGCCAAAACATCCTTTCATTCAAGTCCATGCTTGATTTGCTATAAGATGTATTTTCTTTACGCTGCCTGCATTTGTCTCCAGGAAGCATGGAATAGGGCCTCTAGTTCATGGGGCTGAATTTTCTTAGTAAACATAATGGTCTGAGTTGATGTGGAACATAGCCAAGATATTACAAAAGATGTCCTTGTTCATTCAAAAGGCGTCAATAAATGTTTACATGGCAAGAAAAGGTAAAGACTAAAGTCTTTCACCCAAACAATACCCACTCATCTTGTGTGTATATTCGTTAATACTAGCAAGTTGTTTGTTCATATAACAAAACATTGGAGAATGACTTACCAGAAGCAGAGTTACTAAATGGTCCACTTACTTTTTTACTTAATTAATTTATTACTGCATAAACATTCTCTTTAATTTAAAATTGTCCATCCGCTGCCTATTCAGCTGTGCAGTCTTTCGGTAACATTTCTTTGGAGACTCTGTGTAACCGTGACCAGCCAGGCATTTACGCTCTGCCTAGTGCTGTTTGTGATACATTTCCTTACCAAGGGAATATCTGGAACTTGGGGTTAGCTGGAAAGTGTTTGTTTAGAAAACAGGTTAGAAATGATCTCACAAATTGGTGGAAACGTGTGGCTTAGTGCAATGGGAGGTAAGAGAGGACGTGTCCAGGATGGTGAAGAAGGAATTATGCATTAGCTCACATAAATCATAATAGCAGGTGTGGGTAATTGCATTTTAGTAAAACTGTATTTGAAAGCAGTTAAGTTGTAGTTTCTTAGCAACAGCTGCCGACAGCTACGTTTTAAGTGGTCAAAGCTTTCAGATTAGGTAACACCCATAGCTTGTTATACAACAGCATTGAATGGAGAAAAACAATAAGCAGAAGTGTTTCTCCCCTCTAAAAAGAAATACAGCAGAAGGCCAGAGTCACAGAGAAGGTGATTAAATAGAAAAAGCAGAAATTACTTTTACATTTCTAGATAAGCATTTTCAGGAAGAACTTGTTAGGAAGAACTGTTACTGAGAAGGGCATGACCCATGTCTAGTCAGTGTAATGGATGGATTTTAGGGAATATTAGCAGGTCCATAATTGGTTTATAGGTAACTTTTTTATTTCATTAACACTTTTTGTTATGTCTTTTCATGCATTTGTTGTGTTTAAAATTTATATGTGTATTTTAGTGTGCATGTAAAGAATATTTTATTGGAATGAATGTATCTATATTTAGTGTGAAATATAAATGTTGTAAGTACTGTTCATCACTTAGGACCACACTGCTAGCAAGGCGTTTTGGGGTGTAGGATAATAACATTTCATTGAAGAAGACTGTGCTAAAGCCAACCAAGAAGAAATAAAGGATAGTTAAGGAGAACTAGATTGAAGGGTTCATCTTTTTGGCTAGGTGATGCAAATTTTTATTTGGCTATTTCATTTTGTAGTGAGTCATCTTCAATTTCTTAAAGGTGCTCCACAGAAAGTACTACTTCTGACTGTTAATAATATACCTTTGGACCTATCCTAGGTCCAAAGAGCAGTTGATATCATACTCTTAGTTCATTACACATAGAGCCAGCAAAAAGTTCATTATTTATTTATTTATTTATTTTCCGTTTTGAAACCAAGCTATTTTCTAGCTACATGGATATATTGGCTTGGATATATTACCCTGGAAAAGTTCTTCAACCCAAGACAGAAATGCAAACGTGTTAGTTAAGGCACTGCCTGGATTAAGAACCTTCATATTCTGGGCAAGTGTCCTAACATTTGGTTTACTATTTTGGGTGGGAATGTCAATCTGTCTGTTACATTAATGCCATGGTATATGCTGTGTTCTTAATCCAGCTCAGTAGAAGTGTTCTTACTTTTTAAAGTAAAACTTATGCATGTCTTTTAGAACAGTGGAACTGCCTTCTACGGGTGTTAAAACACCTTAGACATTTCCATATTTTGTTCTAAGTGTAAATCATATTCATACAGCCTGGCTTTTTTAACATGTTAAAATATGTTAAAAAAAATTTAAAAAGTATCAAAAAGACTCTGTTCTAATATGACGTGTACTTCACTGTGTACTTCCTGATGGAAAAAGGATGTACTCTGTACTCTGTAATGTAAACTAGTACTCTGTAATACTGTAATGAGGAAAGCATAGTGTTTATTGAGAATGACACATTACACAAAATATACGCAGTGCCAATGACTGATAAAAGTAATATGGTTCATTTTATTCAGTTCACTAGACTTTTATCTGATCATGCTTTTACTTTTATCCTATGTATCCTCATACAACCTCTAGTATGACATGGATTCCAATATAACCGCAGCTAAAAGGCATTTATTTGTTATGTGATCCAAAACACATACAGTATTCCCAGGGGCTCACTATGATGTCTCAACACATTTAGAGACAGTCCTTGGATTTGAAGAGAATAATTTATTTATCCATGACTGTATGCAATTAAAGGGTGAGTCTCTTTTTGCCTTTTAATAACATCTCATCGAAGTATCTATCCACCAGCTTTAAGAGAAAAAAAAAAAAAAAAAAAAGAGATTTTCTGATCACTTGAATTTCTTAAAATGTCTGATATTTTTTTCTTCTCACATGTCAGTGTTTCATTCCTGACCTGCTTATTAATTCTCTTAGTTCTTCACATGACATGAAAAAACATCTTTTGTTACTTCACTGTTCTGTTTAATCTATATTCCACAGAGCTGATGAAGTCAGAGTCCATGAGTTCCACTGTGGGATGGTCCACAGATGTTACAGTGGAGGATATATTTATTGGCTGGAATTTCAAGACAGAGAAAACTAAAACGATATGAATCTGAGAAACAATTTAAGTTGTCTTTAGTACCTTTAATTCTGATGAATATGCTTCTCTTTTGTTCTACAGGTTTTCATGGATTTTTCAAGCAGAAGTACTGAAAGGCAAATGCTAATTGGCTCTGCCAGTGAATATAGTGAATATACACTGAACCCTAAATTTCAAAAATGACTTGGGATGCAAAGTACCTCCATACTGAGCAACACAATTGTTAGATATCTGAATTACACAGAAGCTGATTTTCATTCCAGTTCCCACTGAAATCAAGTGGATTGCCATCTGAAATCTGAATATGCTTGACTACCTCCATGCACACATTACAATAATAAAAGGGGGACCTATCCCTTAAATTAATATATTTTTATAGTTTAAAAGAGATAATGCTGTCTCTACACAACATTTGTCTATACCGCCAATTAAATCATTGACACTTCATTTCTTCTTTATTATCTGTAGTCTAGTAATGAAATACAACAGTGACTCACTATTGTATAAAACAGGTCCATATTTTACTTTTTAACTTTATGGTTTTAAAAGTATCCACATGCCAACTCTGTGCATGTGGCATCATTGAGAAAGAATTTGGAAGCAGAATAAAAGTATTCATTCCTTTCACCAGAGTATTCCACCTATTTAAAGATCTTAGAGTAGACAGATGGGAAATGCCTAAAAAAAAATAGAAACCCAGGGGAAGCAAAAAAGAACAGGTTGGAATGGACCATCTGTGAAAACTTTTTGAGAATCAGATAGACTTGAATAGCTGGCATAAAGAATGAAAACCTCATTACCTCCAGATGATGCAGATGCTGGGTCTCTCTTAGAATGTTACAGAATTGTTCAAACTTCACAGTAGTAATTGTGGTAAGTTTACTGAATGGCATTGTCTGAGATAGATTTAATTGGCTAAAACTACCTGAGCAATTAAAACAAGGCTCCTTTCTTTTAGGTCAGTCTACACCAGGATTTTCAGTCTTGTTTTATTATGCAATGCAGGAAAACTGACTATGGTCAGACAAATTTGGCAATTCAATTAGGATTCCTGAAATTACTTGCGTGAAAATGTAGCTGAATCATTTTACTACTAGAGTTGAAAATCCTAATGGTCTATGAAAATTCACAATAAAAAACACACTATGCAATTAGGGATATATATATGCATATATTTTCCTTAGGATTGTTTTATCTGAATATACATATATATTTCAATTTATCTAGGTGCATACATTTGGAGAAATGAAGAAAAATTGTTTCATTAACCCAAATGACAAAGAGCAATAATCTGTTTTTATAAAACTATTCTTAACACTTGTTACTTTGTAGTAATAAAGACTCTGCAGCCGTGGAATCTTTGTCTGTTACCAACGACAGAATAACTACAAAGAGGAACAGGACATGATATTGGCTATAATTAAAAACAACCTCTAAAATGACCTATATTATCTTTAAAGTTCTTTTAGAATCATCTTGTTCTTCCATTCTCTCCTCATGAGATTCTTTAGTGAAGGTCCCAGTTTCTGAACAAAAGCTTGGAATGCGTGTATATAACAACATCATTAGTTGATACAGCAAGTGAGCCATTGGAATGAAAAATTCCCCACCAGATCTTACAACAGCTGCTGAAGTCATGAGGATAAGCCTGATCCCAGTCTGGATATCACTGGAAGGAAAGATCAAAGGATTTTTCAGAGTCAACCTTGTCTAGAGAAGGATAAAAGAAACATCAGAAAAAGGATGTTTGATTTTATTTATTTATTTATTAATATTATTATTTTGTAATTGCTTTTGTACAGAATTATTTTACAGAGAACAAAATAATAATAATAATAATAATAATAATAATTTCAGGATCAATTTGATCCTCCATAGAAGCAAACATGTTGCTATGGAGATGGACAGTGCAAAGACAAAATATAGATGTCTAGATATCTAGATTTCCCAGAGGAATGTAATTTGAGGCATAAGTAAACTGCTTAAACAGGACAAACACTGTCCTAGTATGTCTTGTTTTCTCCAACAAAAGTACAGTAAAATATCCCTAATACTGTTGTTGCTTTAGGAATAGATTTTAAAAGATTGGTCATTCTTATATTTCTTTTTAAATTTTTCAGTAAAGGACTATACAGAAACTTTTTTGTTACTGCCTAAGTGCCATTAAAATAAAAGGAGAAACCAGCAATAAAATGAATAAAGCTTTGCAGAAAAAGCAGTGGTGTGGACTTTGCTGATGTAAAGAGATCTTTTTTCCTGTGAGTACAGTATTCATAATAAATGCATTAAAATGTATTTCTTTTTCTTAATTGCTATAAAATATTCTAAGTCCATGTGCAACTTCCATGTGGAGATAGGAAGGACAAATGTTTCTCTGAAACTTAAGCATCTGCCACTTGGCAAAAAATCTTCATTAAGCTTTTGTGTTGGAGGACCTCTAAACATAAGGTGGTAGAGATTTGATTCTGTCCCTAAGAAGGCATCACAGGACATATAGTTCATGGACCTACCTGGATCACTGAACTCCAAAAGTAATAACTTGGGAAAGTGATACGGCCTCAAATAATCAAGGACAAAATATTACAATATTTTTTTTAAATTATTTATTTTTTTTTTTTTTTTCCTACATTAACCAGTAATTCACCAAGGGGAAAGCTCACACCAAGGTCACTGCTACTTTTATTGAAGTCCACCATTTTACCTGCATATGCTGTTTAACATCATAGCTTCTATTTCAGTTAAACATCCTTATATCTCTAGCCCCCTATGAAAATAGTAAGAATCCTGGTAAATTGTAGGTTAAAAGTTCTCCTGTATTTTTTCATAAGCATTATTTTCAAACTTCTCTCATTTTCTGCAAGTAGCTTGTGGAATTCAATATCTATGGCCTTTTGCAGTATTGAATCACTGTGTAGTACCACTACACAATGAAGAAAATATTCAAGCTATAAATTAGATAGACCTCCTTCTTGGATACCTTATTCTTAATATTCCATCTGGAAGCTATTAAAGCATGCAGACCTCTCTTCAGGGATGTTTTGGAGACAATAAGGTACAGATTTTTAAATATTTCTCTACATCTGTGACTATTGTGACTATCAGCCAGGTTTTTGAATGATCTTGACTGTGCCTGATATGTTTTATTATAATTCCTCTATACATATGTAATACTTTATAAAGCTGCATATGTATGCTCAGAATTAATCTCATTACAGAACCAAAATATTTGGAAGCCCTTCCAAATAACGGCTGGATCAACTGGGAAGTTGGCATCAAATTTCCTGCACCCGAGTGCTTCTGTATACGCACAAATGGCACTTTTAATGAGTGCTTGTTCATTGAGAATTAAAAGATTGAATGTGAACTGTCTAGATTTATTACTTGCATTTTCATTTAAACAACTATATATTTTTGAACACCCTGACATGGTATTCAAAAATTGTTACCAATATTTGATTAAGATGGCTTGTCACCTCCTCCTTTGGTTCTGGAGGTGGTTAAAATAAACTTTAGAAGTTCAGAAATAGTATTTGAGCCTATTCTTCACCTGAACACTAGATAGGCAATTAGGGACTCAGTAACTTTTTTGTTAGTAAGTTCAAGTTTAAAAGAAATACAGGGATAGTTGTAAAAGATATTAGTAGGGAAAGTTTAATATCCAAGAACTTCAAATGTTTCCAATACCATCTGAGACAGACTAATTTATTTGTATGACAGAAGTAGTTTGGTCCCTGGAGACAGAGCAGGAATTAACTGAAGTTTTGGTGAAGTTTGGAGTGTAAATGAGTTTCTGTAACCATGATATAACTAAATGCTTAAACATGAAGGGAAAATGTTAATTCTATCTAAAAGATAATTGGTTTGAAACTTTTGCTTTTATTGGAAAATTTATATGTGCCAGAGACAGACAGGAAAAAACAGGGTAAATCTAGCTTCTGGTAACTAGCAAGAGTCACCGCTATATTAAAATCCCATCAAGCAAAGAATGCACACTCCACACTGCACACATAGATAGCAAATCCAGTGATGGTGACAAGGTTCTTCAGGCAGAAGTAATGCATTAAAATCATTACACTGTCAGGTGAGCTAAGCTACTATATTCAGAACAAATGCATTTTCAGTGTTAGCAAGAGAGACACTCAAACCAGTTGCGTATTTTTAAATAAGCTGTGGCATTATCATTTATTCTGGGTCATGTCAGATTTTTGGTGGTGGTAAAACATGGCAGAAAAGTGAGATCTTTGGGCACTGACAACATAGAATAAGGTATCCAGGAGCACCATGGGAACTGGTATGTAGAGGTAAGAGGTGATGCTGGAACATCTGCATTGCGTGGAGTGATCATCCCTTTTGGTAACTCTGCTGTCATCAGTGCCATCGCTTGCTCAGCCAGAGATGAGATCGCAGAGGCTGATTCTGAGCGCTGCCAGGGTGCATAAAGAGCTGGCATTCTTGGGCCATTTCAGCAGAGCCAGGACAGTGCCTCAAAAACCCTGAGTAGTCTCAGGCTAGATTATTATTTTTTTTTAATATTTAGCTCTCTGTCCCTCTAAAGTAGACATGTAGAAACAATTTTAAGCTGTTATTACCCCTTCAAAGCCAGTCCAGCATATGTTCAAAACTAGAACATGAGAAGCACAGGTATGGCTGCCTTTCAGCTCTCACACATTCGTTTTCTACTACATCTCTAAAAATGTTTCAGTAAAATATGTAGTTTCACATGTGTGAAACCTAAAACAAGTTTCCTGGAAAGCCAGGTATGAATAGTCTCTTTACATATTCTCAACAGGGAGAGAGCTTTTAATATTTTAGTTAAAAAAAAAAAATAAAATAAAGCCCATTGAGCTACCACAAATGGAGGTTCTAATGCTATCTGAAGCATGTGAAAACAGAATACGTTATAAACACAAACCCACAAGAAAGGTTTACCTGCCCCCTCTCCCCCCGAGTTATCCTTGATGACCAAAGAAGCTCCCCCACACTGAAGCACGCAGCACTACCATTTGCACACAGCCCTGGTGATAAGCAAAGTGGGTGTAGAAGACAAAGTCATATCTGGAGATGAAATCTGATCTAATGAAATAAAAGTGTCTTACCAAATGGAAAGCAATGAAGTAGATTCTTTAAAAAGGAAATGACAGGTTAGTGACATATGGTAATTATTACTGCATGTCTAGATTTTTCCATCAAAATATGAAATCAGATATCGGTTTGCGGGAATCCATATTATGTTCTAAAGGCAAATTGTATTTTTGCAGGTGTTTAAATTTCTACTAGGAAAATCTGAAGGACATATAATTTGGGGTTTTGTCAGTTTTAAATTAAATTAAAATTAAAAGCAAATTACAAGTAAATTTCAGTTTGGTAAGGAATAGTGGAAGGGAATAAAACTGAGCAAAGCAACGTGTAGGGAAATATATATATATATAAAAGTAACTTGGACACAATTTTACCATTAAATAAATTGCAAGGGAAACCTTCCATTCTCAAATTGTTGAAACTTGGTAATTTTAGATGTTCAAATATTTTATGAAGGTGAGTACACATGCTCTCTATTTTCTAAATAGAAATACTGAGGCCCTGAACTGACGATGGCATGTTTATATGTTAGTGAAAGTGTCCTGAAAAAATGTAAGTATTTTTATTCTCCACTTACAGAGCCTCAAGGACTAGAGTTGTAATGAAAGTTCTGAAGAAATAACGTGATATCACTTTTTTATAAGCTTTTGTTAAAGGGTGACGAAAATAATACAAGACCATTTAATCATATTAAAAAAAAAAAAAAAAAGAAGAAAAAAAAAGAAAAAAAAGTCAGAATTTAAAATATTGCTGAATAATTAGAGACACACTGATTTTCTACATCATCACTTTCTCCTGCATGGGAGAATTAGTCAGAAAAACGCAATAAAATATCTGAAGTCATGTAATGAAGAATTATTTCAAGTAAGGGCCCAACATAAAAGAGATTTGAGTCAAATCAAACAATATAACTGCCCATGCTATAAAGGGAACATGAGACTGAAGCCACTGAGAACATCTGTTGTTTCATACATATCACTGCTGATCAAACAGGAAATAAATGTACCAACAGGTATGTCAGATTAGAGTGTAAATATATGGGAATTGGGAAAAATGAAGTAACACCCCCCGCCTTTTTTTTCACATTACAAGATATGCATTTTTCTAACTGCAGACTACTGCTCACAATTAACCAGCTAGTCTCCACAGAACTTTCACATCTCTCCCCCACTCCCCCACTTTTATATTCACCTTTTCAGTTCCTGATCTAGCTCAGTTATAGCCTTTCCATCTTGTCTCTTTTGGGTTTAGTGGTTTGAGATGCCATAGTTTCTTTATCAGCCAGGCTCAGTACCATCTTGAACCTTTGACATCAATAAATGTATATAGAGATTTTATTTTTTTTCTAAACCAAGGGGAAAAACACAGTTCTTTAATATGAAGCCATAACTTCTCTGTTCCAAGAGGCGACTCTTTACTCTACTGCTAAGGAACAAACACACAGTAACTAGACAAGAAAACAGAACAGCTCTTCTGTAGTTCTTTCTTTTTTTTTTTTTTTTTTTTTTTTTGTTTGGCTTTTCTACAAAGTAGGTTTTATACCTTTGTAACTGACCTGGGCACCAGGACCCCAGAGTTTTCAACAGATGCTTCTTCAGAAACTTACTGCTTCCTGAATTCCAAAGGTCCTTTCTTCCAGGTCAGCTTGTGAAAGGTCTGGGAAGCCCCTGGGAACTCACTGCCCCAACATCCACCCCCTTATGAGGCCAGACAACATAGCCGGCTTCAGAAACATGGACTCAGATTTATTTTTTTCTTCTTGTTGCTTTGTTTCATTGTTTTAATTATTTGTTTAATTGTTTCTCTGGTCTCCCCTTTTTTAAAAACAAAACAAGATTAAAAAAAAAAAAAAAAAACTTTCAGAATTTCATCTTTATTTGTGATTTTTTTAAAAACGAATAATATTTAAATGCATATATGTTTGTGGAAACAGAAACATGCTTCCTGACCAACTTCAAAGAGAAATGTGGCCCTAAAAATGACCAGAGTTGAATGACGGGAAGACAAAAAAAAAAAAAAAAAAAAAAAAAAAAGCCCAAATGTATGAATCAATGTGTGTAAGTGGAGATGGACAAGATGGGCTATTTCAAATCTGTTTTCTTTTGTGTTTTCCCTTTGCATCATCAACTTTTGTATTCAGACTAGAGCTGAATGTTCACGTTTATTAGTATAACACCAAGGGCAGGACAACTCATAAAAAAAGAGTAGTAGGATATATCTCAAGATTATCAGCTTTTTGGAGCAAAAAGTAGGGGTAAAGTTCTGGCTTGATTTAGATCATGGCCAAGTATTCTTAATGAGACAATTATTGCCTTTTTTTTTTTTTTTTTTTTTTTTTCCAAAATGCCCTGGCAGATCTACAAAATTATGTCGTCTCATCCTGTTTTTGGAGTCAACAGATGTAATTTGTTACCTTCCAGCTGACCACAGTTTCTTTCAGTTCTTTCTGTTCTTCCCTGTGATTTCTTTAAACTTTCTACATTTCTGTTTTTAACTTTGATGTAATTTTTTATTTCACTTCACCAAGTTTTTCTGTGGGAGGTGATGCACAGACTGTGATAATAATTTCCCTGTGTATCTGCTCTTTAATACAGAATTCTCCTGAGAAATTCCATTTTCATTCTGTGAAGTAGTCATCCTTCTACCCTCCTTACTGGCCACCAATTTGACATATAATTTGTGACTTGCTTAATCACTGTCTAATTTACTACATTACAGTTTATTTATTGTATTCCTGTTGCTGGGATTTTCCAAGTTCTCATTCTGTTCATCCTGATCACTAGCATTTAAACAAAGATTGTTATTCATAGTCATTATATACACAAGCAGAGGTACTTGACTGCCTGTGTTATCTTCATGTAATTGAATTTTACCATTTTTTTTTCCTCATTATAAATGTAATTCTTTTGACAACCATTAATATATATATATATATTATTATACAGATTTTTATCTGAGAAATCAGAGAAAATTCTGTTGGAAAGGGACCTCGGAAAGCATCTAGTCCAACCTCCATTTCAAATGACATATGAGAGCACACCAAGTTCTCTGTGCTTTTTCATGGTCTTCAAAGCAAAAATGGAGACAAAGTCCTCATAACCAGGCATCTTGTTTCATCGCTCCTCTGGCCTTGCAGTGGAAGTTTTTTCCTTACATCTTGTTTGAACTTTTCTTGTTTCAATTAATACCTGTTGTCTGTCATCATCCCACCATGCATTGCTACGAAGAGCCTTTTTATGGAACAGATTATCTTGAGAGTCATCACGCAGCACTTGCAGGGCAAGCAGGTGATCAGGCCCAGTCAGCATGGGTTTATGAAGGGCAGGTCCTGCTTGACGAACCTGATCTCCTTCTATGACAAAGTGACGCGCTGGGTGGATGAGGGAAAGGCTGTGGATGTGGTCTACCTTGACTTCAGCAAGGCTTTTGACACCGTTTCCCACAGCATTCTCCTCAGGAAACTGGCTGCTCTTGGCTTGGACTGGCGCACGCTTCGTTGGGTTAGAAACTGGCTGGACGGCTGGGCCCAAAGAGTCGTGGTAAATGGAGTCAAATCCAGTTGGAGGCCAGTCACTAGTGGCGTTCCCCAGGGCTCGGTGCTGGGGCCGGTCCTCTTTAATATCTTCATTGATGATCTGGACGAGGGCATTGAGTGCACCCTCGGTAAGTTTGTAGATGACACCAAGTTAGGTGCGTGTGTCGATCTGCTCGAGGGTAGGAAGGCTCTGCAGGAGGATCTGGATAGGCTGCACCGATGGGCTGAGGTCAACTGCATGAAGTTCAACAAGGCCAAGTGCCGGGTCCTCCACCTGGGGCGCAATAACCCCAATCAGAGCTACAGGCTGGGAATGAGTGGTTGGAGAGCTGCCAGGCAGAGAAGGACCTGGGAGTGATGGTTGATAGTCGGCTGAATATGAGCCAGCAGTGTGCTCAGGCGGCCAAGAAGGCCAAGAGCATCCTGGCCTGTATAAGAAACAGTGTGGCCAGAAGGACTAGGGAGGTGATCGTCCCCCTGTACTCGGCTCTGGTGAGGCCGCACCTCGAATACTGTGTTCAGTTTTGGGCCCCTCGCTACAAGAAGGACATGGAGGTGCTTGAGCGAGTCCAGAGAAGGGCTACGAAGCTGGTGAGGGGCCTGGAGAACAAGTCCTACGAGGAGCGGCTGAGGGAGCTGGGATTGTTCAGCCTGGAGAAAAGGAGGCTCAGGGGTGACCTTATCGCTCTCTACAGGTACCTCAAAGGAGGCTGTAGCGAGCTGGGGGTTGGTCTGTTCTCCCACGTGCCTGGTGACAGGACGAGGGGGAATGGGCTTAAGTTGCGCCAGGGGAGTTTTAGGTTGGATCTTAGGAAGAACTTCTTTACCGAAAAGGTTGTTAGACATTGGAATGCGCTGCCCAGGGAAGTGGTGGAGTCACCATCCCTGGAGGTCTTTAAAAGACGTTTAGATTTTGAGCTTAGGGATATGGTTTAGTGGGGACTGTTAGTGTTAGGTCAGAGGTTGGACTCGATGATCTTGAGGTCTCTTCCAACCTAGAAATTCTGTGATTCTGTGCTTCCTCTTAATTCCACTCCATCTTCTTGTAGGTAGTCTCTTCTTCATCCCCTCAGCAATATATTCTTATTTTTGGCCACTGAACTTAAACCTTTGTCTTGTTTGGTCATAGACCATCATAACCTAATGCCAATATGTGTGATTTTCTACTGTTTTACCCTGTGCTGCAGTCACATTGTGTCCACTGTTTTACAGCTATACAAATCTGGTTAAGAAGATCCACTTTTTCATTCCTTCAGCTTTAGCTTAGAAAATCTTCTCTTACTCTAGAAAGTAATAAAAATGTGCTCTGAAACATTTTCTATACATAAAATTGTTCCTTAAACTTTCATAGGCCAGCTTTCTCAGGCACATCTAAAAGACAAAATAGCTAAAAACAAAACAAAACAAAACCAAACACTAAAGCAGTCCATAAAATTAATCTCCTCTGATGTTCCCAGCCAAGAAATAAATCCGCCTTTCTTAGTGCATGCTGTGCATCTCCGTGCACTAGGAGTCCTGGAGTCAGTGCTAGCAAACTGATATGTAGGCACAGTGAAAATTCACTACTCAAAAAGTTTTAAGACGTCTTATCCATTGGCTATTCACACCTATACTGAGTGAACCACAGAAAATTCCTGCGGGATCTTCAGAAAGACTCAATAATATAGGCTTCAATATGTGTAGGTATAAAGTCTTTTCATGAGATGACAGCCAGTTCTTTCTATTGTTTTGTGTACAAAGGCAACAGTAATGAACCTCAATCAAATCCTAACATCTATGGGAGACATAGCAGACAGCTAGCTTGTGCATGCCTAGTGTTGCAAAGCTTCATTACACATAAAGAGGGAAAATTATGATCAGTTCCATAGATTTTTGACCAGCATGCCAGAAAAGGATTACTGTAAATGGCAGAAAGCTGGTCATGAAACCGTAGGGAAGCTACTTTAAGTGCAATTTTTCCTCACTGAGTCTGATTAGCCAATTCATTAATTTTAGACCCTTGCTGAGTTTTCGTTCTGTACAAATTTCAGTTATAATTATCTGAAATCATAAACTAATGATTTACCTTCCAAAGGTCACCCAGTAGGTGGCAGTCCCCATCTGACTTAATGCTGAACCAGAAGCCAAGAAGGAGAACCCATGACAGACACCGGATGGTAGAAAAGTACCTTCATCTCCATCCCTACTTTTCTATACAGCACAACATCAGGGCTTCTTTCATGTTCTTTATGTTGCTCTGCTTTCCACATTTCAAATCCCTCTCTAGAAGCTTTATGCTGTGGTTTCTTCCTCATTACATGGCTTCCTGTGTGGACTAGAAGGCTGAAAAGTCAGATTGGTGCAAACTGAAGCAACAAGGACTAGTATATCACCAAAGAGCTTAGCTGAAGGGTGATGTGACAGCCTGTGAAGTGCCTACCCGAAGAAAACTAAGGTAAACTTGGCATTTCCATGAACACAGATAGGTTGACATGCATTCAGATCTGTCCCAAGATGTATAATTTACATCTCACTCTTCTGTAGCTTTTTGTGACCTTTTAAATATTTCACGTTTTGCATAATTAACATATTTCTTCTGGTTAGAGAGGTTGAAAGGTTAGAAAGGTTGAAATAACAGATAAACGGATATATCCATTGACTCAACTGATTAAAAGGAGCAGTGTGACATAAGTTAAAATTATAATTAATGGAAAATATGAGACATAAAAAAGTATCAAATATGAAACAAAATGTCAAGTATGTAGAAAATTTGACTTTGTGATAACTCCTGCTTAGCCCCAGAGTTTCTCTGTATTTTGGTGATTTTCATCATTCAGCTTTTCATTTTTCCCATTCGGAAACAACTTTTACATTCTTTCCTCTACTACAGGTTCTGTTCTTTCCACATCTCCAATAACTTTGTTTTTCCCAAAAAATTATTCACAAATATATATATATATATTTCAGTGCAAGAATATGTTGAGTGACCGAGGTGACCAAAAGTTCTTTTCCATGTGGGAAAGAAAAGTTCTGGACTTTGGGAGACAGAATGAATGATAGTAGCACACAACTCTAATTTTTTTTTTTTTTTTTTTAATTTTTTTTTTTTTTTTTTTTTTGTCAAGGCACATCTGAGGAAATATAAAGTGATGCTGCAGTACAAGTTGTCATGTCTTTACAGTAAAATCCACCATGATATATTCATCTTCATTTCCCACGCACAGATTGTCAGAGTCCTACTTTGCTCTTTTCTTGTTCAATCTTACTGCCCTACTTCCTTCGTCATAGTCATTTGCAAACAAGATCACTTCTGGACAACTCATAAAGATATTTACCTTCTACATAAATGTAGAGTACATACAGAGTACATTAGAGGAAGTTCTCTTTGATATAATGGCATGAATATTCCTTACAACCTAAATAGAGCTACCATTTTGTCTTCCTAATTTAAGGTGTACTTCAGAATAAAAGGGCATGATTTTTTATTTCTGAGTGCGTATTTTTAAACCCTTTAATGAATAATCATGCAGTTCATATAATGAAAGCTCGTTCTAATATTGTTTTTATTCCTTGGATTGTGTTAGATTTTCTTCCTCACATGAAACTGTTCAGTGAATTGATGCCTGCCATTATATTTTGCAGCTTATTTCATGCATGGAAAATCAGAATTAAGAAATATAGAAATTCTGTATTTGATAAAGACACAAGAAATTTCTGTATTAAAGATGTAATCACTATCTAGAGTTAAAAGGCTGACAATTTGAGAGGTATAACTGGATTTTATCTTCATATAAGTTGTTGGTGAAGTGCTGAAGAGGGTGTGTATATGTAAAAGTTTGCATGTTGATTACTAAAATCAGAAATTCTCTGGGAAAAAGAGACAGAAATTATCCTTTTACAAGGCAGGGATGGGTTTTCAAAGAAAGAACATATGTGTTATTTGTCACAGTCAAGAAGAAAAAATAATAAATAATATGCAGCTATGAAGTGGGGAACTAGTTGCAGCATGTCTTCCACTTGCTGAATTAAGCATTACAAAAACACGTCATATGTGTGTGTGTGAGTATATGGCTTTGTTCTTTCAGTACATAAACTCCCCGTGAATTCTAAATTTACACTAAATCAAAATGAGAAAATGCTGCCACAAATTGCTGATTCCATATCAGTCCTAGGTGATGTTCCAATAAACAGAGAATTACAGATATTGTTTCTATTACAGAGTCGTTACTGTCAAACTTGAGCCCTCAAAATAATAAGCCATAGCTCATTTTCCCAGAACTGCAAAATTATTATTATATTTTTTAATTTGCCTATCAGTTTAAGCTTTTATATTTCTGTTTGTTTTAAAGTTTTTCTCAGTCTCTATAGACTGGATACACTGGATATGTGTACTCTTCTATAGTCATGTTTATATAAAAGTATGTTTCCTACTTTTCCATATATATATTAATTCCAGAGAAAAATCACTACCAGTTCCACACACCCTAAATGTCTGTTTTCCATAGTCTGTCATGATAACAGGGAAGTGTACTGACTCTTTCATGTCTACATGTATATTCTCAATCTTCATTTACAATGACTTATATTGTATTTTAGATCTTTCAAAATGATTTGACTAAATAGGTTTGTCGTGACAATTAAAAATAGCTTTTTTTTTTTTTTTTTTAACTTGTTATCATATATTAAATTCCAAGTTAATGTCTTGACTCAATTTACAAGTAGTATCTCCCTTTTAAAGACAGAGACTGACAAGTCCGTAATTATAGCTTGTATAATTTCATCATTTTTTCCCAGCAAGAACAAATATGCAGACTACATGTATAATGCTTCATTAACAGTCATAAAAAAGTCTTCAGTATCCAAATGCATTAATTTTTTTAATTTATTTTTCTTATAAACTGTGAAATAGAAAAGTCTTCTTATCTCTACTTTACAGACCAAAACATGGAAGAGAAGGGAAATTAAGGTCTGACCTTCAAAAGGTTTTAGTTAGTTCAATCAAATATATTTACCTGTGTGTGTGTGTGTGTGTGTGTCTTCTTCAAGGTCATATGTGAAATCTGGAACAAAGTACGGTCTCAAATTCCAGGCCAATGCCCTTTGCACATTGTATAAGTAACACACTGCTAGAAAAGTTTGCTGAAACCCCCTTGATGCAAACTCACATTCAGTTCAAACTAAATTTTTTTGTAGAATTGAAAATACACTATATTTTGCATGACTTGGTTGCAAGGCTGTTCACCTACAAGTATTTCACTTTTCAGTGTTTCCCTCCTTGTGCTGGTCCTCAGACATGTATGAGTGCTTTTTATTCTGCCAAATAAATGCATGCTACAGGGTGCAATCACTGTTCCAAGGATCCTTTGTTCTAGGATGTCACTCATGTGTTTGAATAACAGCTCTTTCTCTGAATAAACTGAGTTTTCTATCCACATTTTTCTTACCTCTTTCTGAGGATGTGACAAGTTGCTTGATTAAAGATCATTTTTTTGAAGCACCCCCATCCCAAAGTTTCCTGAAGTCTTAGACACACATTTTCTCATATGGATGTGTTTCAGCCTGTGCCCAACAAAGCAAAACAGATTTTTTTTCTTTCTTTCTTGAATTCAAATCAAACACAGCAAGCACCAAGCAACACAAATGCTGACTTCAAGGTTTTGGAACTGCAAAAGCTTAGACATAAAACTTTGCTAAAAGAAATTTTACAATAACCTTATGAAGCATTCAAAAGTTTCTGTTATTGTTGGGAGTAAACACCATCAAAACAAAAATTAAGTATATAAATCCTACGCATTTTTACTAGGAGGCTGGATGAGAAACATATAGAAGAAACACCACCAGTCTGCTTTTTGTATGAGATGCTGTTATCCTGACGCTAGGCCAAAGTACAAAAACCTAATGTTAAATAAGCCTGTAGTCTCTTGGCTACTACTGTTTCTAGGACTAAGAATTGTGCAACAGTCTTTAATATTCTGCACACTATCTATATAGCATACATTGATTCAGCAGGTGAATAACACATGTACTTATAGTCTACTGTAACCTAATATAATTCCCAATATACAAGATTATTTTTCTAAGTGTTTAACTGCATATTAGTGATTTTATTTTAAAACATGGTCCTGTAAATTCCATGAGAGATAATTATCAATTTCAAACCTGCTGAGCTTAAGGAGTAGTAGAGTCTGTACAACGTGCTCTGCAGTATACAAATGATTATGGTATGTTTCACTTTCATTTTATATATATATTCTACATTTTGGAAGGGCAGCCTGTGAATTATACACTGCATACACAGACACACTTTAGGTAGGCACAACTATAAACTATTACTCATATGCATTCTTATTATTATTATGCACTTTTCTCCTTTCTCTGTGTTGCAGGCTGAGTAGCCAGCCAGGCAGCTGGGATTGACTGCTCCTTCTCTTCATGTCAGGGAGCTGGAGCAGCAAAAATTTCTCTCAGTGGTAGAGAAGCTCTGCAGAATCTTGTGCAAATACTACATACATACATACATACACACATACACACAAAATACTATTATTGTACTTAAATGAGAGATCTGACTTCAAATCTGTAACTCTCAGCTGTGATTTTTTTTTTTTTTTCTTTATCTTTGGCACTGAGACCTCTGAAATTAAAGTGTGATAGTAGGATAAAAGACTGGAAAAGAAGGCTAGGAGTTAAATCATTTTCCTGTAAAATGAGAAGTTCTTGGGTGCTAATCTTGATGAAAAAGGGACATTTTGATAGAACACCTAACTTATTACAATCATCTTTCAAGGCTTATATTTCTTATTTTAAAGTGGCAAAATGTCACTACAAAGCACACAGTTAATAAGAATGAGAGACCTTCCAAAGGTTTCCAGTTCTGCTTAATCTAACCAGTATTTTAAGACACAGAATACTGAACTATGGTTAGGCTTTGGAACTGGTTGCTCACAGAGGTGATGGAGTCACAATCCCTGGGGGTGTTTAATGAAAGGTTGAACCTGGTGCATAGGGTTATGGTTTAGTGGGTGACATTGGTGGTGGGGGGACAGTTGGACCAGATGATCTTGGAGGTCTTTTCCAACTTTAATGATTCTGTGATTCTATGAACTATAGCCCGTTGTCCCCTGGTCATACTGAGCACTCAAGTAATCTGCAAGCAAAATGTTGATGCTAAAGGTGATAGTTTTCTATGAGAAACTGTAAAGATTGATAGTGGCCACTGTGCTATGAAGATGATCAGAGGGCTAGGAGACCTGTCCTATGAAGACTGGCTGAGAGAGCTGGGGATATTCAGTTTGGAGAAGAGAAGGCTTTTGTGGCCTTTCAGTACTTAAAGGGGGCTATAAAAAACAAGAAGAGTGACTTTTTACACACACGAAGGGGAAATGGAATTAAACTAAAAGAGGGGAGATTTAGATTAGAAATTAGGTGGAAATTCTTCATTCAGAGGGTCATAAGGCACTGGAACAGGTTGCTCAGAGAGGCTGTGGATGCCCTGTCACTGGAGGTGTTGCCCTGTCACTGGAGGTGTTCAAGATCAGATAGGATGAGACCTTGGGCAACCTGATCTAGTGGGTGGCATCCCTGTCCCTTGGGGGGGGGTTGGGGGGTTAGACCTAGATAATCTTTAAGGTCCCTTCCAAGCAAAACCACTCTATGATTTCATTATAAATAAATAAATAAATAAATAAATAAATAAAAGGCTTTAGAGTCACCCAGAGTTACTGGGTAACCAGGAACCAAACATGCATTAAGGCCACCTTAATTGTTTTCCTGAACATTTACTTGCAGCTGTGTAGGATACTTTCCTCCAAATAGTTCTTAGGATGAAGAAAGGTGCTACACTTTATATCCCTCAGAGAAAAGAAAAATATCCCACCAAATACAAGAAAACTGTTTTATTTCCATCTAATTATGACCAATGAGAAGTGGTCTACATGCTCCTTTCTCTCTACCACCACTACTCCATTGAAAATGTATGTTGCCTAATCAAGGGCTCGGGAGCTGGGAAACACTGCCACTAAAATTCCTTCTGTACACAATAAATCTCTTCTTATATGATTTCAATGTACTTTTACCTTTGTTCTAGGAAAAAAATTATTTCCAGAACCTGATGACCCATGCGATTAAGAGGTCTCAAATTCCTCTAGGATCTTGTAACAATTCATCCAATGAGGGGCATTTCAGGCAATCCCCAAAATGTCCTCTCCCCCTTTTTCTGTGTGTTTCTTCTGAATTGTAATTATTTTGAGACAACACGGCTTGTGCAGATCTGAAAAAAGGTATTCTCAGAATGTTTGTAGTCTTTCTGGAACAACACTAGTCCATTCACAATGTATCTGGCAACTATCAAATATATCAAACAGAGAGAAAAGACCCCTGGAGTTTTATCTTGCTTAAAATTGTCAGTATTACAAAAAGAAAACACAGAAAAACTTCTCTGGAACAAGAAGAATGTTTTTCTTTCTCCCTTAAGACAACATGTGCAGTCTGAACATCAAAGAACAAGACTGAAAAAAAAGCAAAAGAAAGCATAAACTCTACTAACTTGAAGATGTTTAGCAATGCTTCGGTTTGATAATTGGACTACGTCATTTGCAAAACCATAATTTCCATTTAATGGGAGCTGGGTACCATAGCAACAGAGACTCTCTTCTTGTCATCATTGGCTCCTGAAGCTGCTGAAGTTACTTCAGCGAGCTAGTGCTGCTGCAAGGCCTCAGAAAACATTGATTTGCCTAAGGCTATGTCACAACTTATGTTGAAACCTTGTTGTGCGCCTACTGTACTCACTGTGCTTGGTAAAGAATGATATTAGAGGGGAACTACTGACAAATTAGGCTTGACATGATACTGATGCCAAGAATCAGCCTTCAAGTATTTGTAAGAATGTGCATTGTTCTCTTAAGCCCAATAGATTTAATAGGGTCCTTGTGTCTTTCTAAAAAGGAAAATTATTTTTTTTACTGTATTACTATTAACAATTACATGCAAAGTGTGTTTTCAAGGGAAAGCTCCATAATAAGCATTTTGTTGATGCATACCACTCAACTAAAGTTATCAAATGACTCTAAAATACCTCTCTGCATCTTTCATCCCATTGAAAATTCCAAAGTTGATTTCTTTTAGACCTTTCTCCAATCCCTTCAGCTGTATAAGCACAGTATTCTTTTGTACAAACCAACCCTTACACGTTTGTTGCTGTAGTATATTATAGAGCCAAAACTGGCTCTATAAATTCTCTTCACAGGCTTGGTCATGTCTTTGTTTCAAATACTCTTTCAGAGTTTATGGGACCCTTTATTTTTCATAGATCATAAAGGTAGAATGGACTGTTGTGATCATCTGTTTTGCCCTCCCAGATGAAACACCCCACACAATTTCTCTGAAAATAATTGCACCTGAACCATTAAACTTTGCTTATGATTGAGGGTCTGCCTGAGGCCTTTTTAATAGCTCTCTGTAGGCTTCCCACCCAGGCATGCCAGGGAAATATTTTGATATAATATCTTCTGTACTTTCTGGACTCATGTCTATTGACACACTTTCTGATAGAACCTCAACAGTAAAGATCTGCATAGCAAATTGTATGATTTATCCAAGGTGGCAGGGTGCCAGGCCTATTGAGTACACTAAAGGTCATCACATACAAATGATTGTAGTGTGCATCATCTCTCTACTGCTTTTTTAAAAATTTTCTGATACTGGAGCAGAAGCTGCAAGGTAACAACATGTCTCATTTACATTTGCTTGCTTCACTTCAAGTTTAGTTGGAATATTCTTATTACAATAATTTATCAGTGATTCAGAATATAAATTTTGAAAAAAAAAATATGTAACTAACACAAAGCTTAATTATGTTTTGAAAATTCTAAAAGATTTTAGAAAATGTTTAATAAACTTCTATTTCACTTCTTTTTCTTGTCAATAATACTTAATTCTACATCTAATGATAAGCAAAATTTCTTCATTTAAAGTGAGTTAATTGATTGACCTGTAATTAAATATGTTAACTTTTCTATTTGTATTATCTTGCTATAAGGAGGCTCTATGAAAATGCAATTTTTCTGGTGACTGTGTACACTGTGTTTCCAGACATATTTCACGAGGAACAATTTGCTGTTTCCATAGGAAAAAAAAAAAAAAAGCTGGCAAAAGAATATTCTCTGGAATAGAATTATTCCACTATCAAACTGATGTGAGTTTCCAACAGTTTTGTGTGTGCGTGTGGAATAGAGCCCTGTTATAGCAGCTTTTTTATTGCAAAGCTTTTAAAATATGACTCATGGGTGTTTCGTCAGTGGAAACATTTGTAAAAGAAGTTAGAGCATTTTCTTTTAAAGATGTCTGGTAACCCTGATTTCAAATGTGTTTATATGGCTCACTTTCAATAACCTCTAGATTCTAATCATCTGAAAGCAAGTTGCTGTAGATTAAAATCACTTCATCACTTTTTTTTTGTTCAACATACCCTATGACCTCTGTTACAAAATTAGAGACATTTAGAATAATTCATGTCACTGTAGAAATAGTTTTAAATGCGTTTTTTCTGTTTAAATGTCTGACATCAGAAAAACATGTAAATGCACAGTTCAATTAAATACAAACCTTTTAAATTTAACACAGAACTAAAAACTTTTATCCCCAAAAGTTTAAAGTAATAATAATAATAATAAAGTATCAGTACCACAGTGAATTCAATGACCCAAGACCAATTGGGATAAGATCCTTAGAGAAACAGTGTGGAAAATAAACAGATCACAGTATTGAGAAAGTTCTTAAGGTATATATGAAATCACTATGTGTGCTGAAACAACCAGTTATTTTGTTAAGAAACACACCAGTAACATCTAAAACTCAAAACTTAAATCTCTATTAATTCCTGAATGTATAGAACAATGTAAGATTTTCTACTTTATTTTAATTGGGCTACTGCTTTTCTTCTTGGTAAAAAATGACTAAGTAAAGGACAGTTTAGCAAAATCAGAAGGGGATTGAAAGGAATAGGAAGAAAAATATATCTTTTGTAATTTCAAATTTTCTATTTAGACCAAAAAATCTGCAATGTGGCTCAGGACTTTTTCACAGTGTTCCTGGTAATGGCATGAAGAAAGACCAGTTTGTTTGTTTGTTTATTTATTTATTTATTTACTGGGAACCTACTTAGTCCCATGATTTGGTAAAGTAATATTTTACCTCTAATAAAGTATTTGGTTAAACAAACAAAAATATTCTGCTGAAATTATGATTTGGCAGCATACTTCTTTATCTCGGATTCATCAGTGTATTTTTGCTGATGTTTAGAGTTGCAAAGATATATTTAACTTCTGGTAATGTTGCTCTTTCACATGAAAAAGGAATCTGAAACATTTGGCAGGACATCTCAAAAAGTAAATAAATAATAAGGTTGTTTCTTTTTCCAGTCTTAGCAATTTTCCTGGTTTACTGCTTAATAAATAAATAAATAAATAAATAAAAAATAATTGAGGGTAAATTGCAATTAAAGCAAGGCTGACTGTGAAAGTTTGGGAACGTAAAGGTGGATCATATTGGAAGGTTAGACTCTACAGCACCCTTGCAAAATCTGTGTGATTTCAGGAAGATACTTATATAGAAAAAAAAAAAAAAAAAAAAAAAAAAAAAAAAAGCTTTTAGTTAAAACCTCTGCTTAATTACTTTTTGTTATTGGAAGTACTTTTAAAATATTTTCCATCAAGTTCCCAAACTTGAAAGAAAGTATTCACAAAAAGCCTCTAACCTTTTATTTCTCCTTTCTTCCTCCCCCACCCCCGCACCGACATTTTATTTTAACAAACTGGTTATAACTAGACTTCTTAACACCAAGAAAAGACAATTTTGGGGATAAATAGGAACCTAAGTTTCTAACTTTCCCTTCTTCATTCACCTGTACTTCGGATTACTGTTACTTCAGATTACTGTATAAAGAACAGTTAATTGTAAGCCCAAAGTGAGTTAAACAGTTTTGTGTTTACAGTTAGTTAAATTAGTTAAATTAATTAAAATAGGAGTCACAATTTGTAAGGTGTTCTACATTTTTTTTTTTTTTAAATCTTTTAGTGATTGAGCAAAATAGTGGGAAAGTTTTTTTTTTTTTTTTTTTTTTTTTTTAATAAAATGAAACGTATTTTAAAATGTTATTTAAACAAAAAGAAATTACAAAAATTGAACATCTTATTTGTGTAGTGATGGACTATATTTATAATCATGTGAAACAAGAATTGGTGTTTGATTTCAGGAAAATATCTGAGACATTTCATCAGAGACCACTAAAGACTTTACTTCTGTATAACGATGGAAGATTAAACCATTCCTCTGCTTACTGTAATTTGAAGATTTTCAGGGATTCAATTTTGACGTCTGTGACCATGCACTTCATTTCTGTGGTCATAGAGCTTTTAATTGTAAAATATTTCTGATTAGAAATAATCAGAAGAAGCATTACTGTGTTTGGACCCTCTAATCAGGAAAAGAAGTTTGAGGCATCAAAACTCTTACTTTTTGAGCAACCAAAATGAATTTCAGTGATCTGCAAAGTTTTCAGTATTCACAGGAAAAAGAAGGAAAAAAGAAAATGGTAAAAAAATTCTGAATGGTGTTCACCATCTTGCAAAAACAAGATTTGCACCACAAGATCATTGTACTAACTAAGCTGAAGACATGCCTGCCTCTCAGAGGCTGAACACAACTTCATTCAACTGCTTTCTGAAAACAGATGTGATCCTGGAACCTTAACAACAACTGGAAAAGGTTCAAAACAAACGCACAATTCCAGTTACTCAAAACGAGATAAGAGAAATCATGGCTCTTCAAATTGTGAGAGGTATTTTCACAATGGTTTCTTGTAAACAGTATCCAATTGTGGTTGATGAAACAGCTAACTTCCTGAACAAGAAGCAATTGACTTTGTTCAAGCCTACATGGGTAATGACAGAAGGTTCATATAGAATCCACAACATTACTCAGTGAGGAGAAGTAGTCATAATGGCAAAGACACAATATTTTATAAGTCCTAAGGCTCAAAAACTCTCATGGAAACTTCTGTGAGGTTGCCAATACTATGGAAAACTTCATACTATACTTAGAAAAAAAAAAGAAGGCAAGAGCACCATTTGCTCCTTGCACTGACCATTGTAGGAATTTGGCATGAGTTGAGGATGAAAAATACTGCTACTGTACCTGATATCGCCGTAATTGCTTACCAAATTTTCAAGTTTAATTTAAGTGACACCAATGAGATGTTATTCTTTAGGCCACATAAACAGTAATGATCATGTCATAAGAAGTTTGACCAAAAGGATTGCATATATGTAGGGAAGCACTGTTTTTAATTTCTGAGCTGACTAGCAAATGTTGCAATAGGAAAACTGGGAGAGATGTGGAGAAATAATTTTAAGTGATTGTTTGAAATGATTGCAAAGTATTGTGATTATTAAAAATCCCAGTCTTTCACACTAGGTGTATGGAAAATTTCCAAGCAAGGTAGACTTACTTTCCTATGCAAGTTGCAGCAAAGGAAGGAAAATCTTACTGTCTGTCCACTCAAATTGCTGAAATTTGGAAATAAGATATCAAGCAAAGATCAACACGTTGTAATTTAAGTGGTGGAATGGGACTGCAGTAAGAGGTTTTTCATAGTACAGAAATAGTTTTTTTCAGACTATGTATGCAACAAGGAATGCTCACCAAATACCTTATGCTAGAAGAGCTCTAGATACAGAATTCTTGGCAGGGAAGCAAGGATAAAAATCTGTGAGGGGTGTAATTTCTGAACTGCCACAGAAATTTTGGAAGGATTAATTTGCCCAGGGTTATATTCTAGGACAAATCCACAAAAAGATGTGAAGTGAGAAACTTTTGAATGTGCCTGAGATTCCAAGGATGAGGAAAGTTCCAAAGAAAGCGTGGCTGACAAAAGTACACAGTCAAATTCAACAAAGTATTTTATGAACCTTTTGGGGACTCAGATAAATTAATTTACCCATGTCCAGCACTCAACCTTTGAACAAAAGAGGCATCAGTTATATAAGACCTGGAAACTTATAACAATGTCAACCTTAATAGAAACATCCAGACATACTTTGGATGAATGGTTCTAATAGCAACTCTGATTGACTGATTTTCCAACTTTATCAGTATGTTTCCTTTCAAGATTCATTTGACTCAAGGTGTGAGAAAGATTCTGAATGATGGAAAGGGGGACGCAAGTCTGAGACCTGAGTGGAAGGGGCTGGAATGGAAGCAACACTGTTTCAACCAGAAAATGAGTCCTTGAAGAAATTCTTCCATATGTGGCAATTACTAGCAAACACCTGTCTCCTCCTCAGTTTTAGCACTCACCCAGTGTCACCCAGCATACTTCCCTACCTGTAACCTAATGCTACAGTTGCAGCTGGTCAGCAAATAAAGAGCAGTAAAGGAATCAAGGTGAAAGTATTGCACATCCAGTGCATGAGATGTAGCTCAGGCTATATGGAAACAAAAGCTAGGAGTCATGAGTATAAGCCTCCCTCTCAGTGAGTGAGACTTGGCAGGTCATATCTGTTACAAGACAGTGTCAGCTCACAAGGAGATTTTTCAAGTCAGATCAGAAATATGTATATTTGTTTGACCCCCCATAAAACAAATACTGTCTATTTTCAAAAGCAATGAAAGAAAATAACAATGGGCTTGGTGGCACTGATAATAAATGGTGTTCGTGGGCATATTTAAGTACTCTCTTCATCTTAATGAGCTGTGGCTTTGATCCACAGCTTAACAATCATGACTGAACTTGTATATAATTTTACATGTTTATGAGGAAAAAAAAAAAAAAAAGATGACTTACAGCTTGCAGCTGTTGCTGAAGAATCCATTTCAAGACACTCATCAGGAAGATCACTGTTTGGACCTTTAAGACCCATAAGTTATTATTTTTCCTCATAATTAAAAGATGTATGTGTTAGTGGATAGTATTTTACTATGACTAAATTTGTCCACTATTAATAAAGTGAGATAATGACCTCCTATTCCAAAAAGCATTTCTTTATATAGCAATGCAGTCCAAAATGCCAACAAACTAAGCAAGTGAAAAGAGTGGATAATAATGTGAAAGCAAAAATGTGGGTTTTTATATGGTCAAATATTTAGGAAGATTTTAATTATAAATTTTGCACTTGCATTACTATAGTCTGGAAATTTTATTGAAATGCGCCAGTAACACTGCAAGAAAGGTTTGCAAAGGGAATCCTTATGAATTCTCTGTGATCCAAACTGTTATTTGAAACCGTCTTATTTCACAGATATTAACTGTAGTATGTGTGTTTCCTGAAATGCAACTATTCTTTTGTTACATTTGGGATATATTTACGTCCTTTTTTATTTGTTGTTCCTACCTGAACTTCAACACACAGAGCTGCATCATAGCTGTTCTAAATTCTAGTTGAACACCATAACCAGCTTTGGTGCAGTTTCGTCACCCCAAAATCAGCTTCCTCGCTATATTTGTTTGGGAGGAAAGAATAAATAAATAAATGAGAGAAATGTGTACAGCACTAGAAGATGGTAGGTTAAGCGATTGCTGATTGTGTTGTTTTGATGGAAAATGTTTCCTGAAACCACCCATGTCATGTAATGAAGTCTAAGGCAGATAATTGTTTGATCTTATCTTGCTCCTGTAGGTGTCAACAAAGGTAAATCATTACATTAAAAATGAATACAACAAGAGCAAACTTTGCAACATTTCTGAGTGAGCACTCCCTTGAGCCAGTCAACACCAAAAGTGTTCAGTGTACTGCAGAACCTGCCTTGCACAACAAGTCCCATAAAGAACTCGCATGTGGGCTTCTCAACCCTTCGTGCCCCACGTTGGTGCCATGAAAGGACTGTGGTGCTTTTTTAAAAGACTGTTGTGGTTTAACCCGGCCGGCAGCTAACCACCACACAGCCGTTCGCTCACCCTCCCCCCTCCCTCTCTGGGATGGGGGAGAGAAACGGAAAGTAAAACGAGAGTTGAGATAGAGACAGTTTATTAAGATAGGAAACAATAATAATAATAATAATAACAATAATAATAATAATAGTGTATATGAAACAAGTGATGCACAATGCAATTGCTCACCACCCGTTGACCGATGCCCAGTCTATCCCGAGCAGCCGGCCCCCCCAACCCGGCTAGCCACCCCTATATATTGTTTAGCATGACGTCAGATGGTATGGAATACTCCTTTGGCCAGTTTGGGTCAGCTGTCCTGGGTCTGTCCCCTCCCAGTTGTTGCTGTACCCCGAGCCTGCCTGCTGGCAGGACAGAGCGAGGAGCTGAAAAGTCCTTGGCTTGGTACAAGCACTGCTCTGCAACAACCAAAACATCGGCATGTTATCAGCATTCTTCCCATCCTAATCCAAAACACAGCATTCCACCAGCTACTAGGAGGAAATTGTCCCAACTGAAACCAGGACATATATCCACCCCTTATTCCATACCATTTATGTCATGCTGAGGTTACACTCTTTTCAATACATTTTAATTAATCACCATTTTCATCTATGGTATATAGCAATCATTGGCAGTAATGACCTGGAGAGAACGTGACGAACCCACAGTGTATGAAGTGGCTAGACAACTCCGGCGGTATGAAGAAAGTCTCTCCTCTTCCTTACAGGCCTGTGTCTCGGCTGTGGAGAAACTTTCTGAAAGTGTCCATCAACTAAAAGAGAATACTTTGGATAAACTTTCTGAAAAGTTCCACCAACTTGAAGGGAGATTATTTTCCTCCCCGCCTGTACAAACCAGTGTCCACCAATTAAAAGAGAATACTTTGGATAAACTTTCTGAAAAGGTCCACCAACTTGAAGAGAGATTATTTTCCTCCCCGCCTGTACAAACCAGTGTTTCAGCTATCAGGGGTAAGCGTTCATCCGCGCAAGGAAGACGATATGGTGGGTACACACCCCGTGCCACCCTGTGGTTTTACCTACGTGACCACGGAGAGGACATGAGGAAATGGGATGGAAAATCTACCGCGACCCTAGAGGCCCGGGTACGTGAGTTGCAAAAGAAAACAACTGGGAAAAAGGAGTTCTCTCAAAAGTTTGCTGCTTCAACTTCCAGTAGGCAGTCCTTTAAATACCGAAGCGAAGATTCTGACCAGGACTAGAGGGGCCCTGCCTCCAGCCAGGGGGAGGAAAGGGATAATCGAGTTTATTGGACTGTGTGGATTCGATGGCCTGGCACGTCAGATGCACAGAAGTATAAAGCTTTAGTAGACACCGGTGCACAATGTACTCTAATGCCATCAATCTATAAAGGGACAGAACCCATCTGTATCTCTGGAGTGACAGGAGGATCCCAACAGCTAACTGTATTGGAAGCTGAGGCCCAGAGGCTCCATGCATCCTTGGCATAGACTACCTCAAGAGAGGGTACTTCAAGGATCCAAAAGGGTACCGGTGGGCTTTTGGCATAGCTGCCTTAGAGACAGAGGGCACTAAACAGCTGTCCACCTTGCCTGGTCTCTCAGAGGATCCTTCTGTGGTGGGGTTGCTGAAGGTCGAAGAACAGCAAGTGCCAATTGCTACCACAACTGTGCACTGGCGACAATATCGCACCAATCGAGACTCCCTGATTCCCATCCATAAGTTAATTCGTCAGCTGGAGAGCCAAGGGGTGATCAGCAAGACTCATTCACCTTTTAATAGTCCCATATGGCCAGTGCGAAAGTCTAATGGTGAGTGGAGACTAACAGTGGACTATCGTGGCCTGAACGAAGTGACACCACCACTGAGCGCTGCAGTGCTGGACATGCTAGAACTCCAGTATGAACTGGAATCAAAGGCAGCCAAGTGGTACGCCACAATTGATATCGCTAATGCATTCTTCTCCATCCCTCTAGCAGCAGAGTGCAGGCCACAGTTTGCTTTCACTTGGAGGGGTGTCCAGTACACCTGGAATCGACTGCCCCAGGGGTGGAAACACAGTCCTACCATTTGCCATGGACTGATCCAGTCTGCGCTGGAGCAGGGGGAAGCTCCTGAACATCTGCAGTACATCGATGACATCATTGTGTGGGGTGATACAGCAGAGGAAGTTTTTGAGAAAGGGAAGAAAATAGTCCAAATCCTTCTGAAGGCTGGTTTTGCCATAAAACAAAACAAAGTTAAAGGACCTGCATGAGAGATCCAGTTTTTAGGAATAAAATGGACGTCGTCAAATCCCAATGGATGTGATCAACAAAATAACAGCTATGTCTCCACCAACTAGCAAAAAAGAAACACAAACTTTCCTAGGTGTCGTGGGGTTTTGGAGAATGCACATTCCAAATTACAGTCTGATTGTAAACCCGCTCTACCAAGTAACCCGTAAGAAGAACGATTTTGAATGGGGCCCTGAGCAACGACAAGCCTTTGAACAAATTAAGCAGGAAATAGTTCATGCAGTAGCCCTTGGGCCAGTCCGAACAGGACCAGATGTAATGAATGTGCTCTACACCGCAGCCGGGGAGAATGGCCCCACCTGGAGCCTCTGGCAGAAGGAACCTGGGGAAACTCGAGGTCGACCCCTAGGGTTCTGGAGTCGGGGATACAGAGGATCTGAGGCCCGCTACACTCCAACCGAAAAGGAAATATTGGCAGCATATGAAGGAGTTCGATCTGCTTCAGAAGTGATCGGTACTGAAGCACAGCTCCTCCTGGCACCCCGACTGCCAGTCCTGGGCTGGATGTTCAAAGGAAGGGTCCCCTCTACACATCATGCAACTGATGCTACATGGAGCAAGTGGGTTGCACTGATTACTCAGTGGGCTCGAATAGGAAACCCCAGTCGCCCAGGAATCTTGGAAGTTATTATGGACTGGCCAGAAGGCAAATACTTTGGGATATCACCAGAAGAGGAAGTGGTCCGTGCTGACGAAGCCCCACTGTACAACAAGCTACCAGAAGATGAGAAGAGATATGCTCTGTTCACTGATGGGTCCTGTCGTATTGTGGGAAAGCATCGGAGATGGAAACCTGCTGTATGGAGTCCTACACGACAAGTTGCTGAAGCTACTGAGGGAGAAGGTGAATCGAGTCAGTTTGCAGAAGTGAAAGCCATCCAACTGGCTTTAGATATTGCTGAACGAGAAAAATGGCCAGTTCTCTACCTTTATACTGATTCATGGATGGTAGCAAATGCCCTGTGGGGGTGGTTACAACAATGGAAGCAGAACAACTGGCAGCGCAGAGGTAAACCCATCTGGGCTGCAGCGTTGTGGCAAGATATTGCTGCCCGGGTAGAGAACCTAGTTGTAAAGGTACGCCATGTAGATGCTCATGTGCCCAAGAATCGGGCTACTGAAGAACATCAAAACAACCAGCAGGTGGATCAGGCTGCTAAGATCGAAGTGGCTCAGGTGAACCTGGACTGGCAACATAAAGGTGAATTATTTATAGCCCGATGGGCCCATGACACCTCAGGCCATCAAGGCAGAGATGCAACATACAGATGGGCTCGTGATCGAGGGGTGGACCTGACCATGGACGCTATAGCACAGGTTATTCATGATTGTGAAACATGTGCCGCAATCAAGCAAGCCAAACGATCAAAGCCTCTTTGGTATGGAGGACAGTGGCTGAAATATAAATATGGAGAGGCCTGGCAGATTGATTACATCACACTCCCTCAAACCCACAACGGCAAGCGCCACATACTTACAATGGTGGAAGCAACCACCGGATGGCTGGAAACATATCCTGTGCCCCATGCCACCGCCCGGAACACTATCCTGGGCCTTGAAAAACAAGTCCTATGGCGACATGGCACCCCAGAAAGAATTGAGTCAGACAACGGGACTCATTTCCGAAACAACCTTATAGACACTTGGGCCAAAGAACATGGTATTGAATGGGTATATCACATTCCTTATCATGCACCAGCCTCCGGGAAAGTTGAGTGATATAATGGACTGTTAAAGACTACACTGAAAGCAATGGGTGCTGGGACATTTAAAAACTGGGACACACATTTGGCAAAGGCCACCTGGTTAGTCAATACTCGGGGATCTGCTAACCGAGCTGGACCTGCCCAATCAAACCTGTTACGTACTGTAGAAGGGGATAAAGTTCCTGTAGTGCATATAAGAAACATGCTGGGAAAGACAGTCTGGGCTACTCCTGCCTCAGGAAAAGGCAAACCCATACGCGGGATTGCTTTTGCTCAGGGACCTGGATGCACTTGGTGGGTAATGCAAAAAAATGGGGAGGTCCGATGTGTACCTCAAGGGGATTTAATAGTGGGTGAAAATAGCCCATGAGCTGAATTGTATTATATTAATTACTGTATAATACTGTATGTCATCACTACCATGATTGCTATATACCATAGATGAAAATGGTGATTAATTAAAATGTATTGAAAAGAGTGTAACCTCAGCATGACATAAATGGTATGGAATAAGGGGTGGATATATGTCCTGGTTTCAGTTGGGACAATTTCCTCCTAGTAGCTGGTGGAATGCTGTGTTTTGGATTAGGATGGGAAGAATGCTGATAACATGCCGATGTTTTGGTTGTTGCAGAGCAGTGCTTGTACCAAGCCAAGGACTTTTCAGCTCCTCGCTCTGTCCTGCCAGCAGGCAGGCTCGGGGTACAGCAACAACTGGGAGGGGACAGACCCAGGACAGCTGACCCAAACTGGCCAAAGGAGTATTCCATACCATCTGACGTCATGCTAAACAATATATAGGGGTGGCTAGCCGGGTTGGGGGGGCCGGCTGCTCGGGATAGACTGGGCATCGGTCAACGGGTGGTGAGCAATTGCATTGTGCATCACTTGTTTCATATACACTATTATTATTATTATTGTTATTATTATTATTATTATTGTTTCCTATCTTAATAAACTGTCTCTATCTCAACTCTCGTTTTACTTTCCGTTTCTCTCCCCCATCCCAGAGAGGGAGGGGGGAGGGTGAGTGAACGGCTGTGTGGTGTTTAGCTGCCGGCCGGGTTAAACCACAACAAAAACCTAGCAAACAGGAATAAAAATGTTGCTATTTCCAGAGGTTTCAGTTTTCAGGGACCTGGTGCACCAAAGAAATGTTCCATGTTTAACAACTTTGGTGGTGCACATTGCAATTGGATCCTCAAAAGATGCAAAATGAAATTACTCCCTTTACTTCAGCGGAGTTGCTCTGATCTGGCTTTTATTTTATTTTATTTTTATTTTTTTTTTTTTTAATAGTTTCATCCTCAGCATGTGCTGTACTTAAATTATGCTCTTTATTACACCTTGCATGTTTTCTGTGAGCTGGCAATTGATTTTTAGCCAGAGCCTCTGAAAATCCTAAAAGAGAAAACTTAAAACAAAGAGAAACATGATTTTGACAGAGAATGAGGTCAGAATATTATCATCTTGAACTACTGTTACTGCGTTATTAACGGCCTCAATCCTCAAAATGATGGTACATGGTGGTACCGCTGCCTTGTATGCTGGGAAAAAAGTGCCTGAGGTGCAGGCCGTGGGTGGAGGACTTCTGTACCAGCATGCAGAGCTCAGGTAATGAAGCCAGTAATTAGAGCCATTATTGTCATCAGAGGCAATTGGTGGTATTACTGAGTAAGAGGATTTCTTTCAAGTTCAATGGGCCCAGAAGTGGCAATTCCCTGAGCTGGCCAGTTCTGGGAGTGGCTCTTTTGTGGAAATACTCTTCAGTTCTGGCCCTATTGCTCCCAAGGCATCCAGAAATGATCTTCCCCTTTTTTTAGGCAACAATAAAGGCCTTCTAGGAAGGTCCCAGGGCCATCACGTGTGCTTCAGATTAGCCCTGTGAGGACATTTCAGCTGCAGAGTAGCATGTAGTGGTGGTAGACCTCTAAATACCCTGTGCTGTGCCTGTGCAGAGCTGACATGGGAGCAATCCCAAGTGTGTGCTGCAGCCTTCTGCACATGCAGGGTTTGCAGATCTTTCACACAGCAGGGTGACAACTAGAAACTTGACCTGCAGGTCTGCCAGGCTGCTTTTGAATTATTCTGTAGATGCAGCATTTGAGTAATGGCTGAGAAAAGGTCTGAACAACTCTTACTGCCTGTGTGGCACTTGGGAATTAAAGTCAGGTCCTGTGATGATAATGCCAGGCCTTTTCCAAAAGGAGTGGGATCAGCCTGCATTATGAGGAAGCAAGATACACTCATAGTGCACTGGAAATTTCTTGTTATAGAAAACCAGATTTCAGTTTCAGAAATAGTGTTTTGCAGATCCAGTGGATGTTCACAGAGCTTTTGGAAAATTAAGCTGCAGTTATTAAAAGGTGAGGAAGTATTACCAGGCTGATGACGCTGTCTGGTTCATATCAGTTGCATGTGTGGCTATGAGATACATACTCTAAAGCTTAGATTCCAGCTCAGGAAAAAAACAAACAAACAAAACAACAACAACAACAACAACAACAACAACAAAAAAAAAACAACAACAACAAAAAAACGTACATATGAAATGCAAGTATGATAATACCATTCCTAAATAGCAGAACACCAAAATACATAATTAAATATGTATCTGAACTGCATCAGCAACAGCAAGATTAGCTGATGTTTTGCTGACTCAGAAATTTAATGAACTTCTGAGTGGTTACATAGTTGAATAGTTTCTCTCTCGGTGGTGTTTTTTTTCTTTGCTTTGTTATAAGATTTTCCTCTTTCCTGCTGTACCAAACAGTGAGAAACCATGTGCCTTTTTCTAGGTAATAGGTTCAGAGAATGTGTGAGCTCAGATCCACAGCTCTGTATCTCAAGTCTGGGAAAAAGGCATAGTAGAATTTATCTGATTAGAATTGCTATAAAAACATAAACATAATAAAATTATATAGGGAAAATAAATGAAAAAAAATGCATCTCATAGCTATAGATTTTTAATCTGCAAAATTTTACAAAAGTAATTGATTAACAATATATGATCAATCTAGGTGTCCTTTATAATTCTATGCTAGTTTTGCACATAAATTGTTTTTCATGCCACAGACATCATATAAGCCATGAGTCCTATTTCTAATTTAATGCAACATTTGAAAGGAAATCTTTACACTTCTTAATCTGAAATACCAATGCAGTAAATATAACTAATGAATTCTTAAGGTATTAGGCATGAAGCACTGGGTGTGACATGTCAAGTATGTAACAGACCTAGATTATTGCAGAAATAATCTGTCATCTGGTTTATTGTAATTGACCGCATTTCAAAGAAACGTTACTCTAAGCAACAACATGATCTGATTAAGGATCTTGGGTGACTAGTCCCTTCTTGCAGCTCCACTTACAGCTTTGCTTCTGACTTTTTATTTTGCTACTTTTTAGGGTTAGCAAATTAGTTACATTTGAGTTTATCATTAAATACGGGCTATAAAGCAATAGTAAACTTAAAATGGGAAAAATGCTTTCTACTAAACTGGGGAAATGTTGTCTACTAAAAGAATCCTCACTTTACAATGAAGAAAACATTGAATTTGTGCCCTTAAGTTTTCAGGGTTTATTAGCTCCCATATTAGTGGAGATATGATCTATGATAAAGGAATAAATATTTAGTTTATAGGTAAATTAAGATGTAATGTCCTGGTAGCTTAAATCTGATTTTCAGAAAAACCTGCTTTCCAGCTAGGCACTAAACAAAGGTTTGACTTTCAAAAGCATCTGGTATCTTGTGACCGCCAGTGAGGCACCTGTGGCCAGATTTTCAAGTTCATAACACTGTAGTTGTTGAAAAACTGGTCCATGTTGACAAACTATATGGTCAAAGCCAGGCACATGCTACTTAATTCAGTAGACTTGCTTGGGATCTACAGTGAGATTAGATTCTAATTCTTTATGTTTATGTTGTATAATTGTACATAAATACCTCCTCCCCCTCCCCCCTACATGAACACTGACTAACAAAATGAAAAATAAAAATTCATTCCTATGAGGAAGTGGAGCTTCTGGAGCATTTTTTTTTTTTTTTTTTTTTTTTTTTTTCCATGAATTTGTGTTTTGAACTGGAGTTTTCACCATTAAATAGGGACAATCCCTGAAAAATTTCTACAATTTGTGCTCTTATAGCAGTCCCTTTCTGATTGTTCTGTGTGATCCTCTGATGTCTAACAATACAGTAGTCTTTTCTCCACCAAGTTTCTTAACTATCACTTTTTACATGGATGAACCTTTTCATGAAACTTGCAGCATCCTATCAAATCTGAGATTTCTGTCCGTGCATTGAATTGAATTGAGCTGAAATGGCTAATGGATTCACAAAACAGTGGCAAGGACAGACAGTCACAGACAGACAACATGATTGTATGTGCCTTTTTTCCTAAGGAAAACAGGCTAAAACCACCACCAGCAAAATTGTTATTCAGTTCTTTAGTAACCAGTTATTTTCTACCAAAGTACAGCAGAGTACAATGTGTTTATCACTTCTAAAAATATAAGAAAATATTCTGAAATGGAAGAGTTTTTCTTGCTTCACCATTTATTACTCTAAGACATGAACTCCTTGGCCTGGACTCTTATTTTGCTTTTCCACTCCTGTGTGCAGAACTTTTGTTTACTGTTATGTAGAACATTTTCATTGGTGACATGCAATGTAAGTGAAATGCTCCATATTAATTAGTCCAGGGGACTTGATGAGGATCTAGGAGAAAAACAGACATTTCTTAACCTGAAAGTTGTTATTTTTTTTCCCCAGTCTACCTCTACAGGAATAAGTGGCCCTGTCATCTACTACTGTTTCTGCCTTGGTTTTGGAGGCATTACTGCAAGCACTTCTCTACTATGGGTCTCCCTAAAACACAGCTTGGGTCACAGGAGTCTTTATCTGTGCCTTATTGACTGAGTTGGTAGGCTTGCATGCTAAAGCCAAATTTGTTTTCCTTTTCTTGAGATCACCTGGCGCCTTTTCTCTGTGGGAATGGAGTGACTCTTCCCTGCAGAGAGCAGCAGATTTTGCTGTGGATGAAAGAGGATTATTAGCAACAGAGTAAAAATGGTATAAACACAAAAAGAAGTTGTTTGTTTAAGGAACTGACTTTGCATAATGTAATCTAGCAACTAACCAAACTAAACAGCTTTAGTTTCAGAAAAGAAATGTTTCCATGTCACAAAAGATACTTTGTGTGTCCTTCCCTAGGGCTCAGGTTCCAACTCACTTGCTATTTCAGGAGAGAAAGAGATTTTTCTTTACCACTGTCAGAGACCTTCTTCCAAGTTCCATTTAGCAAACTTATGCTCCCCATTCAGGAAAGCTCTTGCTCTGGTATTCTTCAGTTCCAATTTTCCAGTTACCTGTTCACATTAATATTTTGTTTAGATAATTCTCTTTAAAGTTTCCTCTTCACTAGAAAACAAACAAGCCAATAAATAAAACCACCCTTCATTTGAAATAATGTAATAATAAAGTCATTACATTCTATTAATGTAAGGCCATGGTATACTTATTCCTTCACTAAGATTAGTACTAGAGAAAAAACAATGATTTACTGATATCTCTCAAGTTGTTGATATATGAAAAACAGAGCAACTGTGTTTTCACCGATACTTCATTATTTATTTATTTATTTATTTATTTACGAACTTCAGTTCTTGATTCAGCTCTCTGTGGATAACTTTTTTTTTTTTTTTTTCCAGAATACAAGCAGATATAATAAACATAGATATAACTTTTGCTGCTCAATATATTTTCCTTACTAATTTCTATGCTGCACAGTGTTGTTTCAGTTTGACTTATTGCCTTCAGCTGTTTCAGTTTGACTTATTGTCTTCAGCTGTTTCAGTACACATTTCTGCTGTGGAATTCATCTGTTTGGCTGTTTTTTCCCATACAGTGCTGGTGCCATCAATTCTATGTCCATTAAAACACAATGAAACATATATATATATATATATGTATATATATATATTTTTTAAACAAGTCTTCACCTTGACTGAAGTCTAAAAGATGTCCTGCTCAGAGCTCTCCATGCTTTGAGAGCTGTCTTTCTGAGGTTTAACCTTGCATAGGACCGTATCCTGCCCTTCAGAAACCAGGTAAAGGCTTTCTGATTGCTTTGGGTCACTGTTTATCAAGAAAGGTGGTTTTGCCTGCTTGGGTGGAGTATTCATTAGTGTTTGTAAAGCCTGCATTGTATTACCAACTTTTGTTAGTGTAAGTAATGTCCCTTAGGAATGTGATTTTTGGCAATGTTTTATATTGGCAACAGCCCTAATGTGGATACAGAGCTGGCAGCATTAGTGCCTTTGCTGGTATAGATTATACTCAGGGTTCTGGAATCAGTAAAACCAGCCCAAACTGCTTCTACCAGCATAACTATGCTATCAAACATTTTCTAGCATAGACCTGGCAGAAAACCAGTTCTCACCCCCACACATCTCTTGGTTATTAAATATTATTTCACTGGAAGGTAGTTACACTCAAGCTGTTACTCCATGTGTAAACATCTTTGGCCAGGATAGTCTCTGTCATGGAAGCTATTCTGCCGCTGATGGGAGGAGAAAAAAGTCTGTATTTGACCCTGTGTGAGTGGCTTATTTATATACAGAATGGCCTGACATTGTCCTTTATAATAATAATAATTATTATTATTTAAACACTCATACATATGCATAGATAATGTTGTAGTGGTCACAGCAAGTTTTCATGAAAATCATCGTACAGGTAACTGTCATGTATTTTGGGATTTATAATGCCTTTTTTCTAATGGCACGATGAACCCAGGCTTCGTATTTGCTTTCTCATGAGCTTGAGAAACGACTGAAACAAATGGGATGAGAACAATAAGTAATGCACTTTGAAACCTTGGCGTTTGTCATTCTTCTAATACGAACTGCAGCAAAACTGAGATCAGTACAAAAAAGACTACCCGGCTATCCAGTGTTTTGAAAACAAAATTTGTTTACAGACAGAACTGAAACAAACCCTTTAACCCTGTAATCATTGCTAGTTTGAGCCATCAAAATATGTAATTATTTAAACAAACAAACAAAAAGGAAAAATCAGTGAGATGGAAAGCAGATACTGTAATCAAATAAGAAGAGAAGACATGGCTGCCATATCCCATATACGTTATGTTATATCAAGCCAGAATGCAACTGTTTACACTCCCAGGCTTTCCAGGATCCTGCCATCACTGCCAGTAAGGTTTGAAAAGCCAAAGGATGAGGTTTGGTGGCAATCACCCTCTTCTAAAGTTTCCTATACCATGTGTTCTCAGCTTCCTAACTTTCCATCTCAAAATTAATATAATAAGCCTCAGTTCTTTCCCAGAATATTCCTCCGAATTCCACTGATTTCAATGACAAAAACATATCTGAGAAGTGGATTGAGCTTGTCAAACAAACATGCAAACAAACAATAAAGTGAGAGATATATTGCCAAATGAGTCTGTGAACATCTGCTATTGCTTTTGTCTCCATGTACAGCATGTGGATTTCCCCTCTACGCAAACAGTGTGGTTAACTAAACACAAAAAAATTGCTTACTAACTGTCCGCATAATACTTAGCATTCCTAAAACCTAACAGTCTAAATGGAAGACTTTGCTATGAAAGTGAGTCAAGCTGCAGAAGATAGTGTCTCATCAAATGATGTTCAAAGAAAAGTTGCAGCAGAGTACGGGTTACTATGGTCTAGAAAAGTAAGCAGATGGGTCAGATCTTTTTCTGGAGAGGTAATAGGATTGCAGTGTTGTTTTTTAAACACCTACTTTAGATGCCTTTAAGGTAAACTCAATTATGTTACATGACAGAAGTAGAAGACTTTAATAAAAATATGGGTCACCCTTGTACAGAATACCCAGGTAAACTCTGGAAATACTCAAGCCCTATTCTGAAGCCCAGAGGTGAACTGGAATTCTCTAGATGCTTTATGTGTCAGCAGGGTCCCACAAAGCTACAGGTACAGATATCCTCTATAATAATTTTCTAGCTGAGAATCATATTAGATTGACTGAGCTTTGATTCATTCTTATGAAAAGAGAAGCTAAAAATAATCAGCCTAAACTTAACTCTTCCCATTTAAGGTAAAGTACCATTAATGTCTTTTAAATTGTTCTTTGAATCAAAAGAATGGATTGTCTGGCTCTAAAATTGTTTCTACCAGGAATCAAAATTTCTTCTTTAGCTAATAGTCTACCCAGAGAAATGAAGCCTGAGATATTTTAGCTAAGTAGAAATTTTAAAGAACAATATAAAATAATAGAAAAGTTTTAGAAATTTAGAGTTTATGACACCAATATCTTCATTTCTAATTAAATGGTATTAGTATAAAATGAGCTTCAACTGGTTTGGGTGTGCCATTGTCATCAGTATTAGAGACACATGATAGACAGTTCCTACACACACAAAAATGTGTGTGTGTGTGTGTATATATATATATATATATATATATATATATATAAACAAAAAAATAATATTTGCTTTCTCAACAGCTCCAAGTAAGACACCAAGCATCCCTGGAAAGGTTTCCCATATTCTTCTTGTGTCTAATGGAAATTTATCTGAACTACATATTCTATTTCCAGACCTTCAGTTTCTAAACTAGATCTCTAGATCTTTACAGAGGCAGTAGAAATAGAAATCAATTAATTTTTATGTAATGCTTTTAGTACAAAGTGAATATCCCTGTTGTGTTGTTCAGTAGTACTACTCTGACCTCCTACCTCTGACAGGACAACTGAGCTCTCTCAACAGCATATGTAGTTGATTAGAGCATTTAGAGACGAGGCATCTCTTTTATTCATCTCTGTCACAGTCAATGCCTCAGTTTGTTGTAGGAAATAGAAGAGGTTCCCACCTTAAAATCCCACAAAATCAGGTAGGAAAGGCTGTTTTCTGGATTAAGGGGTGGGTGAGAAAGCGTTTCATTCTCTGAAGGAATTGAAATGTTGTAGGTGCTGCAATGGATTGACCCTTTAGTAGAAATGATGTTGGCACCCTTCCTGCTAATACTTTTCCCCTTAATTTTTCCAGATGAAACTATTTGCTGAGTTTGACCCCACTTTGCTACAGTGTTCCTCACTGAACAAAACCACACATGTTGGCAAATAATAATGTGTTTGTTGGAAATTGCCCTCCAGTATTGACACTGTTTCCTCCATAAACAACCAGAATTCTGCTTTTCTCCACCTTTTTTATCCTGTTGGCTTACACTTCAGCTTTTTGGAGGCAGGCCTAGAAAGTCCCTTTTTATCAAAGGAGAGCTTCAGCTGTGAATCTTAAATGCCACAAAAACATTGATAGCAAATAAAAACAGGACAAGAAAAACATCTCTTCTCCAACTCCCCATGACAACCCTGCTTCAAAGGCCATTTATCTTATCTCTCTGTGGCTATGATTTTTGTCCCTCTAATCCTACAAAACGCTGAAATCAATATTGCAACACCTGCAATAAAATGTTTAGGAAAACTTACTGTTTCTTCAAGGTCACAGAGCCCAAAAGGAAATATTTATCCCTGAATGTCTCTGCCTCACCTCTACGGTAGATATCTTCTCAGGCCATTGCCACCCCTTGTTCATTTGCTTCCTCATACCCACTTGTCTGATTACCTTACATGCACAGAGATGCCCAAACCGGTCCTACAGGTTAATGAGTTTTTTTTGTCACTGTGTTCATTCCCTGTAAATCTAATTATTTCTAGCCTCAAACTTTATCAGAAAGCCATCCTTTGTCCACATCTCAGGGTGTTCCACAGACCTGCAAAGTGACATGAAAGTACAAAACCTTAACCATTTTCTAGTGTCTTATAAAGAACACATTTACTTTTTCTTTTCCATGTGTACCTATCTCTCCTCCCCAGGGCGAAACTCCCACACCACCTCTCCAGGTTTCAGGTGTAATCATAAACTAGCTGAAGGCAATTATGGGTAATGTAGTTCCTTCACTCGCTGCTGTCTGTTTGTACAAGTGGAGTCAGGTACCTGCTAGACTGCAAATTCCAGCAGGCATTGCTCAGCACCCTTAAGAGACAGGCACATGCCAGGTGTGCTCTCAGCAGCTAACCAAGCCCTCAGCACGCTGGAATTTTTCAAAGCTGGAGCAAAAAATAGGTGCTCTTTCAACAGTGCTGATGTCCTGAGCCACGGATTAATTTGGATCTAGGGGAAGGCTCATAGTTTCCAGAATGGTGAGTTGTTTGCTTTTCATTTTTTTCTTTTTATTTATTATTATTTTGTATTGCTTCTGTTTAAAATTCTTTTGAGGGTCTGAAAGACTGCAGCAATTATTAACCTGGTACTAATGCTGCAGTCTGCTGCCTTGTTTCTGGACATAGCTAGTGCCAGGTACCTCTGGAGAAGGTGCAGAACCTGTGTATGTTTTGGGTTGTGTGATATTGTACCCTAGGGTGGTCTGGGATATGTGGAGGAGGGCACCATACTTGCTAAGTGCTGGTCATTGCCTTTAATGGTGATTTTTAATGCCCCCCCCCAAATAAACAAACCCAACCACACATTTAAATGAAAGACAAGGGAGAAACAGTTCTTGTTCTCTTCCTACCTGCTGTTACTACTCCTCTAATAACACCTCTGCTTTGATTTCTTTTTTAAGGGAGACTGCTCAAAATCTTAAGAACTTGAGAATAATTTCTGGCTGCCTTCACTACGAAATTGCAATAGATATCCTACTAAGTAAGGGAGGGAGGGGATCATTATTACTGGGTAGATCTTAGGGTGGCACAAATTACCACATTGGCAACACTCTCCCTAGCCCAAAACCATGTATTTGACAAAGGTTAACATGAAACACCCCAATGCAGAACTTACACATTGAAATTAGTTGCACAGTGTCTGTGTTGGTGGGTGATATACAAGGGGCTTTACAGCACAAGTGCAAGCTGGGTATTGTCTTCCTGGAAGCCATAAAATAGTGTTTACCTTGGGTACATAAAAAACAGGGAATATCTATAGTCATATCCACTAAACTATTTAGTGCAACAATATCCTCTGGGAATGTGTTCAACAAGCTAATTATATGTTGCAGTAGAAGGCTTATTGAGTATTAACATGTTTGGTTTCCTCTTCCTGCCTCTCTCTCCCTTTCTCTTCCCCCCTCCCCCCAGTACGTCCTCCCCACCTCCTTACAAGAATGGTTAATTGGGTTCAATTGCACCCTTTGCTGTTATTCAGCTTCCTTTTAATTCTTGATCATAGTGACTTTCAACTTGTGGACAAAGAACATCTGTTTGATGGACTGTCTCTGAAGGGTTTATATGAAGGTATCCTGTGGAAGGAAAAAAATTTAAATTCACTATATCTCAAGTCAGATGCCTTTGCTTTCTCTTTGCCACAGCAGATAAACTCAAACTTCTTGAGAAACTGCTCATGTTCATGCTATTGTAAACTTTGTCGTGAGTCCCTGCAGGGGAAGTTCGCTCTTGAAAAACAAATGCAAAATAAGTGGATGAAACACCAAAACAAATACAGTAGATGAATATACGTCCTGCTAATGTAAAAGCCAAAAGTCTGAATTCAAAGAATTGATCAGTCAACCCAATCTGATGGTCACTGAAGGATCTCCTGTGTGAATAAGTGAGCTCTCTGGCAATGGCAGCTGAGGTATATCAGACTGCTGCACAACAAATTCTACGTGGTGTACCTGGATATAAATAAATAAATAAAGCATACAGTAAGCATAACTCTGCCTGGAACTGTAGGAAAAGAGAGAGAAGAGCCTATAAGATACTTCATAGGATCCTAAGTTACCTCCCAGATCTCATGATGGGAAATGGAATGTGGCTGGAGAGACAAAAAGGAGCTATGTCAACAATGTCCCTTTCCTGATATTTCCATACTCTGCAGCTACCACAATAAGCTTACTCTGATTTGACCTTACATCTTTATAATTTCTACTTCTTGTGTGACATCCTTCTCCACTCATGCCTTACCGTCTTTCTTGAATTCTTTTCAGTCCTTCTTCTTCTACTCTGTATTATCAGTAGACAGTTTTCTCAGAAACTGAACTCGAGTAAAGTTGAGGCCATGTACTAATATAAAACATATATACATTGGTTTTGTAATATTTTTTTTCCATATTTTCATCTGTTTCTAAGTACAGCCCAGTAAATTATCTGCTTTCTTGGTATCTCTGGACTTCAAGAAAACATCCTTATTAAACAGTCCAGTATCATGCATAAACTTTTCCTAAGAAACTACAGTTAGTTTAAAACTCAATCTACATGAATAATTTTAAATGGTTCCTCCAAAAATGCCTCTTCATGTTCTTATCTGCAGCAAGATTAAGCTCATGCTATCCAGTTTATTTAGATTTCTGGTAGTTATTTATATTCTGTCCTAGCATTAGTAACTGAAGGTTTTTTTGTTTGTTTGTTTGCTTAATTGGGAGCAAATGCTTTCATTTCACTTTTTCATTTCACTGACCTTATCTTGCTTCCCACCCTCAAGATCTTTATTTAAAGTGCCTGCTATGTGAGCATAGGTACTGATGTACCTGCCAAGAAGTGATAGCAAAGCTGAATGAGGGTTTTGAACCACTAAAAAAACTTCAGTAAATTGAAGCAAAGTCTTATAGATTGCAGCAAGTGATGTTTTGGATTCATGGTGATGGTGAGGAAAGGTTTTTAGGTTTGTATGTGTCTAGGTATTCCTTTCAAGGAATTGTTTTGGAGGTGTGTGCTGTAATGGTAGGAGTCCCTTTCCTGCAAGGATGAATTTCACTGTTTGAGCCAGTCTGATCAGGAGGAAGCCAGCTGATAATGTGGTTGAAACTTGCATTATGTACATGTGGGTGCTACCTCCCTCCTGCTTTGTGGGTGACTCTGAAGGATGGAATGCTCTGGAAACCCAGTGAACATTCTGGCAGCCTAGAAGAGGCTCTTCTAAACCTTCTGCTCTTGTGATATGTACTTACAAAGACTCTGGATGACGGTTATTGGGATCCAAAATGTAAACAGTTGAATCAGTCATTTTCTTTAGCTTGCTCAATTCCTCAAATCAAGGACCTTTTCAAGTTATCAGAGGAGCTCTGAGAATCCAAGTACTTAATAATCTTTGTATTCCTCTTAACAACATACCTGTGAGATGGGGAACTGCCATTTTACATTTGGTAAAGTCTTACTTTACATTTAAGTTGCTCTAATGGCTACCTGCTATTGAATGGCATAGTCCCACTTCTTGTACCTTGCCATTAACATTACTTCCCACAGACCAGGGCAGGTAACACTGAGTCATTGATGCCTGGGCCAGCTTACTCTAAGACCAGATAAGTACCAGTGTTGAAACAAAGGAGGAGTAGGACTGCTGTCTTCTGGAGCAGCCAGCCAGATAGCATCCCCAAGAGCTGGCTTAGCCTTAATCACAATGCTGGATGAACTTGTCTCTTGCCTAATGTCTTTAAAAACTTGGGGGATTTGACACTAGCTCTATTCCAAGCTTGCTCTGAATGAGTTCTCTAATGTCTCTCTCTCTATCTCTGTAAGCACACAATACTTACCTATTTTAAATAGGTGTTCACAAGTTAATTCTAAAATATTGACTCTTAGTTTAATTTGCATTGACCTCTAGTTAAAAAGTAATGGTATTAAATCAGTTTGCACTTTAATTTACTAGTCCAAACTACTAACAACATTGCTTGTCCATTATGCCAGTCCTCTTGCCATCACACCAAAGTGAACAGCTCCTTGCCTATTGGCTGTATCACAGAGCATTCATGCAATGACTTGATGAATTGTTGGAATTCCCCCCGAGCATAGGTCTGTCAAGAGCAAAAATTCCACCAGTAGACTCAAAGTGTGTGACCTATTGATGGAAGATCCTACAGCCTTATTTCAATCCTATAATGTAATTGGGATCAAACCTTGGGTATATATTTATAAGGAGAAGAAACTGTATTTCTACATATGCTAAGCTGAGTAATTAAAAGGAAATGACTTTGCCTGAAATAACTAGGGAGAGGGGTGGGGTGGGGCTGCTGGCAAGACTTTTAGGTGGTTTGTTTTTATTCATAGGTGATCTCATGCAATAGCAACTCTGATCCCTGAGGTAAAGCCTGCAATTCAATGATCATCTTATTGAATTCTCTCACTTTGATACACTAGCCCTAATTTAACACATCTCCAAATGTGGGGGATGCGATACAGCAAGGAAACAAGAATTCTCTGTTCATTCATAATACTGCCCTAATTCCTGTAGCACAAATTGTCACCTGTTGCTCCGTGTGAAATTATAGTGCCTTGAAACTGAGTAATAGCTGTTTGTTCTTCTGTTCAGTGCGTGCATGCGTGCTTCTCTCTCTCTGTTGTTATTGGCTTCCCATTTGAAATTTGGTCTGTTTAACTTGCTTCCTGTAAACTGTATACAACTATCGAGTGAAATGAGCAATGTGACAAATACATTTGTAAAAACACATTAGCTTTCCAAGGCAACATCTAACAATTACCAGCAGAAGCAGCTGAGAACTGAGAGTGGGGGTGTGGAACAGCTAAACACAACCCAAGACAAGTCCCTTGGCTTTCCATGCCTATGACAAACTACAAGATGGCAAGGGGAGAAGCTGCCCAGTCCTTCAGCTAGATGGTACATAGGGCATGGATTACACTAACTGAACAAGCTCAAAAAGCCCCAATATTAAACTCCGTATAGCTATAAAAAATATATATTTAATATTTTCTTGATGCGCTCAGAATCATATGAGGGGTGTATGAATCTAGTTGTAAATTGTAATCATCCTAATGTAAGCATCATAATTTCTTTATCTGATCAGTGCAGAGCAAAAGGTGCATATAGTGACTCCTGGCTTACCTGTGCTCTGGCAGACAGCAAGGCACTGCTCTGCCAGTTGGATCCCTCCCACAGTGTCTAGCTTGGTTTGCACCATCAGGTGTCTGCTAATATGACTGCTAAGATGAGAAGTGCTGCTGATCTGGAAAATATGTAAGAGTCCTTTGCACCTTGGAATTCCCCTGTGTGTTCTTAACAGTCATAATCGTACACCAGTCACAAAGCACACAGTAAGGAGGTACTGTGTACAGTACTGGTGTGCTCCCCTGAAAACTGATTTATTTTTTATTTTTTTCCCGAGAATCTCCTTGCCCTCGTGTTGTGTATTGTAAAAGAAACATAAGGACAATTTGCTTGAAGGCTGAGCTTAAACATTATGTGTTTTGTTGGTGGTTTTTTTTAAGTGATAAAATTTCAGATTTTAAGTTTGGCTACTGGTCAGTTGTTCTACAAGACAAATGAAAACATGGAAGAGAGGACAATAACAACGGTGTGTGTTTATTTATGTATATATATCAGTAATTTTCTGCCACCTGTTATATGTAACTACCATTTACTTGTATGCAATTTTGATAGGTGATTTCTCCTCATAGCTGAAAAGTGAGGCAAAACCTAGCCATGCCAAAGGCTCTCAGGAAGTGTTACAAATACTTGCCTTGTTCTTAAGCTAATTGCCTTCTCAGAGTGTGAATGCTTTAGGATAGAGAAGGGCTCTTGTGGTATTTATGCAGTGACTGCTAAAGTCCTGATCACAGTGGCAGTTTTCTTCCCAAGGCACCCAAACATCCTGTGTTCTGTCACTGGTTTCCTGTGTGGTCTGGGACAAGTTGTTTGGAGCCAGATTTTTTTAAGGGGCTTAGTGCTTGTTTACACAGTTCTTAAGGTAGGAGTGGAAGGCACGGCAATGTGGCTATCAATCTCTTTGTGTTTTAGTTTTCCATCTCTAAACTGGTCTATCTCCATTCCCCCCACCCCCATCCCTGCCCTTCCTTGTCTTGTGTATTAAACAATCAGCTCCTTGTGACCAGGATGTGCTTGCTATGTATTTGTACAAAGCTTAGCAGAGGGATGCTGTTGCAGCTAGGCCTGCCAAAATATAAATGAAAAAGTAAACCAAAACCCTAGTTCGGATCCCACCATAATATAAACATAAGCTCATGGTCTCAAGATTGGATATCTCTAATAATTTCAATTCAATAAAAATGTATTTAGCTTGGCACAATAATAGCTAGGTGAAAGTCTGAAGCCTTGATTCTGCATAGGGACGCTAAAGATAATTGCTTTGTTTCTTTTGGCTTTGAAATCCTTGATTAAATCAAATCTAGCTATTCTGAAAAAAAAAACTGGCAGCTATAGGAGCTGCCAGCTTTTGAACTTCTATGCCTGTTGCCCTGAAATCTATGTCTCAAGCCCCATTCCTCTTGGGACAGGTAAGTCTGTGAGGCTGAACTGCCTACACCTTTCTTGGGTGGCAAATTGACCCTCTCCTAATAAGGAGAAAGTGGAGCAAAAGCTCACTTGCTTTCTCTCCAGGAAAAAATCTTTGTATGGATTACGCTTTAAGCTTTTTTTAAACAAACAAACAAACAAAAACATTAATCTCTAAAGAATATTAAGAGAAAAGTATTTGTGTGGACATTAGTGATTCAGCATACTGAATGATGATGACAGCCATTGAGTTATCTTTGTAAAAACTTGCTAAAATCAGTAGTGCGAGGTGAATTTAATGATCTCACCTAAATAACGTAATCTGACAACTTTCAGAACAGAACAAACTGTTCAGTTAAGTTTGCAAAGGCAGTTTGGGCATATAGTCATGGTGTGAAGCTGAGCACAATCTTCTGTAGTTCTGCGAATCATAACTTGCACCGAACTCGACAAATGTCTTCTCATGTTGCTATTGATGAACTACTGACTGATACTTCTTTTTGGTGGGTGTGGATGGCTATGCAATAGCTAGCAGAAAAACACTACAATATGTAAGTTTTTTTTTATGCCACAATTAATGCAGATTTTGAGCAAAATTGTGCACATTTCTGCTTATTGCAAACTATACAGATAAAACCCTAGGCTGAGATGTTAGTAGCTGACCTAAACCAAGTTAATGCCTAGGCAACGTTTGGGCAATGCACCTCTGCATATACTTGTCAAATTAAAGTTTAGATGAAGCTTTGGAAGCAGAATGTATCTCCTTGCAGCTTTGATTTTCATACCTTCTACTCTTCTTGTTCTCTGTAATAGACTGCTCTCGGTTGGAGAATCCTATGTTCTGCAGATTTCTGCTTCTTATCATCAATGGCTTGAAACACAGAAGGATTACCATAAGAAAGGGACTGAAAATCTCATGTGATAAATTTCACAATCAGGATTACAGGCATCTGTAGCAAAGAGATGTGACAGGAGTCTCCTGTAAGAACCGACAAGGAAAAATTTTATTAAGCAAAGTAACTTGCCATCACACAGCAGGGTGTGTTTGGTTTGAAGTTGATGAGTTAAATGTTCAAATGATATCTCCATGTTTTGGCACTTGTATACTTTAATCAAGGAACCCCTGACAGTGATGACAAGGATGCATGTATAATGATAGGAGAGAGTTGTTTGATCTGAAGTATTTCAGCTGCATTGTACATGTGCTCTGTAAGTTTGTTTCTATAGAAAAGGTATAAAGTATGAGACTTCATTTAAAAAAGTGTAATTTCACATATATGAATCTGTGGTATTTCACATAACACATTTTGAACTCTTATTATCTGGAGCAGTAGGAGCTGGTTAAAAGTGCAAAATTCCAGAGTTCCTGCAACGAGATGAGATGGGTAGGGAAATATTTGATCATCAAAGGCAGCAACTTCACAGAAAACCTGTGAAGTCTTCCTTGTACAAGTGGAGCAAGGACAGTAAGCTCATAAATATGATTCAAACTAAAAAAGCATTTCTTTAGGGGTGGCATTTGGAAGATGTTGCTGCATAGGCTGAATCCTCAGAGTTAACACATGGCAGATACCTCCAGCTTCCCCAAATAAGAAAGTCAAATACTAGAAAGCTATTAAACTGAAATCCAGGCCACAGGTATATTCCACTTGTAACCTTTTACCTGGTTTCTTTCAGTGTGAAGCCAATGTTACTCTACTATTACTGACCAGACTGAAATTGGTCAGTTAGAGGAACTCTAGCTCCATGAAGGCAGTGACCCCACATGAAATGGCCTGTGCTTGTGCCTGCAGGGCCTCTGAAGCCTGGTCTAAGTTTTCCACGCAATCTGCTGTAGCCAATGCATGAGACGCTATTGGCAATTTCTCCCAGCAGGCAGAAACTGGCCTCCCCTTCTGGAAGAAGAGTATCTGAGAAGCCTCAACACTTGGCAGTGTATAAGAATTATCTATTAAAGTAATATTTGTGAAACTAATGCAGCTTTGCATGAGGCTTAAATATCCTTGTAGTCACAGATCAATTTTCTACAACTTTTCTTTGGTAATAGCCTATAGAGCTGGAACCAGTGTAAATTGGAGGTAGGGTGCTTGTAGCAGCCTGAGTGGTAGGGCTGTTAGAAAGAGAAAACTGGATCTGTGTTGTTGCTTTTGGGGGTGAATAGAGAGGCTATAAGAGGTTAAGGTCAACGTAGGAAAGCCTGGGCAAAAATGGAGGACTTTTTCCGATTTGAATAGTTTCAGAGGTCAGCCAGCTGTCTGCAAGAACCTTGGGAATGGTTTCTGCCTCTGAGTCCTCCAAGGCAGGTAGGAAAAAGAAATAAAAGTTCTTGAAATATTTTCAGTGGGTAATCCTACCTGCAGCACTAAAATAGTGTTTTTTGTTTGTTTGTTTTTTTATGGATGGGACACCTAGCTTTCCACTGAGGTATTATATCCATACTAAGAGTATGTATCACAAAAGGGAGAAATGCTGGGAAAGACACTGTCGTGCAATGTAGAGAATGAAGGTGGATAAAGAATGTAGGGACTGGAGGAAGAGAAGAACTGGAACAACCAGCTCACACAATGCTTGTTCTCACTTTTTGAAGTATGATTTTGTCACCACTGCATAAACATAGATGAGATTGTACGTGCTATTCTAACAAGCAGTAAGAAAAGTATAGACTCCCTCTTCTCAACATAGAGTAGCAGAGAATTCAGCCAATTAACTTGTAAAGCAACAAGATTTAAGAACTAAATTTTGACATGTGAGAGCATGGAATTTATTGGGAGCTTGTTGTCTCAAATCTTCTTGAATTCAACTGTTTCCTTAAGAGTAACATCCATGGAGATACTGTAGACTGATTTTTACATATAATAGAATTACTCCTATTACAGATTATAAAACTACCAGCAATGTTAGAAGCAGCCCTTCCTCTGTTTTCTTATGTAGCACTTCTTAATTCTTCATCTGAAATATGTAGTCTGCTGTGATCAGAGATGGATTATTAAATGGGATCTGATATTACGTGGCAATTTATCTTCCTCTAACTTTTTTTTTTTCTCTCCCCTGGATCATTACCACTTCAGAGTCTATCTGGTTCTATTATTTCATATTAATCATATTATTTCAGTAAAAGTATGACATTTTTAACAGTACTGTTGATAAGAAATAGTTAAGGATACAATTTAGATTCACATGTCCTTCATTAGTAGAGAAATTACCCACTTAAAAATAAATCGCTTTACATTTAAAAAGAAAGATTACTTAAGGGTGTTTGTTTTTTTCCCCATCTTGTGAAGAGCATGTATAATTGCTATGTAAAGGGAGAGTCTGCAGTATAACAAGAGGTACTGGGTTTGGCTTTTAGAGAACAGAGTATGTTTTTATGAATTCCCCTCCTTTCTTCCATTCAAAATTCACATTTCAACAAACAATGTCAAAAGTAACTTTAAAATATTGGCAGGTGTAACATAATGGACAGTTCAGCCAGTTACTAGCAACACAGGCACAGATGTTTTAAATGAAATGACTTCTTACTGCCAGAGAAAGTTCTAGCCAAGCTCTGGGGACTTTAATTGCCATAAAAAGCAAAAAAGAAAATGTGAGCTTTCTGCAGTATACCTTGGAAAGTGTCACAGTGATTAAGACTCCATCTTAAATGCTCTCTTCAGTATGTTTCTAAAGTGCCAAGGACTATCAAACAAATTCTTCAGTCAAAGCAGATCAATATGTGAAAAACAGGCTTTTTTTTTTTTCTTTTTATATATATATATATATATATATATATATATAATCACAATCTGTCAAGCATATTATTTGTTCTTTCACATATTCCTGTCTCTGTTATGTGGTCAGAAGTAAAGCAAAATATAATTTGTGGTTGTGTTGAAGAATGATTATGCTTATGCTTATTAACTTTTTAAGCTAACCTCTAATGACAGCTAGAAGAGTCCTTGCCAAATGGATTTACATTCTTCTACCATGTTTAATACAGTTATTTTCTTGATGTGGGTAGCTGTTTTAGTCATTTTTTTTCCACGTTGAGCTTCTTCCATCACTTCTGTTCTCTCTGTATCAATCTCCCTTCATATTTCTTGGGAGAGCCAGAAGTGTATTATTTGATTTCCTCCCCTGCCCCATCTGCAGGCACTCATGTCAATTTCCAGGAACTGGAACACCAGAGAAAAAGTACTTCATACATGCCTAGATATAAAGCTGAATTTACTTTGAGGTTCACAACGCTTGTTTTGCCTGTACAACCTCTTGCTGTCTAAAATAAAGAATTGACATGTACCCAGACAGGTACAGAAGGCAATCCAGTTTCACAGCTGAAAGTTCAAGACTGGGTCCTGGCACAGTGTCTGCCACATTGCTTTGTTGTATCAGTTTTAGTTTGGAGTAGTAAAAACACATGCAACCTTTGCAACCTACCTAGCTGATACAGGTGCTTAACATCATTTGTTAATGATAATTGTAATTATAATGTTAACTTAAAAGCACTGTGAGTAAAATGGTGACCCTTATCTGCAGGTGGATTCCTGGTGCTTTAACTTAATGCCATAAAGAAAGCATAATGTTTGCAGGGTTTCCGTTATCACACTGATGGCCCAAATGAGACATATTTAAATGCTGAAAGTTAAAAAGAATTTTTCCCCTGCCTGTGCTCAGCCCTTAAGTTAAAGAGTAATAACTTCTGTGAAACATGTAACTCAGTGAATGCCAGTTCATAATAGAAAACTAGTTCACAACTTGTCCTAGGTTTGATTTTCTGGGAATTGTTATCCTTAACCTGCTTTATGGGTGGCTAGTGGGTGTGCTGTTTTCTCTATAAAACTGTAAGAGTGTTAAACAGCAAGACGCTACCAAAAATCAGTCTTGGGGGTAGAGAAAGCTTTTTTATTTTTTTATTTTTTTTTTTTTTTTCATGACCCTGTGACTCTGAGACTTTTTTTTTTTTTAATCTCCTTTATTACTCTTGAAGTCAGCCATGAGACTGTAAATCATTCACTACTGTCAATGTTATTGCTGTTCCTCTTCCCTCCCTTCCCCAACTGCTTCCTGCCCTCAAAGACCACAGTTTATATCAGTTTGTATCAGTGCCTTTGCAAATTTTCTTTTGTTGCTACTAGCCACAGACAGGAGCCTTTTTTCTGCTAAAAGCATAATAAACACTATGCAGGAAAGTTAGGAGTGCTGCTTAAGCAGAGCTAATGTGCAGGTGACTGAGGTTTCATCTTCACTGACAGGTGAGTTAATCAATTAACTACCCAGTGTAGTTTCTGCATGCAGCTTGGATAGGAGGAAAGGTCTTATTTAATAGAAAGGGAAGAAAGTAGGGGAAAAATACTCAATATAATGAGTATTTTGGAGGTATCTTGTACTTACATACCTTGTCAAAAATTGTCAAGTATCTAGGACTGTTTTCACAGTACCCCCAATACTTCCTTGCTTCCCATGTATGTATGACTCAATGCTTCCACAGTATTTATGTTTGTATATGGTCAGTGAGAATCCACTGTGGTTTTAAAAATTATTATTGGTCTTAAAGGCTCTCAAGAAGTAGTAAGAAAATCAGTTTATAGAACAATTAAGGTAATAAATTTGCAAAATTGGTTGCTCTGTTCAGCAAAAAGAAGAAACATTACAACTTAACAAAACAAAGCTGGAACTTTAAGGGCATCCTTACTTTCCATTTTCAGTTCTTTAAAAAATTACTTAGTGATACAGATGGAAGGCAACATTTTTTTTTTTTTTCCTAATGTTGGAGAGAAACCTTACTATATTTCAAAGCAGCAGCTGGAACCCAAAACACAACATCACGGTTTGTGTGTTTTTGAGGCTTCTGGAAAGCAGTGTTCCCAAATGTGAGGTTTATAATAAAAAAAAAAAAAAAAAAAAAAAAACCATAGTCCTTATGCTTACTACAAACAATTTTAGAAGCGTAGATGTGTGGGAGGAAAGAAGAGGTACTTCTCTTGTAGAGGCAGTTTAGTCATTTCTGTTTGCATAGTATTCTCCAAACTGGCTATAAAGCAATGAGTTTTAGGTAGCACAGAGCTAAGCAGAGTTTATAAAAAAGCCACTGAAATTGTGGAAATCTAATGAGAGAATGACCCACTTCGGGTCCCATTTTTATGTTGCACTAAGACTACTAGCCCTACCCTTTAAAAGGTAGCTCAAACAAAGTATTATGAACATTGATTACACTGGTTACAAGCATCTCTGTAGGGAGATGTTTTGGTCTGCAGAAACCTTAAACCCTGAGTTCAGAAGGGAATGTGAGCAGATCTGCAGTACCCACATAAGTTGGCAGAATTTTGAAAAAATAAATATCACATAGTCAACTATTTAAAACTGGAATAAATTAGTACATATAGGAATTAAAAGCACCTCACTATCATTATAGACAAAACGGCAAGTAAGGGCGTTACACTAAAGCACTGACGTTGTTAAGGTAGGTAACACAGGACTCAGAGTTCTTTAGCTGGAACACTAAAAAACACTTCTGTCTCAGTTCAAAAGAGATATGGATGCAATCCTTAACTGTCTCACATGCATCAGATTAAGAGAGTAAGTCAAAGACTTTATCACTTTAACTGAAAGCTTTGCTTGCTGTCCTGTACTACCATTGGCTACACTACATTATCACAGGTGGGCCCTGTAATCAGAAATTGGTAAACTCATGTCCCCAGTCTCTGAGCTGTGTAAAGCTCTTCCAGATCACGAATAACAAGGGGCTGTTAAAATATGTCCCATTACTGTAACTGAGGTTTAGTTAGGAACATGTTAGTTTGCTGAGAATGGGCAGTGTTTTAGACTTGATGATGTGCAGGCCCTTTTGAAACTATCTCTCTTCTTTGTAATTGCTTTCTCTTTATAAATACTTTTCTTCCCTGCATCTAATGGAATTTAAATAATTCAGTATACCCAGTATTTGGTCAGGTCAGGAACACTATTTAATCTTCTGATGAATAAGCCTTGCTTCCTTTTCGGAAGTAAACTTGTATGTTTAATAACTCAACCTGTATACATAGCAAGTCATCTTTCCACATGACAGCTGAGTGAGCCTGAGGAATGAAGCACATCTCTATCACCTGCTTGTGTTACTTGTCCTGTCTCTGCAAATGCCAAGGCTTCGTCCTCTGGATACAAAGGCCATGAATCATTGTGAATAATGACATGGCTGAGTATCAGTGTGTGTGCAAGTCCATGGGGTGACACTGTCATGGCAGAGCTCTGCTGTTAATACAGCCTGCTCTTGAAGAGGGGCAAACAGGGCTAAGGTTGAATGAAAGGCATATTGCTAGTGTCTTGCTCTGGGATGTTGACCCTTTAAAAACACAAAGGAATGTGTTTGGTTTTGAGGGCAGAGGCAGTGGGGAAGTGTTTGCTTTTAGGTCTTTTTGTTTTCTTCCTTACCACTATTTAAAGCACAGCAGGACATGTTTTCATTGGTATAGACTCGGGGAGGGGAGGGAGTGCACTCAAATTTTAAAAGACCTGGAAGACGTTTCTAGAGGCATTTCATGCTGCAGTATGCAGTTTGCAGCAAATCTGTCTCCTGGCTTTTCTGAAAATTTAACTGTTCTACCTGCACCTTTCTTCTCCCTCTAATATGTTTTTCTTCCTCCATGACCAAGTTGCAGCTTTTTGCCGGAAGCACTGTGGGTCCTGCTTTCCCTGCTCTTACGGGTCACGCAATGCACTCCAAGCTTTAAAAGCAGATTGCACCTAGCAAGCTATTTCTTGCCCTCATACAGAAAAATGCCACGTCTCTGAGCAGTCACTCAGGTTCACTCACTGGTCACCTGCATAGCTGATCTCTTTCCAGCCTCTTCACTTCTTTGTTTCCTGCTTGTTTCACACTGTGAGCTGACATGCTATCAGTCAAATAATTCTCTGAATGATTAAGTACTCGTCAGGTTAAATCTTTATTTGGTAGCTGTAGCAAATGAGAAGCTTAGCTTCTATTTCTTCCTGTACACAATTCCCTCTTTTTCACAGCAAAAGTGGTGTATTTTTTTTTTGTGCCTTTCCTTTTCACTCTTGCTGAGCATGGCTTTCTATACCACATGCATTAATCTCTCCTCTCTTGTGGGTGATCATTCTTCTGTATTTGCCCAGGTAAGTTCCTAATTAATAGGGCTGCCCCATCAAAAGTTTTAGATAGGGTGCTATATTTGTCATAGAATTTAACCATGGAAAAAATGGGTAGTATTAGATTTTTCTTATTTTACAAGTCTTGTGCAAAGGCACTGGGGATTTAAGCATTTCCAGCACTAAAGCTGGAATACAGAATAGATAGGATCCAGCCTGCAGTCAGATCATTTAACTGTGTTCAGGAGGCACATTGCCCGGTACCCCACAGCATGTGTACAGCTTGTCCTCAGCATTTCCCACATCCCTTGGCATTCTGACAAAACGTGGTCATCTTTTTTGCACAGAAACATCTATGTTGTCCCCCTTCCCTCCTCCTCTTCCTGGCTGGCCTGAAGACATGCCTAAATCACGGGGGCTCCCAAATCATGCTCAAATACCAAGGAATGCTTTCTCGAGGGGGTCAGTGGTTATTTTTGAAAGTAGTTTTCCTTTTCGGTATCCCCTTCTTCTGTCCTTGTGCCAGGCTAGTGCTAAAGGTTTTAAGGAGTTCCCAGAGGGAACTTTTAGGAAATGGCTTATTCTATTTGCAGAAATTCATAGCTTGTATAAAACTTCTATATGCAATTTTGTTGTCATGTCTCTGTCAATATACTCCCACTGTGTACGAGATTTGTTTTTCTTTTTCATTTTCTCTCCCTCCCCCTTCCCCTAGGGTTTCCTATTTTAGCTTTTCTGCAGCTACTTGCACTGTTGTGTGCTCTTTCCTCATCTTTACTTACTGCCTCCCACATCTCAGAGCTACTGAAATACTTTTGCTTTTTTATTAACTGTTTAAAGAACTGTTCTTAGATTAATATGTCAATTGATCAATAAATCATCAGTCAGAGATCAGTGCTGGCAACACATACGCTGGTATTGTAAAAAGTGGACTTTCTTTTTGTACACTTACTGGGAGTTTAGACTGTGGATACTTTACACTGGTGATTAAATAACACTAGTCTGTGATGTAGAAGTCTGAAAATCTTGCATGTTAATATGTGTTCAGTCCTTCAAACTTTGAGTTGCAGCTGCAATGCAAAATACTTTATTTGCAGTAATGCATATGCACTATAACGATACTGCCATTTACCAGAGATGGAAGGAGCAGTGCCATTTTTATACAGGTGTGGGATGTCAGATGTTGGAATGACAGTGTTGGGATGAAGGAGGCATCTTAGGTACCAGTTTGGTATGGCATTAATAACAGAAGCTGCAAACTATTAGTCTTGGATGCTAGCTTTCACTGCCATCTGTAATCAGCCCTTCTAAGGCCAGAGGCTGAGAGTTCTGGCAACAGGGGAACCTGAAAGTACTTACTGCCCTGCAACAGCAAAACTGCTGGGTAACTTTCAGCCTTAGCCTGACGTCAGCCTTGCATCCTGCCTGAGTACAAATCCACATCTGAACAGATTGTCATTTGCTGAATGTAGCCCTTGTGGTAAGAATAAAAGTACCAATTTACAACTGTAGTGCAGAAAAAAATCATGTCTTCAACCATCGCCCTGTGAGCAATGGAAACAGTCAGCCAACTTCCAGTTTCTCATTCAGTAATGCTTTGATATAATGCATGCTTCCTTTTTCCCATAACTCACCTAATAATTTGTAACTGATTTTTTTTTTTTACAGTCACAAAAAAATCAAGCCCAAAAAGTCCAATACATTTATTTTATTTTATTTTAATCACAATTAATCAAGATCTGAGTAGGCTGCAGTTGAAGACATGGAAGTTTGCAATACTTCAGACTCCTGAACAAAGCTAGCTTTTCTATCCTATGGATGCACCACAGAATTGTGACTTTGTGACTACCCCCCTGCCCCCCCGCCCTTTTTTTTTTTTTAAAAAAAAAAAAAAAACTAAAATAACAAAAAAAAAAAAACAAACAAAAAGCTTTAAATCCATATGTCTCCATGTGTTTATTGGCAGTCATCCTTTACAACCCCAGTACATATAAGGACAGTCAGAGCTTTCTTGGAAACTCACTAAGTGATCTCAGTTTATAGCACAGATTTAATGAACTCTCCTGTACAAAGAGGTCTAGAAGACCTCCAGCCTCCACTGTTGGTATGCAGCAACTTTGGTACGTAGGATAACCAACATTCCTTCAAAGGCCTGCAATTCCTCTTCCTGGGCAGCTGAAAACAGCAATAAGCAGTAGTACCTGTAAATGTTCATTTCCCTGTCACCTACCTTAGAGGAATGTCCCTTGTGCCCTGCCTTTGTGAAGGGTTTGCTCTTGACTCTTTTTTTTTTAACCACAACCTCTGGTTTACAGCTCTCATGTAGCCACATGCAAATTGTGTCAAAATCAAACTGAACTTCCTGTAACCAGAAGAGGAAAGAGGAGAGACCTGAACATCCTCTCTTAGGTTGTTGCTCTGCTGGCATGCGCCCCTTGGAAGTGTGTTTTAAGTCATGTTTGTGCAGACTAACAGAAAAATCTTACCTGATGTTCACTCAGAGAAGAGCAGAAGGGGTCAGAAATATTTTCTATCAATTGACAGAGGAAGGAATGGACCTAGATCTTCCCTTTCTAATTCCCATTTTCAGATAAGATTGGCTAGAAACTTCACAGAATCATAGAATAGCCTGAGTTGGAAGGGACTCATAAGGATTACCAAGTCCAACTCCTGGCACTGCACAGGTCTACCCAAAAGTTTAGAGCATGTGACTAAGTGCACAGTCCAATCGCTTCTTAAATTCAGACAGGCTTGTTGCAATGACTACTTCACTGGGGAGCCTGTTCCAGTGCGCAACCACCCTGTTGGTGAAGAACCTCTTCCCGATGTCCAGTCTAAACTTCCCCTGCCTCAGCTTAACACCGTTCCTGCAGGTCCTATCACTGGTGTTTACAGAGGTCACCTGCCTCTCCACCCCCCCCTCGAAAGGAAGTTGTAGGCTGCGATGAGGTCCCCTCTCAGCCTCCTCTTCTCCAGGCAGAACAGGCCCAGTGACCTCAGCTTCTCCTCATACGTTATCCCCTCTAGGCCCTTCACCATCTTCGTCGCCCTGGATGAACTTCGGATGTTTATTTGACCTGATGATCTGTGTGACCTGATCTACATGTTCCTGTTCCAGCAGGGGGATTGGACTAGGTGATTTTCAAGGTCTCTTCCAAACCTTAACGTTCTGTGATTTTATGTATATATTAAGTCTTTATTCAAGACATTAATAATGGAAGTTATTGTATAATCATCTCAGTTCCAATTGCGAGACATTTAGTCATGTGACATATTGGACTTCACCAGGGACTGGGGTACTGCATTGCACTATGGCTGTTGCATCTGGTATTTTAGCAGTAAATTAAATAGTAAGACTCACTTGGGATTATGAGGCTCTTGAGCAGACTCCATAAATTCAGTCTTACACCATAAATTCAGTTAGGATTTCTTTTTTTTTTTTTTTTTTCTCATTTATCCCATTACAGGAGCAAAACTCAACTATTCTTCATCAGTTTCTCCTTTTTCAAGTTTCATACTTGCTAATGTTTTATACATTTAACTGTTTCCTAGGAAGAAAACACTTCCAGTAGTGGAACAGCCTCCCTCCATAACTCAGAGATTCCTCGGAGCAGGTCAGAAGGGACTTTGATTGATGCAGATGACCGGATGCCTTCAGCCACTTACAGTATGTATCTTCTGCTGTTTTCTTTACTAAGGCTTTCCACCTAAAGTCTGTACTTCTGTAAAGCTCTTGATAGTGTGAAGAGTTACAGCTACTCTGTAAACCCCTGCACAACAGAGTTGTTTTTTTTGTTTTGTTTTGTTTTTTGTTGTTGTTTGTTTGTTTTGTTTTGTTTTTTGTTTTTTGTTTTTGTTTGTTTGTTTGCTCGTATTGTTTTTGGTTTGCACTACTCAGGCCATCATGGATGTCCCTGGAATCAGAGTGCAAGGAGTTGTCAAAAAGTCCCCTAGGAGAAACTTGACAGCATAAGTCCCCTGTTATAATAAATGTGGGTCAGGCAGGTTGGGAGGAATTGCTGGAACCATTAACCTTACATAGATAAATTCTATTTAGGGTATATTTGTTAACCAAGCTCTTTTCATTTAAGATTTTTTTATAATATCAGAAATCTGGCAAGATAATTTTGGAGTTAGTACAGGTTAAAAACATGCGTTTTAGCCTGTAGAAAACTGTGTTTAATGTCAGCTGTTAACCCGATTTAAAAGTGACTTTAATCTCATTGATATGTTAGCCAAAAAGTTAAGAGAACATTCCCCTTCACAAGATAGAACTTCTCTTAGCTTTTGTCCAGTAGCAGATGTGAGTAATAGTGAGTCTGGCATTTGCTGTGCAATTTGGGGAGTAGGAATTACTTCCTCACTAACCTACAGCACCTCAGTAACCTGTACTGTTACCTTGGCATGAGAAGAGACTCCAGCCTAATGATTTTGGCTCTGCCAAAGTTTTCAGCTCAGACTTTTTCTGTGGATACATACCCTTTAGGAAGGGGAAGGCTGAAGTGTTTTTATTTTATTTTAATTTTTTAATACATATATATTTATAGAATGTTACTTTGGGGATTATTTAATTTATTTTCTATAACCAATTCTACTGTAATTCTACACAATGCAGGGAAAGCTTTTGGACATTGGACAGAAAAGCCTTTTCAGCTAGCTGTTGAGCAGTCTGATGTTCCTGGCCAAGCCCAGGTCAGAAGCTGTCCCCAAGCTGACTCACCCTGCCAGCAGCATTCCAGATAAATTCCATTTTGGTTCTTTTCACTCAGGATTTTTCTGGAACTGTGGAAAAAAATCACTGTTTGGGCTTTTTGTCACAGTTCGTGAAAAATTGGAAAAGTACAAATGCTTCAGCATTTATTTATTATTATTATTATTATTTGGTTGAGTGCACTGTCATTCCTACATTTGAGCAGTAATTAACTTTGGAGAAGTTGGAAGCTATTATGGGTAGTGTAATAGTGAAGGATGTAGGTATGCTGAATTAATAGAAGTGCTGTCTTTCCCCTCTCGCATTAAAATTCTTTGTGAGGATATAGGAAGAAGGGAAGAATAATAGTGGCAAACTGTTAGTGACAGAAAACTTTAGCATAAAAAGTTTTGGTCACTGTTTGTTGCAGGAAGTATGAGTCTTAACCTATAAACCAGCTTTTGGGAACTGTTAATATAGACATGATGCATCTTACATTCACAGCAAATAGACATTATTGTTAATAATGAGTATTTTTAATGGAAGCCATATTTAAAAGTACTTGTATCCTTATTTGCCTATTTAAGTGCAATCTCAAAAACTAGTAGCCACAAAAACATTTCTCTCAATTTCAAGTTGTGCAATTCATAAACTATAGTAATGAATTTTTAAAAGGAAATATAGTGTAACAAATTCCACTAAGACTGAGATGAATTGTAAGAGTGCAGTTATCAATTAAATGCATGTGCACTAGCATGAAAGGGAATCCTGAATAATGCATTTACCTGTACTGTCTACAATGTTCAAAAAATCAAACAGTAGTTGTTTAATCTTTGCTTGGGGGGGGGGAGGGGTGGAAGAAGAAGAAAAAAAGAAATGCTGGTACCTTAGTATACTTGATGCTAATTAATATTTCTAGGAATTGGTAATAATCAGCACCTTGCAAATGATGCTTTACATCCTTCAGCACTAATTCATTTGCACACTTTTTAAATTAACAAAATTCTTAATGTTGCTTAGAAATCAATATTGATGCTCTTTAAAGACCTCAAGGAGAAATATATAAATCTGTTCCTTAACAACTAGATCCGTATGCATTTTAGGGGGATAAATTTAGTCGCCTGTCATCAATTTAATAGAGCATTGGTTAGAAATGAATGAAATGTGTCAAGTTTCTGTGATTTAGGAAATACTACTGTGTTTCTTTTTTCTTTTAAACAGATGTCAATGAAAGTAAATTGGATTTGGATATTGACTGGTCTGACCTATTCAGACATGCCCATGTTGTTTCCAAGACCAATCCTTTCTGGAACGAATTGTCAGCCTCCAACCCTTTTGTACATGACATAGCTGCTTCCAATAGAAATGAAAATAATAAATATTTTTCTGTCCCGAAAGAAAAACCCAATTTGTTCTCTAAAGTTTCTAGCAATAGGGATTCTTTGGCTTCCTCAGGTGATGAGCTAGATATTGATTGTCTTCTAAGAAAGACCGTAGCAAGAAGATCTGGACGATCCAAGAGTGTCTCTGACTTCTTGGATATTATTGATAACCGAAGATTTAATCCTTGCAATCCTCAAAAAACTATAACTTCAGACATTACATGCCTTCAAAATGACCGTGAAGCCTACAAGATGGCTTGGTTGAGTCACCGACAGCTGACTCGGTCTTGCCTAGATTTAGAAGCCATGAGCCATAGTCCTGGATGGGCACAGACGCAAGCTACTGACATTCATATAGTTTGTAAACTGAACCATGAAGGGGGTTCAGTACAGCTACCTGACTCTGATATCAATGTTCATATCCCCGTGGGTCACGTATTACCTGGGGAATTCCAAGAAGTTGGTTTAAGGGCTATTCTTAATCCTCCTTCATCATTTAACAATGAGCTGTCTAGCACTGTAAGTCCTCTGATAGAACTCACGCTGAGCAACCTCAACACGAAAGAAGCTATTTTCCTGGAGGTGAAAGTTGCAGCTCAAGTGAAGAATGATCCTCTCAGCCAGGTTATGAGTGATATTGTGTGTTTTTTTAGTTTCAATAAAGAAGGACCTTTTAAGAAACTGGAGAATTGCTACACATATCAAGATACCATACAAGTGAAACTAATGGACCTAAGTCATGTGATGTATGCAGTGATTGCAGTCCAGGCAAACAAACTCCAGCCTCCAGCCACTAATGTCTGGGATTATGTTCACAGAACCATCTCAGTTGGAATTTATGGTCCCAAATATATTCACCCATCTTTTACAACAGTTTTTGCAGTGTTTGGTCATAACTACATTCCAGGAAAACTTACAGTTTGTGATATAAAAAAGGGGGGGAAAAATATGCCTCCTGTTGTGTTTCAGCTGTGGGGAAAACATACATTTCTGCTGGAAAAGCCCCAGGATCTAAACATTTCTTTGGTATCCTGTGATCCAGATTTTGAAGTGAAGATGGAAGACCAAAGCAAAAATATTAAAGAGGAGGAACTGAAAACTGGTGAAATGGTCCGACACCAATTCCTGTTTTCCATGCTAGGATGCAGGGAGATGCATTTCTTTGTTTTCCTTGTTCAGATTAAAGTCTTAAGAAGTAGCCAAGTAATGCAGTTCCATGTTACAACCCCTGATCCAGCTCCAAAATTAAGTGGAATTATCAGTAGGCCAAAGCGCTTACAAAAACGTAAAGAAATCAAATCTGCACCTTTATTTTTAATACCAACAGTTAAATACCCAAAGTTTCAAGACAAAAATTTAAATGTTAATACTTATGGAGTGGCTTTGAAAACTGTGTTACGTCAAAATAAGATTGACTATTTGTTAGAATATTTTAAAGGGGATACAATAGCACTTCTTGGTGAAGATAAAGTAAAAGCCATTGGACAAACTAAAATAAAGGAGTGGTATGTAGGAGTTCTCAGAAAAAAGATTGGTCTGGTACATTGCAAAAATGTAAAAGTGATTTCTAAAGAGCAAGCTATGGACACTACTGACAGTGAGCTAACAACCAGGAATCTTGTTGAACAAATCGCATTGCCATTTAAAAAACTGACTTATATCTACTCAGTAGTTTTATCTACAGTGTCAGAGAGTGTTTATGACTGGAGAGCTTTGTCTGACGTGCTAGGATATTCACATATGTCTTTGGATGACTTTAATGAGGCACATGGTGATAAAGAATCAGACAGAGTTGCACACGTTGTGAAGAGGCTAAAGGAAGACTGCCATGCTAACAAAAAAAAGAGACTATTCCTTTATGAGCTCATTATTGTAAGTATTACATGAACTAACTTGGTTATTGGGAATATATTGCCAACAGGCTACTCAGTAGTAATGGATGAACAACAAAATGCTGTCCTGCACCTTTACAGGATTCTTTACAAACCTTAACATATTACTAAAGCTTGCAGATACCTATAGGTGGAAAATACATCTAGATTCTCATGAAAAATAATACTATGATCAATTCATTCTAAATAGCATTCTGTAAAAGTTCCAGGAGCCTTGCTCATGTGTGATTACTTATTAAAAAAAAAAAAAAAAAAAAAGGCCAGGACTGAAATTGTTTTGTCTTTTGTCATGGAAGTCATGGTCATGGTAAAACGTTTCCTTGAGTAATTCACAATCCCGATTGGAAGCAATTAGCAACCAGTTAGTTTTGGAACTCTGTTATTAGTATATCTGCTTTAATATGCATGTCTAAGATTGCATTATATTTGCATTATATTTGCATTATTACTCACCTGTTGAAGACAACATTTTCTTTCTATACATGACAACTTCATAGTTAATGTTGTAGCTACCTAAGGACAGTAATCCAAGTATTTTAATACATATTTTCATGGGCCTCAGTTGCAAGCCACTGAAAAACTTCTACATGATGCAGTACTGTTACATGTGAATCATGTGATTTTCTCCTAAATGCTTCCAGGTTATTGGTTGCGTTTTAAAGCATATTATTTTGACTGCAAATAATTAAAATAATTAATAATAAGATAAATATTAATTTAAATCCTGAAAATTTACTCATAGAGCTGTGTGTACTAATTCGGAATTCAGGATTACTCAATACTGTCCTTGGCTCTGCCTGAAAGTGTTCTAGTATATTTAGGGACAAAAGAAAATTAAGTTTTCATTCAAAGATGAAGTGTGTGTAAACAAAAAATGTGTATTTAAAAATTCATGTTTTAAAAATACGTGAATTCAGCCTTTCATCTGAAACCTTTTGACTGTCCCTGTGAATTGCACCCACAACAGGGTGTGCTTCTCATAACTAGCTTGTTCTCTTTGAAGTGCTGACAGCAATTTCAGCAAAAGGATTCAGAAAATTTTGGCAGCAGTGGTGACTTACACAACTCCTAAGGCTGCACTAAATGAAATAAAATTGAAAAAGTACAAAGGACAGTTTAGCCTGCTGTCTCTGTACAAAAAAGGGTGGGAGGAGTTAAAAATGAAAATGATCCAAACTTTTGATTGAATACAGTGATATGAAGGGGTCACAACAGAACAGGTGAAAAGTAGGGTGCAATTAGATTAACAAGAGTTTTTTTTTTTTTTTTTTTTTTGAGATATATATCGTTATGAGTTATGAAATGGAAAAAACAGTTCCCTGTTTTTCTAAAGCTAGACTTAAAGACTTATCTTTTTTGTTACTTGTTGGTAGAATTTACTGGTTAGTTATTTTAATTAATTTCCTGTTTTCACGTCTAATAAGGTTCTTGGTTCTCATCAGATCAAAGACAAACTGAACGACTTAGTGTATGCTTTGCCGAAGTGTAAAGGGTTTTGGTACTTTAAACTATAGTCTGCTTCTTGCTAGCAACTTCAGTATTTTATTCTAGACAAGCAGTAGCATGGGAGAATTTGGGATCCATATTCAGTATTTTCTGATTAGTTTAAGTTATATTAGACACCTTGCATACCAAAAATTCTACTGTTTACAGTGAGGATTTTTATTTTTATTTGTTTATTTTTGACGAAATTTTACAAATATCTTTTCTGTAGAGAAGTCCTTGATATTTTACTGAAAATCTGGAAACTATTTTATATATATATATATATATATTTTTTTTTTTTTTTGAGCATTTTTGGGTTTGGTTCTTGATCTTGCACTGAAAAGTCAATATTTGCAGTGGAACATTCTGCTCTTCATTTGAGGAGAAAAAAAAAAAACTACTCACCACCTATTTAACTATTTTCTTATTAGCTCTTGTGTAAGCAAATAAGAAAGGACAACACAACATATCTTCATTTCAGGGCTTCACTGCTGGAAACACTTTAATTTGTTTGTTCTTGGAAGATCATTTAGTATACAGGAATGAAGACTTTAATGCTTGCATTTCTTTGAAATGGTCAGGAAATTATTTGTTTTGTGGGGGGAGTAAATCAAAGGGTATAGGCCATTGTAATCAATGATTTTCTGGAAAAGTAAGCTAAGGACCACACCTTAGTATAAGAGTGCTCTAATTTCGTTTTTAAGTTCCATGTCATTCTTTAAGAAGCTCAATTTGATGTCCCAGATAATTTTGCTGAAGAAAAATATTTTTCCTTTAGGATCCTTAATGCCAGCCTAATTTTTTTCTTAAGCTTATGGGCAGTTTTCCTATGAAATTATTGACAATACCTTTTGGGGAAAGTAAAACCTGAGGACGGGAAGCTGTTCAGTCTGCTTAAAATTGTAGAGTAGTGCTGCAAAAACAAATTATAATGATGTTTGTAGGAAATTCCTTGGTGAAGGAACACTAATGAAAATGATTGTTGCAGGCACTTTTGAAAATAGATTGCCAAGGATTAGTGGCACGTCTAACCCAGGACACCATCATTTTGACTTCGGCTGTGAAGCTTGGCAAATACTGGCGGGAGCTTGCAGAGAAGTTAGCCCGACTCACAAAGCAGCAAATAGAGGCTTATGAGGTACCCCACCAAGGAAAAAGCGGAGCTGTAGCTCTGGAGGTAAGGCTCTGGCATAAAGCAGTGTACATGCTTGCTCCTCAAATGCAGTCAATGACCTTTCTTCTTCCTTGCTATGTGCAGAAGAAATACGTTTCCATTGTGTGTTTGTGTCAGATTTGTCACCTTTTAACTCAGGCAAGACAAACTCTGACACTAATTCCACCTCTGTCCTATTATATGAGCCTGACAAACCCTGTTTTAATTGCTTAGTTTGTCATGCAGTTCATGCTATTTACCCTCCTTTGTAAAGCACTCTGGTTAAACAGAAGAATGACTTCTAAATAAAAATCAAGTTGTCCTCTCTGATGTATTTTAGTGTGTACACATTGAAGAAGAAATTCAGGTACCTAAATATATCTCTAGTGCTATTTGAAGGTGCTCAAAGGTACCCATGGCATCCATGCAATGTGACAGAGATGTCACAAGACTTAGGTTGAGCTCACACTCATGCTTCTCAGTTGAGGGCCAGCCTGTGCTCCTGACACACCTTTGCCTGGGTATCCAAGTTACTTCCTGTATTTTTCTACTTTAACACCTAAGCAATGGGATCCACTGTTGGAACGGATCCCGAACTGTGGGATCCACAGAGTTGTGTGCCAATGACTACCAGGTCTCAGACTAGGTTTTATCCTGAGCTTCTGAGTTTATCCTGAGTATATTTTTGAGTGTTACTGAATGACATTCATAGATGGAGCTTTTGCATTCAGGATAGACTCTCCCTTTGTCTCTACTATCTATTCCCTCATTATTGCAAATAATGCACAATATTGAGCTTGAATTCCTTTTCTCTCAAATCTCAATACCTAATGAACTGCTTCAATTTCTCATTCATACCTGCACAACAACTTGAGATTAAATTTTTATTTCCCTTTTCTTTCCCTGTAGCTGATTTTCCCTGTTCTCTGACAGGGAATTTTCCTTTCTGCAGTATGAACCCACTGAGTCTTTCATCTCAATTCTGTCTGCCTTGTGATTGCTATCAAGAGATTTCTGCTTTGATCATGAACCTCTTACTCCCTTTAAATGCCTCTCCCCATCTCCAATCCAATGTTTGACCAAGACTCCAGGCATTCCTATACAAGGTTCTGCATTTCTTGCAAAATTATCATTGCTGTTTGCAAACACTTCCTACTCGTATGATCTTACTTTCCTCTTTGAGCTATTTCATATGCTGTTGTTGTTTATGCTTACTTGCTTGTTTGTTTCTCCAGTTGTTTTGGGTACATTACTTGTGCATGGATGCACCCTCCTTCCTCCTTTTTTTTTTTAAAAACAAACAAACAAACAAACAAACCCTAGTCTGCTACACTTCTTTTTTTTCAGTGAAAACAAACAAATAAACAAAAAACACCCCATTATTAGCTCTTTTTGTACTAGCTTATTCTAAAATACTAAAATCCATTCAACTGTGAATGCTTGTCACTTCCATTATGCTTTTTAATTTCTGTATTACCTCAACTAACTTCCTGTTATTTTTGTTTGTTTGTTTTGTTTTGTTTTACTTGCTAAGCTTCCTGTGTTAGAAAAAATCCCAGCTTTCTGAAACAGGAATCATAGGCCTAATTACACCCGAGCAATATGCAGTTCTACTTGTCTTCATGGTATTTGGAAATTCTTTCTCCTTAGCTGACAGCAGAACTCTAACATTTTTCTGCACCATAATCAAATAAAAATATATAAATTATATATTTACTTTGCTTTATATATCATGTTTACTTTAAATTTATAAATAATATAACTACATGCATCCTCATATATAATATTTAATGTATTTGCTTTGCTTTAAATAGGTATCTATTTCCATTAAGTCCATTTTGTACTGGATATTTATTTTGCTGAAATGCAAAACTTATTAATGAATAAAATAGAGTTTATTTGGGGTCTGAACTATAAAAAATGATAAGTAATACTAGCAAGCACAGAAAATGATGTTCCTTATGAATTCAGTGTAGCAACATGCACTGTCCAAGACCCTCTGACCTCTCAGTTAGGAAAATGCAATTCACCATTTTTTTTTTTTTTTCAGAACAAAAATTGCTGATCAAAGAAAACTGTTTACATGAATGGTGCTGTCTGCCATTCCTTCCACTCTTGTTTCTTCCTTCATTGCGTTATTGCTCACAAGCAATATCTAAGCTAAATTTTCATGGAAGATTTGATGACAGTTACTTCCAGAATTCAGTTTCAAAGTTGCATACACAGAAAATATTAAGGTTATATTTGTATCAGGTATTAATAAGAACGCTCTCAAAGATTTCAGATGAGCCATATCAGTGTCTTGTTTATATGACGATGTGTATTTAGGCACCAGAGAGAATGAATTTTATAGGACATCTAGATATTACATAGAAATTACATTTTTTTGTAACACATTTAGTGCCAAAAGACCCTCTATTGTATCATGATCTTATCCCCTCATTGCCAATAGTGACATTTTGTGAAGCATTCAATGAGTCTAATGATGTACATCTATATAAACAAAAAGTTTAATATTGAACATTTACTGTGAAACTGTAGCTAAATTACTTGCCTCAAAGAAATGTTTCTCTACCTATCCAGAGGAACTTCCTTTCTTTGTGCCCCAAGTAACCAGAATCTTCTGCCTCATACAACCTATTTTTTGGGGGTAGATTTTTACATGATTTATATGATAAATGACCTATAAGCTTCTCCACCTTCCTGTGGTGTTATCTGATGCCAAGAAATAAAACAGTTAAGCTCATTATACAAAAGGCAGTAATAGAGCCAGTTTTATTTTGAAGAGAACATTCAAAAAGCAATTGCTTTATATTTATTTCATTCCTTAAGACCCAGGATGAGCTCATGGGGAATTTATTGACTTCCTGTTAGCCTTGTAACAGCGTCTGTCTGCACAGTTGCAAGTTTAAAGCATACCAGGTTTCTAGCACTGGTATCTCACATGGACAATCAGCATCCTCACTGTCTTGTGAATCTAAGCTTCAATTTCAGTGCTTTCTACTGACCTTTGAATATCTCAGTGATCTAGTGAATTGAACCTCTGTACACAGAAAACAATCCTCTGCTTATAAAATTTCATGTATATTGTTCAGCAGGAGTGCCTATGTGGGAGGCAAAATGCAGTGTAAATTCATACCTGTGGGAGAAAGCCCCCAGTGTTGTTAGAAGACTAACTTTAGTCTGACTACTTATTTCAGACTGATTGATGATCATTGCATTTACTTAGCAGCTATAAAGGAACCCCAATTAAAATCATCATATCCTAGCCTGGAGTTTTCTAATGGAAATATTTCTTGTTGATAGTAGTTGGTGTGCAAGTGGGAAACTAAGCAAAGATGAAAGAGTAATAAGTTTTGACTAATGATTGACTATTGTCTGAAAACATGAACCAATTCTTTACTCATCAAGGACTATTCTACCATCAAAAGGATTGATTGGTCAAAAAATGTTTTTACTGAATATTTTACTTGGTGGGAGAAATCTTTTCTCAGATGATCGCAGAGGCAACTTGAGGTGCATACAATTGGTGCCTACCTTTTGAAGTGCTTTTCATCAGTAAATTCTAAATCACTTTATAGAGGATGTAGGTATCATTATTACCTACTCAGCAGAGGCAGAGGGAGAAGAGGGAAAGTGCAGGCATGCAGCTGAGGCATGACTTGCCCAGCATGCTGCAGTGATTTAATAGTTTGCCTAAAAATCTCCTTTGATAAAATTCAGGAATGTCAAACATGATACACTTCAGCCATTGCATTACAGTATGCAGATGTCAAGAAGGTCTCAGAAGCCTGGTCTGCAGTATTATTTAGGTATGATGAGAATTTAGATTACTGCTTCCTTAATTGGTCATCATCACTGATGATCAGTTCATAAAGTTTTTAGTTCTCTATTTTTTTCTGTTGTCCTAAGGAGGAAAAAAAAAAAAAAAAAGTGCTAGAGTTGAAGAAAACAAGGCTTTTATTTTAAACATTTTAGCTGCTTCTCTGATTGTGCAGTATCAGTCTGACCTTCAGTGTAAGTCAAAGAATAGCATCTTTTAATATTCCCTGTCTTTTCACGTACTAGTGAAGATCATCAAACAGAAGGCTATACACTAATCCTTCAAATAGCCTGGTCCAACAGGAATATAAGGAAAGGAAGCAGGAGCCAGAGAAAAGCACAGCCAGCAGTAATATATCAGGAAATCCTAGCTTCTCTTGTTGGCCACCCTGTTTATCAAGCCAGAAATAGGAATAAAGAAACTTTCTGATCTCAGCATAAATGCAAACATAGTGAGGTGCTTTATTTCACTAAAATAATTTGTAATATCAAGTATTTACAGTTACAAGCACATTACAAACTTTTTTTTTCTTCTTCTTCTTAAAGTAACATCTGATGAATTTAATTCATCTTTTTACTTTTCTTACCACAAGACACCAAGTGACTTTTCTTCCATTCTTTTGTAACCTTATGGTTATGATTTAAGACTGACTTACTTAAAGTCTGCAGTAAGCACAGTTCATTTTGGATAAATGGTGATATCCTCCCCTATAGAGCTAAAATGGCAGATTTCATTCAAAGCATGGGCACTTTCATATGGCTTAAACTAAAGGCAGAAAACAGACTAATCAGACTGTGAGTTTTTTTTTTTTTTTTTTTTTTTTTTTTTTTGACTCTTGTAGGTCTCTTCCAACCTAGACTTTTCTGTGATTCTGTGATATGCTATGGAGGAGATGCGTTGTATGAGTTTTTCCATTTGAGAAGGGGGAAGAAAGGCGGCAGAAGGTGAGGGGGATGTTGACAAAAACTACAATAGAATGAATCCTGGGATAAGTTCTTATCCCAAATGTGGAGAAAAGCTCAGCGTCATGTGCAAAGAAGTTTCCTCCAGCTACTTAAATCTTCTAGGGATCAAATAAATAGAGCTCAAATCAAGGAAGTGGAGCTTTATGTTGTGTTTCACTTCTAAATTCACAGAATTATATTCAAAAAATAACCAGTTTTCTTCTGAACCATGAAAACTGCTTTTTCATTAAAAAAGAGATGTTAAATCTTTTAGAATTAAGAGACTTTCTGATCACATCTGTGTGTATACATACATGTGTGCATACCTGTTCGTGTGCTTTTATCAATATGCATGAGTGTATTTCTTTTAAAACAGCATATGGTAGTACCATTTAAAAAAGTGAAAGATTTTTTTGCCTTTATGCATCATCCATGCAATTGTTAATTGCTGTTTGCAAAACCTCTATTACCAATGAGGAGTAGGGAACTAGTTACCCAAGTTAAATTTGCAAAAGCAGTAGCTGGGAAAACAGTCTTTCTGTTTGTAAACAGAGCAAACTTACTCTCGACATCAGCACTTTGAAGGATGTAAGTCCAGCTTGGTATCTGAATCATGCTGTCATAGCTTCATTAATGTCACTTGGCAAATGACAAATTATATTTGGGAAGGATATGTTCCATATTTGTTTGGCATAAAATAATTGAATTTATTATAATTTGCAATAAGGAACATTGGTAACCTGTTTTTTATTTCCTTCATTGGTACCAACACGCTTTAAATTACTTGTAATTTTAAGAAGATGATAATAAAAATTTCTCATTCCACTGTTCCTGGAATGTTTGTTTGTTTGTTTGTTTGTTTGTTTCTGTTTTGCTTTGTTTTAATAGATGGATCTTTCTGCTGAGGTTACCGGAAAACATTTTTGTAACAATAAGTAGTATGTTTGAAATGTCCTGACTAAGTTATACAGTAGGAGGACAGTGAGATCTTAATGAGACAAAGTGGGTCTTTAACTACCAAAAGCACATTGAAACTCCAAATAGGAAAACTGCTGCTGGGTGTGTGAATTGCAAAAATGATCAAGTATTTTCCTTCTACCCCTGTGTTTTGAGTTTTACTTTCAGACACAGATATATTCTGACTTGGTGATAATCATCTGAATGAAGAGTTTTTCTTTCCCTTATTTACCTCTCTGAGAATTAAAGACTTTCATATAAATGAAGTACATAAGGTTACCAGAGTGTTTTTATTTTGCTTTTTGTTTGTTTTTAAATCTATATGATAAAGCATTTCAGTGTGGCTAGGGACCAAATACTTCAAATACTTTTTTTTTTTTTAAATTTTCTCTTACTTTTCCAGTATTGGAGAGATTTAGCTAAATAATTTGATTTCTCCAACTAAACCTTATCATTTATTCCTTTATTTGCAGATGATGTGGAAACCTGCATATGACTTTCTCTACACATGGGCTGCCCATTATGGAGACAGTTACAGGGATGTCTTACAAGACCTGCAGTCAGCATTGGATAAAATGAAAAACCCAGTAACAAAACAGTGGCGAGAGTTAACCGGAACACTGATTCTTGTGAACTGCATGGAAGTTTTAAGGGCAAGTGCTTTCTCCAAAACTGAGGAAGAAGAGTAGACTACCAAATATGGTTTTGGAAATTCTCCTGGAAACTGTACAGTTATTTATGTTTCATCGATGGTTCCAGAACAGGGCTAAATGAAGTCCGTTTTACCTGAGCTGATGTTGAGTATAGGCCCATAGTTCTCAGCTACAGCTACCTGAGATTACCAGAGCTTGCTAAAAACTATTAAGGAAATAGGAAAAGAGTGGGGGAATAAGCTGGTGAAGTCAACAAAAATGGCTGGAATTCTATAGGCCACTTTCTACAAGGAACTATTTCTGATTGCACTGATTTCTAAGTGGAGGTCAGTTCTAGAAACAGAACCATAGACAGATTAGTGTAGCCCATGGGGCCTAGGTTTACATTATTTTCAGGGACATTAAAATGTAAATATTTAATACATTTTAATTGATGTCCAAAGCCCTCATCTTGGGGTCATTGAAGACCAATGGTTTCATGGTAGCCTTGAAAGAACTTTAGGATTCTTTTCCTTAAATGGGGCAAATTCCATCTTGTCCCAAAACAGGAATTCAAGTTATTTAATATGAAATACTGGCTTGATACATACAGACAGGCTGTAGACAGTTAATACTCTCTTCTGTTTTATCATTCTTTTCTATATTACAGTATGCAGAATATGAGTGATGGCTAATATTTTCTCAAAAAAAAAAAAAAGTTAACAGTGGGATGCCTTTAGATTATTATTATTATTATTATTTTATGCAGCAATTATTAATATGCAGCAAATTCTCATTAGTCATATGCTCTAAAGAGTCCTGCTTAGATACAAACAATAAAAATATTGTAATCACTAAATTTTTTATCAAAGTAGAAAATATGGGTTGAATAATGACTACAGGCTAACCAGACTTATTTTAATATACATATTTTTTAACATAAGCTTTTAAACAAATGTTCAGTTAAGTGGTAGCTCCAAAAAAGTTAAATCCCTTTTGACTCTTTTTTCAACATATATTCAGAAACATCAGTACATAATCATGACAAGTGGTTGAAAAGAAAAATGGTGTTCTGTTGTCACTTACGGTTGACAAGACAAAGCCAAATTATTTCTGGAGTATCACAAACTAGTAGCATTGCAATCCAGAACCTGTGCTTCTGCTCTTTTCTTAGATGGTGTCTACTAAGGAGGAAGTTTTAGTGACCCTAAAAGCAAATAGCGCATGTAACAATTTTTCTTCCCTTCCTCTTTCCTCCAACCTGATTTCCTTTCTACTGTCATTAAGCTTTCCAAAAGTATACATGGCTCAGGACGAGCCATGAGCAAATGAGCACTTTCCCCAGTAACAGAAGAGCTCACTCACCACAAGACCATTAAGTATCAGGGCATGACTGAATTAGCTTGCATGGAAGTCATTTGGCTTCAGTGGACTTGCTCCTGATTTCCAACAGCGTTAGGGATTCAGCCCACAGAACATAATTGTCTTTGCTGATCAATGAAACCTGGAGAACAAGGATGGAGATTATCAGAGATTTTTCTTGTTTCAGGTGCTAGCACCTATTTTATACTGTGTCCTTTGCAGTTTTAAAAAGTGCTGCAAAATAAATATAAAACAACATTCTCTTGTTATCTTGTGCTCCTGTGCAGACACCAGCTATTTTTTCCTGCTTGTAGTAATGTAGGCCCCCAAAGGGGAGAAAGTATCTGTTGACTTCCTCTGTCAAGCTGCTGAGTAAGGAAAAGGTGCATACTGTCTCATTTTAAAGTAGTCTTCTTTAAAGGTAAAATGCTAAATTGAAATATCAAAACTATTTAAAAAAAATAATAAAATGAATTCTTTAAAATAACATTTACAACCCAGGGACATTTTTTGTAGATTTCCCAGATTTAGTCTCTAGGCCTGCTTCTTTCATTGCTGTGAAACAACAGCAAAATTGTTTTTGCCTAGAACAAGAGTTGAATTTGGCCTGGTAGATTTAGCAAATATTGACTTAGTGAGTCAGTGTTCTTTTTAGCTTGCAGCATTATGCAACTGGTCTTGCAAGTATATTTCTTTAAAAGGGAATTTATATCTGTCCATGGTTGTGCTGTACTCCAGGGTCTGTACTGTAGGATTTTTGTTGCTAATTGCTCTCCCCATTTCTGCTTTAAGTTTCTGCTCATATGAATGAAATGTGCACTCGTGCAATATTCTGTTTACTTTAGCAGCCCACACTGGATACATTAAAAAAAAAAAAAAAAAAAAGGCATTAAAACCCCATATTTTATTTAGTGCTCTAGTATTCAAAACCACAAAATGCCAGCTGAGAGTGGAAGCAGCTGCACTCAGCAGCAGCACACAGCGAGGAGCACATGGCTTTGGTAAATACACTCTGTTCTTGACCTTTTCTCCTTTCCTCCCACCCTGTCAAGAGAGAACAGCTTTCCCAGGAGCCTGCACACATACCTTCTTTGGTTTCTGCGAAGCAGGGTGAGATTAACAACTCTTTGAGAGGAGACAAGGAAAAATACCCTGGTCTCCACCTTAAATGACCCTCTTCTTCCAGTTCCCATTTGATTTTCCCTTATATGTGTAGGCTTACAACACCCTTTCACTATCCTTCTAACATCTCTATAAGCGCTTTCTTAAACAAACAAGTAAAAAATGTGTGAACACCCAATAATTTTATGATTGCATCTAGCCGTGAAAACTAGAAAAATGACTCCTACAGCTGTCTGTCCTTGGATGGGGCAGACACGCTCCATGGTGGGTAGCTGTAAGGAAAATCTAGGTACCACTTGCTCTAGAAACAATATTTTTTCCAGTGAAACTGGAAGACACTCCTGTTGTTGTAGTGCAGAGGCAACTCAGCTCTGTGCCATTCAATGGCACGGTTAGGTGGCATGTGTCTAAATAACAGCTGTCAAGAAGGCAGAGAAAAAGCAAGTTATTCCCCTAAAGAAGTTCTAGTCCTCCAGCTGGATTTATGGAAGGACTCAGTTCCGTAGGTTTCACTTGCTTTTCTTTTGGAAAGCAGAGGCTTCGGGAGGGCAAAGAAAGCTTCTTTTAAAATATAATCAAAGGGTTACTCCCCAAGACAGTCTCTGGGTTGAGGAATGGGTAGGGGCATTCCTCATTGACTTCTCCAGGGAAGAAAAGGGGAAGCATCAGCCACCCTTTTCCTGCCAAGGGCAGAGAAATGGAAAGGGGTGGGCAAGTGTCATTTTTAAGTCACTTTTTGTGAAAATGACTGTTTTTTTCATAAATTCTTCCAGCTAAGCTAAGCTGTGTGAAAAGCAAATGCTGAGCTGCTCCAAAGCAGCAACAGTTTTTTTTTTTTTTTGTGTGTGTGTGTTGAGAAGACTCTAAAGCTTTATTCCTAATGTACTTCTGGATTTGGTAAGTGGTCAAGCCAACAATGGCAGATCAATGTAAACTTCTTAATAAGTACAGATGGCAATGCCACATTCCCAGCTAAACTCAGTGAACCTATTTTTTCATCATCACCTTCAGCTATAGACAACTGAAACAAATAGGAATAGAAGGCTGTGCTGTTTTATTCTGTTTGGGTAGTAGCTATGAAAATTTTATATGAAAAGATAAAGCTATGCAGAGTAAGGGGGTTGGATTTATTTATTTATTTACTTTCCCCTAGGAAGAGCATATAGCAAAAGGTATTCTGCACAGTAATGGGAGAGAGCATCCTGTCTGTTAACGTCTTCAGAGAAGTTCTGGAATAACTGTAGATCTGTAAAGAAAATGTTAGCGTAGAGTGGATGGTAACCATTGTTCCTGATGGTTCTCCTGCTGTCAGTAAATGTCTAAAGACAGTATGGATTGGGATATAGTCCTTAAAATAACCTGGTGATTTTTCTTAGTACAGAAAGTGCTTTTTTATATGTGTTGCCAATGTATATATATATATATATATATTTTAATAACAGTATATATTTTTTAAAAAATAAACAAGGGAAAATTATATTGTCCACTGAAATCTTGCATGGATTTTATTTTGCTTTTGTAAGACAAAGAAAGAGGAAGTTTTCCACAGAGTGAAAGATCACAGTTGGATTAAAACCAGGGAGCTGAGTAATACCTGTATGCACATTTTCCTTCATTTAAAAATTCTGTGTTAAAACCATGGACAGACACTCCTTTTAGCATGTTCATAAGCAAAAGTATCTTGCTTTTATCGCCTCCTGAGGCAGCAGAATGAACCCACTGCTGAGAACACCGCTGTCTGAGGAGCTTGCTGGGGTGGCCAGGCTTTCTCACAGGGATGTGCCCCCTTCTACTTTTTGTGGCAGAATCATGCAGACCTGTTTGGAAAGGTGAATCTTTGTTTGGAAAGGTCAGTCAAGACTAACAGGAGCTTCTGAACCTTTGGAAGAAAGAAATAATACTGCTGATTGTTTTTAATTATATTTGTATTTCAGTTTTCTCAGATCAAATTTTTACTTGATACCCTTTCAAATCAACTTGTCCAGGAATACAGCCTATACCTTCAATCCTAAATTAATGATCAGGATTTTAATTTAAAACTAACTAGCAGGAATTACTATACCAACTGGAAGGTGCATTTACATATTCATTCTAAATCCCAGGTTTTAAAATGTAAATGAACTGGCCTGTGAGGAATAAAGATGGAAGTACAATAGTCCCAAGAGACCAGGCAAAGACAAGTGCATTCAGCTCCATTCCAAACTCCAGCATTTTAAACATTACATTTGTGGTAAATTCAGAACAAGATCTAAAATGCAGCCTTGGCAAATGTAATAGGCTGAGAACAAAGAAAATCAGGACTGACAGGGAGGAAGTGAATAAGCAATGACTATTCGGTATGCCTCATAACAATAAAGTTATCAAGCAATGGGTATATAAAAAAGTTGAAGTAGCTTTTCACGCAGTGAGGAACTGTGAAATGAGTTGTTATGGGATGTTTTGAAGGCAATAGCTTAAATGGATGCAAAAGGCAGTTAGTCAGATTTATTGAAAAATGTGATGGCCTGTGTACAGCCACCAGCTGAGTACAATGCAGAGTCAGATACTGGGAATCCGGCAGGGACAAACATATCCCATGCCTGCTCGGTTTCCCACACTGCCCTGGAGGTTGCAGGGCTGGACTATGCAGGCACCTGCTCTCACGCTGACCCTCCTGGTGCTCTCATTAGCACATCTCACACAGTCCTCACATCCCAGCAAGCTCTTTTACACCTCCCTTGTGCCCCCACCCATGAGATAGCTTGTGAATTTACTCTGCAATGACCATGGCCTCTTACCAGGTCCATGGTTTCAAGTGCCAATAGCTGCTGGTTGGGATGAGTTGTCATCCTCTGGCCTGGATACTGAAGTCTAGGTAGGGAAATGGCAACCCAGCCAGACTTTTTCCATGGCTTTTATCATCTCTCAGGATCCAGCACAGTCCCACAGCCCTATGTCATCCATCAGAGTGGAAAACATGAAAGGAACAAAGGATGTGTGTGTGTGTGGGGGGGGGGGGGGGGGGGGGGGTGTGACATATTGTAAAATAAATCTTACACAAGAAAGCTCATATCATAATTCTACCCACAAAAAATAAATATTGTTAGCATCTGAAACCATTTAGTAGAATGCCACCTTCTATTCTTCTTACAAAAGCCTTTATTGTCATTAGTAAAGGAGTTTTTTTAAAACAAACAAACAACAACAACAACAAAAATGCAAAAACAACACACAAAACAGCTAATGAATGGTTTAATAATGCTCCTTATAAAACTAATTGTGTGTAACTGAAAAGCTCTCCCTGGGGTCCCATTTGCAGGAGGGTTAAACAGGTTTATCAAATCTTAAAAAAATAAAATAAGAATTAAAAAAAAATACCAAAGCCCTGAAGCTCCAGCAAGAAGACGTCACAAAATGAGGGAACTGGGACATTTTGCTGAATAAATTACAAAGCTTAGTCATGGTGTCAGGGGATTATCTCATAGAAACGGAAATCTGAATTAGCTCCATATGCCTGAAAGCATCAGTGAAGGTTTTAGGTCAGAAGGCCCATTTTCATACATATGGACACGACTGGAGACCTTTAGCTGGCAAGATGACTTCAGAGGCAGTCTGCATACACTGCAAGCTAGGATATCAAAATGATATCAAACTAGTGTAGAGAAACTAAATGGACCTTGCCCTTTCATCATTTTTGTATGCCTCTAAAAGGCAAATATTACTCCATAAAGCAAAAGAGCTGGTGCAGCTGAGACTGGGAGAGTGATGTGTGGGAGCTGTCTCTGTGCATATCTTCCACTGCAGGTTTTGGTTAGACGTGCTCATATCAGTGCCTTGTTTACACAGACCCCGTTATGCCTCATGATTCCAGCCTGCCTTCCCAGGCTTGCCAATCCCTCTAAAAACTCCTGTCCCTCTCCCTGGTAGTGCCCTCCCCTTCCAGTTGCCCTGGCTAGCAGCCATTCAGCACAAACTCCCACCCCACCTCTGTTGTCTCCCTTGCCCACAGCCCTGGCTCTCTCTTCCCTGATATCCCAACCCTCTGACCCCAACCCTCTGCACCTTCTCCCTCCACCAAAGCTTCTCCTAAGCTTGTCCCACCTCTGTCAGCTTCTCTCCAGCTTGACTGCCCCCCTGCCCACTGCCTTACAGCCCTGTAGGTCCTTGCTGGGTTTTTACAAACCCTGTCATCACCTCTTCCCACTCTGACCAACCACATGCAAAGCTCTGATGTGAGCACCACAGCAGCTGAGCCCAGCCCTTGCTTGGCTCTTTGCTCAGGAAGAAAGGCCAGAATCTGGCCCCTGATGGGGTTGAAAACAACCTGGATGCAGGCTGAACCAGCCAAAAAAAATCTGCCCACGCATAACTTTGAGGGCAGGAATGAAATTATCCAGATGAAAATTAAAAGAAAACATGGACATGTGATAGTCCTGTCTTTTATAGACAGAAGCCAAAGATGCAGGATAATTTTTGACCCTGGACAAAAGACAAGTTCTCACAGGTTCCTGGTTTCCTCCTATTTTATACATTTTTTAACGAATTAGGCAAGGAAATTTAGGAACAGCACAGTAGTTAAGGTTAGTCAACTGTTTTTAACAGTGCCTTTACCTCACATGGCTTTTGTTCTTTTGAAAGACTTCACAAGTAGGATTATGCTTTGGAGATTTGGTTGCATAAAGGTAAGCACTGCTGGCACAGAAACTCAATGTGTTAGAGTTTAAGAATGATGTTGACAGAACTTATACGTGACTATTTTACTCCTGCTGAAATTCATGTCACATTACTTCAGTAGGGAAAGAAAATATGGCAAAATACAGGGTGTGGAAGATACTGTAATTAAAACCACTGGAAGATATTAACAGCCAATCAACACTTTTCAAGCCCCATTCACAGTTTATTTGTGTCTGCTCTAAAGTATGTCTGGAGGGAAGGGTAAAGAAAAAGAGGGGAGGGGGAAATGAGCTATTATTACTTGAATGATTGTTATTATTATCTGTTTGTACTACATCAATGGCTTGTTTAACATTGAAGATCTACTGTACAATGATTTCAGATAATATAGAAAGAGAGGAAATAGCACAAGAAGTAAAGTGAAGGTAGAAAAAATTTTTGAAGGTCACCCAAAGGATATATCCATTCCAAACTCCAGTTCAGGCCTCATCCATTGGGCATTCCTGCCTTTATATTTACCTGGATTATAGTTAATTTGTGTGTTTGTTAAGAGACATGGTTAATAAGGCTCAGGTTGAATATTAGCAAAAGGTTCTTCACTGGGAGGGTGGATGGGCACTGAACAGGTCCCCAGGGAAGTGATTATGACACCAAGCTGCCAGAGTTCATGAAACATTTGGACAACACTCTCAGACACATGGTCCGATTTTTGGGTGGGCTCCTGTGAAGGGTTAGTAACACCCTAGCACCATGTGCAGATGCGTTGGGGGCCTTTAGGACAGAGGAACTAGCCTGCATTGTAACTGTAGGACATAAAATGTGATGAGTTATTATATTAACTGCCTAAGAGATGTTTTTATTCACTTACCCGTGGACCTCTGAGACAGGATGTTTTTGTAGAAATCCAAACTGCTGTAATTCTTTTATTTTAGCCTTGGAAATGTAAATATGGCCAATAAAAATAAAAGCTGGGAAATATATTTAGCAGACAAAGGCATTGATACAGAGTCTTTCTTTCTTTGTCAGACTCAACTGTAAGTAGGACCTGAGATGCTGTAGCACCAACTGTACAAGTAAGGAAAAAAATATTTTTTTTATTATTATTTTTTTTTAATTTTCAATTTTTCAGTTAAATAATTGCAGAGACTTTAAGTAATGTCAGATGCATATCTGGAATGTGCAGTAACAAGAATTTTGACAAGATTTTATTAATTGAAATATTTTATATTTCACTATATAATTGGATCATTATCAATGTTGACAGCTTTCTAATAGACATAATTTTCAGGTGAGATGTCTCAAGCAGCGTGGTTCTTTCACTGAATATAGGAAAATAACTTCTTAGGCTAGCTATTCTAAGTGAGAAATCTTGAATTGGGCTCACCTACAAACTTCCAAATAGGGTACAGGCCTTGCATACAGTTTTTTTCCCTCAATTCCAATTATTTTTGTCCTCAGGGATATCCATTAACTTAGAATAGTGCTGCTAGCCCTCTTTCTTTCTCATTAATGCAGTAGAGACTCATTAAAATTGTGTATAAGCTGAGGATAGTCTGGCCTTTCATTATGTGTAGCAATAATAATTTTCACTGGACCTATTAAAATATCTCCGTTATATAGTCACATTCACCTATTTTCTGCAAGTTTTATTCATTGTATTACACCTTTAAGAGCATGGTCTTGCAAATGCTAGCAAAATATACCCCCTCCCCCAAAAAGCTATGCTGTTTCCCTGTTCTTACATATACTAGATAGCCCATATCACAAAACATTTTTTTTTTTTTTTTTTTTTCTTTCCCTTATTTTTTTAGAAAAGGAACTTAAAATTCCAAATTTCTTCTTCTCTTCATCTTTTCCCTCCTTTTCCATACACCAGAAGGACACAGGATTTTGTACTCAGTACACAAGAACATTTTTGTGGGAGGTACTTGTTGAAATACTGGCAACACATGACTGAGATTGCAGTAAGGCCAAAAGTGCTTACACAGATCCTAAGGGGAAACCAGGATAGTACAGAGTAACAGGCAGAGAAATAAATGCTGAGGTTAGCTATAGAGTTCCTGTATGATGTTATTAGTTACGGCCAACCAGAATTTTGCAAAACAACTTGACTTAAATGGAAATAAACAGTAATGCAAGCCATTGTCTCAAATTACAGACTAATAAAAACAGGGTGACTCTTCATCATTCTAGAGTGATTTCTTTTTCCTGTATTTCATTTAGTGAAGGATGCCTCACAGTTTCCATGCATGAATGCAATAATAAAAAAATATGGATTCCTTGTTTGTCTCATACACACTTCTGGAAAATATTCCTCTGTTGCTAGTACTCCCCCCAAGAAAATCAACAATTTCTCAGCACAATATGGCAATCAAAATCAAGCTTTCATAATCTTTCCCATGATTCTATTTGTAATTAGCTTAATTAATGCAGGAGAGGCACAGAGGAAAGTTTAAAAGGTTTAAGTACTTACAAATTACCTACAAGCATTAAAGCGATGGCATCCAAAATACATCTTCAAACTTATCTCCTTTTTTTCTATCCCAGTTGTTCTATTTTCTATTTTTATTTTTATTTTTTTTTTAACACTAGTTTACTGGTTCTCCCTTCTCTGTTACATTAACATTAATTACTTATCATTAATTTAAAGTCATGTCCTTGTTTGTTATTATTCTTCTATCACAACTGCACCTCCTCCTACCTCTTTGCACACATCTTCAGTATTGATGTAAACAGTGGAAAAGCTGTACTGTGAAAATCTGTAGTCTGATGCTGACGGGACCAAATTGAAGGTCAGGAGATAATTTAGAGCAACATATTTAAATGGATTTATTGCTGAGCTGTTTTGTAGTAACTGATCCAGAAACATGCAGCATCAGTACTCTGTTATGCTAGGCATTGAGTAAACTTGGAGCAAAAAGCAGTTGCCAAGAACTCCTTAAAGCAGCTACAGAATTCAACTATAAAGGGCACAGAGGTATCTTTTGTTTATACAGAAAGGTCATAGACAACCACTAATTTACAACCATCATGGTCTCTCTGAACATAACTTTTAATACCATTAGCCACTTGATTCAGCAACAGTGGTTTGAGTACCATCGACATAGTTCACTTGGACACAGACATGTATAATCATGATTCATTGCATAGGACAAGTCAAGGTGATTGGCTTGAAGCAAAGAACAGAAACTCGTGTTCTAGTGCTAGTCATTGCCCCACTCGTTCTTCACATTAACTCTGGCTATGCTGTTGAACATACAATGGTCAATATTTTCCTAATTTGAGGGTCCAGACTGAACTTTCTACCTTGTTGTGAGCACTCTCAGTTTGTCTGCTCCCATTACTCACTTATCAGAACTCACATAACTGTCAGTATAAATTATCAGAAACAACAAATGCAAACTCTTTCCAGAACTGTCTATTTCACTAAATCCTGTGAGCTACTTCTGCAGGAGACCTGGAGGCCAAGCATGCGTCCCACCACAGTGGTACATGTTGAAGTGCTTTCATGGTCACCACCTTTTGCTGGAACGTACTTGTTTCTGACAACTGTGGCAGCAGATCTTTAACTGGTTCATGCAGCTAAAAGAGTGCTCTCACTATAGATTCTGTGGGGGCTATGCTGCAGATCCAGGGTGCTCCATCACAGAGATTTGCCATACTGCTATCTAAGGAATGCCCTGCTCCTATTTATATACCACAAATTCACACTTCAATCAAGGCAAGTCAAAGTAAAATTCAAATGAGAGCATACCATCATATATCTCCAAACTGGGTAACACAGTTGCACATATTTAAAACAGCCGACTGGACAAATGGCTTCGGTGATCTTTCTTTTTTTTATTGTTATTTTTTATTTTTATTTTTTATTCAACACCACCTCATGGGTGTATGGTCCTTCCCTCTCCTTTGAAATTCTCTGACTAAAATTTGAAATTTGCTAACCTGAAAGAAAGCCAGTCACTCATTTTCCTAGATTAGTTTCCTACTGATTCAATGAGTTGAACAGACTGTCTCCAGTGTCAGAGCATAGCTCAGCTGTCTTGTGAAATCCCACCTTGAATATGTTTCTTTCTTGCCACTTTCAATTCATATAAGCATGGTGTAATTTTCTTAGAGAAAATGGCAAGGGAAAAGAGAAAAAAAAAGGGGGGGGGGGGGGGTTAGGGCTAACAACAATCTCTCTTCCTCTCTCTCTCTCTCTCTCTCTTTTTTTTTTTTTTTTTTTTTTTGAGAGTAGAGCAACACATGCTAGCACAGATACTGTGGCATGTAACCATACGTACTCAGCTAGAAAATCTTGACTTTACTGCCTACAGCTAATCATCTTTCCACTGCTGCAGGGCTTGTCTTCTGCCCAGACAAAACAGGAGAATAAACACTACATGGGAATCTCAACACTGCAGAACTCAAAGCACACTGAATGGGGAAAGTTAAGGAAAGAGCCAAAACCCTCCTAGGACATCACCATCAATTTGTGGCTGATTCATTCTGTACCAGAGGCTATGTTCAGAATTTTCCACTTAAACTTTCTGCCTGTAAAACAGATATCAATTTTTGCTTATCCGACTCACATAGATAGCAATCATAGGTCAGATGCAGAGCTGACATGTATCAGCCCAGCTTCACTGACTCCAACATACACAAAGGCTTGGGTTCAACATCTTTAAAATGGTTATAAATACATACAAATATTATAACTTAAACTAACAAAACCCCCCACTATCACAATAATTTTTAAAGTCTTGTTCCAAGTGTATTTTGATTTTACATCCAGTGGCTAAAAAGAGCAAGCCACCCCACTTGTTGTTCAAACCAGAAACAGGCTCTGCATCTCCCTGAACCTGTGGAGATTACCATTGGAATTTTATTACAAAAGCCATCATGCATTTGGAGACACATTATGAATGGTTTTGCTGAGCTGCTTTCATATGGTTAGCCTCTTCTGGGACACATTTATCTATGACACAGCCGAAGTAATAACTAACTGCAAAATGTCCATTTGATGTCAGCAGCAGAATGCCAAGAGCAGAGTGAACTGGATACAATTTAAAAACAATGCACCTGGGGGCAAAGTACACTAATTATTTTTCAGTAATGCTCTATTTGTTTGGCCACGAGCTCTTTTCTTTTCAAAATATTTGCTGATTACAAACTTTCTGCACTAGATCCCACCACTGGGATCTTTTCCAATCCTCTTAATTTTGTATTGTAAAATTAGCTGAAAATATGTTTAAAACGGTAATGAAGAAATACTGAGTTTTACTAAACTGCCTGAAATATATAATAAATCATTCTCATGAAAGATTGTGCTCTTAATATCTGGGCCTCAGGTTAAGCCTCCTGCATACATCCAGATTATATCTTGGATGCTCACCATCTTTAGATATTTAATTTATTCTTTGAAATGGCATTTGCAAGGCACTGAATGAAAAGAAGAAATGCTCCTCTCCCTCTTCAAACAGGTGTTGTGACAAAGAAGGCCTGAGAAATACAGAACAATTTTCAGAGATGTCCAGTTTGTCTTAATTTCAATGTCTTGTTTTAGGAAAAGGTATCACTCCCTTGCGGACTTTGAATTACAGTTTAGTTTTACAGCATAACAGACCATAACAGTAACTGTTGTTCATTCTCAAGTCAGCTGAAGGATGCCTAGCTCTGCACACAGCCATATGGCCCCCGGTAAGACATTCCAGCCTAATTGAAATGGAAAGCAAGAGAGAACATATTGTTTTTATACTCTTTATTCTAAATAGGGATGTAAACTTGTTTAGATGAAGAGAAAATTTCTAAGCACTGGGGGATATGTTATGTTGTCATTAAGCCAAATGATCTCTCTAGAGTTTTCATGGTTCATATCAGCAAGGAATTTGAATATTGGGCACGTATCTTTTTCCTTCTTTTAATAAAAACTGCAAGTGAGAAATGTCAAAAGACTGAACCATATTCCTTTTCTTAGTTTGCTGACTTACCATTTGCTAGTATTAACTGAGCAGCAGAGCTACCAACTATTACAAGCTCCTGTTAGTATTTTATGCTGAGAGACTACTTACTGTCTACTTTTATTTTTTCACTGTAAAACTTTTGAGACACCTAAACCTATGCCTGCATCATAATAACTGCCTTCAGTTTTAAACCTTCCAGCCACCTCCTTCTAAGTTCTCCGTAGCTGCTCAGCCCTTTAGGTTGACCATATTAGATGTGTCTCCATTACTGTTTTGCTGCTGACAAGAATTCTGCTTTGTCCTATAAACAAAGCAGATGCAGCAGCCCGCATCTCCGAAGTGGCACGGTGTTTGAAAGTGGTTTGTTTCAGAAAACTGTGATAAAGAAAAATATCCAGATCCAGGTCTTTGACAGATTTTTGTTCTTTGACTAGAATAAGAATTACAAATTTTAATTAAAAGGCCATTTGTTGTAATAACACTTAAAAAAAAGTAATCGAAGTACATACATGTGGTATCCAAAAGATGGATACCACAGAATTCTGAAATGAGCAAGCAGAATCATGGCAGGAGATCCAGATTCAATCAAAACAATTCAGACTTCCAGTAACAACTAATCAGTTCAGGATAATGTTGTATTTTTCAAAAAACAAAACAAAACACACACACACACACACACACACAAAAAAAAAAAAAAAAAGGCCATACATTACTGTATGGACAAATTTATTTTTTCTTCTTTCATTCATGCAAAACAAAAGAACACAAACTTGTTTATAGGGAGGAAGTAAATTGTCTAACACATAAAAATAGCCACAGGTCTTCAGAATACCAATGCTAACCATCTTAAAATTTCTATTATAGACTGCTTAAGTTAAATACTCATATTCTTGTCTTGTTACTATTTGATCTTATATTTCTTCACATCAGGATCCATCTACTCCATTTTACAATATTTTTAATAAATCTTACAATTCTTAATTTTAACAAGGAATTTCATACAAAATTGGTTAACAAAATTTCATACTTCATTGGTTACAGTACTTCTTTTAAATCAATACATTTATTACACCTTTATATTTACATGATTAAGAATAAATCATATTTTGGCAAAAAAAAAGTTTTGAAGAATGTTGATGAACTGGTTGAATGTGCATTATTTATAAGAAATACAGAGAGTTTTACTAATGATCACTATACTCTATAAGATCAAGTTTTATGCATTTCTCTTAGGCAAGAAGTCAAGTAACTGAAGTTCATTAAGGGAAGATGGAATGATGATGGAAAAATTTCCATCATGTATTCCCTCTTAGTCCAGTTTAATAAGCTGACTAGAAGTATCAATTTTCATGACTCCAGTGAATGAAATGTTACATCAAAGGAAATAATGTGAAAGCTGTCAATTCTGTAATACTAGCTAAGAATCATTGCAGCTACAGTGTAACTCATAAGTAAAGGGTTAATTGGCCCTTTATTCATTCTTGTTATTTCAGACAGATACCTTTTAAATCTAAATGTTAGTCATTAAACATAGGTAGAAATGTAAGATTTTTTCTGCACTTTCTCATGTGAAGAATGCTGTCCCCAAATGTAAGAATAAGAAAATCACAAAACTTGAACCAAACTTAGTTGTAGCAGAATGACTGAAGTACCTGAAAATGTGCACAGTGGTTTTATAAAATGGCTGGTAGTCTCTGGAGAAATGAAATGAGAGCAGCAGGGGTTACTGAAAAATATTTCAGTACTGAGGGACTTGGCTATTATGATATTAGATGATATTTCATTCAGCAACTTCCCTACTTATTTATTTATTAGGATTTTTGCACTGTGCTGTCATGGAGTTTTTACCTGTGTGCTGAGCTGCAAGAGTTTAGAGATTAGAGATTACAAATTACACATGGCTTGTAGTTGTGGCACTTTGTCAGACTCACTGAACTAAAGAGTTATTAGTATGTTAAGTTATAACACATATTCAGTACTAGCCATATTTTGCTGCATCTGAAAACCAAGCCTAAACTCTTACTTGTAAGGTCAATTACTCATCTGCAAGAAGTCTTGCCTTATTTTTGTGGTATAAAATACACTCAAAATACTCTCATATCCTCATAAGTGCCCTCAGCCACAGATGTTTTATGAGACATCTCTAGAGCAGATAGTGGAAAATATCTTTTATCCATTCATGTTGAAATTAGAGCATACACTTCTGGCACCATCAAAGACTACGTCCACTTTGTCCTGCTCTCCTTATCAACTGCTTACTTCAGAGAAAATAAGTTAGAGAGTAATAAATACAGCTTCTGCTGTGAATTAGGCATTTTTAACACTTCATTTCTTATATACAATTGTACATGATTAAATTCACTTAAGAACCTTTTTATTTTGGTATGAAGAATCTATTATTTGAAATGAGAGTACTTCAAAGGGAACAGCTTTGAAAGCTTTCTATATATCTACTTAAATACAGCTTGCAGTATTTCTTATGATGGAGAAATCTGTATGACAAAGACAATTTTTAGATGACTAAACAGTGCCTTGCATTTCATGTACACATATTATATGTGTGTGTGCACATATAAGTTGAGTATTACTAAAGAAATATTCCAAAAACAGGTATTGAGAAAAAGTTTATAGTTCAGGCCACACTCACTGGGACCACCACAAGGGAAAAAACAAACAAACAAACAAAAAGCCCACCACTATCACCAACAACAAGCCAAACCCAAAACCAACTAACCAAGCAAAAAAAAAAAAAAAAAAATCAACAAACCCTTCATATTTTTCTATGTCACAATAATAACAATTTGTTTCTTAAGACACACAGAAGTGCTTTCTATAAAAAAAAGCAAACAAAAAAGACATTCCCCATGTGTAAGACACAGGTAGTCCTAGTGCTTAGTAAATACCAGAATTCAAGGTAATTGCAGTGCTCCTACAAACCACCTACATGATTTCAAAAATTCAAGTTGACTCTCAACATGAGGAGTAAGTCTCATAGGATTTTTTCTGTCCTTTCCTCCTTTGAGAGAACCCCATAAAATTTATTTATTTATTTATTTTAATAATGCCCAACAAGGAAACCATGGCTTTGGAACATCCTTAAAACAGTCTTCTACAGAAATGCAAAACCAGAACATGTTTCTTCATTTTACACTGCCATTAATCCCAGACTAGGCGGGAGCTCTTGAACACACTAATCAGTGCACCAACTTTTGCTGCTTCTCCATCATTTCCTGTGACAGCTCTGAATAGAGACACTGAGAGGGTAAGAGTTATGTCCCAAGAGGCAGGAGATGGGACAGAGCGGAGTCTCCCACACTGTACATGAGTTGCCTGATGCCTCTAAAAGCCATGGATGCACTGCCATAATTACAATAGAAATATGGTCCAGCAATCAACCACAGTCATTAATCTTTATTTTTACCACTGTATGATGCAAATACAACATTTTTATTTTATTTATTTTTCTTTTTTTTCCTCCCATACTGAATTTGGGCAGTATCATTCTTTCCGGGGTGAGTTAACAAAGGACAGGGACTTTAACAAGCCACTGTGTACAGATAAAGTTATCTTCATGTCATCTGCTGGTGGACAGCATTTCTGACAGTGCTACCATTTGAGTATCCCCAGTCTTGAACCTATGCTGAAGGGAAATGAACGGAGGACTAATGATATTCATTTTATGGTGTGTTAAATAATGTAATAAAATTACTGTCAGTAGTAAGTCCCACTGGATCACTAGGCCCCAGAATTGTCTGAGGACTATGATGAGAACCAGAAGGACGATGAAAACTCTTTAACTGCAAAGACACATTGTGAGCACAAAAGCAGATTATTCAGTTGCTGTGGTACTTATACTGTGAGTACATGAGATAAGAAATCTAATGCGCTTCATTAGAGTTACATGTGAGAGTCAAGGCTAAAGTAGGATTACAATGTCTAGAGAGCAGAAGAGGTCAATTAAGTGTAACCAGCATGAACAGAGTAATGGGGAAGGAGTTTTTGGGATATGAGACCATCTGTACCTCAGGAATTTTATCAGTAATACCAGAATGAGCTGAGAATACCCAAGTAAAGCTGTCAGGCTGTCAAGGTGTTTCTGACACTGTATTTACATGCATGTGGCAGAAGTGGGAACAATGAGGGAAGAAACTAACAAACAAACAATCAAAAAAAGTCACCATATTTTGGAGCAGGCTTTTGAGTAAGGTAGTGAAACAGAGTAATAAAAAAAAAAAAATAGGCAGTAGACTCAGGTAGAGAATAAAGACGGGTGGTATCTCAGGTGGTTCCGAAGTCCCACAGGATGCTGGGAGGATGCCTCCTGGACAACCCAGTTCCCCTGCAGGGTTTTGCCCAAAAGACTTGAGATGAAAGAGCGGAGTAAGCAGGGACCTTATGGTCTAAATGGAGAAATGAAAAAAGTAGTGCTTGTGTGTGACTTTCCATAGAAATTTTCCAAAGATTTTTCCATCCATTCCAATTGCAATTGTGACAGTGCAATTGCACAGTGCAATTGTGACTTAATACTACCAGTAAGATAGGTGTGTTCATTAGATAATTAAGAAAGTACTTTCCCGGTGATGTGCTTAACCAATAAGCACAATAAGCGTCTAAATCCATTACATTTCAAGTCTGAAATCTAAAGGGGTAGAGTCATATTTTGGCAGTAATAGTTGCTTTCCATATTAATCGGGAGAACTGTGCTGTTCCTAAGGCACAGACTTATCAAATCTCATAATCTTAATTGTTTTTAAACCTTCAGTTTCTGGAGGTTTGTGATTAAGAAAATCTCAGCTTGCATGTTTTCTCTTAGGACTTTCTTACAAAGAAAACGGTGAAAAAAAAAAAAAAAAGGAAAACAAACAAACAAACAAACACAGAATATCATATCTAAATGCTCAGTAGCTAGAATTTAAATATAAAACATTTAAAGTTTATTTCACTTTTTTTGTTTGTTTGTTTGTTTTTCCAGATAATATCTTTTTCTGAGATTTGTCTCACAATAATAAAACTCCTGAGATAGGCAAACGTTAGCATAAAGAATGCTTGAACCTTGTGATATCATCTCAAACATCCTGTGTTTCTGATGAGAAAAGATAATGAAGAAACTACATAGTTGTTAAATAATTTATGTGAACTTTCTGACACATTTTTAGAATTGGTAAAGCAACATGGGTAACAATTGCCTAGAAGCCATAGAAAATAATATGTCAAGTAGAGACTGTTAATCACCACAAGAAATGAAAGATATATGTATATTGTAAGACAAGAATGCTGTCTGATAAACCAGGACATAATTGAAAATGAGAGATTCATATCTAAGTTAAACAGCCATTTTGGCAACTATGTAGAAACACGGATTTGTATTCAGCATTAAATTACTGAACTGCATTTGTTCAAGCATAAGAAGGGAATGTATAAACAGAGATATGAAGAATTTTAATAAACTAATCTTTATAATAAGCACATTTTCATTAATAAGATTAAAGACAGACCAGAGAATGACACTTCTGGGCAAAGATAGAGATTTCTTTTTAGAATTCTAAATCCATATTTAAAGTCCCCATGGGCAAAATTAAAAAAAAAAGAAACAAGATCTGTTTAATTATATTTATTTTCTTTTATGGTTACAGTGATTTAAAATATAACTTATTTTTATTGATACTGTTTTATTAGATCAACACTATCTCCTTAACAATATTTAAAAATATTTTATTACGTTATATTAAGTTTTCAGTTAACATTAGAAACATAATTTTGAAATGGATAAAAACCCTGCAATTTTATTGGAAATCAATATAAGCTCCATAGTGCTGAGAGTTTTAGTTCAAATTTTTAAAAATCATGCATCATCTTGCCATAGTTTTGATGATTTCAAAATCATCATGTTACCGTGGAGTACATTTCTAGGTTTTTGTGAAATGAAATGAAAAATAGGCTCATGTGACAAAAGAAAAGCTTTTCTTTAGCATCCTCATCCTCCCCAGCTTCCTTTTGATGAGCCAACCATTGCAGATGAGAAACAAACCTATTCCTAATCCCTGATCATCCCCACAACACATTCATTCGTTGAGATGTCCAGCAAGACTACCAATAATGGAGTCAGTTTTCACAGTGATTTTTGTTTAAGAGTGATGTTAAGCAGTTTGTAATGCTAAGGACTGGACAGAACACACTTTTGAAATAGACCATTGAACAGACCTAGGCACAAGATAAATTATTTATTTAATAAAAACTTTATATATATATATATCAATCTTCCCCTCTCACAATTATTCAAAATGTTAAGGCAAAATTTATTACTGAAAAAAAATAACAATGTTGGGTAAGAAAAAAGCTTGTGAAGTAGAAGAATATTTTATTTTGTCATTTGCTAAACAGAAATCTATATATTTTTCTTAAAATTTAACTGATATAGGCATTAACTAGAGGGACATGACTTTCAAAATTTGAAAATAACTGAAAATGAAAAGTTATTATTTTAAAAGTTATTATTTTTATCTGGGAAAAATGCATTTTGAGTCTACCTGATCATTCCTTTTGGTTGAACACTGAACTACTGTAAACTCACTATAGAATGATTTGCTGAACGATCCCAGGGTCAGAAGGTAGTTTACTACATTCTGTATCAAGTTTGCATGTCTGGTCCTACCCTGAAGCTTTTAAACTTGCCAGAAGACTACAAAAATGAGAAATTTTACCCTTGCTGTGTGAGAATTCAGTTTGCATAGCTAACATAAGGTCTCTCTTTCATACATTGTATCTAGAAATAAAGGGTAAGATTTTTCTCTAATATCTGTAATATCCTTCTTTTCAAAAACAAGCCCCAAGCTAGTCATTCACATCATTTCTATTTTTATTTCCCTTTTCTTTCCTGTAATGATAAAGGAAGTGTTTACTCAGTGCATTGCAGCATGCATTAATTTGGGTGATCAGAAAGGATGATGCTGTCTCAGCGAGAGGGTCTATATTACAGTATCGATTTAACAGTACAAGGTTAACACTGTGCCAGCCCTTCTGTTCTATGCACTTTTTTTCAGATTTTTAACTGTATTGGAATTTGTGTCTAAACTGAAACCTATCCCCATTACTTATGCTGTAGAACTTGCCTACATGAGGTATCATGTCCTGCACTTCTGAAGGAAAGGTTGTAAGAGCTCTTTGCAATGGATTCATCAGAATAGCAACCTATTCTAAGATGGCCTAATGACTTGAACTAGCTTCTTGTGAATCATCAATCTGAGAGAAATTTAAAGGATCATAGTTCAAAAAAATGCTCTATTTAAACTGGACAGTTGAAGTCTTTAATCTCCAAAATGGCTTGATCAGATCAGAGGTTTGGACCACTCTGATAGCATTATATTGATGACATGAATACTGTTCTTCAGTGGTTTAAGCTGCAATGGAAATCTAACTATGGTTCTGAGTTCTAACGCATTCCTTCCCTTAAACATCTAACCATGAATAGTTTTAAGAACGTTAAGAATGATCACCTAACATTAAGTTTCCAGAAGACATCATACTGATCACGTCTCTGAAACACTTTAGACTGCTGGTTCTTGAGCATCTGATACAAAATTTCACAACATTTCAGAGAATGGGAGACTATTTTATATCTGAAAAATTGATTTACCTGAGGTCAAATAGGAAGCTTAGTGCTGAGGAGTACACTGAAATTGGCTCACCCACTGGCAACCTAATGCCTGGCATATCCTTCATGTGCCTATTCTGCTGTTATAATACTGGAAAGAGAACAGCGCGATCTGTTTCATTATTTCAACAGTTACTAGAAGTACAGACCGAATGCCATGTTTGACAGTTAGGAGGTAGTGGTGTAGGTTTGTTTATTTATTTATTTATTTATTTATTTATTTATTCATTTATTCCCCTTCAGCTGTTCTGCAGATTTGTCTTTTCTTTTATTCTAAAGAAGTAGCACAGTAACAAATAGATAGATGCAGGAGACCAGCTATTTAGCTTTGTTCTTGAAAACTTTGTGAGCTAGGTTAAATAGCAGTTTTTATTTTCCTTCCTGCAAAATAGGTATTACTCAAATTATAAGCGTATTAAGACGATTTAGAGAGCAATTCAGCAAATCCCTTTAGTGCTTGACTTCTACAAAATCAAAGATTTTATGTGCATCCTTAAAATGCTTTGATAAACTAAACCTTTACTGTCACATCTGTAATATTCACTGAGATGGTGCAGTATTGAAAGCCCTTTCCAACCTGGCCTTGGTCACTTCCAGGGATGGGACATGCACAGCTTCTCCAGGCAACCTGTTCCAGTACCTCACCACCCTC